>CM048749.1:377927639-379127639 GCA_026315105.1 Locusta migratoria
AGAGCCACATTCAGAGTCCGCTCCAGTCCCGGAAAGTATCCGGTGACAAGAGGGGCACTTCTGGGGTTTTGTGGAAGGTTCTTAAATTGGGGAGATGAGGAAGTGGCTCTGGCAATTTGCTTCTGTACCAGACCAGGAGGATAGCTGCGGGATGTGAAGGCTGTTATCAGGTTATTGGTGTATTGGTTCAGGGATTCAGGACTGGAGCAGACTCGTTTGCCACGAAGACCTAAGCTGTAGGGAAGGGAACGTTTGATGTGGAAAGGATGGCAGCTGTCATAATGCAGGTACTGTTGTTTATTGGTAGGTTTGATGTGGACGGATGTGTGTAGTTGGCCGTTGGATAGATGGAGGTCGACATCGAGGAAAGTGGCATGGGATTCGGAATAGGACCAGGTGAATTTGATGGGACCAAAGGAGTTGAGGTGTGAGAGGAAATTCTGGAGTTCTTCTTCACTGTGAGTCCAGATCATGAAGATGTCGTCAATGAATCTATACCAAACTTTGGGTTGACAGGCTTGGGTGTCCAGGAAGGCTTCCTCTAAGCGTCCCATAAATAAGTTCGCGTAAGAGGGGGCCATCCTGCTTCCCATGGCTGTTCCCTTTAGTTGTTGGTATGTCCGGCCCTCAAAAGTGAAGAAGTTGTGGGCTAGGATGAAGCTGGCTAGGGTATTAAGGAAAGAGGTTTTAGGTAAGGAAGTGGGTGGTCGGCGTGAAAGGAAATATTCCATCACAGCGAGGCCCTGGGCATGTGGGATATTAGTGTATAAGGAAGTGGCATCGATGGTTACAAGGATGGTTTCAGGAGGTAACAGGCTGGGTAAGGATTTCAGCCGATCAAGGAAGTGGTTGGTGTCTTTGATGAAGGATGGGAGACTGCACATGATGGGTTGAAGGTGTTGGTCTATGTAGGCAGAGATTCGTTCTGTTGGGGCTTGGTAACCGGCCACAATGGGGCGGCTGGGATGATTGGGTTTGTGAATCTTGGGAAGTAGGTAGAAGGTGGGGGTGCGGGGTGTCGGTGGAGTCATGAGGTTAATGGAGTCATGAGGTTAATGGAGTCATGAGGTTAATGGAGTCATGAGGTTAATGGAGTCATGAGGTTAATGGAGTCATGAGGTTAATGGAGTCATGAGGTTAATGGAGTCATGAGGTTAATGGAGTCATGAGGTTAATGGAGTCATGAGGTTAATGGAGTCATGAGGTTAATGGAGTCATGAGGTTAATGGAGTCATGAGGTTAATGGAGTCATGAGGTTAATGGAGTCATGAGGTTAATGGAGTCATGAGGTTAATGGAGTCATGAGGTTAATGGAGTCATGAGGTTAATGGAGTCATGAGGTTAATGGAGTCATGAGGTTAATGGAGTCATGAGGTTAATGGAGTCATGAGGTTAATGGAGTCATGAGGTTAATGGAGTCATGAGGTTAATGGAGTCATGAGGTTAATGGAGTCATGAGGTTAATGGAGTCATGAGGTTAATGGAGTCATGAGGTTAATGGAGTCATGAGGTTAATGGAGTCATGAGGTTAATGGAGTCATGAGGTTAATGGAGTCATGAGGTTAATGGAGTCATGAGGTTAATGGAGTCATGAGGTTAATGGAGTCATGAGGTTAATGGAGTCATGAGGTTAATGGAGTCAATGAGGTTAATGGAGTCATGAGTTAAATGGAGTCTGAGGTTAATGGAGTCATGAGGTTAATGGAGTCATGAGGTTAATGGAGTCATGAGGTTAATGGAGTCATGAGGTTAATGGAGTCATGAGGTTAATGGAGTCATGAGGTTAATGGAGTCATGAGGTTAATGGAGTCATGAGGTTAATGGAGTCATGAGGTTAATGGAGTCATGAGGTTAATGGAGTCATGAGGTTAATGGAGTCATGAGGTTAATGGAGTCATGAGGTTAATGGAGTCATGAGGTTAATGGAGTCATGAGGTTAATGGAGTCATGAGGTTAATGGAGTCATGAGGTTAATGGAGTCATGAGGTTAATGGAGTCATGAGGTTAATGGAGTCATGAGGTTAATGGAGTCATGAGGTTAATGGAGTCATGAGGTTAATGGAGTCATGAGGTTAATGGAGTCATGAGGTTAATGGAGTCATGAGGTTAATGGAGTCATGAGGTTAATGGAGTCATGAGGTTATGGAGTCATGAGGTTAATGGAGTCATGAGGTTAATGGAGTCATGAGGTTAATGGAGTCATGAGGTTAATGGAGTCATGAGGTTAATGGAGTCATGAGGTTAATGGAGTCATGAGGTTAATGGAGTCATGAGGTTAATGGAGTCATGAGGTTAATGGAGTCATGAGGTTAATGGAGTCATGAGGTTAATGGAGTCATGAGGTTAATGGAGTCATGAGGTTAATGGAGTCATGAGGTTAATGGAGTCATGAGGTTAATGGAGTCATGAGGTTAATGGAGTCATGAGGTTAATGGAGTCATGAGGTTAATGGAGTCATGAGGTTAATGGAGTCATGAGGTTAATGGAGTCATGAGGTTAATGGAGTCATGAGGTTAATGGAGTCATGAGGTTAATGGAGTCATGAGGTTAATGGAGTCATGAGGTTAATGGAGTCATGAGGTTAATGGAGTCATGAGGTTAATGGAGTCATGAGGTTAATGGAGTCATGAGGTTAATGGAGTCATGAGGTTAATGGAGTCATGAGGTTAATGGAGTCATGAGGTTAATGGAGTCATGAGGTTAATGGAGTCATGAGGTTAATGGAGTCATGAGGTTAATGGAGTCATGAGGTTAATGGAGTCATGAGGTTAATGGAGTCATGAGGTTAATGGAGTCATGAGGTTAATGGAGTCATGAGGTTAATGGAGTCATGAGGTTAATGGAGTCATGAGGTTAATGGAGTTCATGAGGTTAATGGAGTCATGAGGTTAATGGAGTCATGAGGTTAATGGAGTCATGAGGTTAATGGAGTCATGAGGTTAATGGAGTTCATGAGGTTAATGGAGTCATGAGGTTAATGGAGTCATGAGGTTAATGGAGTCATGAGGTTAATGGAGTCATGAGGTTAATGGAGTCATGAGGTTAATGGAGTCATGAGGTTAATGGAGTCATGAGGTTAATGGAGTCATGAGGTTAATGGAGTCATGAGGTTAATGGAGTCATGAGGTTAATGGAGTCATGAGGTTAATGGAGTCATGAGGTTAATGGAGTCATGAGGTTAATGGAGTCATGAGGTTAATGGAGTCATGAGGTTAATGGAGTCATGAGGTTAATGGAGTCATGAGGTTAATGGAGTCATGAGGTTAATGAGTCATGAGGTTAATGGAGTCATGAGGTTAATGGAGTCATGAGGTTAATGGAGTCATGAGGTTAATGGAGTCATGAGGTTAATGGAGTCATGAGGTTAATGGAGTCATGAGGTTAATGGAGTCATGAGGTTAATGGAGTCATGAGGTTAATGGAGTCATGAGGTTAATGGAGTCATGAGGTTAATGGAGTCATGAGGTTAATGGAGTCATGAGGTTAATGGAGTCATGAGGTTAATGGAGTCATGAGGTTAATGGAGTCATGAGGTTAATGGAGTCATGAGGTTAATGGAGTCATGAGGTTAATGGAGTCATGAGGTTAATGGAGTCATGAGGTTAATGGAGTCATGAGGTTAATGGAGTCATGAGGTTAATGGAGTCATGAGGTTAATGGAGTCATGAGGTTAATGGAGTCATGAGGTTAATGGAGTCATGAGGTTAATGGAGTCATGAGGTTAATGGAGTCATGAGGTTAATGGAGTCATGAGGTTAATGGAGTCATGAGGTTAATGGAGTCATGAGGTTAATGGAGTCATGAGGTTAATGGAGTCATGAGGTTAATGGAGTCATGAGGTTAATGGAGTCATGAGGTTAATGGAGTCATGAGGTTAATGGAGTCATGAGGTTAATGGAGTCATGAGGTTAATGGAGTCATGAGGTTAATGGAGTCATGAGGTTAATGGAGTCATGAGGTTAATGGAGTCATGAGGTTAATGGAGTCATGAGGTTAATGGAGTCATGAGGTTAATGGAGTCATGAGGTTAATGGAGTCATGAGGTTAATGGAGTCATGAGGTTAATGGAGTCATGAGGTTAATGGAGTCATGAGGTTAATGGAGTCATGAGGTTAATGGAGTCATGAGGTTAATGGAGTCATGAGGTTAATGGAGTCATGAGGTTAATGGAGTCATGAGGTTAATGGAGTCATGAGGTTAATGGAGTCATGAGGTTAATGGAGTCATGAGGTTTAATGGAGTCATGAGGTTAATGGAGTCATGAGGTTAATGGAGTCATGAGGTTAATGGAGTCATGAGGTTAATGGAGTCATGAGGTTAATGGAGTCATGAGGTTAATGGAGTCATGAGGTTAATGGAGTCATGAGGTTAATGGAGTCATGAGGTTAATGGAGTCATGAGGTTAATGGAGTCATGAGGTTAATGGAGTCATGAGGTTAATGGAGTCATGAGGTTAATGGAGTCATGAGGTTAATGGAGTCATGAGGTTAATGGAGTCATGAGGTTAATGGAGTCATGAGGTTAATGGAGGTCATGAGGTTAATGGAGTCATGAGGTTAATGGAGTCATGAGGTTAATGGAGTCATGAGGTTAATGGAGTCATGAGGTTAATGGAGTCATGAGGTTAATGGAGTCATGAGGTTAATGGAGTCATGAGGTTAATGGAGTCATGAGGTTAATGGAGTCATGAGGTTAATGGAGTCATGAGGTTAATGGAGTCATGAGGTTAATGGAGTCATGAGGTTAATGGAGTCATGAGGTTAATGGAGTCATGAGGTTAATGGAGTCATGAGGTTAATGGAGTCATGAGGTTAATGGAGTCATGAGGTTAATGGAGTCATGAGGTTAATGGAGTCATGAGGTTAATGGAGTCATGAGGTTAATGGAGTCATGAGGTTAATGGAGTCATGAGGTTAATGGAGTCATGAGGTTAATGGAGTCATGAGGTTAATGGAGTCATGAGGTTAGAGTCTGAGTTAATGGAGTCATGAGGTTAATGGAGTCATGAGGTTAATGGAGTCATGAGGTTAATGGAGTCATGAGGTTAATGGAGTCATGAGGTTAATGGAGTCATGAGGTTAATGGAGTCATGAGGTTAATGGAGTCATGAGGTTAATGGAGTCATGAGGTTAATGGAGTCATGAGGTTAATGGAGTCATGAGGTTAATGGAGTCATGAGGTTAATGGAGTCATGAGGTTAATGGAGTCATGAGGTTAATGGAGTCATGAGGTTAATGGAGTCATGAGGTTAATGGAGTCATGAGGTTAATGGAGTCATGAGGTTAATGGAGTCATGAGGTTAATGGAGTCATGAGGTTAATGGAGTCATGAGGTTAATGGAGTCATGAGGTTAATGGAGTCATGAGGTTAATGGAGTCATGAGGTTAATGGAGTCATGAGGGTTAATGGAGTCATGAGGTTAATGGAGTCATGAGGTTAATGGAGTCAGGTGTAAGGTTTTGAGGATTCCTTGAAGCTCTGCCTGGACATCAGGAATGGGATCGCCTTGAAAAACTTTATATGTGGTATTATCTGAAAGCTGGCGCACTCCCTCTGCCACATACTCCCGCCGATCAAGTACCACTGTCGTGGAGCCCTTGTCGGCAGAAGTTTGGTACAGATTAATTGATGACATCTTCATGATCTGGACTCACAGTGAAGAACAACTCCAGAATTTCCTCTTCAACCTCAACTCCTTTGGTCCCATCAAATTCACCTGGTCCTATTCCAAATCCGATGCCACTTTCCTGTCGACCCTCCATCTGTCCAAGAGCCAACTTCACACATCCCTCCACATCAAACCAACCAACAAACTACAGTGCCTCCACTATGACAGCTGCCATCCATTCCATATCAAACGTTCCCTTCCTTACAGCTTATGTCTTCGTGGCAAACGGGTCTGCTCCAGTCCTGAAGCTCTGAGCCAGTACACCAATAACCTAATAACAGCTTTCACATCACATCCCACGGCTATCCTCCTAATCTGGTAGAGAAACAAATTGCCAGAGCCACTTCCTCATCCCCCCAAATTCAGAACCTTCAACAGAAGAATCCAAGAAGTGCCCCTCTTGTCACCGGATACTTTCCGGGACTGGAGCGGACTCTGAATGTGGCTCTCCAGCAAGGATACGACTTCCTTAAATCCTGCCCCGAAATGAGATCTGTCCTTCATGAAATCTTTCCTACTCCACCGAGAGTGTCTTTCCGCCGCCCACCCTAACCTCCGTAACCTCCTAGTCCACCCCCTATGAAATCCCCAAACCACCTTCCCTACCCTCTGGCTCCTACCCATGCAACCGCCCCCGTTGTAAAACCTGCCCTATGCACCCTTCCACCACCACTTACTCCAGTCCAGTAACCCGGAAGGTGTACACGATCAAGGGCAGAGCCACTTGCGATAGCACCCATGTGATTTACCAACTGACATGCCTGCACTGTGAAGCGTTCTATGTGGGAATGACCAGAAACAAACTGTCCATTCGCATGAATGGACACAGGCAGACAGTGTTTGTTGGTAATGAGAGGATCACCCTGTGGCTAAACATGCCTTGGTGCACGGCCAGCACATCTTGGCGCAGTGTTACACTGTCCGGGTTATCTGGATACTTCCCCACTGACACCAACCTTTCAGAACTCCGGAGATGGGAACTAGCCCTTCAGCATATTATCTCTTCCCGTTGCCCACCTGGTCTCAACCTCAGCTAAATTCGAATTCCCACCCACCATCTTAACATCTTTGCCTTGGTTCTCTGGACAGAGCCTCTGCCTCAAAGGGCATCTCTGTCTAACTTCTAACTTCTTTGATTTCTACAGTTCTACAGTATGTCTGCCTAAGTATACTTGCGTCTGTGTAAATGTGTGGGTATGTGTGCATTTGTTTACCCTCCATTTTTCCCCCCAAGGTAAGTCTTTCCTCTCCCGGGATTGGAATGGCTCCCTACCCCCTTCCTTAAAACCCTCATCATTTCCTTTTCCCTCGCCTTCCCTTCTGCCTGAAGAAGCAACTGGGTTGCGAAATCTTGCGATTGTGTGTGTGTGTGTATTTATTTATTTGTGATGCTGTCACACCTGTGCTCCTTCGCCTGGTGAGTAATCTTCATCTATTTTTTTATATTTAATTTTCCTGTTAGGAATTTATCTATAATATTTGTGTTACAAAAATAATTTATACCTACTTTAAAAACTTCTGTGCCATTAGGCACTGTCAGAGGTAAAAATATTTCATAATATTCCGTTGTAAACTGATGACAGCTGACTTCAACTGGCAGAGATAGAAACCTGTAACATGTAATCCGATGGATAAGCAATTTACTGCTTGTCATAAAATCTTTGAACCACATGTAATGTTCTTGCAGTTACTAAGAATCAAAACGATAACTGTATTACATTGTGTGTATTTATTTCAAATGACCAGCAAAAGCAAAGTGGCAGTACTACATGGACTAGGTAGAGAAATCTGATGGCAGTACTCCCTTCCTCCTCAAAATGTAACCCCCCCCCTCCCCCCATTCTGCCTGTTATGTTTCTTCAGACATCATTTTCAATGAAAGGCAAATCTACATATCTAGCTTTTGCAGATTTCGAGAAGGCTTTTGACAAAGTTATGAAGCAAGCAGGAGTAAAATACAGGGAGCGTAAGGTTATTTACAACTTGTGCAAAAACCAGAAGTGGTTGTCAGAGTTAAAGGGCACGAAAGGGATACAGTGGTTGGGAAGGGAGTAAGACAGGGTTGTAGCCTCTCTCCAATGTTATTCAATTTGTACATTGGGCAAGCTATAAAGTAAACAAAGGAGACATTTGGAGAAGGCATTACAGTTTAGGGTGAAGAATTAAAAACATTGCTTTTTGCCATTGACATAGTAATTCTGTCAGATACAGCAAAGGACCTGGTAAACAGTTAAACGGAATGGACATTGTACTGGAAGGTACATATAAGACGAACATTAACAAGGGTAACTGAGTGCAGTCTAAGAAAATCAGGTGATGCTGAAGGAATTAGATTAGGTAACGAAACAATAAAGGAGGTAGACTAGTTTTTTTACCTGGGCAGTAAAATAACAAATGATGGTCACAGTACAGAGGATATAAAGTGTAGAATGGCAATGGGAAGAAAAGTGTTCTTGAAAAAGAGACATTTGTTACCATCGAACATTGATTGAAGCCTAAGGAAGTCCTTTCTGAAGGCATTTCTGTGGAGTGTTGCCTCGTATGGGAGTGAAACATGGACGATAAACAGTGTGGACAGGAAGAGGATAGAGGCTTTTGAAATGTTGTGCTACAGAAGAATGCTGAATATAAGGTACTGAACAGAATTGGGGAGAAAAGAAATTTCTGGCATACCCTGATTAAAGAAGGGATAGATTGGTAGGGCACATTCTTAGACATAAAGAAATTGTGAATTTCGTGTTGGAGTGAAGTGTGTGGGGTAAAAACCACAGAGGAAGACCAAGAGATGGATACAGTAAGCAGATTCAGACAGACGTAGGTCGTCGTTCTTGTGTGGAGCTGAAGAGGCTTCCTCAGGATAGGATATTGTGGAGAGCTGCTTCAAACAGGTCTCTGGACTGTAGATCACAACAACAGTATGTAGAAAGTGATTAAAGTTCCCAACTGTGTGTTAAAAGGTTATAGATTGAATACAAAGAAAAATTAAATAAAGCAGTTACATAAAAGGTTCATTAAAAACTAGGTAGACAATGATATTGGAGAATTGTTAAAGAGGAAATGTATGTTTGGTGATGAATTGTGTAAAGTATATTTTTCTGTGTCAGAGGCACTTGCCGACTTACAATTGATACATATATTAAGGATATTAGCTCTAAACCCAGCGTTGCCCGAGTGTTTATTTATCCTACAGACCCGTAGTCTACATCGCGTCCCCCCTTCCCCCCCCCCCCCCCCCCCCCCCCACATCCACCTTATTCTGTCCCATCTCAGTTTCCACCTGCCCCTCTCTTGGCAATATTTTCTGCAAAGTACTCTCTGTCATGTACCATACAAACATTTATGTACCCAGTGATGTTCCTCTTGGTTTAAAAGGTCATCTGTCCAAAAATTCACAAAGACTGGAGCATAACGAATTTTGTAAAATTTCGTACGTTAAGTACCCTCCACCATGCACGAAACAAAGTTTTATACTGACAGTTACTTTGCACAAACTACCTTAAAAATAAGAGAAATGTATCATCAATATCGGAACAAAATTATAGATTTCTATGCAATAGAAATGCAGCGTCACATTGAAAAATGCACTTTGTTGTTACCAAATATTCCAGTTTTATTTCATATAACCCTTGTTCTGCGACTAACAGTAACATCAAAAAAGGATCTTTGAAAATGGTCGAGCCGTTTTCAAGTTATGGCATGACCAAGGTATTTAGGGATTCATTCTTATGTTGCAAAGTACTCTCCCCCATGCACCGTATGAAACTTAAGGCATACGAACTTGAGGTAGACAGTGACCTTCCTCTTGTTTTGAAGGTGAAGCATACGAAATTGCGTGAAGATCGGAATGACACTGTAGATTTCGTGAGTCTGTAGAACTGTGCTCTGCCATGCACCTATCACAAAATACTTTCTTCCTATAAAGCACATTCCTGCCAAATTTCAGCTTCACAGGTGAAGTAGTTTTCGAGATTCCATTTTTAGTCAGTGTGTGAGTGTCCTTTCGCTTTTATGTAGATAGAGATTAAGAAAATAGATTTTATAATTTTGGATGCAAGAGACTTAAGGAAGACTAGCAGATAAAAATAAATACTAACATTAAATCTCTAATGCTAATACAAGGTCATGCCTGATGTGATAGTTTTACGGTATCTACAGCATAACTGTTGTGAGCAGTAGACTTCTTTCATTTCATAATTTTGTGTGTGTGTGTGTGTGTGAGAGAGAGAGAGAGAGAGAGAGAGAGAGAGAGAGAGAGAGAGAGAGAGGGGGGAGGGAGAGGGGGGGGTTGTTAGTTACAAAACGCTTCATATATGACCAAATGACATTTAAACTTTGTTTCAGGTCCCTAACTACTCCCATTTTCCAAAAATTGACACACACATCTGGGTATTCTCACGCGGTGGCCTCTCATTATTTATGACGTCTATCTCCTGAGCGATGTGTCGTGTTATTTTGTTTTTGGGTCAGTAACCTTCGTGGGTGTTTGGTGAACAGTTCACCAAAGTATCACTGCAATAGGATGAATGGTCTTTGAACATATAGAGAACGTACAGACAATCATTCATTAATACAGTAGAACCTCGTTTTTACACTTTTCAGGGGACTTCAGTAAAATGGTGTAAAATGCAGGAAAATGTAAAATGCAGGAAATAACGCTTTAAATGGTAAAATATGCTTACTGAATTAGCCGTGAATTTTCGTAGTTTGTGTGATATATGTACATAATAGACATCTAAATACTCACAAGGGAGTTGATTATACAATTAGGCCAGTTGTCAGGTATGTTTAGGTCCAAAAAATTGCAGGAAGCTGAATTTTTGGTATGTTGTTAGGACATATTAGAGTAGTATTAAATCAAGTTTGTAGCTTCGAAATCCTTTTGCGTAACTTTTAACAGCCAAAAAACCTAGAAATTTTCGGACTTTCTTCTGGTTTTGGCTTAAAACTCGTGAAGGGTGGTTTTTTAACGAAACTTCACTCACACCTCTATTAATGTAGATAAAATATTCTAAAATTTAAGCCCAACCGCAGCTCTGTAAGTCCAATAGTTCCCGAGATATTGGACTTCAAAAATTGACTTATTTCTCCAGAAAGTTCAAATTTTCGATTTTAGTCACCTTTCGGCTAGAATATTGGCTCTATTGATCATCCCACGGGGAATGTCATACAAAAAAAGTTATAGAGCAGTTATTTAACTTTAATCTAAGTACTTAACGAAGACCATAGGCCCAATAGATTTCTAGTTATCGTTAAAAAACGAATACTTGAAAAAATCGGAGTATTCAATAAATTGACCCAGATGAATTGCAGTCCTCTTATCCTGTGTAAGTTAAAGAAAAAGGAAGAATTACTCATTGACGATGATTATTAACGTATTGTATATAAATTGGTGTAATTATGTGTTATTGCATACAAATATATTTGTGAAAGTCATTATTGCTGTAAAAAGAAAAGAACGAAAAAAAAAAAAAATAAAAATAAAAAAGAGACGAAAGCCTCTGTTTTTGGGTATTGGTCAGCCATTAAGGGATTGGGTCTTTCGTTCGTAGTGAGGCCTTTTGTTGTGTGAAGGTCTCAATCCCCCTCCCGTCCCCCTTACTCAGAGTCGAGACTTTGCGGGTGTTCTGTCCTCCCTCCCAAACTTCTTGCCTCCGAGGCCTTCCCCACTACACACAGTCTGCCCATAGAAACAGCCGTATTCGGATTCGTGAAGAACATTTCAAACAAAAATCGTCTAAATCTTGTTCTTGGTGTCGTTTTAGGTACTTTTACAATATGTTGGAGCTACCCCCGTCACGTTTGTTTCGGGGTCGTCGGTAAGTGCTTGCAGAGGGAACAGTGACAGTGAAGAAACGGGGAATTTAGACACTGATAAAAATGAGTCAGAAATGTGGGCTTGAAAGGAACATGAGGTTTTTGTGCAGTTTAAACGAAGTGACCGTCCATGACACATGCAGGAAGAGGTGTACTGTGGAAAGTAATGTGTTAGCATTTGTCCAGCGAGAAGGAGATGTTTCATCTGGTCAACCATCGTCTTCGTGTGGGAAAAGGCTGAAAAGTGTGTCGGATTCAAGGCGTCACATCATTGGATATTATTGTTTCCTTTGTGGTGAAAAATTCTCCAAGTTATATTCGAGAAGCAGATTAAATTGCACAAATATCTAGAGGATGAGCTCCATCAAAGGAAAACACTGGAAGTGAAAGAATCGATTGTGGAAAAAGCTAGACAAGCTAGTGAGTGGGGAGAACATATTCTTCAGCGTCTTTGATGTATAAGTGAACTTGTTGCTACCGAAGGTAAGTACCACAAACATTGCTATGTAAAATAGCACTCCTTGTCGCGATCTACTAGTGCAGGAGGTAAACAAGGCTGTCCTGAACACCCTTCCTTATCGAAGGTATGGAGCGTATATATGCATACCCCACAGAAACAGGAAAACCAATTTTCCATAAGTGACTTGCTTGCAGAGACCTTCACATGTGATTACAAACCAGCAGTTGCAAGTGTTCAAGCTCATCTAAAAAAGCGATATGGAGGAGAAATTATTTTTGCGCGGGTTGGTCCGTATCACAGGCCAGTGTTGATGTTCACAGACATTGGACAAAACATTCTTTATGAAAAGTGGTACAATCAAAGACTTAGCAATCCTGCTGAAGAGCGGCTTAGAGTTATCAAAGCTGCAGCAGAGATTATCCTGCAAGACATTCGTTCCTAAACGTTTGACACTACTCAATATCCCCCGTCAGATGCTTTTTTAAAAGACGCAGAGGCATCCTTCTCTTGAACAGTGGAAAAAGAAGGGCATAGGATTTGCTCATGCAATCATGGCTGCAACGAGGCCCAAATCATTCCTATCCTCAATTCAAATAAGCTTTGGAACCTATTTGTATAGAAAATTTGAATGAAAGCACCTTGTTGAACTTTGCCACTGTATGGGAATTTCTTGTACATATACGGAGGCTATGCATTTTGAAAGTTGTGCTATCCTCCGTGGAAAAGTGGCCCAACCTGTCGACAAAGGAGCTTTTATGCATTTTGTCTTCAACAATGCAGATGTGAACGTTAACACAATTGATGGAGAAGATACGCTCCATGAAATGGGTGGTACAGTGATCATGACACCTCACTCATCCGTTCACCCAGACATAAACAAACCACATTTGAAGTCTGTATGTGCCGAGTCTATCAGGTTCACACAGTGCCACACACATTGAACATTCTTCTATTAGAAAGAAAATTTCAATTAACAAAGTGAAAATCACTGAAGTCATTTTGCCAAAATCCCCAGAACTGCTGTAGTTGTTTGGATGTTGTTTGTAAAGCTTATGGGACTTAACTACGGGGTCATCAGTCCCTAAACTTACAAACTGCTTATGAACTACTTACGAACTAGGACGGCACAAATATCCATGCCAGAGGGGGGATTCGAACCCCCGACCGTAGTGGCCGTGCAGACCGTGACTGAAGCGCCTCAGTCCCCTCGGCCACCGTGGCCGGCGAGTTGTTTGGAAAAGCAACATAACATGCCAGGCATCCCAGGATGGAATGGATTCATGGAGCAAGTGACAGAAGATCTTCCTTACAAACGTTCAATGATTGTATATCTCCCTTTTATCCATGGTCCCCCAACCGACTACGACACTGTTTTAACATCACTTTTAGAAGCCAATTAAAGAACAAGCATTTACTGTCAGGAAACATGTTTTTGTGACCTACGATCAACCACTGTACTTGAAAGCCCAAGGCATTGTGGAGAGCCAACAGCATCCTCAGCTTGTCAACATAGGGGTGAGACTTAAAGGTTTTCACCACCTCACGTTATTCATGGGGGCCGTCGGGGCCATAATGGCAGGAAGTGACTCAAGGAACTTCCCTGTTCAATATTTGCGGAAAACTGTTGAAAAATCCTTTTTATATACGATGCGTTAATAATCATCGTCAATGAGTAATTTTTCCTTTTTCTTTAACATACACAGGATAAGAGGACTGCAATTCGTCTTAGTCAGTTTATTGACTGCTCCAATTTTTCCAAGTTTTCGTTTTTTAACGATAACTAGACATCTATTGGGCCTATGGACTTCGTTCAGTACTTAAAGTTAAATAACTACTCTATAACTAGCCGAAAGGTGACTAAAATCGAAAATTTGAACTTTCTGGAGAAATAAGTCAATATTTGAAGTCCAATATTTCGGGAACTATTGGACTTACAGAGCTGCGGTTGGCCTCAAATTTTAGAATATTTCATCTTCATTAATAGAGGTGTGAATGACTTTTCGTCAAAAAACCACCCTTCACGAGTTATAAGCGAAAACCAGAAAAAAGTCCGAACGTTTCGAGGTTTTTTGGCTCTTAAAAGTTACGCAAAAGGATTTCGAAGTTGCAAACTTGGTTTAATACTACTCTAATATGTCCTAAGAACGTACCAAAAATTCAGCTTCCTGCATATTTTTTGGACCTAAGGCCACTTTTTTGTCTACGACGACTGGCCTAAATAAAGGTTATCCAAATTTTTACTACTGTATTTTAAGCGCCAGACAAAACTGGTAATTTTATGGGAAGTAGAAATTTTTACGTAATTTCATTCATTATAATAAAGGATGCCACTGCTGGGCTATAACACATCTTCAAAATTACCTGAACCGCTTCGATAGATATCGTTTCGACGCCGCATCCAGGCTATGTAGCACATCTATGTAGCAAAATTACTGCTTTTTACCGGAATTAATTATTTACATAGTAAAACTCCTCTAGTTCCGTTCTGTGTTTTTCAATGTTTCACACGACAATATTAGAGAATTTATTCGTGTTCTTGAGTGCAAACATATGCATTGGATCAGCATCTCTCACTATTATCGCTTTTTTGAGGTTGTGGGTATTATGATACCCAACTTTGACAGATAAAGTTCTTTATTAATCAGAAATATGTATCACAAAAAACAACACAACTGTTTATTCTCACTTCATCAAAGCTACTGGTTCTGATTGTTTCAGGACATGCCATCCCCTCTGGCATAGAAGCTAGTGGAAAGAGGAACTGCATCACCACAAATCAGCATTATTCTCACGTCAAATCATTCTGTAGTTACATTAAAACCTAGTGATCTGCTCTGCTTCACACAGGAGCCATTTGTCTTATATCTTATAAAATTATAAAATAGGCTGTATGGCTGTATGTATGTATGAAATGTATGTATGTATGTATGTATGTATGTACGTTCCACATCTCCTCCTAAACTACTGGACCGATTTTGAGCAAACTTGGTACACATGTTCCTTAATATCAGGCAACAATCGCTGTTGGTATAAGAATCAGCTACGACAAATACATGAGGAGATATGACGTCATAAACAATGAGATGCGCGAAAAACTGCTGTGTCAAACGACAATGCTGCACATTTTCTCCTAAACCTCTGGACCGATTACAACCAAATTTGGTTCACATATTTCGTACATGAGGTAACAAATGCTGTAAGAGTACAAACCACATGTGACAGATGGTTCCAGAGATATGCCATGAACAACAGGCATCACAAGAAACTGCTACATAATGCGACGAGACTTTATAAATTCACTATATGAGAATGACAGTACTTGGTGACTTGCAATAAACTTTAAACATAATTTCAAACCTTTATTAAACTTTTTCTTGCAGAAAACCACATTAAAATAATGAAAGGAAAAAGTTTCTCACTTCTTTTCCACTGTTCATGGAGCAAAACTATGTCATTTGGTGTAATGTTACAATTTATAATTTCTACACTACTAACTGTACTCACAGGAGATTTTGCAGAGAGAATACACACTTAAAGCTGAATGTATGTTCAAAATAGTATCACATGAGATATGAGAACATAAAAAGTAACATTCATGGAAAACCGCCCCATCAAACATCACGTTTTAATCTATTACTTCTTTACTACTAACCATATTTGCAACAGATTTTACTGACATACAACACTTGTACAATTTTAACGTTTTTTAAGGAATTTATTGATTTGCACAACATATCTGTCCTAGTAATAAATCTGTAAATGTATGCCTGTTGTTGTTCGCTTCACTCTTCAACACTACCGGACGAATTTTCATGCGATTTTTACAGGAAATGTGAGTGAAGATTGGTTCAGGACCTAGGCATGATTTCATCAAAGCAGAATACAAAGTGTTTTCATAGACCGTCATGTCTGTCTGTTCATCTATTAGAAACCACTTCTCCAAAAACTACTTCATGAATTGGCATTGGGTTTTAATAGGAAACTTCAGCATGCCTTGGGACAACATACGGACTTAGTTCCATAAAAATTGGACCACGGAAAGAACATAACAATTTGTTTTTCATTGACAACCGTCATGTGTATCTCTTTCATTTCCAAAACTAATAGAATAATTTTCAGAGGTTTTTCACAGGAAACATGAGGGTATCTTGTGGTTAAAGAAAAGATTCATTTCACAAAATAGGATGAGAAAAAGTAAGATATCACAATTTAAACATTTCTTTGTGTCTATTTGTAGAGAGTAATTTCCAAAAGTACTAAATGAACATTTATAGGGGTATCACAGATAGTGTATCCTCGGGCAACATATAGGCTTCAGATCAGGATCAGGAAAGTAAAAGATACCGTAAATTGAGGTTTTAGGTGTATTTCATGCTTGGAAAGAATATCGTAAAGCTGCAATGAACTAATAGATAGTGATGCGGGTGTTCGTGTGAAGTTCGGGGTAATGATCGGATTACTACCCTTTGAAAATACTACTTACTGAATCTTTGACTTTTCAAATTTACCATATTTCTGAAATCATTTTCTTGGTTGCTATGTTTAACAAAATGTGAGTCAACACAATGAATATTAAACTGATAAATCCTTGCTGTATTTAATCCATATATTTACATACTGAGGTCACAGTATAACGTATATGTACAAATGCTATGGAAGTTTAAGTCTCACTTGTGGAGTGACAATAGCACATCTTTCGGAAAGAGAGCCAACCGTAAGAATAATAAATGTTTTCAGTGATATTTCTACTTCATTAAGGAAATACTTCTAATATTTCAGCTTTCCATGCCTCAGCCCATTATCCAGAGATATGAATGATCATCAAATAAATGTTTTAAATGGTGACTATAACTGATGTATGATGTTAGCTATATCGTATTCATGAAGATATGCCTATTCTAACACATTTCGCAAACACATAAAAAAAAAAAGCTACTGGCACATTTTCATGTGGTTTTAACAGGAAATTTGAGCGAAGATTGGGGCAGTGCCCGTTGGACACTATATACCGGCAGTACACCCGTAGATATTTTGATCATCAAATACGCTGGGAGAAACTGAAGAATCACAACATATAGGCATGATCTTATCAAAATCTGATCACAGAGAAAAGATACATCACAAACTAAAGAGTTTTCTGTAAGTGTCTAGGTATTTCTAATAGATAATCTCCTAAACTACTTCACGGATTTGCATGGAGCAACTTCGTTTCATAAAAGTGGAATCAGGGAAATTGTTTTAGATGTAGGTTATGCTTGAAGTATGGATTGCGTAGTACAGCAAACAACCGATATAGGCACTGTAGTGCACCAAAGAACTAATACAACTAAGTAATAGAACGCAGTACGTTGTTCTCGACGGCGAGTGTTCATCAGAGACGAGTGTATCGTCAGGCGTGCCCCAGGGGAGTGTGATAGGACCGCTATTATTTTCTATCTATATAAATGATCTGATGGACAGAGTAAGTTGTAATTTGCGGCTGTTTGCTGATGATGCTGTGGTGTATGGGAGGGTGTCGTCTGTAACTGACTGTAATAGCATACAGGTTGACTTAGACAAAATCTCTAGTTGGTGCGAAGAATGGCAGCTAGCTCTCAATGTAGAAAAATGTAAGGTGATGCGCATGAGTAGAAAAAACAATCCTATAATTTTCGAATACAGCATCAGTAGTGAGCTTCTTGATGCGGTCGCGTCGTTCAAATATCTAGGCGTAACATTGCAGAGCGATATGAAATGGAACGAGCATGTAAGGACAGTTGTGAGTAAGGCAGACAGCCGACTTCGGTTTATTGGGAGAATTTTGGGAAGATGTACTTCACCTGTAAAAGAGACCGCGTATAAAACGCTTGTACGACCACGTCTTGAGTATTGCTCAAGTATTTGGGACCCGCAGCAGATCGGTTTGAAAGAAGACATAGAGGCGGTTCAGAGGCGAGCAGCTAGATTTGTTACCGGTAGGTTCGACCAATGCGCGAGTGTCACGGAAATGCTCCGGCAACTCAATTGGGGATCGCTGGAAGAAAGACGACGCTCTTTTCGTGAATTTCTGTTAAGTAAATTTAGAGGGCCGGAATTTGAAGCTGAGTGTAGTACGATCTTGCTGCCGCCTACTTACATTTCGCGTAAAGATCACAAAGACAAGATAAGAGAAATTAGGGCTCGTACGGAGGCATATAGGCATTCTTTTTTTCCTCGTTCAATTTGGGAGTGGAATAGGAAAGGAAATGCCTAGTAGTGGTACAGTGTACCCTCCGCCACGCACCTTACGGTGAATTGCGGAGTATGTATGTAGATGTAGATGTAGATGTACATACCGCTGCTGCATGACAAGCATGGGGTAGTACAACAAGAAAGCGAACGTCTGTGACAAAATTAAGCATGTCTACGAATACCAACAAGCATTGAACATAGTGCTACTGATTTCACTTTGTGTATTAAATACTTTATATCATTTCTTTGCTTGTTTTACCATGTTTCACTTTTTGTATAAAAAAACTTTGTGAAGATAAATCGTTTCAGACAATGACTTTTACTTACATTTGACATCTTGGCTAGAACGACTGAGTTTATTGACATTGATCCAACAAGGATTCTATTTTTACTGACTGAGGTCCAGAACCTTAAAAAGCCATGATACACACAGGCCCTCTTTCAACAACCATTGCGAAGCACAGGCATATAAGCTAGTTAATGAATAAAATGAGAGTTGCACTTAGTGGAAGAAAGGTAAAGTATAATATTTCATAACATGTCTACATCGTGAATAGTTAGGTCATTCAGTCCCTCAGTTAATGTAGAATATATCCATCCAATTGAATCTTTCCTGAATTTTGAAACAAAGCAATTTCATTATGATCATCACTATTCAAAGGAAGTAAATCTGATAAAAATTTAGTGAGCATTCTCTGCTGTGAAAGAGACTGCTTACTCTCGTGAATTATTTGTCATTGTATTAAATCAGAAATCACTGTATTGAAAGTCGCTGTTCTTAATGCATTCATTGTTCTTTCTTTTTCTGTTTAGTTCATCAAAACATGGCTCAGTCACAATGTTTTCTCCTCCCACTTTCTGATACAAATGATGGTACATATAATGTACTTC
This sequence comes from Locusta migratoria, assembly GCA_026315105.1. Lineage (NCBI taxonomy): Eukaryota > Metazoa > Arthropoda > Insecta > Orthoptera > Acrididae > Locusta > Locusta migratoria. The sequence continues at coordinate 377,946,683 of CM048749.1, forward strand.
CAGTGCACATTAACATTACATTTTGTAAATTATATGCATTTTACATCATTCCTTCGGTCCATTTGCTCCTTCCTCCTCTGTCAGTTTACCTGCTCCTCCCCTCTGTTTCCTGCGGCCCCTCTCCACATCCCTCTCTCTTTTCATCTCTTCCCATCCTCCACAATCTCTCGGCCAATCTCCCCCCCCCCCCCCCCCCCCCCGTCTTGACCTATCTTGACAGCTCTTTTGTGGGTATGTGTGTGGCGCACACGGGCTCCTAGCCGAAGCAGCCTTTATTCCGCTCCAGGCTGCTTCACTTTACCTCCTGGTTTATGCCTTCGCCCAGAGACATGTGTCCTTTGTGAGTTACGTTGGTTTCTTGTCTTAGTTTCTCATATTACTTGGTTTCTTCCTTTCCTAACCTTTGATTCTGTCTTTCTTTCCTTGCTGTACTCTCCTAGCCTTCCTCTCCTCCTCATTAGTCTGAACTTCGGCGTTTGAGACACTTCTTTCTCTTCATTTCCACTATTCTTCCTCTTTCCTCCCTGTGCGTGTCTGAAGGACGACCCACACATTCTTGCGTAGCAGGTGACGGGGTAATGCGTAATTCCCTGCCCTGGGTAAACAAGTAGGGCACGTACGTACCCCTGGTAAAGGCCAGGCCCAGGGAGGGGTGATTACCCGAGCTGGTACCTTCCGAACATGCCGATTGGTCCCCCCGTCAGTTCTCGGGAGGTGTGAACAATCCCCTAAGGCGGGTAAGCCCTCGGAGAGGGCCCCCACTAGGAAGGATTTCCTTCTCTTCTTCAGTGACGTTGACCCAGAAATGAAAGATAGATTTGCCTCAGCAAAAGAAAACATTGCCTAATTTACCGAAATTTCTTGTTGTCTCGTGAACTGAAGATTTCACTTCTGCAAATCCTTTCGTCATTCAGAAAGGTGTTGATGTAATTGCTGGCACTGTTAAAACCTGTTCGCGTCACCGCAATGGTACATTGTTGCTGGAAGCGGACAGTGCCTTCCAGGCGCAAAAACTCATACGGACCACATTGTTACACATGTTTCCTGTCAAGGTAGAAGTTCATCACACTCTCAACTCGTCACGGGGGGTAGTTTTCACGAGATCCCTTGACAGGTTGTCTGACGAAACATACAATCCTATATGTCCGATCAGGATGTAACAGCCGTGCATAGGGTGATGGAAAAAGGTAGATAACCAGCTGACACCAACTCGTACTGTGTTTTTGACGTTCGACAGTGTTGAACTCCCGTTGAAGGTCAAAGCAAGGTATGGAGTTATCTCCGTCCGCCCTTATATACCAAACCCAACGCGCTGTTGCCAGTGTCAATCTTGCCCTAATGCAGCAAAATTTCACTTGTGGTAGGGACGCCCATGAGGGGGATTGCCCACCTCCGTCCCTCACTGCCTTAATTGCAGCGGTGACCATGCGGCTTCCTCTCGCGACTGCCCTGTATACAAGGATGAGAAGGTAATCCAGCAAATTCGGGTTACAGAAAAGGTATCGAGATCTCCTGCTCGTAATTTGTTGGCGAGTCGAAAGCCCACTGTTCTCCCAGCGGACACATACAGTAAGGTCCTAAACTCCTCTCGACCTACTAAGGATTCAGGTACCCAGACCTCTGACTTCACTTTCGCTGACACAGTTGTACGATCCGCCAGCCCGAAGATTGCCCATTCCACGTCCCCCGCTTCCCCCTGCTGCTTCTAAGGTACAGTCTTCGTCAACCTCTAGTAAACCGCGGGCACCTAAACAAGATGCCCGGACCTTGAAAAAGGAACCCGTCCGTGAGGATTTTCTGCGTTCTCAGGCTTCCCAACCGTCAACTGCCTCTTCCCGCCGTCACTCTTCCAGAAGAGCTGACAAGAAAAAGAGTACCTCTCCTTCCCCGCCGAGGCGTGACCCATCCGTCACGCCGTCCAACAGTTGCCGGCCTCGGCCGTCTTCTGTTTCACTGGGTCGCTCCGTCTGCCGGGCACCCGGCCCTTTACCGGTGGTGGAAACTGCCCCTCCTGATCAACTCAGGGAGGTGGCAGGCGCGTCGGTCGAACCTATGGACCACACGACCCTTTGCCCCCTAGACACCTATAGCAGTGCTTCCTCAAAATCTGGTCCTCAACGGCCATCGAGTTGACCCCGCTTGCTAGTTGGTTTTTATCCTTATTTCTTCTCTCATTTTTATCATGGCGCTCCTTCAATGGAATATTCGCGGCATTCGTTCCAATCGGGAGGAGTTAAAACTACTCCTTCGGTTGCACTGCCCGCTTCTAGTCTGTCTACAAGAAACTAAGTTGCGTCCAAGTGATCGTGCAGGCTTAACCCACTACACCTCTGTGCGTTTCAACCTGCCACCGGTGGAAGGTACCCCATCCCATGGAGGGGTTCTGATGCTCATTCCGGACGATGTCTATCACCATCCCATTTCCTTGCATACTAACCTACAGGCAGTTGCGGTCCGCTTCACTCTACCCACCTTTTCCTTTTCCCTCTGTAATATCTATTCGCCATCGCCATCCGCCCTTACTAGGGCAGATGTGCTACACCTCGTTGACCAGCTCCCTTCACCTTTCGTGTTGGTAGGCGACTTTAATGCCCACCACGCCCTATGGGGCGCTCCGGCACCTTGTCCGAGAGGCTCCCTTTTGGTGGCCCTTCTCCAACACCTCGATCTTGTCTGCCTCAACACCGGTGCACCGACCTTCCGTACAGACACAACATACACTTATTCCCATATAGACCTCGCAATATGCACTCCTCAGCTTGCCGGTCTGTTTGAGTGGTATGCATTTTCTGACACGTACTCGAGGGTCCATTTCCCTTGTATCATCCACTTCCTGCATCATTCCCCATCTCCTCGTCCCACCAGTTGGGACATTTCTAAAGCCGACTGGGGGCTTTATTCTTCCATGGCTGTTTTTCACGATCAGAATTTTCCCAGCTGTGACGGGTCGACTACCTGAAAGAGGTTATTCTCACCGCTGCCGAACATTCCATACCTCGTACATCATCTTCTCCACGTCGTGTCCCGTCCCTTGGTTGACTGCAGCTTGCCGCGACGTGCTTAGAGCCCGGCGCCGTGCTTTACGCACCTTCCGCCGCCACCCAACTTTGGAGAATTGCATAAATTATAAACGTATGAGAGCGCAATGTCATCGTATCATAAATGAGAGCAAAAAAGCTTGCTGGTCTGCTTTTACTAGTTCTTTTAACCGTTTTACTCCATCCATGGTTGTTTGGGGTGGCCTACGCTGTTTATCCGGCATCAAGGTCCAATCCCCAATCTCTGGCCTGCCCGTGGAGAACGCAGTCCTAGTGGACCCCGCTGATGTTTCCAATGCACTTGGCTGTTCCTTTGAGGAGTTTTTGAGCTCTGCCCATAATCACCTTGCCTTTCTCCCTCGCAAACAGGTAGAGGAGGCACGGCCCCCTTCTTTCCACTCTTTTAATCGTAAAAATTATAATGTCGCCTTCACCATTCAGGAGCTAGACCGGGCTCTTGCCCTGTCCCGGTCTTCTGCTCCCGGGCCCGATTCCATTCATATTGAGATGCTGCAGAACCTCTCTCCTGTGGGCAAGTGCTTTCTTCTTCGTACCTACAATCGCATATGGAGTGAAGGTCATGTTCCCACAAGTTGGCGTTAAGCCATTGTTGTCCCCATCCCCAAACCAGGGAAGGGCAAATACCTTCCTTCCAGTTATCGCCCCATTTCTCTGACGAGCTGCGTCTGTAAGGTGATGGAACGCATGGTTAACGCTCGGTTGGTCTGGCTCCTCGAATCTCGCCGCCTCCTGACCAATATCCAATGCGGTTTTCGTCGACACCGCTCTGCTGCTGATCACATCGTTACGTTGTCGACCTTCATTATGAACAACTTTCTTCGACTTGGAGAAGGCATACGATACCTGTTGGAGAGCGGCGTTCTCCGCACATTGCACACATGGGGACTTGGGGGCTGCCTCCCTCTTTTTCTTAAAGTGTTTTTGGCAGATCGCAAGTTCCGGGTACGGGTGGGCTCTGTTTTGTCAGATACCTTTTGCCAGGAGAATGGGGTACCGCAGGGCTCCGTGTTGAGTGTGGCTCTCTTTTCCATTGCAAACATTCCGATCGTAGATTGCCTTTCAGCCGACGTTTCCGGATCCCTTTTTGTAGACGATTTCGCAATTTATTGCAGCGCCCAGTGGACGTGTCTCTTGGAGCTTTGTCTTCAATGCTGTCTTCACCGTCTATATTCCTGGAGCATCACGAACGGCTTCAGATTATCCACTGAGAAAACGGTATGTATAAACTTTTGGAGGTAAAAGGAATTTCTTCCACCATCTCTCTGTCTCGGCCCCGTTGCTCTCCCATTTGTGGAGACAACAGAATTCTTAGGGCTATTGTTGGATCGGAAACTTTACTGGTCCACACACGTGTCCTACCTGGCTGCCCGTTGTGCCCGATCCCTTAATGTTCTTAGTGTCCTCAGTGGCACGTCATGCGGAGCGGATCGTACCGTCCTGCTTAACCTTTACAAGGCCATTGTGAAAGCTTGACTACGGCAGCCTTGTATACTCTTCTGCACGGCCATCCATTCTCCGCTGTCTCAACTCTATACACCATCGGGGATTATGTCTGGCGACCGGTGTATTTGATACCAGCCCTGTTGAAAGTCTGTACGCCGAGACTGCTGTATTACCCTTCACCGCTTGCCGTGACACTCTTGTCAGTACGCATGCGACCTGCGCTCGATGCCCAACCATCCATCTTACCGATTATTCTTTGACGACTAACTCAATCGCCAATATCAGTTGTCTGCGATAGCCCTGCTTTCACCTGGAGTTCGGTTTCACCGCCTGCTTCAGCGGCTCGATTTTACCCTTCCTTCCACCTTTCGGTTGAGCGACAGCCCATTGCCAATGTCGAGTCAGGCCCAGATTCACACTCACCTTGAACTTAGTTCGCTCCCCAAGGAGAGCACTCCGGATTTGGTATACCGCTCGAGGATTGTCGAACTCCGTTTGCGGTTTGATAATGCCATATTTATTTACACTGATGGTTCCAAGAGCACTGCTGGTGTCGGATCTGCCTTCGTCATCGGGGACAACCGGTTCCAATACAAGCTTCCTGACCGGTGCTCGAATTTCACAGCTGAGCTTTTTGCCCTCCACCAGGCCATTTTGTACACCTGCCGCCACCACCAACCTTTCTATGCCATATGTTCGGACTCCCTTAGCGCCCTGCAGAGTCTTAAGGACCCTTTCTCGAACCATCCTCTCATGTATCAGAGCCAACGCACCCTCCAGTTGCTAGCAAATGACAGCTGTCACATTTCTTTCCTGTGGGTCCCTGGCCACACGGATGTGCCCGGGAATGAGACAGCCGACATAGCAGCCAAGGCAGCAGCTCTTTTGCCTCGCATGGCTACCTTTTGCGTCCCATCGGACGATGTTAAACAGGCTCTTCGCCGGAGTATTGTGTCGTCCAGGCACAGTGCGTGGTTCTCACTCCACGACAATAAATTGAACTGTAAAACAGATCCCGACCGCTTGGAGGACCTCCTCACGCCCCTCTCGGCGAGAGGTGGTCACGGATCGGTCACTACCGTTTCAGCCACTGTCATTTGCTAAACGCTGTTCTTGCACTGCTGTGCTCCTGCGGTAAATTGCTGATGGTGCAACATGTTCTCTCCTCTGTCTACTCTGGGGGAAATTTTAGCTGATGACACACGAGCAGCTGCTAGAGTTTTGTGTTTTATTAACTTGGCCAACTTATCAAAGGATATTTAACCCTATTAATTGTTTTTATCTTTCATTTTTAGCCTTCTTTTTTGTTATTCTAATTGGCATTTACCATATTTTTTGAGATCTAGCAAATTTCTGTTCTTGTCTGGGCGCTAATGACCTTAGAAAGTTCTCCATGAAAAAATACCTGTATGTTGCAAATATGGTGATCTGGCAAAATATGTCATTCCTATAATTAGTTAAGATTGTGTTCAAAAGATCTTTTTCTTTTCAGTTTGATAAATTTCCAACTTTTTTCTGCAATTGTCCCCTCCCCTCCTCAGAAAACTGTTAAAAAGACAGATATTGAATTGAGCACATTCAACATGTGAATAGTGATTCACAGTCTTGACTTCATAGAAAATCCCATTGTAAAAAGGATCTTTAGTTTTTCTTAATTAATTTTTCAAATTTTTGGGAAATATTCCAAAATTTTCTTCTATACAAACCTTGTCCTGATAATTATGAACATATCAACATACACTCAGCCAATTCTGCCATGTTTTCAAGTAATGACACTTAATGCATGCGAGAAATGATTATTTATATAAATATAATGCAATTAATTTCCAACTCACTTTAAAGACTATCACTGAGCTGCAGACAAGCACATATAAAGGACAATTACTCTCAGACTACTTAGCTTTTGGCCACATTCAATCTGGAGTGTGGCAACTAAAGAAGGTAGTCGTGTGTCTGTAGGAGTGAATGTGTGCATATTTTTAATAAAGGCTGTGGTTGAGCTGAAAGTTGAGTCATCTCTATGTGCCTGTCTGTCGCAGTCAGTTTGTCAGCTGTTTGCTTACTGTGGATGGAAAATTTTTGACTATGTGTGCGAGTTTCGTTGACTGTGACAGTACTCGGTATGCTAATTCCATTCCCCACTTGATACTATATTCAGAATTAATTCTCTAATAGCAGATATCACATATTTATAAAAAGTAAAGAAAGTTGGACTTACCAGGTGAAAATGCACTGGTTCGTTGATACACAAATAAAAACACACACACACACACACACACACAACTGAGCTTTCACAACCTAAGGTTGCTTCTTCAGAAAGAGCAGGGAAGGAGAGGAAAACGGAAAGGATGAGGGTTGTAAGGGAGTGGGTAAGGAGTCATTACAATCCAGAGAGTGGAAGGACTTACCTTAGGGGGAAAAAAGGAAAGGCAAACAAACATACACACAGCTACACGCAAACACACCAAGGAAGACATTTGTAGAAACAAAAGAAGTTGGACAGAGATACCACTTGAGGCAGAGGCTCTGTCCACAGAACTGAGGCAAAGATGTTGAAGATGGTGGGCAGGAATTTGAATTTAGTGGAGGTTGAGACCATGTGGGCAATGGGAAGAGAGAATATGCTGAAGGGCAAGTTTGCATCTCTGGAGTTCTGATAGATTGGTGTCGGTGGGAAATATCCAGATAACTCGGATGGTGTAACACTGTGCCAAGATGTGCTGGCTGTGCACAAAGGCCACAGGGTGATCCTCATTAACAACAAACACTGTCTGCCTGTGACCGTTCATGCAGACGGACAGTTTGTTGCTGGTAATAGAACGCTTCGCAGATATGATATGTCTGCCTTGCTGTGTGTGTGTGTGTGTGTGTGTGTGTGTGTGTGTGTGTGTGTGTGTGTGTGTGTGTGTGTGTGCGCGCGCGCGCGCGCGCGCGCACACACACACACACACACACACACACACACACACACACACACACACACACACACACACACACACACACACACACACACACACACACACACACACAGCAAGGCAGACATATCATATCTGCGAAGCGTTCTATTACCAGCAACAAACTGTCCGTCTGCATGAACGGTCACAGGCAGACAGTGTTTGTTGTTAATGAGGATCACCCTGTGGCCTTTGTGCACAGCCAGCACATCTTGGCACAGTGTTACACCATCCGAGTTATCTGGATATTTCCCACCGACACCAATCTATCAGAACTCCAGAGATGCAAACTTGCCCTTCAGCATATTCTCTCTTCCCATTGCCCACATGGTCTCAACCTCCACTAAATTCAAATTCCTGCCCACCATCTTCAACATCTTTGCCTCAGTTCTGTGGACAGAGCCTCTGCCTCAAGTGGTATCTCTGTCCAACTTCTTTTGTTTCTACAAATGTCTTCCTTGGTGTGTTTGCGTGTAGCTGTGTGTATGTTTGTTTGCCTTTCCTTTTTTCCCCCTAAGGTAAGTCCTTCCACTCTCTGGATTGTAATGACTCCTTACCCACTCCCTTACAACCCTCATCCTTTCCGTTTTCCTCTCCTTCCCTGCTCTTTCTGAAGAAGCAACCTTAGGTTGTGAAAGCTCAGTTGTGTGTGTGTGTGTGTGTGTGTGTTTTTATTTGTGTATCAACGAACCAGTGCATTTTCACCTGGTAAGTCCAACTTTCTTTACTTTTTATAAATATGTGATATCTGCTATTAGAGAATTAATTCTGAATATAGTATCAAGTGGGGAATGGAATTAGCATACCGAGTACTGTCACAGTCAACGAAACTCGCACACATAGTCAAAAATTTTCCATCCACAGTAAGCAAACAGCTGACAAACTGACTGCGACAGACAGGCACATAGAGATGACTCAACTTTCAGCTCAACCACAGCCTTTATTAAAAATATGCACACATTCACTCCTACAGACACACGACTACCTTCTTTAGTTGCCACACTCCAGATTGAATGTGGCCAAAAGCTAAGTAGTCTGAGAGTAATTGTCCTTGCGCGCATCCCCCCCCCCCCCCCAACGTAAGTCATTCCTCTTGACTCCTTACCCAGTCCTTTAAAACCCACATCCTTTCCTTTTCCCGCTCCTTCCCTGCTCTTTTTCTGAAGAAGCAATATATGTGGGAAACATTCCTGGTAGGAAAAGTATATATAAAAAATTGAGATGGTTTACTTACCAGGTGCAAAAGCACAGGTATGTAGATAGACATACAAATAAACGCGCGCGCGCACACATAATGCCGTGCTTTCACAAGCCTAGGTTGCTTCTTCAAAAATAGAACAGGGAAGGAGAGTGAACAGGAAAGGATGTGGGTTTTAAGCGAGTGGGTGAGGAGCCAGTCCAATACCGGTATTGGAAGGACTTACCTTAGGGGAAAGGTAAACACACACACACACCTACATGCATATACACACAAACATACCATGGCAGAAAATGTCTGCCTTGGTGTGTTTGCATGTAAGTGGTTCCACTCCCGGGGTTGGAATGACTCCTTATCCACTCCCCTAAAATCTGCATCCTTCCCTTTTCTCCCTCCTTCCTTCCTCTTTATGACGAAGCAACAAACATTTGCAAAAGCTTCAATTTTTTTGTTTGTGTGTGTTTTTATTTATGTATCTGTCAATGAGCCTGAGCTTTTGGTAAGTTAAAGCATCTATATTTTTTATATATAGCCTATTGAAGAATTAATTCTGAATACCATATCAATTAGGTAATTTGTATACTGCAATCGACAAAACTCGCATATATAAAATTACTTATGGGCTGCCACCATGTTTATAAAAACATGGAAAATTGTTTATTGACCTCACTTGTTCTATGATGTATGATACGTTAAAACACATTTGTTTTATAAATTCCTAACCAATATCACAGTGAGAGGTACCATCAATGAAGACTTAATTTACTCAATACACCCTTGTGTTCATTACCACGTGATGGCCTCTCCAAAAGTAAGAATGACTGTAATTTAAATTGAAAGGATATACTTATTTCAGATGCAATTTATTTACCATAAACAATTCAGCCTGTCACATGACAAATGTAATGAAACATTACACAAACTTTGAAATAAAAGGAGATCCTGTATGCAACAATTACAAAAATTTGAAAATTAACATGTAGTTATGTTGGCTATATATTATTAACAACAAATCACTGGCTGAGTCAAGGAAAAAGGGAACCTATTCAGTATGAAAAATTTCTTCAAACCAATAATATACTGGCCCTAGCAGTTACGCAGGCTACACATTACTAAATATTTGGAGCAGACAGGAGTCTGCAGTCGCAGGTGAAGACTGCAGATTAGAGATGAAATAAAATGCAACCATTTTCTCAGCAGAAACGGTATTCAACTAACAGTCTCTCTAGTTTTGGTGTTGCTCGATAGACGATAGTTGTACAAATGTATATCACAAGCAGACAAGTCGATCACAGTGTACTTATGGGAAAGTGTTCACTTGTGCAAATTACGAAGTCAAACTTGTGACACAAAATCTTAGAATATGCACGATCCACAAAATGCGAATTTTCAAGGTGAGACTTCAAAATATCTAAGTCATCTCCTTCCACAGCCAAGTCGGCAGTTTTGCAACAGACAAATTCTACTGAGGCAAATGCTCAAACACGCTAATTTATGGACCCACAACATACAACTGCCAAAGCTACACGCCAGAAAGCACACCCTTACCATCGCCAGCCTGTCCACTGAACAGTGGATAGCAGAATCAAAGAAAAATTCAGTAAGAAACTGTTGTAATTGAACGATTTTTCCTTAGATTAAATGCCCCCATAGAAACAAGTGGTAACAAATCTAATAAAAAAATTAGTGAATCAAAATGACACTGAAATTACCCATATGCCCATAGAGAAAAGAATTATTTTTTAAATTGTCTACATATTACTGGCACCTCACAGTTGCTGTGTGTCCTCATTAGATTGTCGCATTGAAATGGAATCGGGCTTGATTTCGAAGGCAGGGTTGTCGACTGAACACAGCACTTATACTGAAATCAGGTTTATTGCAAACTGAAACGTACACACATCACTGACTGCTTCTGAGGCAGAGTGTTCTGCTATTTATACACAGACAGAATGTACCGGAAATTCGAAGAATAGTTAACAGAAGAAAAAAGTAGAAATTACAAGTGAACATAAGAAATGTGTAGAAAATGTTAATTTCAAAGAAATGAATTTTTGCCAGTGGACGGGATTGAACCTGCGACCTTCAGTACCGCAGTGCAGTAGGTGACGATATCCCTTGTGCTACACTGGCAGTCAGTTAACATTAGGTCTCGCAGCATTGCTCCCTCTCCTTGAAAAACAGCGACCCTCTTTTAGGTTCCCATTGGTGCCAGCTGCAATGTCCTGGATCTTGGTCTTGTCATTGGTCCTCTGTATGGCAGTTCTGGAGAATCCTTCCCTTCTGCACGATTATCGACTGCAGACATTCCTGTCGTGGCTTCATCAGTTACATTACCGTCCTTAGTCCTTGAACAAGAAGCCATTTTTGCCGAGCTGCTCTTCAGGATTGTAGTAAGGCTTCATGCAGAGGATGTGAACCATGTCTTTTTGTTTTTGTTGTTTCGACAATGGCTCATAATTCTGAAGTTCGTATGTGACATCTGACAGGCGGGGTATGACATGATACGGACCAAAGTATTGCTCCAATAACTTTTCTGATAGTCCATCTTTCCGTACAGAGGTAAAAATCCACACCAGATCTCCTGGGCTGTACACAACAGGTCGGTGCATGAAGTTATACCACTGATGGTCCTTCATATGACTAAGTGTCCGTATGTGAGCCAGCTGTCTTGTTTCTTTGATCCTGGTAATGAACTGTTTCACATAGTCATCCTGAGTGGCATCCGGATGGAACGGAAACAGTGTATACATTGTGGTTTCAGCTTCATGGCCATGGAGCAGGAAAAACAGTGTGAAGCCTGCGATGTCTTGTCTTGTAGTATTATAAGGAAATGTCACAACTGGCAGTATTGTATCCCAATCCATCTGCTCAACATCGACAGCATATCTTCTAATATCTTGTTAAAACGTTTGGTCAGACCATTTATCTGAGTATGGTATGCAGTAGTAATTATGTGGACAATGTCACAATGTGACATTACCTCTCATACTAGCACAGTTGCTCATGTATCACAGAACATTGTCTTCTTTAGTTTGTGGTGGTAATTATTATTAAGGATCTAATATGAATATTTTCTGTGGTGAGCCCATCTCTGAGCAAGTGACTTATAGCTTTCTGTGTGAGAAACTTGGAGATTTCAAATACTCTCCACAGTATTGGGTAGATTGCTCTGTGATTTATTAATCATAGTAGAAAATGCAAGTCTCACTGCAATCTGCAGTCTTTTAAAAGCTAAAGCCAGATCTCTTGGAAATAATGGATATTCATCTGATGTACACTGTTTCATTGTCTTCCTTTCCTTGTAGCTCTACAAAAGTCTATTGCTTCTTCCTATGCGTTTCACAGTCCAAAGTTGCTACAAAGTACTCAACATCACTGTCTTCTTTCAGGGATTTCCTTAAGCTCACTGGAATACAGGACTGTCTTAGCAGTAAATAATAAATGTAATAAAACTTGGTGCCTGATGAAAAAAGGTTTTACGCATCACAGTATATGTGGTCTCATATTTATTGAGATATATGCAGAGGTTCCAACCATTACGATTTAATCGTAATTGTTCAATATTACATGTTTACGATTGAAGTTATTCAGATTTTTATTTTCAGTTTTAAATAATAAATCGGTTCTTTTCCATCGTCAAAACTCTGTTTCTTTCCAGGTCGTTCATATGATGTCATTGACAAAAATGATCTTGTGGAAATCACCAGTATTGACAGTAACATCTATGAACTAGAAAACTGAATCCATTGCATCTTATCTATTACTACAGCGCCCCCCCAGGGGGCCCACAGTTCTTTTGTGGGTACGTGTGTGGCGCGCACGGGGCCCCGAGCCGGCGCAGCCTTTCTTCTGCCCCAGGCTGCTTCACTTTCCCTCCCGGTTTATGCCTTCGCCCGGAGACGGGCATATTTCGTGAGATACGGTGGTTCTTGTTGTGCTTTTTCTTCCTCGTTCCTTCCTTTCTTACCTTTCGTTTTCTGTCTTTCTCTCCTTGAACTCTCCTAGCCTTCTTCTCCTCATTAGTCTCCGCCTCGGCGTTTGAGACACTTCTTTTCTTTCCTTCTTTCTCTTCCTTTCCTATCCTCTTCTTCTTTCCTCCCTGTGCGTGTCTGAAGGCCGACCCACGCATTATCGTGCGTAGCAGGTGACGGGGTAACGCGTAATTCCCCGCCCCGGGTAGACATGTAAGGCACGTACGTACCCCCTGGTAAAGGCCAGGCCCAGGGAGGGGTGATTACCTGAGCTGGTACCTTCCGAACGTGCCGATTGGTCCCTCCGTCAGTTCTCGGGAGGTGTGACCTGAGGTGTGAACAATCACCTAAGGCGGGTAAGCCCTCGGAGAGGGCCCCCACTAGGAAGGAGCGCGCCATCGGAGACGCCGGTAATCACGGGGGACACTTCCGCGATGACTTCCTCCTTATCTTCTTTCATGACGTTGACCCACAAACGTAAGTTAGACTCGCCTCAGCCTAAAAAGACTCTGCCTAATGTTCCTAAATATCTGGTTGTCTCTCGCACCGACGGAAAGGATTTCAATTCTGTCAATCCTTTCGTTATACAGAAAGGTGTTGATGCAATTTCTGGCCCTGTTAAAACCTGTTCACGTCAGCGCAATGGCACATTGTTGCTGGAAGTGGAAAGTGCCTTCCAAGCCCAAAAACTGATACGTACTACGTTGTTGCACACTTTTCCAGTTAAGGTCGAAGCGCACCGCACACTCAACTCGTCACGGGGGGTAGTCTTCACGAGATCCCTTGATGGGTTGTCTGATGAAGACATCCAATCGTATATGTCCGATCAGGGTGTGACAACCGTCCACAGGGTGATGAAAAAGGTCGATAACCAATTGACACCGACTCGTACTGTGTTTTTGACGTTCGACAGAGTTGACCTCCCGTCGAAGGTCAAAGCAGGGTATGAAGTCATCTCCGTCCGACCTTATGTGCCTAACCCAACGCGCTGCTTTCAATGCCACAGGTACAACCATACCCGTGAACATTGCCCAAATGCAGCAAAGTGTGTCACTTGTGGTAGGGACGCCCATGAGGGGGATTGCCCACCTCCGTCCCCTCACTGCCTAAACTGCAACGGTGACCATGCGGCTTCCTCTCGCGACTGCCCTGTATACAAGGATGAGAAGGTAATCCAGCAAATTCGGGTTACGGAGAAGTATCAACATCTGCCGCTCGAAAGTTGTTGGCGAGTCGAAAGCCCACTGTCCTCCCAGCGGGTACATACAGTAAGGTACTCACCTCAACTCGACCTACCAAGGATTCCAGTACCCAGACATGTGACTTGACTTTCGCTGACACAGTTGTGCGATCTGCCAGCCCGAAGATTGCCCGTTCCACGTCCCCGCTTCCTCCTGCTGCTTCTAGGGTACAGTCTTCGTCCAACTCTAGTAAACCGCGGGCACCTAAACAAGATGCCCGGACCTTGAAAAAGGAACCCGTCCGTGAGGATTTTCTGCGTTCTCAGGCTTCCCAACCGTCAACTGCCTCTTCCCGCCGTCACTCTTCCAGAAGAGCTGACAAGAAAAAGAGTTCCTCTCCTTCCCCGCCGAGGCGTGACCCATCTGTCGCGCCGTCCAACAGTTGCCGGCCTCGGCCGTCTTCTGTTTCACCGGGACGCTCCGTTTGCCGGGCGCCCGGCCCTTTACCGGCGGTGGAAACTGCCCCTCCTGATCAACTCCGGGAGGTGGCAAGCGCGTCGGGCGAACCAATGGAACATGACCCTTTGCCCCCAGACAGCGATAGCAGTGCTCCCTCGAAATCCGGTCCTCAGCGGCCGTCGAGGTGACCCCGCTCGCTACTTGGTTTTTATCCTTATTTCTTCTCTCATTTTTATCATGGCGCTCCTTCAATGGAACATTCGCGGCTTTCGTTCTAATCGGGAGGAGTTAAAACTACTCCTTCGATTGCACTGCCCGCTTCTAGTCTGCCTCCAGGAAACTAAGTTGCGTCCACATGATCGTGCAGACTTTCCACACTACACCTCTGTGCGGTTCGACCTGCCACCCGTGGAAGGTGTCCCAGCCCATGGAGGGGTTATGATGCTCCTTCGAGACGACGTCTATTTCCATCCCATTTCCTTGCACACTCACCTACAGGCAGTTGCCGTCCGCATCACCTTATCCACCTTTACCTTCTCCCTCTGTAATATATATTCGCCATCGTCATCTGCCCTTACTAGGGCAGATGTGCTAAACCTTGTTGACCAGCTCCCTTCACCTTTCGTGTTGGTAGGCGACTTTAATGGCCACCACCCCCTATGGGGCTCTCCGGCACCTTGTCCGAGAGGCTCCCTTTTGGTGGACATTCTCCACCACCTCGATCTTGTCTGCCTCAACACCGGTGCACCGACCTTCCTTTCTGACACAACACACACTTATTCCCATATAGACCTCGCAATATGCACTCCTCAGCTTGCCGGTCGGTTTGAGTGGTATGCACTTTCTGACACGTACTCGAGTGACCATTTCCCTTGTATCATCCACTTCCTACATCATTCCCCATCTCCACGTCCCACCAGTTGGAACATTTCTAAAGCCAACTGGGGGCTTTATTCTTCCATGGCTGTTTTTCACAATCAGAATTTTCCCAACTGTGACAGTCAGGTCGAATACCTCACAGAGGTTATCCTCACTGCTGCTGAACGTTCCATACCTCGTACATCCTCTTCTCCACGTCGTGTCCAGGTCCCTTGGTGGACTGCAGCCTGCCGCGACGCGCTTCGAGCCCGGCGCCGTGCTTTACGCACCTTCCGCCGCCACCCAACTTTGGAGAATTGCATCAATTACAAACGTATGAGAGCGCAGTGCCGTCGAATCATAAACGACAGCAAGAAAGCTTGCTGGACTGCTTTTACTAGTTCTTTTAACCGTTTTACTCCCTCCACGGTTGTCTGGGGTGGCCTACGCCGTTTGTCCGGCATCAAGGTCCACTCCCCGATTCCTGGCCTGACCGTGGAGAACGCGGTCCTCGTGGACCCAGCTGATGTTTCAAACGCATTGGGTCGTTTCTTTGCGGAGGTTTCGAGCTCTGCCCATTACCACCCTGCCTTTCTCCCTCGCAAACAGGTAGAGGAGGCACGGCCGCCTTCTTTCCGCTCTTTTAATCGGGAAAATTATAACGTCGCCTTCACCATGCAGGAGCTAGATCGTGCTCTCGCCCTGTCCAGGTCTTCTGCTCCCGGGCCCGATTCCATTCACATTGAAATGCTGAAGAACCTCTCTCCAGCGGGCAAGTGCTTTCTTCTTAGTACCTACAATCGCATATGGACTGAAGGTCATGTTCCCACAAGTTGGCGTGAAGCCATTGTTGTCCCCATCCCCAAACCAGGGAAGGACAAACACCTTCCTTCCAGTTATCGTCCTATTTCTCTGACGAGCTGCGTCTGTAAGGTGATGGAACGCATGGTTAACGCTCGGTTGGTCTGGCTCCTCGAATCTCGCCGCCTCCTGACTAATATCCAATGCGGTTTTCGTCGACACCGCTCTGCTGCTGACCACCTCGTTACGTTGTCGACCTTCATTATGAACAACTTTCTGAAGAAGCGTCAAACAGTAGCCGTGTTCTTCGACTTGGAGAAGGCATACGATACCTGTTGGAGAGCGGGCATTCTCCGCACATTGCACACATGGGGCCTTCGGGGCCGCCTTCCTCTTTTCATTCAAGCGTTTTTGGCGGATCGCAAGTTCCGGGTGCGGGTGGGCTCTGTTTTGTCAGATACCTTTTGCCAGGAGAATGGGGTACCACAGGGCTCCGTCTTGAGTGTGGCGCTCTTTGCCATTGCAATCAATCCGATCGTGGACTGCCTTTCAGCCGACGTCTCCGGATCTCTTTTTGTTGACGATTTCGCAATTTATTGTAGCGCCCAGCGGACGTCTCTCTTGGAGCGTTCTCTCCAACGCTGTCTTGACCGTCTGTATTCCTGGAGCATCGCAAACGGCTTCCGATTCTCCACTGAGAAAACTGTGTGTATCAATTTCTGGAGATACAAGGAATTTCTTCCACCTTCTCTACGTCTCGGCCCGGTTGCTCTCCCTTTCGTGGAGACTACAAAATTCTTGGGACTCATGTTGGATCGGAAACTTTGCTGGTCCACGCACGTGTCCTACCTGGCTGCCCGTTGTGCCCGATCCCTTAACGTTCTTCGTGTCCTCAGTGGCACATCATGGGGAGCGGATCGTACCGTCCTGCTTCACCTTTACCAGGCCATTGTTCAGTCGAAGCTCGACTATGGAAGCCTTGTATACTCTTCAGCACGGCCGTCAATTCTCCGTCGTCTCAACTCTATCCACCATCGTGGATTACGTCTGGCGACCGGTGCATTTTATACCAGCCCTGTTGAAAGTCTGTATGCCGAGGCTGCTGTATTACCCTTGACCAATCGACGTGACATACTCTTGTGTCGGTACGCATGCCGCCTACGGTCGATGCCCAACCATCCATCTTACAGATTATTTTTTGACGAATCACTCGATCGCCAATATCAGTTGTCTGCGATTGCCTTGCTTCCACCGGGAGTTCGGTTTCGCCGTCTGCTACAACGGCTCGATTTTACCCTTCCTTCCACCTTTTGGTTGAGGGAAAGCCCATTGCCACCATGGCATCAGGCCTAGGTTCACACACACCTTGAACTTAGTTCGCTCCCCAAGGAGAGCACTCCGGATTTGGTATACCGCTCGAGGCTTGTCGAACTCCGTTCGCGGTTCGATAATGCCGTATTTATTTACACTGATGGTTCCAAGAGCACTGCCGGTGTCGGATCTGCCTTCGTCGTCGGGGACAACCGTTTCCAATACAAGCTCCCTGACCGGTGCTCAAACTTCACGGCTGAGCTTTTCGCCCTCCACCAGGCCGTTTTGTATACCTGCCGCCACCGCCACCCTTTCTATGCCATATGTTCTGACTCCCTTAGTGCCCTGCAGAGTCTTAAGGACCCTTTCTCGAACCATCCTCTCGTGTATCGGATCCAACGCTCCCTCCAGTTGCTGGCGGATGACAGCTGTCACGTTTCTTTCCTGTGGGTCCCTGGCCATGTGGGTGTGCCCGGGAATGAGGCCGCCGACACAGCAGCCAAGGCAGCAGCTCTTTTGCCTCGCATGGCTACCTTTTGCGTCCCATCGGACGATGTTCAACGGGCTCTTCGCCGGAGTATCGTGTCGCAATGGCACAGTGTTTGGCTTTCACTGCACAACAACAAATTGCGAACTGTCAAACCGATCCCGACCGCTTGGAGGACATCCTCACGCCCCTCTCGGTGGGAGGAGGTCATCCTGGCTCGGTTGCGGATCGGTCATTGCCGTTTCAGCCACCGTCACTTGCTATCCGCCGAACCTGCACCGCTATGCTCCTGCGGTGAACTGCTGACAGTGCGACATGTTTTACTGACTTGTGTTAATTTTAATCATCTCCGTGTAGCCCTTCACTTTCCGTCTACTCTGGAGGAAATCTTAGCTGATGACACACGAGCAGCTGCTCGAGTTTTGCATTTTATCAATTTGGCCAACTTATCCAAGGATATTTAACTCTTTTAATTGTCTTTTATCTTTCGTTTTTAGCCTATTGTTGATGTTCTGACAGTCTAAAATTTTTTAGATCATAGCGAATCTATGTTCTTGGCTGGGCGCTAATGACCATAGAAGTTGTGCGCCCTAAAACCACAAAAAAAAAAAAAAAAAAAAAAAAATTACTACAGCGATTTTGTGGTTTTTTTTTTTTTTTTTTTTTTTTTTTTTTTTTTTTTTTTTTTTTTTTTTTTTTTACGAAGTGTGTACAATTAATGAGCTCCACTGTCACTTAACATTATCTCTCTCCCAGTGTTGAAACTTCAATGAATGTTTCAAATAATAGGGAAAATGTTTTTCATTAGGTCTAGTACCAAGGTGGAAGGAAAGTATGTATATGTAGACATCAAAATTCGACCAAACTTTCTGAACCTGTACACTCGCCAAACAAATTTAAATGTTCACTCTTACTTAAATTATGATTTTACATTATCTTTTTTTACATTTTTTTTTACATTATCTTTTGTTTGTGTGAAATTTTTAATGAGTAAATTTTTTATATACATAAATCTGGAAATCATGAAATCTAATATGATTGGTTCTGAGGTAGAAAATGATTTGTTAAGTTTTGCTCCCCCCCCCCCTTCTAAACACACACACACACACACACACACACACACACATTCTTACTGTACTCATCATTCATAATTTTGACAATTCCTTATTCAATTATTACTCTTGGAGCCTACCTGCCCGTCCCCGCTCATACGTATTAGGTCACGTTACTATTAGTCATATTCAAAAGTTGGAACCTCTGTACATGTTGCACAGTTGTATAATTACTTCAGGTATATATTCATTTGTATAAATGCTGTATGTCTGTAAAATCTGTTTGGAATACAATTAGTAAATAAGTAATAAATTAAAACTTGGTGCATGATGAGGAGGTTTTTCATTAACGTTAGTGTGTATGTGCTTATCTCATGAACTATGTGCCGTACTATGAGACAATTTGGAAGGAACATTCAGCTGTATATGCATGTATGGTCTGAACATTTTCTGCAGGTACAATGTGTAGTGTAAAAATTATAAATTGCAACGTTGTATCGAATGCCGTAGTTCTACTCCGTGAACAGTGGAAAAGTAGTAAGCGAGCAACATTTTTCCTTTCACCATTTTGCTATGGTTGTCAGTGAGAAAAAGTTTTCCAAGGGTTTGAGATTATGTTTAAAGTTTGTTGCAAGTTGCTAAGTGCTCTCCTCCTCAAATAGGAGACTGAAAAAGCCACACTATCACGTGCTGCAAGACGGAGTTTTCGTTATTTATGATGTCATATTTCCTGAACTGTCAGCCCTATCACAAAATCCTTTCGTAGCTGACATCTTCTACTTATAAACTACATTGCTGCCAAATTTAAGCTGCGGGATTTTGTGTTTACTCAGTGAGTGAATAAGTGTCGCTTTGCTTTTGTATAGATAGAGATGGTCAACTTTGTTATCAGAGGTAAAGCAGCATCTCCAGTTCTATATTGAAATATTATAAACAATCATTTAAACTAACAAAGAAGTATGTGTTTCTTATTTTGTATTATATCTGCATATTTATGAATTTATGCAACTGCATTGAATATTTATGAATTTATGAAACTGCATTGAATATTTATGAATTTATGAAACTGCATTGAATATTTATGAACTTATGAAACTGCATTGAATATTTATGAATTTATGAAACTGCATTGAATATTTATGAATTTATGCAACTGTATTGATTATTTATGAATTCTTTTATGTCTACAATGTAAACCTATGTTGACAACATTCACACAATCTTGATTGTCTATGGATGGAAAAATAAATAAATAATTGAGAAAGATAGTAACTCCAATTACTCCTTGGGTGAAATGAATATGTAGAAAAATAAATTTGACAATAAATAAGTAAACAAACAAATTTTTGTTACTCATAATATGATTTTATCAGTTGATTGTAACACAAATAATTTTGTTTTTCTAAATCAGGTATAGGCAAGTGCAGAAGAGGCCCATACAACTTAAGGCCCCGGAAATAATGATGGTGAGTTTAAGAAATGCTTGTTGTAGTTAGTGTTGGGGTGTTCATCATGGTGTAGGTGGTGCACAGCAGCAGAGGTGGCAGCTGTATTGGCAGCAGTAATGTCAATAAGCTGTTGTTCTTAGTTTAGATTATTTCATTCTGAGTTGCCCACACTTCTCCCTGCCCCTCTTCCAAGTAACTCATCACTTTTTCTTTCTATGGCTCTCTGAGGCATTAAAATACTTGCTTCAGTTTACTGATATTCCTTTCTCTAACCATTTTCTGTTTTAAGACTTCATACAGATCTTATGCCACATATAACACAAAGCAACTGCCAGTGATGAAGAGTGACATGACTCTCACAGTCCTGATTCACAGCTACAACAGTTGGAACTTAAATAGTGGCAACACTGTTGTAGAGCCACTATGCAATGGAATCTACTATTGTCGCTGATAGCATATGTTGTTGACATACCTACCTTACCACTGAACAAATGGACCTGCACAATCGAGGGAAACAGTCACTTGGGAGTGAGTGGTCTAAAGTAATGGTGTGGTGATTCTCGTGTATGACTGTCATGGTGTTACCTTAATGCATTACATTCTTCTACGAGACACTGTCAGTGCACAGTTCTACTGTTCGTTTTTGGACCATCATCTGCAAACAGCTTTGCAAAACGAGCAGCAACACTTTCTGCGCAACCCACGATAATGCACGGGTGCATACAGCACAAACTGTGGCTGCTCTGTTTGGTTGATGGTACTGGGAAGTACTGCACCATCCACCATACTCCCTGAACTTAAGGCCTTCTGACTTCGATTCCGAAGATGAAGGAACCACTTTGTGGCATTCGCTTCAGTACTGTTCCGGAGATTCGACAGGCAGCAGACTGCTCCATTCGCACCATCGACAGAACGACCTCTGCTAATAGTTATACTACACCTTCCACAATGCTGGCAATGGATTCTGCACAATGCTGGTGACTACTTTGGACAGTAACAGGTGCAAACATGTAATGCCTTTGTATCGGTTGTGAATAAATAGTTGCCACTGAAGTTAAACCCTTACATAAACTAAATATTCTTATAACAGAGCTAATGGATCATGAACAGTAGTAAACTTGACTGATAGAGAATCAAAGTTTTGTTCACTATCCTTATCTCTCAAAATGTCCACTTCCAGAATATAGTCATTAACATTCTAGCTCACTAGATCTCTTCAAATCTAAACTGACATCATGCTTAAACAATCAAAGACGTACTTAAATTGCCCACAAGACAACTATATGAAAATGTTCTTGGTTTATAATAAAGGTGATAAATACTTCTGCTGTAATATTCTGGCTTTTCTTTCCTGTGACACGTACAATCTTCCCACCAGTAACAGGCAATGTAGCTAGATTTGAAGATTTTCTTTTAAGTTGGAATAATTCTTTTGATAATATACTTACTTTGATTTTAAAATCTAAAATAATTCCATTCAATACCTTGGATGTTACCTTCAATGCTAGGCTTAGGGTTCACTTTTTAAATTACGGGCTTATTTTCATTTAATAAATCTTGCTGCTAACTTTCTTTATTCTCGTACGAGTACTGAGTAAACATTTGGGTCATAGATCTATCACAAGCTGCTCTCTCTCTTATTTAAACCCATACTCGGGGATATATTCAGTTTTATGAATTTTCAATTATTATATCTACCTGTACCTGACAATTTTATTTGATACTGGCATAATTATTATTCTCATTAAGATGAGCCTTACCCATTTTTGGTTTATTATTACCATTGTCTTTATTATTCCTTTCTTGGAATGAACATTTTACCTGGTAAAATTTGTTACTACTACTACTACTACTACTACTACTACTGTTTCTATAATAATTGTTATTCTGATTTGTTATCATTACTATTATTATTATATGGTCGGTTATTATCCCTACGGAGCCTATAATGATTTCTTATTGTTGTTTAATGATGTCATGCTGCTCTAAAAACCTTAACAGTTCCCTTATATTGGACTATTTCTTTAAAATTACACAATTTTTCTTTAATTACATATGGGAGCCTACTAATTATAACTATGATTAAATGGTTATCATTGACAAGTTCATCTAGCAGTTTTAATTTATTTAGATACCACTCAAAGTATTTTCGATATCCTCCCAAACATTTAAAATGTGGTCATGTGTTTAAAACTCCCAAAGCTATATGCTGCTGTTCCTCTTTAAATTGCTGGACAAAGTCTTTCCAGCTTTTAAAATCTTCATGCAGCTTCGGCAGCTTCACCTTTCGAGTGACAGATTATGAACTGTGTTTTTCTGGTGTTATGCCATCTAGTTGGTACAGAACTTGCAAAAGATGTAATGAATATTATGGGATGTAAATCTTCATTAGGATTAAATACCATAAATCTATTTGCCATATTAACATTAGCATTGACTAAAGTCGACCCACCAGTCACTAGAAACAAATCTGTTAAGTTTGGTCCTAATGTTAAAACAGTATACAGATGATAAACATATACCACACACACCATGACCATAATGACATTGAAGCAGGAATATGAAAGCAATAGGGAGAAAGGGACCACCTACAGATAGACTGTTTAGCATTTGCAGATGACTTAGCTATTTTTTCACATTCAGTAGAAACAGCCATGTGACAAATTGATTTGCTCAAAGAAGAAGCTGAAAAAGCAGGTTTACAAATCTCCTTTGAGAAAACCAAATTTATGACAAACATTAACACAGCTCAAAACATAATTGTTTTTATTCCATATTAAATTAAAAAAAATTAAAAGAAGAAATAAGTTCAGATATTTAGGAGAAGTAATTGAACAAGATATTTCAGAAAAGAAGCCGCAAGAGTTAGTAAGATGAAAACAGCAGACTACCTCACTAAGGACATATATAATAAGAAGCTGATATCGATCAGCGGTAAACTGGCTCACTACTCTACAGTAATTTGCCCAGAACAGAATGTTCAAACAAAAAGGCAATGTCAGAATCATTGCAAATTACTGATAAAAATATTCAGGAAAACCTTGGGGCCAGTTTAAGAGCAGACAGTACATAATGTGCCATAATAGTGAAATCTATATGCATATTGAAAAACTCACTGATGTAATTAGGAAAAGAAGAATAGCTTTCTACACTCACATATAAGGGATAGATCCGAACAGACTGACAAAAAGACTGTTTGTTACTTCAGTAATGTAAAAAATGATAAGATACTTTGTCACATAACATGTTTTTGTACAATAGTTTGAGAACATTGGGGACTCGTCAGTCTTTAACCTAAAATGTTACATTGATTTATGGATTATAGTAAATATATAGTATATACATTATGAATTATAGGAAGCATTATAAATGTTTAACATCTCATCAAAATTTAACAATAAAATTTCACACACCTATATGGACAATACATGGTGCAAAGAAGTCGGAAGGGACATGGACGAGCTCCAAATTAGCAAACAAGATATCGAGAAAAGACTATCACTCGGAAAGAAATTAAGATGCCAAATGTGTCCAGGAAAAACCGAAGAAAAAAAAAACTGGAGCCAAGTGGACCGAAGAAAGAAGAGGGGAAATGATGAGAGCAGTATGGAAGAAAAGAAATGAGAAACAGTTGAAATAATCGTAGCCCATAGTGGCTCATACGTAAAAGAAGAGGAGGAAGCATCACTGGATCCAGCAGGTTACCAGTTTGATTTTAGACAGGGCAAGGAAGAGAGCTGCTTGCCCTTCTAGTAGCAGTGCACTATACTTCTTTAGTTGAGTGAAGCATTCTTAATTATTGTAGAAATCTCAGATCAAAGCGTGTCCTCGGTTCAAGCAGATATGCAAAACTATAGGCATATATACCTGATGTCTGTCTGTTGTTGAATTCTGCATACTATTTTATACTATCGTATTATGAAATTCCTTCTTAAGAATCAATGTAGTTCTTCAAAATTATGATTGTGCTAAACCCAGGTCATTCTATTTGTCCATTACACCCAGAAAGCAGGCGATAAAAGCTCCCAGATAGATGCCATGTTTATTGACACTCTGGGTGACATTCAAACTGGTTCCACACAGTCACCTCATGAACAAAATGAGACTATATGGAATATCAGACCACCTGCATGATTTCATTACAGAGTTCTTAGTAGGTAGAACATACATTGTCACTCTCAATGGAGAGAAAAATAAATAAATAAATAAATAAATAAAAATAGAAAAGAGATGACTTACCAAAAGGACTGGCTCGTCGATAGAAACGAATAAAATAACACACAAACACACATACAAGCTTTCGCAGCCTAGCTGCTTCGTCAGGCAGAAGGGAAGGAGAGGGAAAAGGAAATGATGAGGGTTTTAAGGGAGTGGATAAGGAGTCATTCCATTCCTGGGACAGGAAAGACTTACCTTGGGGGGGAAAAAGGAGGGTAAACAAATACACACACACCCACACATTTACACAGACGCAAGTACACTTAGGCAGACATACTGTAGAACTGTAGAAATCAAAGAAGTTAGAAGTTAGACAGAGATGCCCCTTGAGGCAGAGGCTCTGTCCAGAGAACCAAGGCAAAGATGTTAAGATGGTGGGTGGGAATTCGAATTTAGCGGAGGTTGAGACCAGGTGGGCAATGGGAAGAGATAATATGCTGAAGGGCAAGTTCCCATCTCCGGAGTTCTGAAAGATTGGGGTGCGGTGGGAAGTATCCAGATAACCCGGACGGTGTAATACTGTGCCAAGATATGCTGGCCGTGCACCAAGGCATGTTTAGCCACAGGGTGATCCTCATTACCAACAAACACTGTCTGCCTGTGACCGTTCATGCGAATGGACAGTTTGTTGCTGGTCATTCCCACATAGAACGCTTCACAGTGCAGGCATGTCAGTTGGTAAATCACATGGGTGCTATCGCAAGTGGCTCTGCCCTTGATCGTGTACACCTTCCGGGTTACTGGACTGGAGTAAGTGGTGGTGGAAGGGTGCATAGGGCAGGTTTTACAACGGGGGCGGTTACATGGGTAGGAGCCAGAGGGTAGGGAAGGTGGTTTGGGGATTTCATAGGGGTGGACTAGGAGGTTACGGAGGTTACATGGGTGGCGGAAAGACACTCGGTGGATTATGAAGGATGTCATGAAGGACAGATCTCATTTCGGGGCAGGATTGAAGGAAGTCGTATCCCTGCTGGAGAGCCACATTCAGAGTCCGCTCCAGTCCCAGAAAGTATCCGGTGACAAAAGGGGCACTTCTGGGGTTCTTCGGTGGAAGGTTCTGGATTTGGGGGGATGAGGAGGTGGCCCCGGTAATTTGCTTATGACCAGATCAGGAGGATAGCTGCGGGATGTGAATGCTGTTATTAGGTTATTGGTGTACAGGTTCAGGGATTCGGGACTGGAGCAACTTGCGAGCCTATCCAAACAAAACGACCAACGTCTTTATTATTATTTTTTATTCATATTCTCGCATATACCGCCTTCAAAACTGCATCTCGATAATATCCCCATTTCATCTACATTTCTCATTTTACTGCGTTAACATAATCTCGGAACTTCATTTACTATAACCTTTAATTGGCTCTTCATAACAATTTTCCGCATTTCGTAGCAACTTGGCGATTATTTCCATTCCCGTTTTTTGATATTTCCGCCTGTTTTTCCGACATTTCCGATCTTTTTTCTACATGTTTTCACTTCTATTCATTCGTCAGATTATTTTTACCCTTCAACCTTATTCTACCAACAGAACGAATCCTTATAGTACACTTTCCTTTCATCCTCACACGGTTTGCAAAACTTTTTCAGATTTTCTTCACCCCATAACCTGTTAGCCGCCCATACAACCGCCACACCCCTGTGCATCACTTGTTATATCTCGGGCCCACAGTGTTAGAAATGTCGTATATTGACATAATGTGGAAGGACTGTCCAAACACTGTAATTAATTATATATTTATTTCTCACACAAGATATCTTTCGGCTTTTATGCCATCATCAGGTGTTTCTGCAAAAACATTTGCTTATATAAGTAGGTATCCAAATGCAACGTCAATAAATTTTCGCAAATAACATTTTACAAATTTCACTTGGAAAGTGTGCAGTACGTACCGTATTTAGAGGTTGTAAATGCTTCAACTGACTATAAGGTGACAATTTATATCTGAATCGTAGTCAGTTACAGCATCTGTCAATACCTCAGAATACTATACATTTACAAACATTTATAATTTTTCTTTCAGAGAGAAACTTATAAGTTATTAGATATGGCATTATTTACTTTATTATTTCTGAGGTCTATGTTGTTATTAGCAATTATGGTTTAAAAATTTTATTAGAAATTTTGGAGTACATTATACATTATAGATTTATATTTGAGATGGTTATCTTTATCTCGTCTTTGGTTGATTTTAAGATTATAATACGATCTCTGATTTATGTAAGCTCTGTTACCCTTTATCCAGCATTAATTGATCAATAAAGTTATCGATGTAATTTTTGTGTTTAAAATCGGTTTGATCGTTTAATAAATTGCTTGGGGTCGCTAGTTGCGTGGATACATACTTCAATTTCTTCTAGAATGTTCATTTCATATCCCTTTTGTATTACATGTAAAATTTTGAGTGAATTTTCTATAGTGCCTACTTAGTGATTTTCGGACTGCAGGTGCTGGTAAAATGTAGATGGGTTTTTTTCACTCTCCCTAGTGTGTTCTTTATAACGGATGGTGAAATTACGTCCAGTTTGGCCTATATAGTATTTATTACATGAGTTGCAAGAGATTTTGTGTATACCAGTATTTAGAACTTTAGAAGATTTTATCACGTGTGTGACGATTTTGCTTTTTATGGTGTGTCTGTTTTGGTACGAAAAAGTGATGTTAGTATTTCTAAAAATTTTTTCCATTTCATTTGTGATTTTTCCTAGGTATGTTGTACTGATAAACATCAATTTTTTTCTTTGAGGTGTTTCTCTTTGTAATGTGATTCCTGTACATGTTGTTAGTAGATCATGACTTGTTTTCTTATTGTAAAGCTTTATAACGATGTTGGGGTCGTATTGATTGCGGTGGGCAATGTACTGATGCGGAGTGTAGACCCTTGTATTGGCACTTGTGATAGATGCAAACCAGTGAAATTAAAGGATTGCAAGATATTTCATGAGAAAAGGGCCAACCTCTCTTAGCAGACACAGCTGCCCAATTGACAGCAGATACGGATGCACAGTTATGACACACTGTCATCTACCACATTCTGCTGTCTTGGAATGTGGTGGATATCTGTAGAGAACTGAGCAATGAAATCACCTTGATGAACTTGATGGGGAGAGTTCAGTGATATGCTTTAAAATAGTAACCAGTGGTTTGTGGGCTGTGTAAATCATGAACACTTGGCTATCCATCCAGGGTTGAAAATGCTAGATGGCAAAGTAAATGGCCAAGAGTTCCCTGTCTGAAGCACTCCAACCTATCTTTATCAGATAGGTTCCTAGAAAAATATGCCGTGAAGATGAAACCATTTGCTGTAACACAGCACCCATGCCAGTCCGACTGGCATCTACCATCGAGGCCACGGTAGCCCCAAGAGCAGGGTGAGCAGGCAGCGTGCATGAGCTGATCCTGATCTTTAAAGCCTCACATGCCTTAGTGGCCTTTTTGCTGACTGATGTGTCCTTGCGCTTAAGCAGCTCGGTAATAGGACCTTGCGTCTCAGATAAATGTTGTAGTCGCCAATGATAGTAATTGATTGCTCCAAGAAATCACCTGAGGCCTTTAAAGTTCACAGGGCATGAGGTATGCTCAATATCTGCCACCTTAACACAATTTGGAGAAATGACATGTTGTGAGACAATATGTTGTGGCGTAAAGTCAATGCCACACACCATACATAAGAGAACGATCATAGAGAAGGCACCGATCGACCGAAAGCCCAAGACAAGCATACGCTGCACGTCCTGGAGGGAGTAACCGTGGATGTGCACCCTCTACAAGCGGCTATATCAAGGCCCACATATGTCTGGACGGCCGTCAGTTACTATTCGGGAATACGAGTGCAGTTACTATTCGGGAATACGAGTGCAGTTACTATTCGGGAATACGAGTGCAGTTACTATTCGGGAATACGAGTGCAGTTACTATTCGGGAATACGAGTGCAGTTACTATTCGGCAGAGAGCAACATTCAAATTATTATTGACGTCAGACACGGGAAACTGGGGAACTGTCAGGGGTGGTGTGATCATTGAGGCCCATGTAAACCCCACAAATGGGCCACAATCTGTTTTTCTTCTTCACCACATGTAGTGGCGATGCCCAAGCAGTATGTAGTATTATGTCCCACTTTGCCATTAGCCACAGCAGGAGCTGTTGTAAATGGAAACACTCACCGAAGCAGCTGACTGGTCATTATATGTTGCTGGCCAGGGGAAGTGGTTGTGGAGAAACTCTACAAGGTTCTTCTCAAACTGCAGTTGCTGTGTTGCCAATCTCAGCTGTAAATTTGTGTTCTCTTTTGGTAGCAGAGCTACAGTCTCTGCCTCTTCGGCAAATGAGATACCAATCTCACTGGGCTCAGTGTTAACACACGATACAATCTGTCTGTAATGAAGCAAGCTCAGAACTGTCTTGCAGCAGTGGCGACGACGTCTACTTGTGTAGCCCACATGCATACTCTCTGCTTTCAGGCTACAGCAGTGGCAGAATACAAACACGTGTTGTGGTAGGCGTGAGTGACGTGGAAATCTTCACACGGCAGATATTGGAGTCGCGCAGTACACAGCCCATCACAGTCAGAGGTACGAAGTCGGGGACCAATGAAAAATGTATAAGAAAAGCCACTCCCAATATCGGGCCTGAAACATGAGCAGCTACAATGGTCCATGTAGGAGGATATTTGTCTTCAATTGTCAGTTATAATGTCTGTCCCTTTTTTTTTTCTTTTTTGGAAAAGTTAGCATTTGCAATATGCAAATTATATGCAGATGCCAACATTGGCACTGCTAGTGGATCTGCGGATCTGTAATGTTCCTCTTTGTCTTATGGAATGACACTTATCTCTAAGCTGATATCCATGAGAAATTTATTACTAGATGTTCCTTCAGTGATAAACAATCATACAGAGCATCAATCGCCAACACTGTAGCGTTCAATTTATGAAGTAGGTGCTGGTAACGCTCTGGACGAATGTGCGCATTTACTCTGTCGATCGTCAGAAGTGTTTTGGTATTTGCAAGATTGGGTGCACTGTCTCACAGCCTTGCTGAAGCGCCTCTGGTATGATCATTGAGGGTTACAATGTGTGGAAGCACATGTGTGTTTGTGTGTGATTTTATTTATTTTATTTGTTTCTATCGACGAGCCAGTCCTTTTGGTAAGTCATCTGTTTTCTATTTTTATTTTTATTATATATATATATATATATATATATATATATATATATATATATATATATATATATATATATATATATATATATACAGCAATGACCCCAAAACAGACCCCTGGGGCACTTAATTGTGCCCCATTGGGATTGCACGTCATAGCCATTTTCTACACTGCGGAGAATTAACTTATGTTGTCTATTATTAAAGTAAGAGGTGAACCAGTTGTGGGCTACTCCCCGTATTCCATAATGTTCCAACTTCTGCAACAATATTTTGTGATCAACACAATCAAACGCTTTTGTTAAATCAAAGAAGACACCTAATGTCCGTAGCCTCTTATTTAACCCATCAAGTGCCTCACAGAGAAACGAAAATATAGCGTTTTCAGTCGTTAAACCACTTCTAAAACCAAACTGTACGTTTGACAGGAAATTATGTGAACTGAAATGATCAATTAATCTTGAATATACAGCCTTTTCAATAACTTTGGAAAAAACCGATGGCATAGAAATAGGTCTATAGTTGTCTACATTATCCCTTTCTCCTTTTTTATAAAGCGGTTTCACTACTGAGTACTTTAATCTGTTAGGAAACTGACCATTCTGAAAGGAAACATTACAAATACGGCTTAGTACTGGGCTAACATATGGAGAACAGTAGTTTAGAATTCTGCTAGATACCCCATCATATCCAAAAGAGTCCTTAGTCTTTAGTGATTTAATTGTTGACTCAATCTCACCTATGGAAGTATCATGAAGTGTCATTTCAGGTAACAGCCTCGGAAATGCATTTTCTAAAAACATTATTTGATTACCTGTAGAAACTAGAGTTTTGTTTAGTTCCTCTACTATATTCAGAAAGTGATTATTGAATATTGCACATATATCTAACTTGTCAGTAACAGAAACATTCCTACTACGCACTGACGTTATATCTTCTACCTGCTGCTGCTGACCAGACACTTCCTTCACGACAGACCAGATAGTTTTAATTTTATCCCGAGAGTTTGCTATTCTTTTTGCGTACCACATACTTTTTGCATTCTTAATGACATTTTTCAGAACCTTACAGTCCTGTTTGTAATGAGCTACTGCATCTTCATTCGGACTGCTTCTAACATTTTGATACAACTCCCGCTTAGTTCTACATGATACTCTTATCCCCTTTGTCAGCTACCGTGGCTGTCTGTTACTGAAAGTACCCTGTTTTGAGCGTTATAACGGAAAGCAACTTTCAAACAGCATAATAAATGTGTTCATAAAAGCATTATATTTATCATCTGTATTATCAGCACTATAAACATCCTGCCATTCTTGTTCCTTAATTAGGCTTAAAAAGGTCTCAATTGCAACTCGATTAACTTTTCTGAGTAGTTGATATTTATGTTTAACATTTGTTTGAGAACAAATACTTTTAGAATTAAAAGTTGGGCATCGTGGTCTGATAGGCCATTTACTGTTCTGCTGACAGAGTGCCCCTCTAATAATGAAGAATGAACAAAAATATTGTCAATGGTAGAACTGCTATTTCCTTGCACTCTCGTTGGAAAAAATACTGTTTGCATCATGTTGTAGGAATTAAATAGATCTAACAGCTGACTTTTCCTTGAGCTATCATCTACACAATTAATTTTGAAATCTCCACACATAATTAAATTTTTATACTTACTATACAGTGAACCCAGAACCAATTCCAGCTTGGGCAGAAACATTTTAAAATCTGAGTCAGGGGATCTATAAATAACAACTATTACTAGTTTAGTTCCATTAACATTAACAACTCCTGCACAACATTCAAATATCTGTTCTGTGAAGTGTTTAGAAAAATTGATTGACTCCGATGAAAAATAGTTTTTTACATACATGGCCACTCCCCCACACTGCAAGGAACTCCTAGAGTAGAAGGCAGCTAACCTGTATCCTGGCAAAGGAAGTCTCTTAATTGTCACATCACTTAAAAAGTGCTCTAAAATTCCAATAATGTCGGAATCAGTATCAATAAGCATTTCATTAACTTTATCTCTGATACCCTGTATATTTTGATGAAAAACAGTAATTTCCTTATTACTTATATTCTTAGACTTTGTCAAAGGTGGTTCATTTCTTAGAGGGACCTCCTTTAAGCAGGAATATCTATCAGCTGTCTTCAGTCTAAAAAAAGGTGCAGCCCTAACACCAACTACTACAGGAATTTTTCCATGAGTGAAACCCCCACCCCCTACTACACTGTCACCTATGAGCTTTGCCAACCTCCCCTTCCCATACCTATTGAGGTGCAGGCCGTGCCTAGTAAAATCCGACCTTTGGATAGTCTCAACTGGCACCACTGCAATGTGATCCATGCCCTCCGTCATCAGCGCCTTCTCAAGCCCCATGTTAACACGGCTGACAGCCGTATTAAGACAAGGCCTATCATGACGCTGAAACAGCTGCACGAAATGCACTTTCGTGCCACCAGTTTCAGTTGCTATCCTTTCCAGATCACCACCTATATCATATTTCCCGTCCCTATCAAGACTATTCCCGGCCCCACCCACTGTAACTACCTGATCCTCTTTTGAAAAATTCCTACATAAGTCCCCTATGTTACAAGTGACCTGAGCTAACCCTGCACTAGGCTTCACTACGCTGGTGACCTGGTACTCACTCCCAAGTACTTTCTGCAACTGTTGGCCAACACCTCTGCCATGAGAACTACCTAGCAGCAGAACCTTCTTCTTCCTAAGAGACCTCTCTACAGATTTCGGCTTACCAAAAGCTGAGGTCTGCTGTGTACTTGCTACACCTACAGCTACAGGAGGTTCATCTCCACTCAACTCTGACAGATGGTCAAACCTATTTGCAACTTGCAATGTAAAGCTATCTGAATACCTTCTCCTAGCTACCTTCTTGCCAACTGCCAGTTCCCATTCCCCAGCCCCCCTTCCCCTCCTCAACCTACCTAGTTCCTCTTCAGCAGTTTTTCAACTGCACCTGAAGGGCGCAGATCAAACACTCCTGCTCCTCTATCAACTTACTCCCGCTGCAAATCCTACAGTTCCAGGAGAGAACCTCACCACAATGCCCACTGTCTTCCCCACTGCACTCCCCCCCCCCCCCCCCCCCATGAAAATACTTAATACAAATCCCTCACTGCAGCCCACTACGCACGACCCTACGACAGAGCCCACACTTTTCACTCATGGTAAAATTTCACAATAATTTGTTAAGAAAAACTAGACGTCTACGTTATGAAGTTAAGTTTCTACAAAATAACTAGGAAGTACCTCTTAACAGCAGCAATCAACAAACCTCAGTCTCTACAAATCAAGTAACAACAACAACTAATAGTATCAGAAAAGAGCAAATAACACTATCACAGAAACTTTACACTGTTGCTTGTATAAACAAGTTCAATTTCAAGCGTCACTAATAAAATAACTAAACACTGTGAGAGTACAAGAGTGATCAAATACCGTAACTTAAAGTTTCCCAACCTCAACTACGTTAAAAACAGCAAGTCACCTGTTGAAAAGTACTGAAGTTAATAAGCAACTAGCGTGATAACACCTCCTGAAATCTACAACTTTAATAATTTAACTACAATACACAAACACTTATTGGAACTTAGCTTTCGGAGACCGCTACGGCTGCAACCACTCGCCACCAGATGTAAACAAAGCAGTAAGACGTCGATGCCAGCGCACACGCGAACACAAATAACACCACTTAAAGCAATTACGGCACAACAAACGCTAAAATAACTGACGATCCTTTACTAGAACACCTCTAGATTGAATATTATCACGAAATAACAGTTAAAAATAATTATATTAATCCTAAAATTATATAAAAAATCGAGAGTGATGTGCACAGCACTCCAGCACTCGTGACGTCACGCCAAAGTTACCTCTAAAATACCTTTATTAATCATAAAAATCCAACACCACTTCAAGAGCACAACTAGGTAAACTGGCGGATAAATAAAACAGCTAGCTACTCGGATCAAAGAGATACACTTCTACACTAATGCATGGACAAGTCCACAATTGATATTGATTATATGTGCAACCACCACACACTCCCATGCTTTTCCAGTTTCCTATTTGCTCTAATTAAAATGCTTAACAAAAGTTCTCTCTCACAGTAATGTCACGTCTTTCTTCGAATGTGTAAGCTTAGAATAAATTATTTTTGAAAAGAGAGAGATTGGCTGGCTGTATAGATGGCTGTATAGATGGCTGTATAGATGATAGTGACACAAAGAAAACAGGATGGACGGAAGTCTTCTGGTCTGGACTGTATACCCATTAGATTTCTGTTTGATAATGCTGAAGCGATAGCTCCTTACTTAACAGCCATATACAACTGCTCTCTCAAAGAAGGATCTGTACCAAAAGATTGGAAAGTTGCACAGTTCACACCTATATTCAAGAAAGGCAGTAGGAGTAACCCACTAAACTAGAGGCCTATTTCATTGACGTCAATTTGCAGCAGGGTTTTGGAACATATCCTGTATTCAAATATTATGAATTATCTTGAACAGAATGATCTATTGACCCAAGGTCAACACAGATTTAGAAAATAATGTTCATGCGAAACACAACTAGCTCTTTATTTCCACGAAGTGATGGTTGCTATTGACAAGAGTTCGCAAATAGATTCCGTATTTCTTGATTTCCAGAAGGCTTTTAATCAAATTGCATGGCTATGGTATATCACCACAAATTTGCGATTGGATAGGGGATTTCCTGTCAGAGAAGACACATGTAATAGTAATCGATGAATCGTTGCTAAGGCATCGACTAAAACAGAGGTGATATAGGGTGTTCCACAGGTTAGTGTTATTGGTCCTCTGCTGTTCCTTATTTACATAAACAATTTGGGGGAAAATCTATGTAGCTCTCTTAGGTTGTTTGCAGATGACACTTTCATTTACCATCTATTAAAATCATCTGAAGATCAAAACCAACTGCAGAGGAATCTGAATAAGATATCACTATGGTGTAAAAATTGGCAGTTGACTCTAAATAATGAGAAGTATGAAGTCATCCACATGAAAAGAAATTCGTTAAACTTTGTTTACAAGATAAATGAATCAAAAGTGAAGGCTGTAAACTCCACAAAATACCTAAGAATTACTATTACTTCAGACTTAAACTGGAAAGAACACCTAGATAAGGTTGTGAGAAAGGCGAACCAGAGACTGTGTTTTATTGGCAGACCCCTTGAAAGATGCAACAGAACTACTAAAGAAACTGCATACACTACGCTTGTCCATCCATTTTTGGAGTATTGCATCCCAGTGTGGGATACTTAGGTGGGTTTGACGTAGGACATCGAAAGAGTCCAAAGAAGGGCAGCTCGTTTCATATTTTCACGTTACAGGGGAGACAGCATAATGGAAATAATACAGGATCTGGGATGGGAATCATTAAAACGATGACGCTTATCGCTACCTACGAAACTCCAATCACCAACATTCTCCTTTGAATGCGAAAATATATTGTTGACTCTCACTTACATAGGTAGAAATGATGATGAGAATAAAATACGAGAAATCAGAGCTCGAACAGAGATATTCAGGTGTTCTTTCTTCCCACGCGCTATTCAAGAATGGAATGGGAGATGAATAGTATAATGGGGTTTCGATGAACCCTCTGCCAGGCACTTAAATGTGATTTGCAGAGTATCCCATGTAAATGTAAAAAAGGACAAGCTTTCGTAACATAGGTCCCTTCTTCAGGTGGGAGAGAAGGGAAGAAAAAGGATGGGGACGAAAGTTATTGTATATCTGACATTCACAGTTTTTAAATACCATCCTCATGACCTAGGTCATAAATTACCTTCCCCTTTAGTCCCCCATCTTTTTTTATTTTATTTATTTGGTTCCCCCCCCCCCCTCCCTCCTGAGGTAGGAACTGTGTTCCGAAAGCTTGTCCTTTTTTCGTCTTTGTTTTTTTCTTCATTTGTGTCTAACGGCGGTACAGGACAAATATAAGTACTGGCCAGCCAGTCTATCTCTTTTGAAAAGTAAATTATCTCTGAGGAGAATTTCCATCGTTAATCAAATATAAGCTTAGTATAAGTTTATTCACCCCCCCCCCCCATGGGACCCACAGCTCTTTTGTGGGTACGTGTGTGGCGCGGACAGGGCCCCAAGCCAAACCAGCCTTTCTTCTGCCCCAGGCTGCTTCACTTTCCCTCCCAGTTTATGCCTTCACCCAGAGACGGGCGTATTTCATGAGTTAAGGTGGTTTCTTGTCGTCGTTTCTCTTATTCCTTGGTTCCTTCCTTTCTTACCCTTTGTTTCTGTCTTTATCTCCTTGTACTCTCCTAGTCTTCTTCTCCTCATTAGTCTCCGCCTCGGCGTTCGAGACACTTCTTTCCTTCTTCCTCTTCACTTTCTCTATTCTTCTTCTTTCCTCCCTGTGCGTGTCTGAAGGCCAACCCACGCATTATGCGTAGCAGGTGATGGGGTAACGCGTAATTCCCCGCCCCGGGTAGACAAGTAGGGCACGTACGTACCCCCTGGTAAAGACCAGGCCCAGAGAGGGGTGATTACCCGAGCTGGTACCTTCCGAACATGCCGATTGGTCCCTCCGTCAGATCTTGGGAGGTGTGACCTGAGGTGTGAACAATCACCTAAGGCGGGTAAGCCCTCGTAGAGGGCCCCCACTAGGAAGGAGCGCGCCATCGGAGACGCCGGTAATCACGGGGGACACTTCCGCGATGACTTCCTTCTCTTCTTCAGTGACGTTGACCCAGAAACGAAAGATAGATTCGCCTCAGCAAAAGAAGACTCTGCCTAATTTACCGAAATTTCTTGTTGTCTCTCGCACTGACGGAAAAGACTTCAATTCTGTAAATCCTTTCGTCATACACAAAGGTGTTGATGCAATTGCTGGCCCTGTTAAAACCTGTTCGCGTCAGCGCAATGGCACATTGTTGCTGGAGGCGGACAGTGCATTCCAAGCTCAGAAACTAATCCGGACTACGTTGTTACACACGTTTCCTGTCAAAGTAGAAGCGCATCGCACACTCAACTCGTCACAGGGGGTAGTCTTCACGAGATCCCTTGACGGGTTGTCTGACGAAGACATACAAACCTACATGTCCGATCAGGGTGTCACAGCCGTGCATAGGGTTTTGAAAAGGGTAGATAACCAGATGACACCGACTCATACTGTGTTTTTGACGTTCGACAGAGTTGACCTCCCGTTGAAAGTCAAAGCAGGGTACTAAGTTATCTCTGTCCACCCTTATATTCCAAACCCAACGTGCTGTTTCCAATGCCACAGGTACAACCATACCCGTGAATCTTGCCCAAATGCAGCAAAATGTGTCACTTGTGGTAGGGACGCCCATGAGGGGGATTGCCCACCTCTGTCCTCTCACTGCCTTAACTGCAACGGTGACCATGCGACTTCCTCTTGCGACTGCCCTGTATACAAGGATGAAAAGGTCATCCAGCAAATTTGGGTTACGGAAAAGGTATCAACATCTGCTGCTCGAAAGTTGTTGGCGAGTCGAAAGCCCGCTGTCCTCCCAGAGGGCACATACAGTAAGGTCCTCACCTCCACTCGACCTACTAAGGATTCAAGTACCCAGACCTGTGATTTTACCTTCGCTGACACAGTTGTGCAATCCGCCAGCCCGAAGATTGCCCGTTACACGTCCCCGCTTCCTCCTGCTGCTTCTAAAGTACAGTCTTCGTCAACCTCTGGTAAACCGCGGGCACCTAAACAAGATGCCTGGACTTTGAAAAAGGAACCCGTCCGTGAGGATTTTATGCGTTCTCAGGCTTCCCAACCCTCAACTGCCTCTTCTCACCATCACTCTTCCAGAAGAGCCAACAAGAAAAAGAGTTCCTCACCTTCCCCGCCGAGGCGTGACCCATCCGTCACGCCGCCCAACAGTTGCCGGCCTCGGCCGTCTTCTGTTTCACCGGGACGCTACGTCTGCCGGGCACCCGGCCCTTTACCGGCGGTGGAAACTGCCCCTCCTGATCAACTCAAGGTGGTGGCAGGCGCGTCGGTCGAACCTATGGACCACGACCCTTTGCCCCTAGACAGCGATAGCAGTGCTCCCTCGAAATCCGGTCCTCAGCGGCCGTCGAGGTGACCCCGCTTGCTAGTTGGTTTTTATCCTTATTTCTTATCTCATTTTTATCATGGAGCTCCTTCAATGGAATATTCGCGGCATTCGTTCCAATCGGGAGGAGTTAAAACTACTCCTTCGGTTGCACTGCTCGCTTCTAGTCTGTCTCCAAGAAACTAAGTTGTGTCCAAGTGATCGTGCAGACTTTCCCCACTACACCTCTGTGCGTTTCGACCTGCCACCCGTGGAAGGTACCCCAGCCCATGGAGGGGTTCTGATGTTCATTCGAGACGACGTCTATTTCTATCCCATTTCCTTGCATACTCACCTACAGGCAGTTGCTGTCCGCATCACTCTCTCCACATTTACCTTTTCCCTCTGTAATATCTATTTGCCATTGTCATCTGCACTTACTAGGGCAGATGTGCTACACCTCGGCGACCAGCTCCCTTCACCTTTCGTGTTGGTAGGCGACTTCACTGCCCACCACCCCCTATGGGGCTCTCCGGCACCTTGTCCGAGAGGCTCCCTTTTGGTGGACCTTCTCCAACACCTCGATCTTGTCTGCCTCAGCACCGGTGCACCGACCTTCCTTTCAGACACAACACACACTTACTCCCACATAGACCTCGTGATATGCACTCCTCAGCTTGCCGGTCGGTTTGAGTGGTATGCACTTTCTGACACATACTCAAGTGACCATTTCCCTTGTATCATCCACTTCCTGCATCATTCCCCATCTCCTCGTCCCACCAGTTGGAACATTTCTAAAGCCGACTGGGGGCTTTATTCTTCCATGGCTGTTTTTCACGATCAGAATTTTCCCAGCTGTGACAGTCAGGTCGAATACCTCACAGAGGTTATTCTCACCGCTGCTGAACATTCTATACCTCGTACATCCTTTTCTCCACGTCGTGTCCTGGTCCCTTGGTGGACTGCAGCCCGCTGCGACACTCTTAGAGCCCGGCGACGTGCTTTACGCACCTTCCACCTCCACCTGACGTGGGAGAATTGTATAAATTATAAACGACTGCGAGCGCAATGTCGTCATCAACGACATCAAAAAAGCTTGCTGGACTGCTTTTACTAGTTCTTTTAACCATTTTACTCCCTCCATGGTTGTTTGGGGTGGCTTACGCCATTCATCCAGCATCAAGGTCCACACCCCGATCTCTGGCCTGACCGTCGAGAACACAGTCCTTGTGGACCCAGTTGATGTTTCCAATGCACTGGGCCGTTCCTTTGCGGAGTTTTTGAGCTCTGCTCATTACCACCCTGCCTTCCTCCCTCGCAAACAGGCAGAGGAGGCACGGCCGCCTTCTTTCCACTCTTTCAATCGTTAAAATTATAATGTCTCCTTCACCATGCAGGAGCTAGACCAAGCTGTCGCCCTGTCCCGATCTTCTTCTCCCGGCCCCAATTCCATCCATATTGAGATGCTGAAGAACCTCTCTCCTGCCGGCAAGTGTTTCCTACTTAGGACCTATAATCGCATATGGACTGAAGGTCATGTTCCCACAAGTTGGCGTGAAGCTATTGTTGTCCCCATCCCCAAACAAGGGAAGGACAAACATCTTTTTCCAGCTATCGCCCCATTTCTCTGACGAGCTGCGTCTGTAAGGTGATGGAACGCATGGTTAACACTCGGTTGGTCTGGCTCCTCGAATCTCGCCGCCTCCTAACAAATGTCCAATGCGGTTTTTGTCGACACTGCTCTGCTGCTGATCACCTCGTTACCTTGTCGACATTCATTATGAATAACTTTCTATAGTAGCGTCAAACAGTAGCTGTGTTTGTCGACTTCGAGAAGGCATACGATACCTGTTGGAGAGTGGGCATTCTCCGCACATTGCACACACGGGGGCACTTCGGGGCCGCCTCCCTCTTTTTATTCAACCGCTTTTGGCGGATCGCAAGTTCCGGGTACGGGTGGGCTCTGTTTTGTCAGATACCTTTTGCCAGGAGAATGGGGTACCGCAGGGCTCAGTCCTGAGTGTGGCTCTCTTTGCCATTGCAATCAATCCAATCGCAGATTGCCTTTCAGCCGACGTGTCCGGATCCCTTTTTGTAGACGATTCCGCAATTTATTGCAGCGCCCAGCGGACTTGTCTCTTGGAACTTTGTCTTCAACGCTGTCTTGACCGTCTGTATTCCTGGAGCATCGCGAATGGCTTCTGATTCTCCATTGAGAAAACAGTGTGTGTAAATTTCTGGAGATACAAGGAAATCCTTCCTCCATCCCTACGTCTCAGCCCCATTGCTCTCCCTTTCGTGGAGACTACGAAATTCTTGGGACTCATGTTGGATCGTAAACTTTGCTGGTGCACACGTGTCCTACCTGGCTGCCCGTTGTGCCCGATCCCTTAATGTTCTTCTTGTCCTCAGTGGCATGTCATGGGGAGCGGATCGTACCATCCTGCTTCACCTTTACCAGGCTATTGTTCAGTCGAAGCTCGACTACGGAAGCCTTGTATACTCTTCTGCACGGCCGTCGATTCTCCTCTGTCTCAACTCTATTCACCATCGGGGATTACGTCTGGCGACTGGTGCATTTTATACCAGCCCTGTTGAGTCTGTATGCCGAAGCTGCAGTATTACCCTTGACCAGTCGGCGTGACATACTTTTGTCTCGGTACGCATGCCGCTTGCGGTCGATGCCCACCCATCCATCTTACCCATTATTTTTTGACGACTCACTCGATCGCCAATATCAATTGTCTGCGAGTGCCTTGCTTCCACCTGGAGTTCGGTTTCGCCGCCTGCTTCAGCGGCTCGATTTTTCACTTCCTTCCATCTTTCCGTTGAGCGACAGCCCATTGCCGCCGTAGCAACAGGCCCAGGTTCACACTCACTTTGAACTTAGTTCGCTCCCCAAGGAGAGCACTCCAGATTTGGTATACCACTCGTGGCTTGTCGAACCCCGTTCGCAGTTCGATAATGCCATGTTTATTTACACTGATGGTTCCAAGAGCACTGACGGTGTCGGATCTGCCTTCGTCATCGGGGACAACCGTTTCCAATACAAGCTCCCTGACCGTTGCTCAAGTTTCACGGTGGAGCTTTTTGCCCTCCACCAGGCCGTTTTATATACCTGCTGTCACCGCCAACCTTTCTCTGCCATCTGTTCGGACTCCCTTAGTGCCCTGCAGAGTCTTAAGGACTCCTTCTCGAACCATCCTCTCGTGTATCGGATCCAACGCTCCCTCCAGTTGCTAACAGATGACAGCTGTCACGTTTCTTTTCTGTGGGTCCCTGGCCACGTGGGTGTGCCCGGGAATGAGACCGCTGACTTAGCAGCCAAGTCCGCAGCTCTTTTTGCCTCACATGGCTACCTTTTGCGTCCCATCGGACGATGTTCAACGGGCTCTTCGCCGGAGTATCGTGTCGTCCTTGCACAGTGCGTGGTTCTCACTGTACGGCAATAAATTAAGAACTGTAAAACCTATCCCGACCGCTTGGAGGACCTCCTCACCCCCCCTCTCGGCTAGAGTTGGTCATCCTGGCCCAGTTGCAGATTGGTCACTGCTGTTTCAGCCACCGTCATTTGCTAACCGCCGACCCTGCACTGCTGTGCTCCTGCGGTGAACTGCTGACAGTGCGA
This sequence comes from Locusta migratoria, assembly GCA_026315105.1. Lineage (NCBI taxonomy): Eukaryota > Metazoa > Arthropoda > Insecta > Orthoptera > Acrididae > Locusta > Locusta migratoria. The sequence continues at coordinate 377,987,964 of CM048749.1, forward strand.
CATGTTTTACTGACTTGTGTTAATCTTTTTTAGCCTCTTGATATTCTAACTGGCAGTTACCAATTTTTTGAGATCTATCGAATATCTGTTCTTGTCTAGGTGCTAACGACCTTAGCAGTTGTGCGCCCTAAAACCACACACACACACACACACACACACACACACACACACACACACACACACAGAGAGAGAGAGAGAGAGAGAGAGAGAGAGAGAGAGAGAGAGAGAGAGAGAAAAGTTTATTCATTTTTGGTTAATTGTCCGGGTTGGTGTAGTTTTTTCTGTCCGGGTTGGTGTAGTTTATTGAGTAAAATATCTGACACAAAAGTTAAATCGAATCACTTGAAGTACATATAGTAAAATTACATCTGTTTATACAGTATGAATTATAGAAAATCAAATGCTTTTTGTGCATACATGTACTGACACAACTAGTAATTTTTCTACAAAGTCTGTCCTGAGAATGGTAACTATTGCTATGTGCACTTTCCTTTGGTTAATATTTTGTGGATTTATTAGTCTGCTAAAACTAGGAAATGCTTGTATGTTAGGATTGAGAAAATCGTTTCGCACAAATTATCCAAGTTTTAGAATAGTTTGCTCAACATGTACATTCTGTATCTCACATTCATTTACTTGACTGTTTATTTCACTTTGGTAAAAAAGAATTTGCTCTCAATAACATTTTCTGGTCCCACAAGTTCAGAGCAGATATATTACTATCGCCTGCACCTAGTTCGGACATGACTTTGAATTCAATTGCTTGCACGGCTACGCATATTTCTTTTGTCTTTGTTTGTTATCTCTGTATCTTTATCCTTATCCATTCAGGGAAGCTTTTAGTATATTGTTCCCTACATTGATCATGATTTATTGCTTGTTTACTTTTGATTGTCAAGTCACTATCGCTTTCAGTTATGTTTGAAACTTTTGTTTCTCATTCGGTTTGTGACTTTTGATTTCTTGTATGTCTCCTGTTAACTCTGACACATTAGTCCAGCTTCTAAACATAATTTTGGTATCTTGGTAACTTTGGTTTTTAGTACTCAAATTTAGAGGTTCTTTATTAAGATCTTCAGCAGCATAATTAAATTTTCTTTCCAATCGAGCCTGATTTCCTTTGAAATGTTGTTTTGGATCTTTGAATGTTTTCTGCAGATTTATGATTTGTAATTTTCATATTTTTTAGCATTTTCTACTTTCCTTTCTTGTTTCTGTGATTTTTTTTCTCGTTCCTTCTTTTGAAATTGTACTGTGTTTGCCTGCATAAAAGAATATATAAGCAGATTTCGATTGAAGGGCTGCCTATCATTCGTAATGTTAACTGTGTTGTAATCAGATTCTGCAATGCCTTTGAACCCCTCCCAATTCTGTCTGTAAGCCACACACATGGCAGCAAGAGAAATGAATTTTGACAGTACAATATGGACACTGAAAAATGCTGACTTGGGATGCAGTATTCCACCTCGCGCACAAGAACTCACGTTAGCAGTAGGCTGACACAAGTCTTTTCTGTGTACCACTGTGCAAGTCTACATGGAGTCATGTCCTCTGCTGTACAGTTGGCTGCCCCCATAAGTTTGTAGCCCGCATTGGCCCAGAGGAAAGAGGGGCGGCACTTGAAATTAGTTTTCCTACAGCTTGGAGGGTAGTTGATTCGGTGGCAGACTCTTGTTGAGTGAGGCGGCTTGTATTTGTACTAGATATCGGCCTGGAGACAGTCTTAGTGCCTGAGGACACAGTTTGTGAGAGCAGGTTGAACTTGGCTGTACCGACAGGTCTGCTCCTTCCCCGCTCCCCATTTCCTCTTCCCTGCTCCCCATTTCCTCTTTCCCGCAATGCTGGACTTGCAAGCCGTCCTGTGTCCTACTTCTTCCGCACTCCTATGACTTCCTCTCTCCTATTTCTACCCTGCTATCCCTCCCCCCTCCATATGGCACTTTAAGCAGCTTCTTCGATCTGGCACCACACGGTTGCACTTGAGCCAAAGCGATGGTAGATAGTGGTCATTTGTGCACGAGTTGCATGAACATGTATTGTGTATTTGTAAAGCTTTGCCTTTTTACAAATGTCTGTCTAAGTGTGTTTGCGTTTCGATATGTCTGAGTGTGTGTGTATTTGTTTACCTCCCTCTTTTTCCCCTAAGGTAAGTCCTTCCACTCCTGGGATTGGAATGACTCCTTTTCCACTTCCTTAAAACCCATATCCTTCCCTTTTTCCTCCCCTTTTTTTCCTCTTTTTCCTGAAGAAGCTGCCAGGGGTGGCGAAAGCTTGCGATTGTGTGTGTGTGTGTGTGTGTGTGTGTGTGTGCGTGTGTGTGTGTATTCATTTATTTATTTGTGATGCTGTCACACCTGTGCTCCTTCGCCTGGTGAGTAATCTTCGTCTATTTTTTATATTTTATTTTTCCTGCTAGGAATTTTTCATCTTAATAATCGTTTCATATATATATATTATTAAGATATATATATATATATATATATATATATATATATATATATATATATATATATATATATATATATATAAATAGATGAAGATTACTTACCAGGCGAAGGAGCACAGGTAGTGATAGTAGCACAAATAACACACACACGCACACACGCACGCACGCACACAGCGTAGCTACTTCTTCAGGCAGAAGGGAAGGAGAGGGAAAAGGAAATGAGGGTTTTAAGGGAGTGGGTAAGGAGCCAATCCAATCCTGGCACAGAAAGACTTACCTTGGGTGGAAAAGGGGGGGGGGTAAACAAATACACACCCACCCACACAGATACACAAATGCAAACACACCTAGGCAGACATACTGTAGAGACAGTGAAGTAGATTAAATATAAAATGGGAAACACATACTTTCCCGAAGTGCTACACATTATTTACAAATAATAAGCAACACAATTGAAACTACAGAACTGCTTCCGAACTGTAAACAAGAAGAAAAGATAAAAATTGATATAAAAATTCTCACTGGGGCGTGTGTGTGTGTGTGTGTGTGTGTGTGTGTGTGTGTGTGTGTTTGTTTGTCCTTACGTTATTTTAACTTTGGTTTAGTAGTTTGTAAGCTACGGACTGATGACCACGCAGTTTGGTACGATAGATTTACAAACATTTGAAACATTTGATATAAAAATTTCCTGAGGATTAACTTCTGGAAAAATTTAATATGAAATTTTCAACCGCATGACTGCGTCATTTATGACAATAGTACACAATAGCAATTATTCAGCCCCTATACCAGTCCATTTCAGTGAAACATTCCAGACACAATGGCGTTTGGTATCGGCACATACTCATGATGCTTTCCTATCTTTCTTAGGTGAGCGCACACTGGACGTGTTTTCCAGGCGTTGAGTAGCACTAGTTACACTGTGAGCTTGCCACATCTCAAACCATCTGCAACAAATGAAGACGGTGAGTAGTAATTTTATTAGTACAGTAAATAGTAGTTGTAGTAGTGATAGAACTAGCAATAGTAGTAGTGCTAGTAATAGTAAAATTTAAAAAAAATGTTAAAAAAGGAATAAAATTAAAGATTTAGAAAAAAAAGTTAAATATTTAGTACTAGGATCTATTAATAGCAATAGTATGAGTAGTACTTGTATAGTAGTAGTTAACTTTAAAAAATAAAAAAATACAATAAAAAGTTAAAAATATAAAATATTAAAAATTAAAAAAAAAAGTTAAAAATTAAAATAAATAAAAAAATTTAAAAAAAAGTAAAAATTAAAAGAAAAATTAGCACTAGGAAGTAGTAATAGTACTAGTATTAGTATTACTCATTATAGTTAACTAAAAGTAATTATAAAATACAATAAAATATTAAAATATGAAAATTAAAAGAAATAAAAATTAAAAAAAAGCCTCTTAGCACTAGAACCTAGTAGCAGAGGTAATAGTAGTACTTGTAGTACTAGTTTAATTAAGTAATAATAAAATACAAAAAATATAAAAGTAAATTTAAAAAAAATTAAAAATTAATAAAATTGTTAGCAATGGTACTAAAAGTTAAATAATAATAATAATAATAAAAAAAAAAAACTGAGCAGTAGAAACTACTAGTAGTTTTAGGAATACCTTTAGACATACTAATTAAAGTTTCTTGGCAGCAGTTTGTTCCTTTCTGTATAACTTTTTTAGATTGTAATAAACTGATTTGTAGTGCATATGTATGTGCAACATTTCATAATACTGTCATAATGAGCCATAATTGTTCAAGATATGGTGTATAGTAGGTGATGGAATTGTTGTTCAGGTTGTTTTGTAGGGTGCATCGGTGGTAGTGATGCAGTCTATCTGATTTTAAGTAAACAACACTTATTAAAACAGTCAAAAGCTTGAGTAAACGAGCCAGTGTTAATTGCACTATAATTCCAATCTCCATTCATGTTTCTTTGTTATATTTAATATGTTTGTATCACTTTGTTGTCTCACTACCCTGAGGGTTTTTTTGCATCGGGGTTGGGGTAGGGAGTGGCATATGGATGGACTAGGGTGTTGTGGAGGTTGGGTCTTGCTGCGATAACGTCTTGCTGCGATAACGTCTTGCTGCGATAACGTCTTGCTGCGATAACGTCTTGCTGCGATAACGTCTTGCTGCGATAACGTCTTGCTGCGATAACGTCTTGCTGCGATAACGTCTTGCTGCGATAACGTCTTGCTGCGATAACGTCTTGCTGCGATAACGTCTTGCTGCGATAACGTCTTGCTGCGATAACGTCAGCTTACTAGATATGAGCTTTCATCACAGACTGTACAATCTACAGTTAGTTCTCCTAATCCTAATGCCCACATTTGCAGACCAGTCAGGAAGATGATACTGTTTTGTAAAGTTCATGACATTACTTTTTTAACTACATCAGTTTTACATGTAGGTGGTTGATCATATAACATGATTCAGTGCAGTAAATGTCATTTGAACCAGTAGTTATAACAATATTATTGTCTATACAGGGTCATTGTTAAGCTTACTTATGGCTTGTGATACTGTCTCGGGTTTTGCGTTGCCTTTTACTTTGGCAACAACACTGAATATTTTGATCTGTATAGTATTTGAGACACCTTTACCATGGCTATCACAGAATATTTGCACTTTTCTCTTCACACACAGTCTTGCAGATGTGGTGTCTGATCTTGCAAAAATATAAGGTGACTTGCTTTCTGTCGTGTTAGTCATTACTGATGTATATATTGTTTGTTTTGTCTGCTTTTTTAGCATTTCCACTGGGAGAGGGACAATTATTACCAACACTACTTACATATCTACTCCAGTTTTTATGATACTGATTTGTTTCCATTTTCGGGCTTTCACACCATTGACATCTGACTAGTCGTCTCCTAATGACAACTTCTGCTCAGTGGAGTATAGCGCAACCACATAAATGACAAGCATTGTTATCTTTACTCTGCATCTAATGTGACAGGACATACAGTAGACTAGTTGGTTGATTGTGCTCTGCTGTAATTCATTCACTTCTTGTCACATGCTTAGCACAGGTGTACTAACATAAACTTCTGATACATTATTTCTCAATAAATCTAAAAGGTAATGAAACTCTATATTCCATTTAAAATGTACAAACATGATATGTCTTAAAACCAGGACTCTTTCCTTCAGAGTTCAAAACTTGATCCGCGACACCACACTGTTACTATTTTTCAACACCTCATTTGTGGTAATATAAAAAATAAAAGAACTGAAATATGTTCATACAATATCATCTATAGAATATAAAGTAAAACGTTATGATGAATTGCATTCAATAGAAAGTGTTGAAGGTGTCAGCCAAACAATTCATAGTTTTGGAATGCACAAAAATAAACAGATTTGCTCAATTTAGATGCCCTGCAAGGAGTGTCTAATGTTAAAATTTTAACTCTTTACTGAAGGATAGCTACACTATGCCATATCGTTCCAATAAGTATAAAAATTTTCACTAGGCCAACGACTAATGAAACCACTGTATTGTGGTATGCCATTTCTCTGTGATAATTAGAACTAAATTTAGGGCCCCAGAAGAATCTCATCTCCGCACATGGCATTTTTGACCTTAGAAGTATCGTGCATTATAGTGCATGGTAGGATTTTAAAAAGATTGATGCATTGTCTTGTTTGAGTTCTTGACTTTAAATTTGAGCAAACATGTGTGAAACTTCATCTAGAGTTCCTGACTTAGTCCCAGTTGTTGGCTTTCTCCCTGCACTGAGCACTGAGTATGTGTTGAAATATGCCAATTTTTTCATGAGAAAGATCTGTTGGAAAGGATACAAGATTTTGATGATTAAAAGTTGACGTAATATCAAATTCACAAGGAAATGAGAGTGACCAGTTACAGCTATGTTCGCCTTAATCAACCATAATGGGGGCTGAGTTAGTAGTGCAATACAAATAATTTTAAAAAGAATGGCAAAATACATGATTGTGTTGTAAGTGCTTTAGGAAATCATTGTTTGGGGAATGTTGACAACCTAGATATGCAAAACATATGGTTATTATTTACTGTGCCAGTATAAATTCAGAATTGTTAACTGGTTCATCTAACTTTTCATTTCAACTGTGTAAGAATTTGAAAGTAGTACCATGTTTTTGAACTTTTCTAAGTTAGGTGTTACTCTCATCCTCCAGAATTGGAGCTTTTCAGGTACTATTTTTTTTACACATTTTGTCTTGCCATGTTAGGTCATGAACGTCATTGGTCAAATAATGAGGGGCATGGGATTAACTGTAAACAATTACACAACAGATGGACCATATATTGAACTACTGATAAATTTTGCAGCCGCTAGTGAACTTGAGTGCTTCCACAAGATAAGTTGGCAAATGGATTGACATGGCAAATTTAGCATTTGAAAGCTGATAATATTAAACTAGAATGTGCTGTCAACCCACAGGACATACTAAAACCTGATGGGCAAATAAATGTCTGTAGGCATTCGTCTGAAGTGCTGACCAACACATTGATTTTTATGATCACTAATAAGTTGTTGAATTTTTCATTTTAAACTTTCTTTATTCTTCTGTTTATCTAAGATGGAACAAAACTCTGCAAATTTCATCACTAAGCTATATATGGTTGAATAATTGTGAATGTCCACACTTAGAAATGTTTGTACGAATGCATGCTGCCTTTCCACATAACATTCTGTTCTTGCATAATTCAATACAAGACACACACATTCACCCTTCATGAATAACACAGCAATGTTGGAGTAGCATGTTTCTTAAAAACTCGGGATATAGTGCAGTATTTATCTAGTGATGGTGGGGAAACAATTCTAAAAACATATATCCAGTATGTGGGGACTACTCTTACTCATTAATTTGCTAGGAAGATTATTTCATTGTAGTACATTTTTAGGTTTTGAAACTCATATTGTAGAGGAGAAATAGTACAAGTGGCAGTAGGTGACCACATGAGAGAATTTCTGCAATGGACCACAGTTGTGGGCCAGTTCTGCAGGAATCTTCACAGATCGAATCAGATATGTTCAAAATATGTTCAAAGGCATATTTTCAAAATAAATTCACAATTTTATTTGTGCTGCCAGAAGCTGGGAAAAAGATGCCTCAGAAGCAGTGTATTTATAGTATTCATTACTAAGGGTAACAATAGCAGCTCTGTGAGAACAGGCAATGCTGCCTCACCTCAACTGTTTCAATGAGGAGGCAGTGCTGTTCCTGAGGGCCAACACACACATTTTCAACTTATCTTGGACAACCCTAACTTTAATAATTCTTTCTTAAACAATACACTACCACTTCAAGCAATATTCCAACACAAATCTCCATTACACAGGCATAATGATCAAAAACACATGAGTAAGCTGCACCTCTTCGTCTGAGTGATGATTCAACGTGCAACACAGTTGTTGCTCATAATATTGTCACGTTGAAATGGAAGCAGGCTTGACTTCGAAACCTGAAATCAGGTTTATTGTGAACTAAAACGTACACGCAGCACTGACTGCCTCTTGGGCAGAGTGCTCTGCTATTTATACAGAAACAGAATGTACCAGAAATTTGAAGAATAATTAACATAAGAAACACGTAGAACATTCTGGAAACAATAAATACAAAGAAATAAAATTTTGCCAGCGGACAGGATTGAACCGGCGCCCTTCGTCACTGTAATCAGTGACGCTATCCATTGCGTCACGCCAGCAGTCGTATAACTGGTGGTTTTGCGGCATTGCTGTCTCTCCTAAGAAGAACAGCGACCTGCTGTTAGATTCCCTTTGGACCCAGCTGCAATGTGATCTAGTCGTGGGTCCTCTGTATGGCACTTCGGGAGAATCCTTTCCTTCTGCACGATTGACGATGACAGACGTTACTGTTGTGGCTCCGTCAGTACCATTACCATCCTTAGAGTCCTTGAACAAACAGCCATTTTCGCCTATCTTCAGGATTGTAGTAAGGCTTCATGCAGAGGATGTGAACCATGTCTCTTCGTTTTTGTCATTTTGACGATGGCTCATAATCCTCGACTTCGTATTTTATGTCTGACAGGCGGAGTATGACACGATATGGACCAAAGTATTGCTTCAATAACTTTTCTGACAGCCCAACCATCCGTACAGGGGTAAAAATCCGTACCAGATCTCCTGGGCTGTACATAACATGTTGGTGCTTGTCATTATACCACTGACGGTCCTTCTCCTGGGCCTCCAGTGTACGTATGCGAGCCGGCTGTCTTGCTTCTTTGACCCTGGTGATGAGCTGTTTCACATACTTATCCTGAGTGTTGTCTAGCTGGAAAGGGTAGAGAATATCCATTGTCGTCTCAGCTTCACAGCCATGGAGCAGGAAAAACAGCGTGAAATCTGTGTCGTCTTGTCTTGTGGTATTATAAGCAAATGTCACGACCATCAGTATTGTATTCCAATCCTTCCGCTCAACATCAACATACATCGACAGCATATCTGCTAACCTTCCTGAATTTGCATAAGCACTGCACCAATTCCAAACCTGCTAGCGTCAGTGTGAAGTTCGGTTTCCGCATTGTATAAGGTTAGAACTGGTGTGGATGTTAGAGCCTCCTCATGTGCCCGGAAAGCTCTTTCTCGAGAAGCTATGAATATCAAGTGCCAGCTCGTGAGATTGCGTGACATTCAAGTAGACCGCCCTTTATCTGAGATTTACTTTTTAAACAGGAGTCGTTTGGTGGCTTGGCCAGTACATCTCGCACCAGTAGCGACCGAGAGATTGTAAGATAACACATTGTTTATCAACATTCTGGTTGTCGGGAAACAATGAATATAAGGTGCCAGCTCGCGAGATTGCGTGTTTTTCAAGTAGATACTGCCATAGATCTGCGTTTTAAAATTTGAGACGGGAGCCGATTGGAGGTGTCGCCAGTGAACCTCTCACCAATGGTGACGACAGATTACGCATTAAATTCTTAACATTCTCTGAACACACTTCAATACAGTTGACAGGCTACTGAGATGTTTTTCAAAGGAAAGACACGTCGTCCACTTAAGGTGTCGAAGCAAGTTGGCCATCGTGTGTTCGAATATGGCCAGAGCATTACATAATCGAAATGCCATTATGTTGAATTCATAGAGGCTGTGAGATGGAATAAAATGTCTTTCTTTCTGTCAAATTCGTCAACCTGGATGCAGCTGCTTTCAACCAGTCTAAGATGTCGTCAATGGACGGCATTGAATAGACATCTTTCTTTGTCATTCGGTTCAGCTGCCGATAGTCGACACAGAATCATCATATGCTATCCTTCTTCTTTACAAGGACCACCGGAGACGACCGAGGACTCTCCGTAGGTTGGATGATGTTATCGTGCAACATCATCTCCACTTCCTCCTGAATTATCTGTCTTTCAGCTGGCGACACTCTATCCAAAAGCTGGCTAATTGGTGGATGATCCCCAATATTGGTAGGTGCCTTATCATGGGTCATTTTGGCTGACTTTCCTCCTGCTTGGGTGTGAATGCATCCAAAAATTGGTATAGTATAGCCAACACCCACTGGTGTTGTTCCATGATCAGTCCCGGACCCTATTGGCAGTTCCGCAGTTGTTTCCTCCTAACAGTAGAGCATGGGTCTTCGTTGATGATGTTGAGCTCACTGTCCTAGATTGGTTCAGCTGTCCCAACACACATTCCTTTGGGGATAAGTTGTGATTGCTCATGATAATTTGTGATACAAATCTCTCCTTGGCCACCTGTAATGCTTATGATAGTCACTGGTATGTAAATTTCTTTTGTGAGCCAAACAAACTTGGTACTATCGACAAGCACTTCACAGTTTTACCGGTCATCTGTGTTTGTGACTGGAACTATTTTCATTGTCAATGGCGGGATCATGACATTGTCAACGGAAAATAACTTTCCAGAAAAGTCTGTATCACGTGTACCCATCGGAACGACTTCCTTAATTAGCAGCTCAGATCTTCCATGTCAATGATAGCTTGGGATGCCTGATGGAAGTCCCTTCCGAAGATGACATTATGACTACATTCTGTTAAAATGACAAATTCAAATGGCTGGGTCCAGTTGTTGCTGGTTATTCTTGCGACACAAGTTCCTGCTCGCTGGATGTACTTCCCATTTGCGACCTTCAGCACATGCTTCCGTATCGCAGAACATTGCCTTCCTTAGTGTGCGGTGGTAATCGTCCAACAATACAGAGAAAGAAGCTCCTGAATCAACCACTGTGCAGACAGGTTGGCCGTCGTTGAGATTTCCCGCATTTTAGACACTCTCGTCCATGGAGGATTTTGATTTGCAGCGGCCTCACCTCCATAGATGGTTGCCTCACTTAGTTTTCCTGGGCACAGCAGCTAGGGGAGCAGCTGATACCTCTGTACAGTGATGGTGAATGGCAGCTGTGCGTTGGGGAGTGACCTCGTGCAGGGTACGGTGATGGGCATCTTCCCGTAGGTATACCTAACTGAACACATCTTCAGGTGACTGCCTGGGATAGAACTGCTCTGATGTCTGACGTCTTGTGGCAAAATAATCATAGAATAGTTGCCTTCTCTCTGTGCAGTAGCATACTAAGACATGTCCATGGCACCCACAGTGGTAACACACTGGTGTGTTGTCTTCTGTCATCCAGACATCTGTTCTTCTGCAGAGCATCATAATTGCTGGGAGAGTTAGTTGTGCCCGCATTGGTCAGTTCTTAGGCTGTCATTTGGCAGCTGCAATGTAAGTCATTGTAGGGCGAGGCCATTCTTCACGTCTTATGCAACTGGTGGGGCTTATGCAACTGGTGGGGCAGACAGGTGCTGATGTCTGAAATACGTCTTCATCAGCGTTGGCTTCCTCATGTTTTACAGGGCTTGTCCAACAGTGCCAGCTGCCATAAACTGTTGTAATTCTTCTCTCACAGTTTGTCGTATGAGAGAAGCAAAGTTATGCTGGTCTTGCACAATAGCCATAGGGACTACATTGGGGCGTCTGTCATACTTCTTTTGTCTAACTCTCCATTGTTGCATCTTTTCAATCCCCTGGCACCATTTGATGAACTCTACCATCATAGAGACATCTTTTATAAGAAGAGCTTGGCACATGGGTTCTGTAATGCCCTTCATGAGGTGTGTGATTTTGTCGGCCTGAGTCATATTCGGGTTAACTATGTTATTTAGGGCCAAAACATTCTGTATGTATGACTGTGTTGGTTCACCGTAACTTTGGGCCCGGTTCTTCAGTTGTTCTTCCACCGAGTGGATTTGTTGCTGGCAGTCTCCAAACGTCCTCTTGAGTTCCTCCCGGAATGTTTCCGTCATGTTGTTTCCAAACCATTGCTGGGCTGTTCCGTCTACGTAAAAATAAACATTGGCCAAGCACATTGTATGATCCAACCTGTTATACTTGGTGACTCGGTCGAACCCTTTTAGCCATTTGTTGGGGCCCTGCCCAGCGTCTCCAGAGAACCCCGACAGGTGTCTGATCTGCAGCTGGCTTACCGCTGGTTTCGTGTCCACGGTTCTTCTGATGATACGGACTTTCAGAAGGATGTACTAGGTATATCCCTTGTATTCCAGTTCTAGTCCATGTAATCAACAGCTTTTATGTAGCCTAATCGGAGCCATCCCGATGCAGCTGTCACCCCGGAATACGGCCGCCTCCACGAAACAATGTCGTGTTGAAATGGAAACAGGCTTGACTTCGAAGGCAGGGTTATCAACTGAACACAGCACTTATACTGAAAGCAAGTTTATTGTGAACTGAAACATACACGCTGCACTGACTGCTTCTCGGGCTGAGTGCTCTGCTATTTATACACAGACAGAATGTACCAGAAATTAGAAAAATAGTTAAGATAAGAAACATGTAGAACAATCTGGAAATGATAAATATGAAGAAATAAAATTTCTGCTGGTGGATGGGATTGAACAGGTGACTTTCAGCACCACAATCGGTAACGCTATCCATTGCGCCACCTTGGCAGCGAATAACTGGTGGTCTTGCGGAAATTACCTTAAAAGGCCTTGTATCAACAGGAATGGCACTAATGCACCCTAGTGGTTGTTATGCAGCTCCACACTGGAGGCGTGTACATGCTGACTCGGTGACAACCAACCTTGTCTTCTCACAGCCCGACTTTCCCTTTCAGCCAGTGTAGTTAGTGAAATAGAATTTACAGCAATTTTAGGTGATAAGATGAGATAACTTTGTCACATTACATGTTTTTATACAATCTTTTGATTAAGAACATTGGTGACTCATGTCTTTAACCTAAAATATTACATTGATTTATAGATTATAGTAAATATATAGTATATACATGAAGAATTATAGGAAGCATACCAAATTTCATTATAAATGTTTTACATCATCAAAATTTAACAATAAAATTTCATTCACCCATATGGAGTACAGATATACATATGCCATTTTGGCAGTAAGTTTAGGGCTACCGGTATATATAAACATGAATATACATTTTTTCTAGACTATATCATCATTTGATTTTAATCATTTAAAAATTCTTCTAGACTGTAATAACACCTGCTTTTAAGGTCCCCAGTGTGGATTCCCCCAAATTTTTTCCTCGTTTTATTTTTTATCTTCAGAGCCATGTAATATGGAGTATTTTCAAATAATTTGAGCCTATGGCAAGTTAACATGTATTGTGATTTATGTCTTGTGTTATAGTCATGTATGAATGGATTATCTTCAAACAGATGTGAGTTTTTCTGTTCAAAGAGCAGTACTTCATATATAAAGATTGAAGGCACTGTCATTAAGTCCAGGCTTTCAAATAATGGTTTGCATGATTGCCAACTATTTGTTCCTGTCATTGCTCTGATTATTTTCTTTTGCAGTTTGAAAACTCTAAGCAGATTTGTCTTTTCAACGCCCCAGAAAATTATTCCATATTTTATAACAGTTACGAAATAAGCATGATAAACAACTTTCTTCATCTTTAAGTCCGTAATTTTGTGTAGTACCCTCATTGCATAAACTAAGCTATTTAGTCTCTTCAGTAAACTGTCTACATGATCAGTCCACGATAAGTTTTTATTTAAAATTATCCCAAGGAATTTTACAGACTCGACTGTGGTCAGTTCTTTACCCGAGTACTCTATTTGTGATACACATTCAGAAGCTTGTTTAGTCATGAAGTTTATGATTTGGGTTTTTCCAGATTTAATTTCATGGCATCGTTTTTTATCCATTCTTAAAGTTCTTGTAGAGTTTGTTTCATGGTCAATACTAATTCTTCAATGCTTTTGCAGCAGACCACTGCTGTTGAGTCATCTGCATAAAGTATTGTGTCTGTATTTACTTTGCAGGGCATGTCATTTCTGTAATATAAGAACAGGAGTGGTCTTAGTATCGAGCCCTGGGGTATGCCTGCTTGTATTTCTTTCCAGCTAGACCAAGTTTTCTCACCCATTTGATTTATCACCACCCTTTGTTGTCTATTTTTGAGGTAAGAAGAAAACCATCTTGTAGAGTTTTCATGGAAGCCATATATACCCAATTTTTGGATAAGTAGCTTATGGTCTACTGTATCGAACGCCTTTGTCAGGCTACAAAAATTACCCGATACACATCGTTTGGTGTCGATACATTTACTTATTTTAGAGATGAGGTCATTAACCGCTTGTAATGTGTTTCGTCCCTTCCTAAACCCATATTGGTTATTAAGAATATTATTACCTTCTTTATTATACTTTTCTAATTGATTACATACTATTTGTTCAACTGTTTTGGAAAAAAACTGGCAGTATAGACACTGGGCAAAAGTTACCTATTTCATCTTGTTTTCCCTTTTTGTAAATTGGACGAACTTCTGCATATTTTAGTCTGACCGGAAAGCAGCCCTCATCAAAGGATTGGTTTATTATTCTACAGAGTTGAGGTGCAATGCTGTCACATCCTGCCTTTATGATTCTTGTTGGAATTTCATCCCATCCCACAGAATTAAGATTTTTTAGAGATTTTATGGTATTGGCTACTTCCTGGCATGATACTTGACTTAATTTAAACCCTATTTGTTCTTGCAGTACCGCATTAGGCCTTGTTTGTGGTGGGGCTAAGTTATTCATTTCGTTCGCAGTTATGAAGTACTTATTAAATTCTTCACAGATGTGTCTAGTACCAGTAACAATTTTCCCGTCGATTTCTAGTTTGTATTTAAATTTTTTTGTTTCTTCTGTACCAGTTTCCTTCTTAACAACCTGCCATACTGCTTTTGATTTATTTGAGGCATTAGCGATATATTTACTGTTTTGTTTTGCCATTTTCACTACCTGATCAAATATTTTTTTATGTTTGTTTTTGTAGCTGATAAATTCAGCATCATGATTGGTTTTAGCTTCCTTATGTAATTCCCTCTTTCTAATACTAGAGATCCGGATACCTTCCGTAATCCATGTGTTTCTCTTATTGTATTTGTCGCGTGTTGTTACAAGAGGAAAGCATTCATTGAAAATGTTTTTGATGTCAGATATGAATGTGTTGTAGTTAATGTTTACTGAACTCTGACTGTAGAAGGTCCAGTGAGTTTCATTTAATTTCGAGACAAAAGTGTTTACATTTGGCTGGCTGAAATTTTCTGACCCGTTTTACTGTAGACCTATATGGTTTGTCCAAGTATGGCAATGAGATAAACAGTGCTGAATGATCAGATATTCCTAAATCTAACACAAGTTTTTCTGTGTCACCATAATTTTTGCTGCTCACTATATTATCAATGCTTGTTGCAGAAGTAGCTGTTACCCTCGTGTACTCGTTAAAATTTAGTATTAAGCCATTTGTAGCCAACAAATCCTTCAGTGAAGTGACAAATCTGTTATCATCCCTTATATATATATATATATATATATATATTAAAATCAGAGCAAATTGCAATCTTTTTATATGGTTTCCCTACCTGTAACCTACTTAGTAGAGTTTCAAATTTCTCTAGAAATGCACTGGTAGCCCAATATTCCGGGACATGATAAATGCTTATGATTAGTAAGCCGTGATCCAAAAGCTCAATGCAACAGCTTTCAAATACCTGTTCCTCATTCAAACAATTGAAAGTCTTTCTGACTTTGAAGTTTTGTGTCTGTTCAACTAATATACCTGATCCTCCATACCCATTTTTTCTACAAAAACTCGCTGCTTACTTGTATCCTGAAATTGAATTTAATAGAGTGACAGTGTCCCCTTTAAGCCAATGTTCATTCAAACATATGACTTTTACAGATTTTATCTTCTCCAAGAATATTTCCAAGTCGTATAGCTTTTTTATCATTCCCCCTGACACGCCGCCTACATTTAGGTGCATTATGAAGCTATTTTTACCCATTAAAGCATTTACATTTTCTATTAAACTGACTGCAAAGTTTACACCTAAACTTGTTTTTATGCCTATAGCTAATTTACGATCCCACGCTTTTATCAGTTTTCTCAGACCTAATTCCATAGGAATTGGCCCACGATACTAGTTTCCCTGCAAACGAGCTTCCATTGCAATAGCAGTTGTATTTTTGTGGTCCTTATTAATGGAAAAACAATATTTATGTAGATCTTCATCAGGAAATACTTAGACTATTAATTTATCATAACACATTTGTTTTGTTAAAAGTATGATTTTGACCTTGTATGAAGGAAACAAAAATTTCACGTTTACACTATCCAACTTTGATCACTAGTGTTGGTTCGGACAGCTCTGTTCGAAACCTTGCACTCACCACACTCTGTGCTATTATTAAGTTTTCAGCTTCCATCATGGTAGTACCTTATCCTACAAAACATGACTGACACCATGGACTCATCAGCTCTTAAGATCTCTCAGCCATCTTAAAGAACCATTTAGTAATAATACACTGCATGTTTAAAAGATTGGTGTATGGGTCAAGGGCAACAAAACTCGTTCCATAGATTAAAAGCAGTGAAGTTTGGGCAGTGTAACTGATTGCAGGCAAATACCTGGATTATATTCATCCATTATTTCAAGTACTGAATTGTTGCCAATTTCAAATTTAGACTAGATTTCAAATTGGAGTAGCATCTGTATTACCAATTGTATGATTATATTACTGTAGTCTGTGATGGTATTTATGGCCTCTGAACCAGGGCTCATTTATTACGAAACGAATTATTGCACACTATTGTACCTGACTGTAACTTTATAAGACAGCTTAAACTTCTGCGAATGCAGCTGTCCATAGTGCAGTGACTCGGTGCACTTGACAATACAGCACGCCTTGTGACCTGTATCATGGTGAGAGGCCATTAATGCCATAGCCGACTATAGTTTGTGTTTGAAATTGTGCTCATTTGTGGGCTACCATATATGCTCATTATTTAATCCAGTATTGTAATGTTTTACTTTGTGTGATGAAGATTATACTCAGAAAACGCAACTGGGGATTCCATTAAATTTAATAGTCTTGTATGTACTACTGCAAAACATGACCTATATGTCATTCTATTTACTTGTGTTTTTCATTAACATTACAAATTCATTTTTAAGTTTTTTGAGATAGTCAATATGACTTCAGTCAGTTCATTGTGAAGACCCATATGAAATACGTATGACAAGATTAAGGAATATTTCGTGTGGATACTTTTAATGTAGTAAAAAACTAAGTTACATTTCATTATCTAGGCTACTTATAATTTTTTCAATAATGGAGTATATATAACTAACTGTAAAGCCATTCAGTTCAAAATGTGATTTTTATGCTTTTTGTCGTACTTGCCTGTTAGCAGATCAGTGAACGCCTTTATTGCTAGCTGTTATTTATCCTCCATTATTGACTTTTCATTATTAAACTAGTTCTTATTTTTGTGTATTGTGTACATTACTTGCTTGTAGCTTGCTATAAAATTATATATAATTTTAAGGAATACCGACATCTGTCTGCAAATTACAAAAATTACATTTATTGAGAAACATTGCTGTTTTTGTTTTAAAGTCATAAATTATTCTTTTTCGCATTTTATTTCATGCTGTTGCATAGGTGTTGCTGGAAATTGATTGTATAAATTCTGGGTTTTATGTGCATTATCACTGTTTATGTACATGATGACAAAATAATATACATCAATTTAAGTCTACACAGTATGTTTTGATAATATTAGCACACACATGATCAATATAGATTGTTACTGAATGTATTCATAAATGACAAGCAGTATATGTCAATATCACATGGATTTTCAAATGTAATAAGGAATAATTAGAATTTAATTCTAAGGAAATTGTTGGCTCAAATAGGGATTCTCTTTACTTATTCCTAACAAACTCTTTGCTAAGTCCGACATGGCTTCTTATTGTGTCAGACTTCTCTTTTCTTTCCTGTCGGTCTCGCTTGGCCAACTCTTGCTTTTTCGACCCCGACGGTATTAGGTTGCGAGGCCCGAGGGTGTCTTTCATTTTCATTCTCTAATTTCATCTTCTGAAGGGAGGCACTGAAGATACCACCTTGGCTGCCAATGTTGATGAAACAACTGATGTATACAAAATAAAGTAAACTGCATGTATTAAACCTCCTTAAAAGTGGGATGAACATCATAGCAATCTGGAACTATTGTTGCCTTTGGACATGTCTTCACCAAGGATGTAATAGGAGTACCAGTTCAGAGACAGTCCTGCAGAGGACAACACTGAAGAAATCACGTGAACAAATATGAGACAGAGCAGGCTGCTGTCAACAAATCAGTGCCTTTCTGCTCCAACCCGGACATTACTAATTTTGTTGGTTGCTGATGTCACTAGAATGAAGTGAAAATGATGTCATGTTGTGTTGGTGTGTTATACAAAGAAATAAGGGTACTGGTGCCTCACACACCCTATAGGCATTTGCACTGAGTCTCCTTATAGTGGCAACTACTGGAGGAGCGATGATGATGTGGAAGACAGTCGTGCACCTCTGATAGTAGCATGCTGATAGAAGTGGAGCTAGCCTGACAAGATTCGTAAGTCCTTCTGTTGAAAGGAAATTATTCTGTCTGTGGCAAACCATCCTTCCACAGATGTTGTGTTAAAAGTATTCTTAGTACGATGCTTCTTCCATTCTTATACCCAACCTCAAATTTCGTAGAAGGTCCATCAACATTAAGGACCAGGGTAGCAAAGTATGAAGAGAAATTCACAAATGCCATGGAGCACACACTGAATTCAATGCCACATTTCCACTCAATGACTACTTGTAGCACATCAAGGTGTCCTGAAGAGTTTTAGGCTGAATGCAGTCTAGAACTACAATAAGAGCTGAAAGCCAGCAGCTTACAAGAAACAGAGTGCAATGTACAAGGAGTAGCCCAGCATCTTGAATGTGGAAGCCCTTTTCACTCATTTTAAGGGCTGATGGTGATACAGGGTCGAGTCGACTCTTCGAGGACGACTCATCAGTAGCCAGCTGTAGTGCAGAGCATGATGAGATACCTTCAACCACTTGGTACAGCCTGTGTTTCTCCTTAACTTGACTACATTTGAACTAAAGAATGCCACTGCATATGAAAGTAGGGCAGATGTTCTTAAGCAGAAACTGATAAATGTGCCACAGAATATACTGTCCTGGCGTCATATAAGAAGGTGCTTCCATGCATAGAGGCAGAGCATTAGGGGAAGCAGGGAGGGAGGAGCTACGGTCGAGCGCCAACAGTGAAGCCTGCGGGAGAAACGTTGCGTAACTCGCGGCAGCCGCACACCTACAGAATGAACATTATTGGCTGTCATTGTGGTAATGGAGGGGGCACAGAATGCTCGAAAACTGGGCCACCTTCTAGGGGACGCCAACTGTAAGTATCGAGGACATGTTACACAATAAATTTAGAATGGTAATCGAATTGTGTCTGCAAAGAAATGCCTTCTGTAACATTGAGTTCTATGTAACAGAATGAATGATTTTACAAACTTATTAGAATAGCAGTTATGTGATTTACAATATGAACTAGCTTATAAATATCTATATGAGGTGTCTGTTCTGAAAGAACAGACGTCACTACTGATCTTGCAGTTTTTATTGTTTTCATATTCACAGAATATGACTTCAACTGTGAATGGGAAAAGTGTAAAATGTGTACCCAGCCTGCTTTCTAGGCAGTTGCGCTGACCCCTTAAACCACTGGGGACACAGTAATCATCGCACCTGCAAGGACTACCTAAGCACGCCTCCCGTGAGACACAAATTTCCAGCTCCGCCGTGCCCACAGTACTCAAACTCGTAGTCACTATGTACTAATTCCTGGCTGGGTACACATTTTTTTAGCTTTGCTCATTCACAGTTGAAGTCATATATTCTGTGAAAAGCTTATAAATATACAAATATGAAAGTAAATGTAAGTAAAATATTGTATGTTAGAGTTAACTTGTATTTGACAATATCTCGTGCAACAGCGATGTTGTCCCAAACACCAGTCAAAATATTCCAATGTTGTAGATGAAGAAACTAGTTACTTTATTCATAACAGTATCACACTGACTGTTAATCTTATAAAGTGTGCATATTGATTAGCAGGTTACTACTGAATTGTAAAAAAATAAGATATAAGTTTATTATATTTCAATATCATTATATGATTGTGATAGTACCCGGTGGGTGTTCCAGAGCATAAAGAACTCGTGGAGCCCTGCTTGAGCCCATTCCCTTTCACTGAGTGTTTTTCATGAAAATGAACCTCACTGATGGCTGCTGTGTGGTACTGGAAAACAGGCCAACTGCCACAGGGGTCTGTGCTTAATCTGTCTGCCAATAGGATGGTTAAGTTTCTCATACACTATCATCTCATGGAAGAGCAACATTCCAATGAAATGAAATTATATACCTTTTTGGTCCAATTATGAGATTCTGTTAAATAAGTGTACAAACTTAGAATTGTGAGTTAATTTACAACTGCTTTTTGTTGCAAGAAACATTGTAGAAGCTAATCTTTTACTCTATTTATTTAAATCACATTTTGAATTTACTTTTGCATTATACATATCAATTGTGATAACACTACGATTAAACTAGTAGTTACCGAACTGAGGCAAAATAGTATAAGAAGTGAACTGCAATAATTGAAGTCAACTAGCTTTTACCTGCAACTTTGGTCATGTTAATGTCCTTACATGTGTGTCAAAAACCATCGGAAGTTCAATAATTTCATAACTTTTTTTTTTTTTTTTTTTTTTTTTTTTTAACTCATGTCTAGTATCATGAGGGCAAAAGATAAGTTTCCATTGTAAATATAAACCATGCATAAAATGATGGTAAATACAGTCGTCCTTCATTGAGATGGAAATAAAGACATTATTAAATATGAAAAGAAACTCTGTTACATCATGACTAAACTGCTGACTGAAGAAGCTATACGTTACACAATGTGTAAATTTCTCAGGATTCAAATGTCATCAAAATCGGCTTGGCAGTTCGAATGTGTTTACATTTTATTTAAGCATTGCATTCATTATTTTACAAAGTGTGATAAATTTCAAATGTCAAAGTATATATATCACTTTTCCAAGGCATTTTCAAACATCTTAGAAGCTATAAGAGAAATGTAGAAGCTCAGCTGCTCCATATTTTGAGTTGTTATAAATATATAACAAATATCTTGAATTAAGGACACACTTACTAAAGTAGCCTATATTCTTCTTCAGCATTCAAGCTATCTCCATACCACATTTAATCAAAATTGGTTGAGCAGTTCAGTTGTGAAAGCCTAACAGACTGAGTTTCTGTTGCATTTATAATATTAGTACGGATTATTATTATAATTTTGTACCTGTTTACAGTGAACATTTTTATTCAAGAAACACATTGATTCAAGAAAAGCCTGCTTGACAATTTTACTGTATTTGGTCATTAAGGATGTTACCGACCTTTAATGTTTGAAATTTTATATACATTATCTTAAATACTATTAAGTACTTACTTTTCCCAGCTTGTACGTTCTCCAGGTTCTTTTATATGCTAAAGAGAATGGTCGTGTTACAAAATTAGGGCAGAATTTTCTTACTCCGCCAGGAGAATAAACTTGGTAAATGTCCCATGGACCAAACTGTTCTAAACAAAAAACAATTTTGCTCATATTGGCAAGGTATATCTGAACAAAATACTGTAGCACTAAGTGGCAAGCATATGATAAACATTAAATTTAAAATGTGATCAAATTGCAGCTAAAAAGAAATTCCTTGTATAACATTGATGATTTCTAATGTAGTACAATTAATGATTTAAACATTTTATTGTAATGGGAATTACCTACATTATGAACTAGCCTATGTATTATACAAATATGAAAGTAAAATTTTTAATGTTAATACTCTGTTGTCTATAAGGAAGTAACTTGTATTCAACAATGTATCATGCAACAGCAGGGTTGGTTGTTGTCAAATGAACTGATTTAATTTTTTAAGCTGATTTCAAACCACCAATCATTTTTCATTGTAGTAGATAAACTAGTTACTTTTTTCATGACAGTATCATACT
Organism: Locusta migratoria; assembly: GCA_026315105.1. NCBI lineage: Eukaryota > Metazoa > Arthropoda > Insecta > Orthoptera > Acrididae > Locusta > Locusta migratoria. The sequence goes on from CM048749.1 coordinate 378,009,848, forward strand.
GAACAAGTTATTTATATAATCAGTGCATATTAATGTGCAGTTACTATTAAATTGTAAGGAATAAGAGATAAGTATGTTATAATATTTCAATGTGTATAAGTGATTGTCATGTTAACCATCCTAGTACTAGTTAGGTGTATAAGGGCACAAAGAATGCATGGAGCCCTACTGAACCAATTCCCTTTCACTTAGCTTGTTTGAATGAAAATCAACCTCACTGATATCTGCTGTGGTAGCTGCTGTGGCACTGGAAAACAGACTAACTGCTTTTCTGTACTCCATGTGTCCACTAGAGTAGTGTCACAGGGGTTGGTGCCAGCTCTACCTGTTAATATGAGGGTTAATTTAATTTCAGTGGCATGTTGTTCTTTCATCAGATGATAGTGTAGTGTATGAGAAACCTATTTATCTTATTGGCCCAGTTAAGAGATTTCTTTAAATAACAATATACAAAACTAGAATTGCCAGTTAATTTATAATTGATATGGTGTAAATTATGTGGTAAAGAAGAGGTTTGAAATTGTTCAGAATTTGTTGGAATTTGCCAAAGGGAACTGGTTTTTCAATAATTCATAATTCATCAATATAATCCAGGTATTTGTGCCTTGTTACTCTGCATGAACAAGGTTTTTAAAAATCATTTGTAAGGAGGATCATTTCCACTACATAACAACATGTTTCAATTTTACGAGGTTTAGTAAACACCATAGGAGTAGGAGAATTAAAATGTAAAATAAAATAAAATGAATTTCTGTGAAACAAGGCAATGAATGAGATTGTTTATTTCACTCATTCTTCATTAAGGTAATCAGCCGTTCAGATTTGGTATGTAATAATATCGTAGACAGGTCTTTGCTGCACTTCATTCCCCAAACCCCCCCTTTCTTACGTGTCTCAATACATAATTACAAGTAAAATGGAGACGAGTGTTCAAATGGTACAGGTGAATTCTGGCCTGGTTTTCATTTTCTGCATCAGCCCCATGTTGCACGAACACTTTAATCACTTAGATACACAACTACTAAATTGTTTGTTTATGATAAATTTATTGTAATGATAAATAAAATAAAATATAATATATATTTACAAAACAAATACTGCATTAAGAGTGAGCGGTACTAGATTGTTCCCAAGTTTGGGAATGGACATAAATTTGGAAGGCAGTATTAAGTTTTGTAGTAAATAAATCTCACAAGGAGACCACCTGGGTATCGGATTTTAGAATTTTTCTGTATTTATGGTACGTGGAGTTCAGAACTCAAATAGCAATCAGTCAAAGCCATTCGATGCAATTCTCAAAAATTGTCTAGAAAATCAACTTTAAAATTTTGCTAGTACACGTATCAATAACTAAAGCACTTGTAGCTTATGTCGGTGTAGCACAGGTGGTAGTGTTCTGGGCTCACAATCATAGTCAGTGGTTTGAATCCCAGTGTGACAGGCATTATTCTCATTGTGTTCGAATTCAGGTATATATAGAACATTTTGGGATCTGTAATTCCACGTGTTATGTCAGTTTTTATTTATGTGTAAAACTGAACACCTTGTCACCTAAAACGATGGGTCAGAAGGTTAGCTGCTTGGAAAGCCATTAGTAGCAATGGAGATGACTATCCAAAAACAGCGTCGTAGCTCTTCACAAACTGATCAATCAAAGACTGTCGTTAACTACTAGTGAAGCCAGTACCATAAAAAATGCCACTAATGATTTTTTTAATTGAATCCATCATTATTTAAACTCTTTATAAAATGTAGATAATTTCGAATAAACAAAAATACATGCATTTTTCACAAAAATTACCATTACATTTTGAAATTGTTAAAGTATTACAAATGGAGGAGGGGAAAAAGATGTATCACGGATCCTACAGTTACGGGTCTACAATGCTACTACCTGCACCGCACCGACAGACATTGCAAGTGCTTTAATTATTGGTACTTACAAGTACTTGCAAAACTTCAAAGTTGATTTTCTCAAGACTATTTGAGAGTTGTGTTGAATTGCTTTAGCTGAGTGTTGTTTGAGTTCTGAACTTCATGTACCATAAATGTAATTCTAAAATCCAATACCCATAAGGTCCCCTTGTCAGGCTTAGACAGTATGTGGCTTAAGAGCACTACCTAATCATCTCATCTGAACAATTTGTATTTCCCTATTTTCAACATTTACCTACAATTAGAATCCTAACAAGTGTAATTGTATGTCAAAAGAACATTCAGATTTTTAAAATTTCAAGGTAAAATCTTAAATTGTTATCCATTATCATATAATTTTAGTGAGACAGTCACTTAACGCATAATTCTGTGTAACACAAGTCATGTTTAGAGGTTTATGGTTATGGTTCTTTGATGATAGAGCAACAAGAATACTGCCATAAACTGCTACCTTCAGTATTTTTGGAAAATTGTCAAAGTAACAATTTATGATCATTTCTTGAGGAGACAACAAATATGATGAGACAGACATAGATTATACCTACTTTTGGGACTATGTTGGCATCTTTCTGTTGTATGCTTGGTCTCTTGTTTGTTTTGTCTTGTGGTGTCTTGGCCCTTTTACACAGCTGTTCTCACGATGTTACGGTTGGGAAGCAATAGAGGTCTGCCTTCCTGCAATAATGAGTTTGCCGTGAGTCTGTCCATTTTTATTAGAAATGTGTTGGAACATCTAATGTTGCTGCTCTGGGGGAGTGTGGTGTGGGAATATTGAACTACTTTGGTATGCTAAAGATACATGTTACCTGTATCTCAAGTCATTCAGTCTGATGTCATATTCTGGTGTGCACCAGAGTGCTCAGAAGCACCAATGGCTTGTTGCAAGTCGCTGTTCTTCCGAAGGACTTTGAGAAATTTTACTTCAGTTTACTTTCAGTTTCAACTATTCTTATAAAGTATTTATTAAATGCATCTGGACTACAGGTATTAGCACATGAGCTGGGTTTTTTCCTATGTTCTTTGACTAGGGCCCATGCGGCCTTGTAGGGATTTTGGGCTCTTTCAGTGACTCTCACATTGCTTTCTGTTTTTGTTTGTTCTACTTTTTGTAGATCCTTTTAGCATGTAGGTAACTGTAATATAGTTTATTCTTTAAGTCAGCATCTGTAGCTGCTTTTACCTGTCATTCAAAATATGTCCAATACATTTTATGTTTCCTAATTTCGGGGTATACCACAACTTTTCCTTTACAATTTTTTTTTTTTTTTTTTGTATTCTTTTGTTTTGCTTCTTATGCTTTGTTGGAAATGTGTCATCAAATTTTTCTTTTGGTGTCAGAAACATACTTCTGAATGCATCACTTAGTTTCTTATCGTCAATTAATTGTTTCCATTCAACAGCAGACAATGAAGATTTGAGAGCATCCAGTCCTCCCGCCGTTATGACCATACTACTGAATACATAGTTACAATGCCATGTAGGAATATCTTGATTACTCAGTTGTTTCCCAAAGCTCCATAATCACTGTTTCATGATCTGCAAGCATTGGCTCAATCACACTTATCTTGTAGTCCCAACTATTTAAATTAGCTATGATAGTATCAAGACAGGCATCTCCTCGAGTTGGTAAAAAAATTGTCAAAAAAAGTCCAAAACTGCTTATAAGGTTCATAAACATTTGCACTCTGACACTAATTTCACCAATATGAATTTTAAAATCACCACATAAAGCAATTTTTGCTCCCACGTGGATAAGGTAATGCAGACAGCTTTCCAACTGGTCAATAAAGATTTCCCATCTGGGGAACGATACACTAAAACAACAATCGTGTTCCTATTAGGTAGCTCCACAGCAGCCAGTTCCAGATCCATGTCCCTACAGAAGTTTTTCAAATCAATTTTCTTGGCACTGTACTGTTTACTAACATACACACACACTCCAACATGAACTGTAGTCTCTCTACACCATGCACTTTTCAATTCCAGATATTCAATGGAGGTGTAGTACACAGTTTCTGGTTTAGCTAGCCAGTGTTCACTAATACATAGAACATCGGGTCTCACTTCATCAATACAAAGCAACAGAACAACAAATTTGGTCCAGAGGCACTGCACATTCACACTAACAAAATTTTACTAAGCCTGCTTTTTCTTCAGTACTGCCGTTTCTCTTATCACTAGAGAGTTCTTGATCCTGAGAATTTAACGCACAGGAGCTCTTGGCATTCTTTGGAATAAAAGAGTCTTAATGCAACACTTTTAGGCCATACATTTTTGTCCATTATTTTATCCTTTAACTCGAAATCAACAGCGATTTTAAAGCATTTGTCACTCCCTTTGTTTCCAGTTTTTCAACTGTGAAACTATTCTCATGTGGGAAAATATTTGTTAGGAAAGTAGTAACCATTTCAGCTGTAGTACCAGCCGTTAGTTTGCTAAGGTTGAACCAGGCTTTTTTATCTCCACAGAGCATTTTTTTTTTCAGTATTAGTACCTATTATAACTTTACTTCTAGTTTTAGTACTAATATTTCGTGACATTAGCATAGCAGGCATTAAAGTACACTGTACCAGATTTTACATTTTGTACCACAGACCTGGCTGACAAACTTGTGTTGTCTGTAGTTGTTTTGATAAGGCTGGTTTTTTTTTTTTTTTTTGAGTACACTGGAATATGTTCTATCTTCTTGCTTGTTATTCTCCTCCTTCCAGTTGACTGAAGATTTTTCTCTCCATCAGATTGTTCATAAGTGTACTTGGATTGTTTTCAATGTTGGAGTTTGATTCAATGAAGTTTTCATTGTTTATACTTGAGCTAGATACCACTGCAGCGATGTTTTTGATGTTACTTAAGATTATGTTGTTGTAGGAACCCTACCCTTGTCAGTAAGTTTCTAAATGTAAATGAATTTTTGTTTCTTAATAAAGCAAGGTTATGAATAAAAGAAGTTAATCACTTTCAGTCCACTGTAAAACTGGTTGATGCTTAATCCACATTTAAACTTTTTACTCTAATACCTAGCACTATTTAGTTATGCTAAAAATCAAAATAACTGTTTAACACTGAAAAAGTTGAATCATCAAATGAGAAATTGACTCATTATTTTACTTTTTATTTCTGCTATTATTTTAACTACCTAAATCCAACTCTTTGCTTAAGCTTTACATAAATTGCAGGTAGTGGCCCTTAAACTAAACTACTGTCTTCTGAGCAAATTTTAAGGAAATTGTGGATTTACCTATTTCATTTATAAAAGTCTTATGTTAATTAGTAAGTAAAGCAATTTTTTATAATTGCTATACATGAGCCACCACACTAAAAGACTCAAAGGTACAAAGTCAATAGCAAGTATTTTCCAGATAACCTATCCACTTCAGTGCTCTCATCACTTGTAAAGAATAACAATACACGTTGAATTAGCAATATCTGAGAACTGCTTTCACACAAACATAATGAGGTCCATACTTGCATACAATTCCTAATAAAACTACTTTGCCTATGGTGCAGCAACGAGCAATGATTGTGGCTGGCAATAAAATTAGAGTGCAATAGATCAGTACAGTAAATAATGGCTAATAAACTTCTTCCTAATGTTAGTACTTGCCTCCCCAATACACTTGATGTAAAATCACACAACCACTGCTGCTCACTGTGTGTCCGATCATGCCTGATGCAAGAACACAACTCTTTCTTAGTCTCCAAGGTTCTGCGGCATGCAAACATATTTTGGCACATTTTTACAACTCTTCTGCCACATTGGTACTTCACATTTTGTGTGGAATTACACAGGCTTTGGTATGACTTAGACATAATAAAACCCTAAGCATGTACCTCAGTGAGTGTTAGGGCCTACAATATTAACAAAACTCAATGACTTTGTAAAACAATCATTAAAGAAAAAAAAGGTGTTATATTGCTACTATGAAAGAATGGTGAAAGTTCCCTTCAGGAACTTACAACATTTGCGTGCTAATTCAATTGATGAATGAGACAACTTGATTTTTCTGGTTGAGGTGTAAAGTGGCCAAGTGTTGACTTACTGCCACTGTATAATATAACCACATCACCATCACTTTATCAACAACTATCACTATAACCCACCAGATCCATTTTCTAGTGTTGTAGTGACCGGTGACTAACTGTCCCAGCTGTCACAGACTTTTCTCACAGTGCCTCACTTGACTTGTCCATTATACATCTGTTATCTCTCTCTCCTCAGAGCGTCCTGCCCCCAAGTTCTGTGCACTTGTTCCCATTAATCCCACCTCCACCTTACATGAAATCGCTTATAGGACTACCAGACACATTATTGGCAGTAACATTACACTATTAACCCGCAATTCTTCTTAGTTAGATGTAGAAGTAGGTATGTTTCTCTTAATATGAAGCTAAGGCCTTTGTGGGGTCCTCATATAATTACACTGGTCCCACTATAAGCCCTCTGTATTTTGTCTTCTTGTGTATGTGATTTGTCTAACCAAAACTCCTTGCCTCCCATAAAGTCTGTCACTCAAACCTAGAGAAATGATTTTAGAGTTTTTCACCAACATTTATTTTTATTTATTTTGTATTCCATTAATCCGTCATGTGATAAATAACAAAGATGTGGAATGAGTCATGTTTCCAATGCCATACAAATATATACAATAATTTTTTTTCCTTAAACGGGTTTACAATCTTAGAAAAACACTTAAAATAAATGAGGTATATGTCTACCAGCATAAAACAATAAATTAAAAAGAAAATGATACACTGTCTTATTTTAATGAGTGGGATGTATAATACATTAAAACAAGTAAACAGAGGTTCATAAAAACATAAGGCAATACAAGATTTACAAAAATAGATTAAAAAAATCATTGTTTTGTATGCAGATACTCATCTAAAGAATGAAAAAACTTTTCCATAAGGCATACTTTCATCTTATGTTTAAATGTAGGCAAGGCATTAATGTGAACTTTGATGTCTGAAAGAGAGCTGAACATTTTTGTGGCAGAATAATGGACACATTTATGCACAAGACTTAAATTTTTGAGATCCCCATGTAGATTTAACACACACAACACAACACTGTCTGCCTCTCAAGCAGAGTGCTCTGCTATTTATACACAGACAGCATTTACCAGAAATTAGAACAACAGTTAACATAAGAAACAAGTAGAATTTACAAATGAACACAAGAAAGATGTAGAAACTTCTGGAATTGTTAATTACAAAGAAATAAATTTTTGCCGGTGGACGGGATTGAACCGGCAACCTGTAGCACCGCAGTCGTTGACGCTATCCCCTGCGCCGTGCCGGCAGTCGGTGTACGTGGTATCTCGCGGCATTGCTCCCTCTCTTGAAGAAACGGCGACCTGCTGTTATGTTCCCTGTGGAGCCAGCTGCAATGTCCTGGATCTTGACCATGTCATGGGTCCTCTGTATGGCGGTTCAAGGGAATCCTTCCCTTCTCCACGATTATCGATGACAGACGTTTCTGTCGTGGCTTCATCAGGAACATTACCGTCCTTGAACAAGAAGCCATTGTCGTCTACCTGCTCTTCAGGATCATAGTAGGGCTTCATGTGCAGTACGTAAACAATGTCTCTTCGTCTTTGTCGTTGACGGCTCATAATCCTCAACTTCGTATGTGACATCTGACAGGCTGCATATGACACAATACGGATCAAAGTATCGCTTCAATAACTGTTCTCACAGTCCAACCTTCCGTACAGGGGTAAAAATCCATACCAGATCTCTTGGGCTGTACACAACAGGTCGGTGCTTGTCGTTATAGCGCTGACGGTCCTTCTCCTGGACACCCCCTGCGGGTTCGCCTGTCATAAGAGGTGACTAAAAGGCTTTTTGGCCATATATCTTTGGTCCCCTATGTGGGTTTGACTTTCCATTTGTCAAAATTTTCCTGAAGAGCGAACCATTTGGGGAAGGACACCTTACGTGGTGCAATGAGTATTTATTGTGCAATTCTATCTTATGCACCCATTATGGAACAGAATCATGGCTGCGGCTTTTATGTAACCGTCGGGCAGGTTATTTCATCTCAGCACAAGCCATGTCCATTGTGCACTGACACCCTTCACCCCAGTCATAATGGTTTACACTGCGCCAGAAAGCGCTCGGTTGGTCACAGTGCGTGGTTTTCAATGTACAACAATAAATTGCGAACTGTAAAACCGATCCCGACCGCTTGGAGGACCTCCTCACGCCCCTCTCGGCGAGAGGTGGTCATCCTGGCCCGGTTGCGGATCGGTCACTGCCGTTTCAGCCACCGTCACTTGCTCTCTGCCGACCCTGCACCGCTGTGCTCCTGCGGTGAACTGCTGACAGTGCGACATGTTTTACTGACTTGTGTTAATTTTAATCATCTCCGTGTAGCCCTTCACTTGCCGACTACTCTGGAGGAAATTTTAGCTGATGACACACGAGCAGCTGCTCGAGTTTTGCGTTTTATCGACTTGACCAACTTATCCAAGGATATTTAACCCTTTTAATTGTCTATTATCTTTCGTGTTTAGCCTTTTGTTGATGTCCTGACAGTCACCTTTTTTTCTTTGAGATCATAGCGAATCTGTGTTCTTGGCTGGGCGCTAATGACCGTAGAAGCTGTGCGCCCTAAAACCACAAGAAAGAAAAAGAAAAAAAAAAAAAAAGAAAAAAAACTGTGGCAGAGTCTGAGAAACACCTATCACCGGCGAAGTCCCCAAGGGAACGGAGCGGTAAACCAAGGACATAGAAATGCACGACACAGGAGACCACGGTGGTTTCTGTGCTACCACTCCCTTCCGCCTCCACCTCTACTTCTGAGGATGAGGTGGAGATTCTTGTCACCCAAGGACCTCGCTCTTGGGGACGCACTTGACAAAACGGATGACCCAGGGGACAAACCTACACCGGTGGATGCTAGTGATGCTGAGTTGTAGCCCACCCACTCGTCAGACTCGTGTCTTCCCCGCGCTCAACCAATGTCATCCTCCAGTGGAACTGTGGTGGTTTCTTCCCCCACCTGGCTGAACAACGGCAGCTTCTGAGCACGACACCTGCTTTCTGCATTGCTCTCCAGGAAACCTGGTTTCCAGCAATTCGGACCCCTGCCCGTCGAAGTCAAGCCTGCTTCCATTTCAACGTGACAATATTATGAGCAACAACTGTGTTGCACGTTGAATCATCACTCAGACGAAGAGGTGCAGCTTACTCATGTGTTTTTGATCATTATGCCTGTGTAATGGAGATTTGTGTTGGAATATTGCTTGAAGTGGTAGTGTATTGTTTAAGAAAGAATTATTAAAGTTAGGGTTGTCCAAGATAAGTTGAAAATGTGTGTGTTGGCCCTCAGGAACAGCACTGCCTCCTCATTGAAACAGTTGAGGTGAGGCAGCATTGCCTGTTCTCACAGAGCTGCTATTGTTACCCTTAGTAATGAATACTATAAATACACTGCTTCTGAGGCATCTTTTTCCCAGCTTCTGGCAGCACAAATAAAATTGTGAATTTATTTTGAAAATATGCCTTTGAACATATTTTGAACATATCTGATTCGATCTGTGAAGATTCCTGCAGAACTGGCCCACAACTGTGGTCCATTGCAGAAATTCTCTCATGTGGTCACCTACTGCCACTTGTACTATTTCTCCTCTACAATATGAGTTTCAAAACCTAAAAATGTACTACAATGAAATAATCTTCCTAGCAAATTAATGAGTAAGAGTAGTCCCCACATACTCGATATATGTTTTTAGGATTGTTTCCCCACAATCACTAGATGAATACTGCACTATATCCCGAGTTTCTAAGAAACATGCTACTCCAACATTGCTGTGTTATTCATGAAGGGTGAATGTGTGTGTCTTGTATTGAATTATGCAAGAACAGAATGTTATGTGGAAAGGCAGCATGCATTCGTACAAACATTTCTAAGTGTGGACATTCACAATTATTCAACCATATATAGCTTAGTGATGAAATTTGCAGAGTTTTGTTCCATCTTAGATAAACAGAAGAATAAAGAAAGTTTAAAATGAAAAATTCAACAACTTATTAGTGATCATAAAAATCAATGTGTTGGTCAGCACTTCAGACGAATGCCTACAGACATTTATTTGCCCATCAGGTTTTAGTATGTCCTGTGGGTTGACAGCACATTCTAGTTTAATATTATCAGCTTTCAAATGCTAAATTTGCCATGTCAATCCATTTGCCAACTTATCTTGTGGAAGCACTCAAGTTCACTAGTGGCTGCAAAATTTATTAGTAGTTCAATATATGGTCCCTCTCTTGTGTAATTGTTTACAGTTAATCCCATGCCCCTCATTATTTGACCAATGATGTTCATGACCTAACATGGCAAGACAAAATGTGTAAAAAAAATAGTACCTGAAAAGCTCCAATTCTGGAGGATGAGAGTAACACCTAACTTAGAAAAGTTCAATAACATGGTACTACTTTCAAATTCTTAAACAGTTGAAATGAAAAGTTAGATGAACCAGTTAACAATTCTGAATTTATACTGGCACAGTAAATAATAACCATAAGTTTTGCATATCTAGGTTGTCAACATTCCCCAAACAATGATTTCCTAAAGCACTTACAACACAATCATGTATTTTGCCATTCTTTTTAAAATTATTTGTATTGCACTACTAACTCAGCCCCCATTATGGTTGATTAAGGCGAACATATCTGTAACTGGTCAGTCTCATTTCCTTGTGAATTTGATATTACGTCAACTTTTAATCATCAAAATTTTGTATCCTTTCCAACAGATCTTTCTCATGAAAAAATTGGCATATTTCAACACATACTCAGTGCTCACTCAGTGCAGGGAGAAAGCCAACAACTGGGACTAAGTCAGGAACTCTAGATGAAGTTTCACACATGTTTGCTCAAATTTAAAGTCAAGAACTCAAACAAGACAATGCATCAATCTTTTTAAAATCCTACCATGCACTATAATGCACGATACTTCTAAGGTCAAAAATGCCATGTGCGGAGATGAGATTCTTCTGGGGCCCTAAATTTAGTTCTAATTATCACAGAGAAATGGCATACCACAATACAGTGGTTTCATTAGTCGTTGGCCTAGTGAAAATTTTTATACTTATTGGAACGATATGGCATAGTGTAGCTATCCTTCAGTAAAGAGTTAAAATTTTAACATTAGACACTCCTTGCAGGGCATCTAAATTGAGCAAATCTGTTTATTTTTGTGCATTCCAAAACTATGAATTGTTTGGCTGACACCTTCAACACTTTCTATTGAATGCAATTCATCATAACGTTTTACTTTATATTCTATAGATGATATTGTGGCAATGGCCGAAAATGTGCCATGTGCCAGACTAAAATTTGTGGGGGGCACCTGTATTTAAGAGGCAGAGGTCGAGTTGAGTTAGTAAACCCTCGACAACCCTGCCATGACCAGAGATCGTAGATCCAACCCACAAGGGACTGTGGGCATTAAAGTCGCCCAACAGTAAGAAAGGTGGGGGTAGCTGAGCTATGAGTGCAGCCAAAACGTTCAAAAATACGTCACTATCTGGCGGCAAGTAGATACTGCAGACGGTAAAATCAGGTTTATTGTGAACTAAAACGTACACGCAGCACTGACTGCCTCTTGGGCAGAGTGCTCTGCTATTTATACAGAAACAGAATGTACCAGAAATTTGAAGAATAATTAACATAAGAAACACGTAGAACATTCTGGAAACAATAAATACAAAGAAATAAAATTTTGCCAGCGGACAGGATTGAACCGGCGCCCTTCGTCACTGTAATCAGTGACGCTATCCATTGCGCCACGCCAGCAGTCGTATAACTGGTGGTTTTGTGGCATTGCTGTCTCTTCTAAGAAGAACAGCGACCTGCTGTTAGATTCCCTTTGGACCCAGCTGCAATGTGATCTAGTCGTGGGTCCTCTGTATGGCACTTCGGGAGAATCCTTTCCTTCTGCACGATTGACGATGACAGACGTTACTGTTGTGGCTCCATCAGTACCATTACCATCCTTAGAGTCCTTGAACAAACAGCCATTTTCGCCTATCTTCAGGATTGTAGTAAGGCTTCATGCAGAGGATGTGAACCATGTCTCTTCGTTTTTGTCATTTTGACGATGGCTCATAATCCTCGACTTCGTATTTTATGTCTGACAGGCGGCGTATGACACGATATGGACCAAAGTATTGCTTCAATAACTTTTCTGACAGCCCAACCATCCGTACAGGGGTAAAAATCCGTACCAGATCTCCTGGGCTGTACATAACATGTTGGTGCTTGTCATTATACCACTGACGGTCCTTCTCCTGGGCCTCCAGTGTACGTATGCGAGCCGGCTGTCTTGCTTCTTTGACCCTGGTGATGAGCTGTTTCACATACTTATCCTGAGTGTTGTCTAGCTGGAAAGGGTAGAGAATATCCATTGTCGTCTCAGCTTCACAGCCATGGAGCAGGAAAAACAGCGTGAAATCTGTGTCGTCTTGTCTTGTGGTATTATAAGCAAATGTCACGACCATCAGTATTGTATTCCAATCCTTCCGCTCAACATCAACATACATCGACAGCATATCTGCTAACCTTCCTGAATTTGCATAAGCACTGCACCAATTCCAAACCTGCTAGCGTCAGTGTGAAGTTCGGTTTCCGCATTGTATAAGGTTAGAACTGGTGTGGATGTTAGAGCCTCCTCATGTGCCCGGAAAGCTCTTTCTCGAGAAGCTATGAATATCAAGTGCCAGCTCGTGAGATTGCGTGACATTCAAGTAGACTGCCCTTTATCTGAGATTTACTTTTTAAACAGGAGTCGTTTGGTGGCTTGGCCAGTACATCTCGCACCAGTAGCGACCGAGAGATTGTAAGATAACACATTGTTTATCAACATTCTGGTTGTCGGGAAACAATGAATATAAGGTGCCAGCTCGCCAGATTGCGTGTTTTTCAAGTAGATACTGCCATAGATCTGCGTTTTAAAATTTGAGACGGGAGCCGATTGGAGGTGTCGCCAGTGAACCTCTCACCAATGGTGACGACAGATTACGCATTAAATTCTTAACATTCTCTGAACACACTTCAATACAGTTGACAGGCTACTGAGATGTTTTTCAAAGGAAAGACACGTCGTCCACTTAAGGTGTCGAAGCAAGTTGGCCATCGTGTGTTCGAATATGGCCAGAGCATTACATAATCGAAATGCCATTATGTTGAATTCATAGAGGCTGTGAGATGGAATAAAATATGTCTTTTTTTCTGTCAAATTCGTCAACCTCGATGCAGCTGCTTTCAAGCAGTCTAAGATGTCGTCAATGGACGGCAATCTTTCTTTGTCATTTGGTTCAGCTGCCGATAGTCGACACAGAATCATCATATGCTATTCTTCTTCTTTACGAGGACCACCGGAGACGACCGAGGACTCTCCGTAGGTTGGATGATGTTATCGTGCAACATCATCTCCACTTCCTCCCGAATTATCTGTCTTTCAGCTGGCGACACTCTATCCAAAAGCTGGCTAATTGGTGGATGATCCCCAATATTGGTAGGTGCCTTATCATGGGTCATTTTGGCTGACTTTCCTCCTGCTTGGGTGTGAATGCATCCAAAAATTGGTATAGTATAGCCAACACCCACTGGTGTTGTTCCATGATCAGTCCCGGACCCTATTGGCAGTTCCGCAGTTGTTTCCTCCTAACAGTAGAGCATGGGTCTTCGTTGATGATGTTGAGCTCACTGTCCTAGATTGGTTCAGCTGTCCCAACACACATTCCTTTGGGGATAAGTTGTGATTGCTCATGATAATTTGTGATACAAATCTCTCCTTGGCCACCTGTAATGCTTATGATAGTCACTGGTATGTAAATTTCTTTTGTGAGCCAAACAAACTTGGTACTATCGACAAGCACTTCACAGTTTTATCGGTCATCTGTGTTTGTGACTGGAACTATTTTCATTGTCAATGGCAGGATCATGACATTGTCAACGGAAAATAACTTTCCAGAAAAGTCTGTATCACGTGTACCCATCGGAACGACTTCCTTAATTAGCAGCTCAGATCTTCCATGTCAATGATAGCTTGGGATGCCTGATGGAAGTCCCTTCCGAAGATGACATTATGACTACATTCTGTTAAAATGACAAATTCAAATGGCTGGGTCCAGTTGTTGCTGGTTATTCTTGCGACACAAGTTCCTGCTCGCTGGATGTACTTCCCATTTGCGACCTTCAGCACATGCTTCCGTATCGCAGAACATTGCCTTCCTTAGTGTGCGGTGGTAATTGTCCAACAATACAGAGAAAGAAGCTCCTGAATCAACCACTGTGCAGACAGGTTGGCCGTCGTTGAGATTTCCCGCATTTTAGACACTCTCGTCCATGGAGGATTTTGATTTGCAGCGGCCTCACCTCCATAGATGGTTGCCTCACTTAGTTTTCCTGGGCACAGCAGCTAGGGGAGCAGCTGATACCTCTGTACAGTGATGGTGAATGGCAGCTGTGCGTTGGGGAGTGACCTCGTGCAGGGTACGGTGATGGGCATCTTCCCGTAGGTATACCTAACTGAACACATCTTCAGGTGACTGCCTGGGATAGAACTGCTCTGATGTCTGACGTCTTGTGGCAAAATAATCATAGAATAGTTGCCTTCTCTCTGTGCAGTAGCATACTAAGACATGTCCATGGCACCCACAGTGGTAACACACTGGTGTGTTGTCTTCTGTCATCCAGACATCTGTTCTTCTGCAGAGCATCATAATTGCTGGGAGAGTTAGTTGTGCCCGCATTGGTCAGTTATTAGGCTGTCATTTGGCAGCTGCAATGTAAGTCATTGTAGGGCGAGGCCATTCTTCACGTCTTATGCAACTGGTGGGGCAGACAGGTGCTGATGTCTGAAATACGCCTTCATCAGCGTTGGCTTCCTCATGTTTTACAGGGCTTGTCCAACAGTGCCAGCTGCCATAAACTGTTGTAATTCTTCTCTCACAGTTTGTCGTATGAGAGAAGCAAAGTTATGCTGGTCTTGCACAATGGCCATAGGGACTACATTGGGGCGTCTGTCATACGTCTTTTGTCTAACTCTCCATTGTTGCATCTTTTCAATCCCCTGGCACCATTTGATGAACTCTACCATCATAGAGACATCTTTTATAAGAAGAGCTTGGCACATGTGTTCTGTAATGCCCTTCATGAGGTGTGTGATTTTGTCGGCCTGAGTCATATTCGGGTTAACTATGTTATTTAGGGCCAAAACATTCTGTATGTATGACTGTGTTGGTTCACCGTAACTTTGGGCCCGGTTCTTCAGTTGTTCTTCCACCGAGTGGATTTGTTGCTGGCAGTCTCCAAACGTCCTCTTGAGTTCCTCCCAGAATGTTTCCGTCATGTTGTTTCCAAACCATTGCTGGGCTGTTCCGTCTACGTAAAAATAAACATTGGCCAAGCACATTGTATGATCCAACCTGTTATACTTGGTGACTCGGTCGAACCCTTTTAGCCATTTGTTGGGGCCCTGCCCAGCGTCTCCAGAGAACCCCGACAGGTGTCTGATCTGCAGCTGGCTTACCGCTGGTTTCGTGTCCACGGTTCTTCTGATGATACGGACTTTCAGAAGGATGTACTAGGTATATCCCTTGTATTCCAGTTCTAGTCCATGTAATCAACAGCTTTTATGTAGCCTAATCGGAGCCATCCCGATGCAGCTGTCACCCCGGAATACGGCCGCCTCCACGAAACAATGTCGTGTTGAAATGGAAACAGGCTTGACTTCGAAGGCAGGGTTATCAACTGAACACAGCACTTATACTGAAAGCAAGTTTATTGTGAACTGAAACATACACGCTGCACTGACTGCTTCTCGGGCTGAGTGCTCTGCTATTTATACACAGACAGAATGTACCAGAAATTAGAAAAATAGTTAAGATAAGAAACATGTAGAACAATCTGGAAATGATAAATATGAAGAAATAAAATTTCTGCTGGTGGATGGGATTGAACAGGTGACTTTCAGCACCACAATCGGTAACGCTATCCATTGCGCCACCTTGGCAGCGAATAACTGGTGGTCTTGCGGAAATTACCTTACAAGGCCTTGTATCAACAGGAATGGCACTAATGCACCCTAGTGGTTGTTATGCAGCTCCACACTGGAGGCGTGTACATGCTGACTCGGTGACAACCAACCTTGTCTTCTCACAGCCCGACTTTCCCTTTCAGCCAGTGTAGTTAGTGAAATAGAATTTACAGCAATTTTAGGTGATAAGATGAGATAACTTTGTCACATTACATGTTTTTATACAATCTTTTGATTAAGAACATTGGTGACTCGTCATGTCTTTAACCTAAAATATTACATTGATTTATAGATTATAGTAAATATATAGTATATACATGAAGAATTATAGGAAGCATACCAAATTTCATTATAAATGTTTTACATCATCAAAATTTAACAATAAAATTTCATTCACCCATATGGAGTACAGATATACATATGCCATTTTGGCAGTAAGTTTAGGGCTACCGGTATATATAAACATGAATATACATTTTTTCTAGACTATATCATCATTTGATTTTAATCATTTAAAAATTCTTCTAGACTGTAATAACACCTGCTTTTAAGGTCCCCAGTGTGGATTCCCCCAAATTTTTTCCTCGTTTTATTTTTTATCTTCAGAGCCATGTAATATGGAGTATTTTCAAATAATTTGAGCCTATGGCAAGTTAACATGTATTGTGATTTATGTCTTGTGTTATAGTCATGTATGAATGGATTATCTTCAAACAGATGTGAGTTTTTCTGTTCAAAGAGCAGTACTTCATATATAAAGATTGAAGGCACTGTCATTAAGTCCAGGCTTTCAAATAATGGTTTGCATGATTGCCAACTATTTGTTCCTGTCATTGCTCTGATTATTTTCTTTTGCAGTTTGAAAACTCTAAGCAGATTTGTCTTTTCAACGCCCCAGAAAATTATTCCATATTTTATAACAGTTACGAAATAAGCATGATAAACAACTTTCTTCATCTTTAAGTCCGTAATTTTGTGTAGTACCCTCATTGCATAAACTAAGCTATTTAGTCTCTTCAGTAAACTGTCTACATGATCAGTCCACGATAAGTTTTTATTTAAAATTATCCCAAGGAATTTTACAGACTCGACTGTGGTCAGTTCTTTACCCGAGTACTCTATTTGTGATACACATTCAGAAGCTTGTTTAGTCATGAAGTTTATGATTTGGGTTTTTCCAGATTTAATTTCATGGCATCGTTTTTTATCCATTCTTAAAGTTCTTGTAGAGTTTGTTTCATGGTCAATACTAATTCTTCAATGCTTTTGCAGCAGACCACTGCTGTTGAGTCATCTGCATAAAGTATTGTGTCTGTATTTACTTTGCAGGGCATGTCATTTCTGTAATATAAGAACAGGAGTGGTCTTAGTATCGAGCCCTGGGGTATGCCTGCTTGTATTTCTTTCCAGCTAGACCAAGTTTTCTCACCCATTTGATTTATCACCACCCTTTGTTGTCTATTTTTGAGGTAAGAAGAAAACCATCTTGTAGAGTTTTCATGGAAGCCATATATACCCAATTTTTGGATAAGTAGCTTATGGTCTACTGTATCGAACGCCTTTGTCAGGCTACAAAAATTACCCGATACACATCGTTTGGTGTCGATACATTTACTTATTTTAGAGATGAGGTCATTAACCGCTTGTAATGTGTTTCGTCCCTTCCTAAACCCATATTGGTTATTAAGAATATTATTACCTTCTTTATTATACTTTTCTAATTGATTACATACTATTTGTTCAACTGTTTTGGAAAAAAACTGGCAGTATAGACACTGGGCAAAAGTTACCTATTTCATCTTGTTTTCCCTTTTTGTAAATTGGACGAACTTCTGCATATTTTAGTCTGACCGGAAAGCAGCCCTCATCAAAGGATTGGTTTATTATTCTACAGAGTTGAGGTGCAATGCTGTCACATCCTGCCTTTATGATTCTTGTTGGAATTTCATCCCATCCCACAGAATTAAGATTTTTTAGAGATTTTATGGTATTGGCTACTTCCTGGCATGATACTTGACTTAATTTAAACCCTATTTGTTCTTGCAGTACCGCATTAGGCCTTGTTTGTGGTGGGGCTAAGTTATTCATTTCGTTCGCAGTTATGAAGTACTTATTAAATTCTTCACAGATGTGTCTAGTACCAGTAACAATTTTCCCGTCGATTTCTAGTTTGTATTTAAATTTTTTTGTTTCTTCTGTACCAGTTTCCTTCTTAACAACCTGCCATACTGCTTTTGATTTATTTGAGGCATTAGCGATATATTTACTGTTTTGTTTTGCCATTTTCACTACCTGATCAAATATTTTTTTATGTTTGTTTTTGTAGCTGATAAATTCAGCATCATGATTGGTTTTAGCTTCCTTATGTAATTCCCTCTTTCTAATACTAGAGATCCGGATACCTTCCGTAATCCATGTGTTTCTCTTATTGTATTTGTCGCGTGTTGTTACAAGAGGAAAGCATTCATTGAAAATGTTTTTGATGTCAGATATGAATGTGTTGTAGTTAATGTTTACTGAACTCTGACTGTAGAAGGTCCAGTGAGTTTCATTTAATTTCGAGACAAAAGTGTTTACATTTGGCTGGCTGAAATTTTCTGACCCGTTTTACTGTAGACCTATATGGTTTGTCCAAGTATGGCAATGAGATAAACAGTGCTGAATGATCAGATATTCCTAAATCTAACACAAGTTTTTCTGTGTCACCATAATTTTTGCTGCTCACTATATTATCAATGCTTGTTGCAGAAGTAGCTGTTACCCTCGTGTACTCGTTAAAATTTAGTATTAAGCCATTTGTAGCCAACAAATCCTTCAGTGAAGTGACAAATCTGTTATCATCCCTTATATATATATATATATATATATTAAAATCAGAGCAAATTGCAATCTTTTTATATGGTTTCCCTACCTGTAACCTACTTAGTAGAGTTTCAAATTTCTCTAGAAATGCACTGGTAGCCCAATATTCCGGGACATGATAAATGCTTATGATTAGTAAGCCGTGATCCAAAAGCTCAATGCAACAGCTTTCAAATACCTGTTCCTCATTCAAACAATTGAAAGTCTTTCTGACTTTGAAGTTTTGTGTCTGTTCAACTAATATACCTGATCCTCCATACCCATTTTTTCTACAAAAACTCGCTGCTTACTTGTATCCTGAAATTGAATTTAATAGAGTGACAGTGTCCCCTTTAAGCCAATGTTCATTCAAACATATGACTTTTACAGATTTTATCTTCTCCAAGAATATTTCCAAGTCGTATAGCTTTTTTATCATTCCCCCTGACACGCCGCCTACATTTAGGTGCATTATGAAGCTATTTTTACCCATTAAAGCATTTACATTTTCTATTAAACTGACTGCAAAGTTTACACCTAAACTTGTTTTTAGGCCTATAGCTAATTTACGATCCCACGCTTTTATCAGTTTTCTCAGACCTAATTCCATAGGAATTGGCCCACGATACTAGTTTCCCTGCAAACGAGCTTCCATTGCAATAGCAGTTGTATTTTTGTGGTCCTTATTAATGGAAAAACAATATTTATGTAGATCTTCATCAGGAAATACTTAGACTATTAATTTATCATAACACATTTGTTTTGTTAAAAGTATGATTTTGACCTTGTATGAAGGAAACAAAAATTTCACGTTTACACTATCCAACTTTGATCACTAGTGTTGGTTCGGACAGCTCTGTTCGAAACCTTGCACTCACCACACTCTGTGCTATTATTAAGTTTTCAGCTTCCATCATGGTAGTACCTTATCCTACAAAACATGACTGACACCATGGACTCATCAGCTCTTAAGATCTCTCAGCCATCTTAAAGAACCATTTAGTAATAATACACTGCATGTTTAAAAGATTGGTGTATGGGTCAAGGGCAACAAAACTCGTTCCATAGATTAAAAGCAGTGAAGTTTGGGCAGTGTAACTGATTGCAGGCAAATACCTGGATTATATTCATCCATTATTTCAAGTACTGAATTGTTGCCAATTTCAAATTTAGACTAGATTTCAATTTGGAGTAGCATCTGTATTACCAATTGTATGATTATATTACTGTAGTCTGTGATGGTATTTATGGCCTCTGAACCAGGGCTCATTTATTACGAAACGAATTATTGCACACTATTGTACCTGACTGTAACTTTATAAGACAGCTTAAACTTCTGCGAATGCAGCTGTCCATAGTGCAGTGACTCGGTGCACTTGACAATACAGCACGCCTTGTGACCTGTATCATGGTGAGAGGCCATTAATGCCATAGCCGACTATAGTTTGTGTTTGAAATTGTGCTCATTTGTGGGCTACCATATATGCTCATTATTTAATCCAGTATTGTAATGTTTTACTTTGTGTGATGAAGATTATACTCAGAAAACGCAACTGGGGATTCCATTAAATTTAATAGTCTTGTATGTACTACTGCAAAACATCACCTATATGTCATTCTATTTACTTGTGTTTTTCATTAACATTACAAATTCATTTTTAAGTTTTTTGAGATAGTCAATATGACTTCAGTCAGTTCATTGTGAAGACCCATATGAAATACGTATGACAAGATTAAGGAATATTTCGTGTGGATACTTTTAATGTAGTAAAAAACTAAGTTACATTTCATTATCTAGGCTACTTATAATTTTTTCAATAATGGAGTATATATAACTAACTGTAAAGCCATTCAGTTCAAAATGTGATTTTTATGCTTTTTGTCGTACTTGCCTGTTAGCAGATCAGTGAACGCCTTTATTGCTAGCTGTTATTTATCCTCCATTATTGACTTTTCATTATTAAACTAGTTCTTATTTTTGTGTATTGTGTACATTACTTGCTTGTAGCTTGCTATAAAATTATATATAATTTTAAGGAATACCGACATCTGTCTGCAAATTACAAAAATTACATTTATTGAGAAACATTGCTGTTTTTGTTTTAAAGTCATAAATTATTCTTTTTCGCATTTTATTTCATGCTGTTGCATAGGTGTTGCTGGAAATTGATTGTATAAATTCTGGGTTTTATGTGCATTATCACTGTTTATGTACATGATGACAAAATAATATACATCAATTTAAGTCTACACAGTATGTTTTGATAATATTAGCACACACATGATCAATATAGATTGTTACTGAATGTATTCATAAATGACAAGCAGTATATGTCAATATCACATGGATTTTCAAATGTAATAAGGAATAATTAGAATTTAATTCTTAGGAAATTGTTGGCTCAAATAGGGATTCTCTTTACTTATTCCTAACAAACTCTTTGCTAAGTCCGACATGGCTTCTTATTGTGTCAGACTTCTCTTTTCTTTCCTGTCGGTCTCGCTTGGCCAACTCTTGCTTTTTCGACCCCGACGGTATTAGGTTGCGAGGCCCGAGGGTGTCTTTCATTTTCATTCTCTAATTTCATCTTCTGAAGGGAGGCACTGAAGATACCACCTTGGCTGCCAATGTTGATGAAACAACTGATGTATACAAAATAAAGTAAACTGCATGTATTAAACCTCCTTAAAAGTGGGATGAACATCATAGCAATCTGGAACTATTGTTGCCTTTGGACATGTCTTCACCAAGGATGTAATAGGAGTACCAGTTCAGAGACAGTCCTGCAGAGGACAACACTGAAGAAATCACGTGAACAAATATGAGACAGAGCAGGCTGCTGTCAACAAATCAGTGCCTTTCTGCTCCAACCCGGACATTACTAATTTTGTTGGTTGCTGATGTCACTAGAATGAAGTGAAAATGATGTCATGTTGTGTTGGTGTGTTATACAAAGAAATAAGGGTACTGGTGCCTCACACACCCTATAGGCATTTGCACTGAGTCTCCTTATAGTGGCAACTACTGGAGGAGCGATGATGATGTGGAAGACAGTCGTGCACCTCTGATAGTAGCATGCTGATAGAAGTGGAGCTAGCCTGACAAGATTCGTAAGTCCTTCTGTTGAAAGGAAATTATTCTGTCTGTGGCAAACCATCCTTCCACAGATGTTGTGTTAAAAGTATTCTTAGTACGATGCTTCTTCCATTCTTATACCCAACCTCAAATTTCGTAGAAGGTCCATCAACATTAAGGACCAGGGTAGCAAAGTATGAAGAGAAATTCACAAATGCCATGGAGCACACACTGAATTCAATGCCACATTTCCACTCAATGACTACTTGTAGCACATCAAGGTGTCCTGAAGAGTTTTAGGCTGAATGCAGTCTAGAACTACAATAAGAGCTGAAAGCCAGCAGCTTACAAGAAACAGAGTGCAATGTACAAGGAGTAGCCCAGCATCTTGAATGTGGAAGCCCTTTTCACTCACCCCTAAACCACTGGGGACACAGTAATCATCGCACCTGCAAGGACTACCTAAGCACGCCTCCCGTGAGACACAAATTTCCAGCTCCGCCGTGCCCACAGTACTCAAACTCGTAGTCACTATGTACTAATTCCTGGCTGGGTACACATTTTTTTAGCTTTGCTCATTCACAGTTGAAGTCATATATTCTGTGAAAAGCTTATAAATATACAAATATGAAAGTAAATGTAAGTAAAATATTGTATGTTAGAGTTAACTTGTATTTGACAATATCTCGTGCAACAGCGATGTTGTCCCAAACACCAGTCAAAATATTCCAATGTTGTAGATGAAGAAACTAGTTACTTTATTCATAACAGTATCACACTGACTGTTAATCTTATAAAGTGTGCATATTGATTAGCAGGTTACTACTGAATTGTAAAAAAATAAGATATAAGTTTATTATATTTCAATATCATTATATGATTGTGATAGTACCCGGTGGGTGTTCCAGAGCATAAAGAACTCGTGGAGCCCTGCTTGAGCCCATTCCCTTTCACTGAGTGTTTTTCATGAAAATGAACCTCACTGATGGCTGCTGTGTGGTACTGGAAAACAGGCCAACTGCCACAGGGGTCTGTGCTTAATCTGTCTGCCAATAGGATGGTTAAGTTTCTCATACACTATCATCTCATGGAAGAGCAACATTCCAATGAAATGAAATTATATACCTTTTTGGTCCAATTATGAGATTCTGTTAAATAAGTGTACAAACTTAGAATTGTGAGTTAATTTACAACTGATTTTTGTTGCAAGAAACATTGTAGAAGCTAATCTTTTACTCTATTTATTTAAATCACATTTTGAATTTACTTTTGCATTATACATATCAATTGTGATAACACTACGATTAAACTAGTAGTTACCGAACTGAGGCAAAATAGTATAAGAAGTGAACTGCAATAATTGAAGTCAACTAGCTTTTACCTGCAACTTTGGTCATGTTAATGTCCTTACATGTGTGTCAAAAACCATCGGAAGTTCAATAATTTCATAACTTTTTTTTTTTTTTTTTTTTTTTTTTTTTTTTAACTCATGTCTAGTATCATGAGGGCAAAAGATAAGTTTCCATTGTAAATATAAACCATGCATAAAATGATGGTAAATACAGTCGTCCTTCATTGAGATGGAAATAAAGACATTATTAAATATGAAAAGAAACTCTGTTACATCATGACTAAACTGCTGACTGAAGAAGCTATACGTTACACAATGTGTAAATTTCTCAGGATTCAAATGTCATCAAAATCGGTTTGGCAGTTCGAATGTGTTTACATTTTATTTAAGCATTGCATTCATTATTTTACAAAGTGTGATAAATTTCAAATGTCAAAGTATATATATCACTTTTCCAAGGCATTTTCAAACATCTTAGAAGCTATAAGAGAAATGTAGAAGCTCAGCTGCTCCATATTTTGAGTTGTTATAAATATATAACAAATATCTTGAATTAAGGACACACTTACTAAAGTAGCCTATATTCTTCTTCAGCATTCAAGCTATCTCCATACCACATTTAATCAAAATTGGTTGAGCAGTTCAGTTGTGAAAGCCTAACAGACTGAGTTTCTGTTGCATTTATAATATTAGTACGGATTATTATTATAATTTTGTACCTGTTTACAGTGAACATTTTTATTCAAGAAACACATTGATTCAAGAAAAGCCTGCTTGACAATTTTACTGTATTTGGTCATTAAGGATGTTACCGACCTTTAATGTTTGAAATTTTATATACATTATCTTAAATACTATTAAGTACTTACTTTTCCCAGCTTGTACGTTCTCCAGGTTCTTTTATATGCTAAAGAGAATGGTCGTGTTACAAAATTAGGGCAGAATTTTCTTACTCCGCCAGGAGAATAAACTTGGTAAATGTCCCATGGACCAAACTGTTCTAAACAAAAAACAATTTTGCTCATATTGGCAAGGTATATCTGAACAAAATACTGTAGCACTAAGTGGCAAGCATATGATAAACATTAAATTTAAAATGTGATCAAATTGCAGCTAAAAAGAAATTCCTTGTATAACATTGATGATTTCTAATGTAGTACAATTAATGATTTAAACATTTTATTGTAATGGGAATTACCTACATTATGAACTAGCCTATGTATTATACAAATATGAAAGTAAAATTTTTAATGTTAATACTCTGTTGTCTATAAGGAAGTAACTTGTATTCAACAATGTATCATGCAACAGCAGGGTTGGTTGTTGTCAAATGAACTGATTTAATTTTTTAAGCTGATTTCAAACCACCAATCATTTTTCATTGTAGTAGATAAACTAGTTACTTTTTTCATGACAGTATCATACTGAACAAGTTATTTATATAATCAGTGCATATTAATGTGCAGTTACTATTAAATTGTAAGGAATAAGAGATAAGTATGTTATAATATTTCAATGTGTATAAGTGATTGTCATGTTAACCATCCTAGTACTAGTTAGGTGTATAAGGGCACAAAGAATGCATGGAGCCCTACTGAACCAATTCCCTTTCACTTAGCTTGTTTGAATGAAAATCAACCTCACTGATATCTGCTGTGGTAGCTGCTGTGGCACTGGAAAACAGACTAACTGCTTTTCTGTACTCCATGTGTCCACTAGAGTAGTGTCACAGGGGTTGGTGCCAGCTCTACCTGTTAATATGAGGGTTAATTTAATTTCAGTGGCATGTTGTTCTTTCATCAGATGATAGTGTAGTGTATGAGAAACCTATTTATCTTATTGGCCCAGTTAAGAGATTTCTTTAAATAACAATATACAAAACTAGAATTGCCAGTTAATTTATAATTGATATGGTGTAAATTATGTGGTAAAGAAGAGGTTTGAAATTGTTCAGAATTTGTTGGAATTTGCCAAAGGGAACTGGTTTTTCAATAATTCATAATTCATCAATATAATCCAGGTATTTGTGCCTTGTTACTCTGCATGAACAAGGTTTTTAAAAATCATTTGTAAGGAGGATCATTTCCACTACATAACAACATGTTTCAATTTTACGAGGTTTAGTAAACACCATAGGAGTAGGAGAATTAAAATGTAAAATAAAATAAAATGAATTTCTGTGAAACAAGGCAATGAATGAGATTGTTTATTTCACTCATTCTTCATTAAGGTAATCAGCCGTTCAGATTTGGTATGTAATAATATCGTAGACAGGTCTTTGCTGCACTTCATTCCCCAAACCCCCCCTTTCTTACGTGTCTCAATACATAATTACAAGTAAAATGGAGACGAGTGTTCAAATGGTACAGGTGAATTCTGGCCTGGTTTTCATTTTCTGCATCAGCCCCATGTTGCACGAACACTTTAATCACTTAGATACACAACTACTAAATTGTTTGTTTATGATAAATTTATTGTAATGATAAATAAAATAAAATATAATATATATTTACAAAACAAATACTGCATTAAGAGTGAGCGGTACTAGATTGTTCCCAAGTTTGGGAATGGACATAAATTTGGAAGGCAGTATTAAGTTTTGTAGTAAATAAATCTCACAAGGAGACCACCTGGGTATCGGATTTTAGAATTTTTCTGTATTTATGGTACGTGGAGTTCAGAACTCAAATAGCAATCAGTCAAAGCCATTCGATGCAATTCTCAAAAATTGTCTAGAAAATCAACTTTAAAATTTTGCTAGTACACGTATCAATAACTAAAGCACTTGTAGCTTATGTCGGTGTAGCACAGGTGGTAGTGTTCTGGGCTCACAATCATAGTCAGTGGTTTGAATCCCAGTGTGACAGGCATTATTCTCATTGTGTTCGAATTCAGGTATATATAGAACATTTTGGGATCTGTAATTCCACGTGTTATGTCAGTTTTTATTTATGTGTAAAACTGAACACCTTGTCACCTAAAACGATGGGTCAGAAGGTTAGCTGCTTGGAAAGCCATTAGTAGCAATGGAGATGACTATCCAAAAACAGCGTCGTAGCTCTTCACAAACTGATCAATCAAAGACTGTCGTTAACTACTAGTGAAGCCAGTACCATAAAAAATGCCACTAATGATTTTTTTAATTGAATCCATCATTATTTAAACTCTTTATAAAATGTAGATAATTTCGAATAAACAAAAATACATGCATTTTTCACAAAAATTACCATTACATTTTGAAATTGTTAAAGTATTACAAATGGAGGAGGGGAAAAAGATGTATCACGGATCCTACAGTTACGGGTCTACAATGCTACTACCTGCACCGCACCGACAGACATTGCAAGTGCTTTAATTATTGGTACTTACAAGTACTTGCAAAACTTCAAAGTTGATTTTCTCAAGACTATTTGAGAGTTGTGTTGAATTGCTTTAGCTGAGTGTTGTTTGAGTTCTGAACTTCATGTACCATAAATGTAATTCTAAAATCCAATACCCATAAGGTCCCCTTGTCAGGCTTAGACAGTATGTGGCTTAAGAGCACTACCTAATCATCTCATCTGAACAATTTGTATTTCCCTATTTTCAACATTTACCTACAATTAGAATCCTAACAAGTGTAATTGTATGTCAAAAGAACATTCAGATTTTTAAAATTTCAAGGTAAAATCTTAAATTGTTATCCATTATCATATAATTTTAGTGAGACAGTCACTTAACGCATAATTCTGTGTAACACAAGTCATGTTTAGAGGTTTATGGTTATGGTTCTTTGATGATAGAGCAACAAGAATACTGCCATAAACTGCTACCTTCAGTATTTTTGGAAAATTGTCAAAGTAACAATTTATGATCATTTCTTGAGGAGACAACAAATATGATGAGACAGACATAGATTATACCTACTTTTGGGACTATGTTGGCATCTTTCTGTTGTATGCTTGGTCTCTTGTTTGTTTTGTCTTGTGGTGTCTTGGCCCTTTTACACAGCTGTTCTCACGATGTTACGGTTGGGAAGCAATAGAGGTCTGCCTTCCTGCAATAATGAGTTTGCCGTGAGTCTGTCCATTTTTATTAGAAATGTGTTGGAACATCTAATGTTGCTGCTCTGGGGGAGTGTGGTGTGGGAATATTGAACTACTTTGGTATGCTAAAGATACATGTTACCTGTATCTCAAGTCATTCAGTCTGATGTCATATTCTGGTGTGCACCAGAGTGCTCAGAAGCACCAATGGCTTGTTGCAAGTCGCTGTTCTTCCGAAGGACTTTGAGAAATTTTACTTCAGTTTACTTTCAGTTTCAACTATTCTTATAAAGTATTTATTAAATGCATCTGGACTACAGGTATTAGCACATGAGCTGGGTTTTTTCCTATGTTCTTTGACTAGGGCCCATGCGGCCTTGTAGGGATTTTGGGCTCTTTCAGTGACTCTCACATTGCTTTCTGTTTTTGTTTGTTCTACTTTTTGTAGATCCTTTTAGCATGTAGGTAACTGTAATATAGTTTATTCTTTAAGTCAGCATCTGTAGCTGCTTTTACCTGTCATTCAAAATATGTCCAATACATTTTATGTTTCCTAATTTCGGGGTATACCACAACTTTTCCTTTACAATTTTTTTTTTTTTTTTTGTATTCTTTTGTTTTGCTTCTTATGCTTTGTTGGAAATGTGTCATCAAATTTTTCTTTTGGTGTCAGAAACATACTTCTGAATGCATCACTTAGTTTCTTATCGTCAATTAATTGTTTCCATTCAACAGCAGACAATGAAGATTTGAGAGCATCCAGTCCTCCCGCCGTTATGACCATACTACTGAATACATAGTTACAATGCCATGTAGGAATATCTTGATTACTCAGTTGTTTCCCAAAGCTCCATAATCACTGTTTCATGATCTGCAAGCATTGGCTCAATCACACTTATCTTGTAGTCCCAACTATTTAAATTAGCTATGATAGTATCAAGACAGGCATCTCCTCGAGTTGGTAAAAAAATTGTCAAAAAAAGTCCAAAACTGCTTATAAGGTTCATAAACATTTGCACTCTGACACTAATTTCACCAATATGAATTTTAAAATCACCACATAAAGCAATTTTTGCTCCCACGTGGATAAGGTAATGCAGACAGCTTTCCAACTGGTCAATAAAGATTTCCCATCTGGGGAACGATACACTAAAACAACAATCGTGTTCCTATTAGGTAGCTCCACAGCAGCCAGTTCCAGATCCATGTCCCTACAGAAGTTTTTCAAATCAATTTTCTTGGCACTGTACTGTTTACTAACATACACACACACTCCAACATGAACTGTAGTCTCTCTACACCATGCACTTTTCAATTCCAGATATTCAATGGAGGTGTAGTACACAGTTTCTGGTTTAGCTAGCCAGTGTTCACTAATACATAGAACATCGGGTCTCACTTCATCAATACAAAGCAACAGAACAACAAATTTGGTCCAGAGGCACTGCACATTCACACTAACAAAATTTTACTAAGCCTGCTTTTTCTTCAGTACTGCCGTTTCTCTTATCACTAGAGAGTTCTTGATCCTGAGAATTTAACGCACAGGAGCTCTTGGCATTCTTTGGAATAAAAGAGTCTTAATGCAACACTTTTAGGCCATACATTTTTGTCCATTATTTTATCCTTTAACTCGAAATCAACAGCGATTTTAAAGCATTTGTCACTCCCTTTGTTTCCAGTTTTTCAACTGTGAAACTATTCGCATGTGGGAAAATATTTGTTAGGAAAGTAGTAACCATTTCAGCTGTAGTACCAGCCGTTAGTTTGCTAAGGTTGAACCAGGCTTTTTTATCTCCACAGAGCATTTTTTTTTTCAGTATTAGTACCTATTATAACTTTACTTCTAGTTTTAGTACTAATATTTCGTGACATTAGCATAGCAGGCATTAAAGTACACTGTACCAGATTTTACATTTTGTACCACAGACCTGGCTGACAAACTTGTGTTGTCTGTAGTTGTTTTGATAAGGCTGGTTTTTTTTTTTTTTTTTTTTGAGTACACTGGAATATGTTCTATCTTCTTGCTTGTTATTCTCCTCCTTCCAGTTGACTGAAGATTTTTCTCTCCATCAGATTGTTCATAAGTGTACTTGGATTGTTTTCAATGTTGGAGTTTGATTCAATGAAGTTTTCATTGTTTATACTTGAGCTAGATACCACTGCAGCGATGTTTTTGATGTTACTTAAGATTATGTTGTTGTAGGAACCCTACCCTTGTCAGTAAGTTTCTAAATGTAAATGAATTTTTGTTTCTTAATAAAGCAAGGTTATGAATAAAAGAAGTTAATCACTTTCAGTCCACTGTAAAACTGGTTGATGCTTAATCCACATTTAAACTTTTTACTCTAATACCTAGCACTATTTAGTTATGCTAAAAATCAAAATAACTGTTTAACACTGAAAAAGTTGAATCATCAAATGAGAGATTGACTCATTATTTTACTTTTTATTTCTGCTATTATTTTAACTACCTAAATCCAACTCTTTGCTTAAGCTTTACATAAATTGCAGGTAGTGGCCCTTAAACTAAACTACTGTCTTCTGAGCAAATTTTAAGGAAATTGTGGATTTACCTATTTCATTTATAAAAGTCTTATGTTAATTAGTAAGTAAAGCAATTTTTTATAATTGCTATACATGAGCCACCACACTAAAAGACTCAAAGGTACAAAGTCAATAGCAAGTATTTTCCAGATAACCTATCCACTTCAGTGCTCTCATCACTTGTAAAGAATAACAATACACGTTGAATTAGCAATATCTGAGAACTGCTTTCACACAAACATAATGAGGTCCATACTTGCATACAATTCCTAATAAAACTACTTTGCCTATGGTGCAGCAACGAG
The DNA here is from genome assembly GCA_026315105.1 of Locusta migratoria. Classification (NCBI taxonomy): domain Eukaryota; kingdom Metazoa; phylum Arthropoda; class Insecta; order Orthoptera; family Acrididae; genus Locusta; species Locusta migratoria. The sequence goes on from CM048749.1 coordinate 378,039,978, forward strand.
CAATGATTGTGGCTGGCAATAAAATTAGAGTGCAATAGATCAGTACAGTAAATAATGGCTAATAAACTTCTTCCTAATGTTAGTACTTGCCTCCCCAATACACTTGATGTAAAATCACACAACCACTGCTGCTCACTGTGTGTCCGATCATGCCTGATGCAAGAACACAACTCTTTCTTAGTCTCCAAGGTTCTGCGGCATGCAAACATATTTTGGCACATTTTTACAACTCTTCTGCCACATTGGTACTTCACATTTTGTGTGGAATTACACAGGCTTTGGTATGACTTAGACATAATAAAACCCTAAGCATGTACCTCAGTGAGTGTTAGGGCCTACAATATTAACAAAACTCAATGACTTTGTAAAACAATCATTAAAGAAAAAAAAGGTGTTATATTGCTACTATGAAAGAATGGTGAAAGTTCCCTTCAGGAACTTACAACATTTGCGTGCTAATTCAATTGATGAATGAGACAACTTGATTTTTCTGGTTGAGGTGTAAAGTGGCCAAGTGTTGACTTACTGCCACTGTATAATATAACCACATCACCATCACTTTATCAACAACTATCACTATAACCCACCAGATCCATTTTCTAGTGTTGTAGTGACCGGTGACTAACTGTCCCAGCTGTCACAGACTTTTCTCACAGTGCCTCACTTGACTTGTCCATTATACATCTGTTATCTCTCTCTCCTCAGAGCGTCCTGCCCCCAAGTTCTGTGCACTTGTTCCCATTAATCCCACCTCCACCTTACATGAAATCGCTTATAGGACTACCAGACACATTATTGGCAGTAACATTACACTATTAACCCGCAATTCTTCTTAGTTAGATGTAGAAGTAGGTATGTTTCTCTTAATATGAAGCTAAGGCCTTTGTGGGGTCCTCATATAATTACACTGGTCCCACTATAAGCCCTCTGTATTTTGTCTTCTTGTGTATGTGATTTGTCTAACCAAAACTCCTTGCCTCCCATAAAGTCTGTCACTCAAACCTAGAGAAATGATTTTAGAGTTTTTCACCAACATTTATTTTTATTTATTTTGTATTCCATTAATCCGTCATGTGATAAATAACAAAGATGTGGAATGAGTCATGTTTCCAATGCCATACAAATATATACAATAATTTTTTTTCCTTAAACGGGTTTACAATCTTAGAAAAACACTTAAAATAAATGAGGTATATGTCTACCAGCATAAAACAATAAATTAAAAAGAAAATGATACACTGTCTTATTTTAATGAGTGGGATGTATAATACATTAAAACAAGTAAACAGAGGTTCATAAAAACATAAGGCAATACAAGATTTACAAAAATAGATTAAAAAAATCATTGTTTTGTATGCAGATACTCATCTAAAGAATGAAAAAACTTTTCCATAAGGCATACTTTCATCTTATGTTTAAATGTAGGCAAGTCATTAATGTTAACTTTGATGTCTGAAAGAGAGCTGAACATTTTTGTGGCAGAATAATGGACACATTTATGCACAAGACTTAAATTTTTGAGATCCCCATGTAGATTTAACACACACAACACAACACTGTCTGCCTCTCAAGCAGAGTGCTCTGCTATTTATACACAGACAGCATTTACCAGAAATTAGAACAACAGTTAACATAAGAAACAAGTAGAATTTACAAATGAACACAAGAAAGATGTAGAAACTTCTGGAATTGTTAATTACAAAGAAATAAATTTTTGCCGGTGGACGGGATTGAACCGGCAACCTGTAGCACCGCAGTCGTTGACGCTATCCCCTGCGCCGTGCCGGCAGTCGGTGTACGTGGTATCTCGCGGCATTGCTCCCTCTCTTGAAGAAACGGCGACCTGCTGTTATGTTCCCTGTGGAGCCAGCTGCAATGTCCTGGATCTTGACCATGTCATGGGTCCTCTGTATGGCGGTTCAAGGGAATCCTTCCCTTCTCCACGATTATCGATGACAGACGTTTCTGTCGTGGCTTCATCAGGAACATTACCGTCCTTGAACAAGAAGCCATTGTCGTCTACCTGCTCTTCAGGATCATAGTAGGGCTTCATGTGCAGTACGTAAACAATGTCTCTTCGTCTTTGTCGTTGACGGCTCATAATCCTCAACTTCGTATGTGACATCTGACAGGCTGCATATGACACAATACGGATCAAAGTATCGCTTCAATAACTGTTCTCACAGTCCAACCTTCCGTACAGGGGTAAAAATCCATACCAGATCTCTTGGGCTGTACACAACAGGTCGGTGCTTGTCGTTATAGCGCTGACGGTCCTTCTCCTGGACACCCCCTGCGGGTTCGCCTGTCATAAGAGGTGACTAAAAGGCTTTTTGGCCATATATCTTTGGTCCCCTATGTGGGTTTGACTTTCCATTTGTCAAAATTTTCCTGAAGAGCGAACCATTTGGGGAAGGACACCTTACGTGGTGCAATGAGTATTTATTGTGCAATTCTATCTTATGCACCCATTATGGAACAGAATCATGGCTGCGGCTTTTATGTAACCGTCGGGCAGGTTATTTCATCTCAGCACAAGCCATGTCCATTGTGCACTGACACCCTTCACCCCAGTCATAATGGTTTACACTGCGCCAGAAAGCGCTCGGTTGGACACAGTGCGTGGTTTTCAATGTACAACAATAAATTGCGAACTGTAAAACCGATCCCGACCGCTTGGAGGACCTCCTCACGCCCCTCTCGGCGAGAGGTGGTCATCCTGGCCCGGTTGCGGATCGGTCACTGCCGTTTCAGCCACCGTCACTTGCTCTCTGCCGACCCTGCACCGCTGTGCTCCTGCGGTGAACTGCTGACAGTGCGACATGTTTTACTGACTTGTGTTAATTTTAATCATCTCCGTGTAGCCCTTCACTTGCCGACTACTCTGGAGGAAATTTTAGCTGATGACACACGAGCAGCTGCTCGAGTTTTGCGTTTTATCGACTTGACCAACTTATCCAAGGATATTTAACCCTTTTAATTGTCTATTATCTTTCGTGTTTAGCCTTTTGTTGATGTCCTGACAGTCACCTTTTTTTCTTTGAGATCATAGCGAATCTGTGTTCTTGGCTGGGCGCTAATGACCGTAGAAGCTGTGCGCCCTAAAACCACAAGAAAGAAAAAGAAAAAAAAAAAAAAAAGAAAAAAAAACTGTGGCAGAGTCTGAGAAACACCTATCACCGGCGAAGTCCCCAAGGGAACGGAGCGGTAAACCAAGGACATAGAAATGCACGACACAGGAGACCACGGTGGTTTCTGTGCTACCACTCCCTTCCGCCTCCACCTCTACTTCTGAGGATGAGGTGGAGATTCTTGTCACCCAAGGACCTCGCTCTTGGGGACGCACTTGACAAAACGGATGACCCAGGGGACAAACCTACACCGGTGGATGCTAGTGATGCTGAGTTGTAGCCCACCCACTCGTCAGACTCGTGTCTTCCCCGCGCTCAACCAATGTCATCCTCCAGTGGAACTGTGGTGGTTTCTTCCCCCACCTGGCTGAACAACGGCAGCTTCTGAGCACGACACCTGCTTTCTGCATTGCTCTCCAGGAAACCTGGTTTCCAGCAATTCGGACCCCTGCCCGTCGAAGTCAAGCCTGCTTCCATTTCAACGTGACAATATTATGAGCAACAACTGTGTTGCACGTTGAATCATCACTCAGACGAAGAGGTGCAGCTTACTCATGTGTTTTTGATCATTATGCCTGTGTAATGGAGATTTGTGTTGGAATATTGCTTGAAGTGGTAGTGTATTGTTTAAGAAAGAATTATTAAAGTTAGGGTTGTCCAAGATAAGTTGAAAATGTGTGTGTTGGCCCTCAGGAACAGCACTGCCTCCTCATTGAAACAGTTGAGGTGAGGCAGCATTGCCTGTTCTCACAGAGCTGCTATTGTTACCCTTAGTAATGAATACTATAAATACACTGCTTCTGAGGCATCTTTTTCCCAGCTTCTGGCAGCACAAATAAAATTGTGAATTTATTTTGAAAATATGCCTTTGAACATATTTTGAACATATCTGATTCGATCTGTGAAGATTCCTGCAGAACTGGCCCACAACTGTGGTCCATTGCAGAAATTCTCTCATGTGGTCACCTACTGCCACTTGTACTATTTCTCCTCTACAATATGAGTTTCAAAACCTAAAAATGTACTACAATGAAATAATCTTCCTAGCAAATTAATGAGTAAGAGTAGTCCCCACATACTCGATATATGTTTTTAGGATTGTTTCCCCACAATCACTAGATGAATACTGCACTATATCCCGAGTTTCTAAGAAACATGCTACTCCAACATTGCTGTGTTATTCATGAAGGGTGAATGTGTGTGTCTTGTATTGAATTATGCAAGAACAGAATGTTATGTGGAAAGGCAGCATGCATTCGTACAAACATTTCTAAGTGTGGACATTCACAATTATTCAACCATATATAGCTTAGTGATGAAATTTGCAGAGTTTTGTTCCATCTTAGATAAACAGAAGAATAAAGAAAGTTTAAAATGAAAAATTCAACAACTTATTAGTGATCATAAAAATCAATGTGTTGGTCAGCACTTCAGACGAATGCCTACAGACATTTATTTGCCCATCAGGTTTTAGTATGTCCTGTGGGTTGACAGCACATTCTAGTTTAATATTATCAGCTTTCAAATGCTAAATTTGCCATGTCAATCCATTTGCCAACTTATCTTGTGGAAGCACTCAAGTTCACTAGTGGCTGCAAAATTTATTAGTAGTTCAATATATGGTCCCTCTCTTGTGTAATTGTTTACAGTTAATCCCATGCCCCTCATTATTTGACCAATGATGTTCATGACCTAACATGGCAAGACAAAATGTGTAAAAAAAATAGTACCTGAAAAGCTCCAATTCTGGAGGATGAGAGTAACACCTAACTTAGAAAAGTTCAATAACATGGTACTACTTTCAAATTCTTAAACAGTTGAAATGAAAAGTTAGATGAACCAGTTAACAATTCTGAATTTATACTGGCACAGTAAATAATAACCATAAGTTTTGCATATCTAGGTTGTCAACATTCCCCAAACAATGATTTCCTAAAGCACTTACAACACAATCATGTATTTTGCCATTCTTTTTAAAATTATTTGTATTGCACTACTAACTCAGCCCCCATTATGGTTGATTAAGGCGAACATATCTGTAACTGGTCAGTCTCATTTCCTTGTGAATTTGATATTACGTCAACTTTTAATCATCAAAATTTTGTATCCTTTCCAACAGATCTTTCTCATGAAAAAATTGGCATATTTCAACACATACTCAGTGCTCACTCAGTGCAGGGAGAAAGCCAACAACTGGGACTAAGTCAGGAACTCTAGATGAAGTTTCACACATGTTTGCTCAAATTTAAAGTCAAGAACTCAAACAAGACAATGCATCAATCTTTTTAAAATCCTACCATGCACTATAATGCACGATACTTCTAAGGTCAAAAATGCCATGTGCGGAGATGAGATTCTTCTGGGGCCCTAAATTTAGTTCTAATTATCACAGAGAAATGGCATACCACAATACAGTGGTTTCATTAGTCGTTGGCCTAGTGAAAATTTTTATACTTATTGGAACGATATGGCATAGTGTAGCTATCCTTCAGTAAAGAGTTAAAATTTTAACATTAGACACTCCTTGCAGGGCATCTAAATTGAGCAAATCTGTTTATTTTTGTGCATTCCAAAACTATGAATTGTTTGGCTGACACCTTCAACACTTTCTATTGAATGCAATTCATCATAACGTTTTACTTTATATTCTATAGATGATATTGTGGCAATGGCCGAAAATGTGCCATGTGCCAGACTAAAATTTGTGGGGGGCACCTGTATTTAAGAGGCAGAGGTCGAGTTGAGTTAGTAAACCCTCGACAACCCTGCCATGACCAGAGATCGTAGATCCAACCCACAAGGGACTGTGGGCATTAAAGTCGCCCAACAGTAAGAAAGGTGGGGGTAGCTGAGCTATGAGTGCAGCCAAAACGTTCAAAAATACGTCACTATCTGGCGGCAAGTAGATACTGCAGACGGTAAAATCAGGTTTATTGTGAACTAAAACGTACACGCAGCACTGACTGCCTCTTGGGCAGAGTGCTCTGCTATTTATACAGAAACAGAATGTACCAGAAATTTGAAGAATAATTAACATAAGAAACACGTAGAACATTCTGGAAACAATAAATACAAAGAAATAAAATTTTGCCAGCGGACAGGATTGAACCGGCGCCCTTCGTCACTGTAATCAGTGACGCTATCCATTGCGCCACGCCAGCAGTCGTATAACTGGTGGTTTTGTGGCATTGCTGTCTCTTCTAAGAAGAACAGCGACCTGCTGTTAGATTCCCTTTGGACCCAGCTGCAATGTGATCTAGTCGTGGGTCCTCTGTATGGCACTTCGGGAGAATCCTTTCCTTCTGCACGATTGACGATGACAGACGTTACTGTTGTGGCTCCATCAGTACCATTACCATCCTTAGAGTCCTTGAACAAACAGCCATTTTCGCCTATCTTCAGGATTGTAGTAAGGCTTCATGCAGAGGATGTGAACCATGTCTCTTCGTTTTTGTCATTTTGACGATGGCTCATAATCCTCGACTTCGTATTTTATGTCTGACAGGCGGCGTATGACACGATATGGACCAAAGTATTGCTTCAATAACTTTTCTGACAGCCCAACCATCCGTACAGGGGTAAAAATCCGTACCAGATCTCCTGGGCTGTACATAACATGTTGGTGCTTGTCATTATACCACTGACGGTCCTTCTCCTGGGCCTCCAGTGTACGTATGCGAGCCGGCTGTCTTGCTTCTTTGACCCTGGTGATGAGCTGTTTCACATACTTATCCTGAGTGTTGTCTAGCTGGAAAGGGTAGAGAATATCCATTGTCGTCTCAGCTTCACAGCCATGGAGCAGGAAAAACAGCGTGAAATCTGTGTCGTCTTGTCTTGTGGTATTATAAGCAAATGTCACGACCATCAGTATTGTATTCCAATCCTTCCGCTCAACATCAACATACATCGACAGCATATCTGCTAACCTTCCTGAATTTGCATAAGCACTGCACCAATTCCAAACCTGCTAGCGTCAGTGTGAAGTTCGGTTTCCGCATTGTATAAGGTTAGAACTGGTGTGGATGTTAGAGCCTCCTCATGTGCCCGGAAAGCTCTTTCTCGAGAAGCTATGAATATCAAGTGCCAGCTCGTGAGATTGCGTGACATTCAAGTAGACCGCCCTTTATCTGAGATTTACTTTTTAAACAGGAGTCGTTTGGTGGCTTGGCCAGTACATCTCGCACCAGTAGCGACCGAGAGATTGTAAGATAACACATTGTTTATCAACATTCTGGTTGTCGGGAAACAATGAATATAAGGTGCCAGCTCGCGAGATTGCGTGTTTTTCAAGTAGATACTGCCATAGATCTGCGTTTTAAAATTTGAGACGGGAGCCGATTGGAGGTGTCGCCAGTGAACCTCTCACCAATGGTGACGACAGATTACGCATTAAATTCTTAACATTCTCTGAACACACTTCAATACAGTTGACAGGCTACTGAGATGTTTTTCAAAGGAAAGACACGTCGTCCACTTAAGGTGTCGAAGCAAGTTGGCCATCGTGTGTTCGAATATGGCCAGAGCATTACATAATCGAAATGCCATTATGTTGAATTCATAGAGGCTGTGAGATGGAATAAAATATGTCTTTTTTTCTGTCAAATTCGTCAACCTCGATGCAGCTGCTTTCAAGCAGTCTAAGATGTCGTCAATGGACGGCAATCTTTCTTTGTCATTTGGTTCAGCTGCCGATAGTCGACACAGAATCATCATATGCTATTCTTCTTCTTTACGAGGACCACCGGAGACGACCGAGGACTCTCCGTAGGTTGGATGATGTTATCGTGCAACATCATCTCCACTTCCTCCCGAATTATCTGTCTTTCAGCTGGCGACACTCTATCCAAAAGCTGGCTAATTGGTGGATGATCCCCAATATTGGTAGGTGCCTTATCATGGGTCATTTTGGCTGACTTTCCTCCTGCTTGGGTGTGAATGCATCCAAAAATTGGTATAGTATAGCCAACACCCACTGGTGTTGTTCCATGATCAGTCCCGGACCCTATTGGCAGTTCCGCAGTTGTTTCCTCCTAACAGTAGAGCATGGGTCTTCGTTGATGATGTTGAGCTCACTGTCCTAGATTGGTTCAGCTGTCCCAACACACATTCCTTTGGGGATAAGTTGTGATTGCTCATGATAATTTGTGATACAAATCTCTCCTTGGCCACCTGTAATGCTTATGATAGTCACTGGTATGTAAATTTCTTTTGTGAGCCAAACAAACTTGGTACTATCGACAAGCACTTCACAGTTTTACCGGTCATCTGTGTTTGTGACTGGAACTATTTTCATTGTCAATGGCGGGATCATGACATTGTCAACGGAAAATAACTTTCCAGAAAAGTCTGTATCACGTGTACCCATCGGAACGACTTCCTTAATTAGCAGCTCAGATCTTCCATGTCAATGATAGCTTGGGATGCCTGATGGAAGTCCCTTCCGAAGATGACATTATGACTACATTCTGTTAAAATGACAAATTCAAATGGCTGGGTCCAGTTGTTGCTGGTTATTCTTGCGACACAAGTTCCTGCTCGCTGGATGTACTTCCCATTTGCGACCTTCAGCACATGCTTCCGTATCGCAGAACATTGCCTTCCTTAGTGTGCGGTGGTAATCGTCCAACAATACAGAGAAAGAAGCTCCTGAATCAACCACTGTGCAGACAGGTTGGCCGTCGTTGAGATTTCCCGCATTTTAGACACTCTCGTCCATGGAGGATTTTGATTTGCAGCGGCCTCACCTCCATAGATGGTTGCCTCACTTAGTTTTCCTGGGCACAGCAGCTAGGGGAGCAGCTGATACCTCTGTACAGTGATGGTGAATGGCAGCTGTGCGTTGGGGAGTGACCTCGTGCAGGGTACGGTGATGGGCATCTTCCCGTAGGTATACCTAACTGAACACATCTTCAGGTGACTGCCTGGGATAGAACTGCTCTGATGTCTGACGTCTTGTGGCAAAATAATCATAGAATAGTTGCCTTCTCTCTGTGCAGTAGCATACTAAGACATGTCCATGGCACCCACAGTGGTAACACACTGGTGTGTTGTCTTCTGTCATCCAGACATCTGTTCTTCTGCAGAGCATCATAATTGCTGGGAGAGTTAGTTGTGCCCGCATTGGTCAGTTATTAGGCTGTCATTTGGCAGCTGCAATGTAAGTCATTGTAGGGCGAGGCCATTCTTCACGTCTTATGCAACTGGTGGGGCAGACAGGTGCTGATGTCTGAAATACGCCTTCATCAGCGTTGGCTTCCTCATGTTTTACAGGGCTTGTCCAACAGTGCCAGCTGCCATAAACTGTTGTAATTCTTCTCTCACAGTTTGTCGTATGAGAGAAGCAAAGTTATGCTGGTCTTGCACAATAGCCATAGGGACTACATTGGGGCGTCTGTCATACGTCTTTTGTCTAACTCTCCATTGTTGCATCTTTTCAATCCCCTGGCACCATTTGATGAACTCTACCATCATAGAGACATCTTTTATAAGAAGAGCTTGGCACATGTGTTCTGTAATGCCCTTCATGAGGTGTGTGATTTTGTCGGCCTGAGTCATATTCGGGTTAACTATGTTATTTAGGGCCAAAACATTCTGTATGTATGACTGTGTTGGTTCACCGTAACTTTGGGCCCGGTTCTTCAGTTGTTCTTCCACCGAGTGGATTTGTTGCTGGCAGTCTCCAAACGTCCTCTTGAGTTCCTCCCGGAATGTTTCCGTCATGTTGTTTCCAAACCATTGCTGGGCTGTTCCGTCTACGTAAAAATAAACATTGGCCAAGCACATTGTATGATCCAACCTGTTATACTTGGTGACTCGGTCGAACCCTTTTAGCCATTTGTTGGGGCCCTGCCCAGCGTCTCCAGACAGGTGTCTGATCTGCAGCTGGCTTACCGCTGGTTTCGTGTCCACGGTTCTTCTGATGATACGGACTTTCAGAAGGATGTACTAGGTATATCCCTTGTATTCCAGTTCTAGTCCATGTAATCAACAGCTTTTATGTAGCCTAATCGGAGCCATCCCGATGCAGCTGTCACCCCGGAATACGGCCGCCTCCACGAAACAATGTCGTGTTGAAATGGAAACAGGCTTGACTTCGAAGGCAGGGTTATCAACTGAACACAGCACTTATACTGAAAGCAAGTTTATTGTGAACTGAAACATACACGCTGCACTGACTGCTTCTCGGGCTGAGTGCTCTGCTATTTATACACAGACAGAATGTACCAGAAATTAGAAAAATAGTTAAGATAAGAAACATGTAGAACAATCTGGAAATGATAAATATGAAGAAATAAAATTTCTGCTGGTGGATGGGATTGAACAGGTGACTTTCAGCACCACAATCGGTAACGCTATCCATTGCGCCACCTTGGCAGCGAATAACTGGTGGTCTTGCGGAAATTACCTTACAAGGCCTTGTATCAACAGGAATGGCACTAATGCACCCTAGTGGTTGTTATGCAGCTCCACACTGGAGGCGTGTACATGCTGACTCGGTGACAACCAACCTTGTCTTCTCACAGCCCGACTTTCCCTTTCAGCCAGTGTAGTTAGTGAAATAGAATTTACAGCAATTTTAGGTGATAAGATGAGATAACTTTGTCACATTACATGTTTTTATACAATCTTTTGATTAAGAACATTGGTGACTCGTCATGTCTTTAACCTAAAATATTACATTGATTTATAGATTATAGTAAATATATAGTATATACATGAAGAATTATAGGAAGCATACCAAATTTCATTATAAATGTTTTACATCATCAAAATTTAACAATAAAATTTCATTCACCCATATGGAGTACAGATATACATATGCCATTTTGGCAGTAAGTTTAGGGCTACCGGTATATATAAACATGAATATACATTTTTTCTAGACTATATCATCATTTGATTTTAATCATTTAAAAATTCTTCTAGACTGTAATAACACCTGCTTTTAAGGTCCCCAGTGTGGATTCCCCCAAATTTTTTCCTCGTTTTATTTTTTATCTTCAGAGCCATGTAATATGGAGTATTTTCAAATAATTTGAGCCTATGGCAAGTTAACATGTATTGTGATTTATGTCTTGTGTTATAGTCATGTATGAATGGATTATCTTCAAACAGATGTGAGTTTTTCTGTTCAAAGAGCAGTACTTCATATATAAAGATTGAAGGCACTGTCATTAAGTCCAGGCTTTCAAATAATGGTTTGCATGATTGCCAACTATTTGTTCCTGTCATTGCTCTGATTATTTTCTTTTGCAGTTTGAAAACTCTAAGCAGATTTGTCTTTTCAACGCCCCAGAAAATTATTCCATATTTTATAACAGTTACGAAATAAGCATGATAAACAACTTTCTTCATCTTTAAGTCCGTAATTTTGTGTAGTACCCTCATTGCATAAACTAAGCTATTTAGTCTCTTCAGTAAACTGTCTACATGATCAGTCCACGATAAGTTTTTATTTAAAATTATCCCAAGGAATTTTACAGACTCGACTGTGGTCAGTTCTTTACCCGAGTACTCTATTTGTGATACACATTCAGAAGCTTGTTTAGTCATGAAGTTTATGATTTGGGTTTTTCCAGATTTAATTTCATGGCATCGTTTTTTATCCATTCTTAAAGTTCTTGTAGAGTTTGTTTCATGGTCAATACTAATTCTTCAATGCTTTTGCAGCAGACCACTGCTGTTGAGTCATCTGCATAAAGTATTGTGTCTGTATTTACTTTGCAGGGCATGTCATTTCTGTAATATAAGAACAGGAGTGGTCTTAGTATCGAGCCCTGGGGTATGCCTGCTTGTATTTCTTTCCAGCTAGACCAAGTTTTCTCACCCATTTGATTTATCACCACCCTTTGTTGTCTATTTTTGAGGTAAGAAGAAAACCATCTTGTAGAGTTTTCATGGAAGCCATATATACCCAATTTTTGGATAAGTAGCTTATGGTCTACTGTATCGAACGCCTTTGTCAGGCTACAAAAATTACCCGATACACATCGTTTGGTGTCGATACATTTACTTATTTTAGAGATGAGGTCATTAACCGCTTGTAATGTGTTTCGTCCCTTCCTAAACCCATATTGGTTATTAAGAATATTATTACCTTCTTTATTATACTTTTCTAATTGATTACATACTATTTGTTCAACTGTTTTGGAAAAAAACTGGCAGTATAGACACTGGGCAAAAGTTACCTATTTCATCTTGTTTTCCCTTTTTGTAAATTGGACGAACTTCTGCATATTTTAGTCTGACCGGAAAGCAGCCCTCATCAAAGGATTGGTTTATTATTCTACAGAGTTGAGGTGCAATGCTGTCACATCCTGCCTTTATGATTCTTGTTGGAATTTCATCCCATCCCACAGAATTAAGATTTTTTAGAGATTTTATGGTATTGGCTACTTCCTGGCATGATACTTGACTTAATTTAAACCCTATTTGTTCTTGCAGTACCGCATTAGGCCTTGTTTGTGGTGGGGCTAAGTTATTCATTTCGTTCGCAGTTATGAAGTACTTATTAAATTCTTCACAGATGTGTCTAGTACCAGTAACAATTTTCCCGTCGATTTCTAGTTTGTATTTAAATTTTTTTGTTTCTTCTGTACCAGTTTCCTTCTTAACAACCTGCCATACTGCTTTTGATTTATTTGAGGCATTAGCGATATATTTACTGTTTTGTTTTGCCATTTTCACTACCTGATCAAATATTTTTTTATGTTTGTTTTTGTAGCTGATAAATTCAGCATCATGATTGGTTTTAGCTTCCTTATGTAATTCCCTCTTTCTAATACTAGAGATCCGGATACCTTCCGTAATCCATGTGTTTCTCTTATTGTATTTGTCGCGTGTTGTTACAAGAGGAAAGCATTCATTGAAAATGTTTTTGATGTCAGATATGAATGTGTTGTAGTTAATGTTTACTGAACTCTGACTGTAGAAGGTCCAGTGAGTTTCATTTAATTTCGAGACAAAAGTGTTTACATTTGGCTGGCTGAAATTTTCTGACCCGTTTTACTGTAGACCTATATGGTTTGTCCAAGTATGGCAATGAGATAAACAGTGCTGAATGATCAGATATTCCTAAATCTAACACAAGTTTTTCTGTGTCACCATAATTTTTGCTGCTCACTATATTATCAATGCTTGTTGCAGAAGTAGCTGTTACCCTCGTGTACTCGTTAAAATTTAGTATTAAGCCATTTGTAGCCAACAAATCCTTCAGTGAAGTGACAAATCTGTTATCATCCCTTATATATATATATATATATATATATATATATATATATATATATATATATATATATATTAAAATCAGAGCAAATTGCAATCTTTTTATATGGTTTCCCTACCTGTAACCTACTTAGTAGAGTTTCAAATTTCTCTAGAAATGCACTGGTAGCCCAATATTCCGGGACATGATAAATGCTTATGATTAGTAAGCCGTGATCCAAAAGCTCAATGCAACAGCTTTCAAATACCTGTTCCTCATTCAAACAATTGAAAGTCTTTCTGACTTTGAAGTTTTGTGTCTGTTCAACTAATATACCTGATCCTCCATACCCATTTTTTCTACAAAAACTCGCTGCTTACTTGTATCCTGAAATTGAATTTAATAGAGTGACAGTGTCCCCTTTAAGCCAATGTTCATTCAAACATATGACTTTTACAGATTTTATCTTCTCCAAGAATATTTCCAAGTCGTATAGCTTTTTTATCATTCCCCCTGACACGCCGCCTACATTTAGGTGCATTATGAAGCTATTTTTACCCATTAAAGCATTTACATTTTCTATTAAACTGACTGCAAAGTTTACACCTAAACTTGTTTTTAGGCCTATAGCTAATTTACGATCCCACGCTTTTATCAGTTTTCTCAGACCTAATTCCATAGGAATTGGCCCACGATACTAGTTTCCCTGCAAACGAGCTTCCATTGCAATAGCAGTTGTATTTTTGTGGTCCTTATTAATGGAAAAACAATATTTATGTAGATCTTCATCAGGAAATACTTAGACTATTAATTTATCATAACACATTTGTTTTGTTAAAAGTATGATTTTGACCTTGTATGAAGGAAACAAAAATTTCACGTTTACACTATCCAACTTTGATCACTAGTGTTGGTTCGGACAGCTCTGTTCGAAACCTTGCACTCACCACACTCTGTGCTATTATTAAGTTTTCAGCTTCCATCATGGTAGTACCTTATCCTACAAAACATGACTGACACCATGGACTCATCAGCTCTTAAGATCTCTCAGCCATCTTAAAGAACCATTTAGTAATAATACACTGCATGTTTAAAAGATTGGTGTATGGGTCAAGGGCAACAAAACTCGTTCCATAGATTAAAAGCAGTGAAGTTTGGGCAGTGTAACTGATTGCAGGCAAATACCTGGATTATATTCATCCATTATTTCAAGTACTGAATTGTTGCCAATTTCAAATTTAGACTAGATTTCAATTTGGAGTAGCATCTGTATTACCAATTGTATGATTATATTACTGTAGTCTGTGATGGTATTTATGGCCTCTGAACCAGGGCTCATTTATTACGAAACGAATTATTGCACACTATTGTACCTGACTGTAACTTTATAAGACAGCTTAAACTTCTGCGAATGCAGCTGTCCATAGTGCAGTGACTCGGTGCACTTGACAATACAGCACGCCTTGTGACCTGTATCATGGTGAGAGGCCATTAATGCCATAGCCGACTATAGTTTGTGTTTGAAATTGTGCTCATTTGTGGGCTACCATATATGCTCATTATTTAATCCAGTATTGTAATGTTTTACTTTGTGTGATGAAGATTATACTCAGAAAACGCAACTGGGGATTCCATTAAATTTAATAGTCTTGTATGTACTACTGCAAAACATCACCTATATGTCATTCTATTTACTTGTGTTTTTCATTAACATTACAAATTCATTTTTAAGTTTTTTGAGATAGTCAATATGACTTCAGTCAGTTCATTGTGAAGACCCATATGAAATACGTATGACAAGATTAAGGAATATTTCGTGTGGATACTTTTAATGTAGTAAAAAACTAAGTTACATTTCATTATCTAGGCTACTTATAATTTTTTCAATAATGGAGTATATATAACTAACTGTAAAGCCATTCAGTTCAAAATGTGATTTTTATGCTTTTTGTCGTACTTGCCTGTTAGCAGATCAGTGAACGCCTTTATTGCTAGCTGTTATTTATCCTCCATTATTGACTTTTCATTATTAAACTAGTTCTTATTTTTGTGTATTGTGTACATTACTTGCTTGTAGCTTGCTATAAAATTATATATAATTTTAAGGAATACCGACATCTGTCTGCAAATTACAAAAATTACATTTATTGAGAAACATTGCTGTTTTTGTTTTAAAGTCATAAATTATTCTTTTTCGCATTTTATTTCATGCTGTTGCATAGGTGTTGCTGGAAATTGATTGTATAAATTCTGGGTTTTATGTGCATTATCACTGTTTATGTACATGATGACAAAATAATATACATCAATTTAAGTCTACACAGTATGTTTTGATAATATTAGCACACACATGATCAATATAGATTGTTACTGAATGTATTCATAAATGACAAGCAGTATATGTCAATATCACATGGATTTTCAAATGTAATAAGGAATAATTAGAATTTAATTCTTAGGAAATTGTTGGCTCAAATAGGGATTCTCTTTACTTATTCCTAACAAACTCTTTGCTAAGTCCGACATGGCTTCTTATTGTGTCAGACTTCTCTTTTCTTTCCTGTCGGTCTCGCTTGGCCAACTCTTGCTTTTTCGACCCCGACGGTATTAGGTTGCGAGGCCCGAGGGTGTCTTTCATTTTCATTCTCTAATTTCATCTTCTGAAGGGAGGCACTGAAGATACCACCTTGGCTGCCAATGTTGATGAAACAACTGATGTATACAAAATAAAGTAAACTGCATGTATTAAACCTCCTTAAAAGTGGGATGAACATCATAGCAATCTGGAACTATTGTTGCCTTTGGACATGTCTTCACCAAGGATGTAATAGGAGTACCAGTTCAGAGACAGTCCTGCAGAGGACAACACTGAAGAAATCACGTGAACAAATATGAGACAGAGCAGGCTGCTGTCAACAAATCAGTGCCTTTCTGCTCCAACCCGGACATTACTAATTTTGTTGGTTGCTGATGTCACTAGAATGAAGTGAAAATGATGTCATGTTGTGTTGGTGTGTTATACAAAGAAATAAGGGTACTGGTGCCTCACACACCCTATAGGCATTTGCACTGAGTCTCCTTATAGTGGCAACTACTGGAGGAGCGATGATGATGTGGAAGACAGTCGTGCACCTCTGATAGTAGCATGCTGATAGAAGTGGAGCTAGCCTGACAAGATTCGTAAGTCCTTCTGTTGAAAGGAAATTATTCTGTCTGTGGCAAACCATCCTTCCACAGATGTTGTGTTAAAAGTATTCTTAGTACGATGCTTCTTCCATTCTTATACCCAACCTCAAATTTCGTAGAAGGTCCATCAACATTAAGGACCAGGGTAGCAAAGTATGAAGAGAAATTCACAAATGCCATGGAGCACACACTGAATTCAATGCCACATTTCCACTCAATGACTACTTGTAGCACATCAAGGTGTCCTGAAGAGTTTTAGGCTGAATGCAGTCTAGAACTACAATAAGAGCTGAAAGCCAGCAGCTTACAAGAAACAGAGTGCAATGTACAAGGAGTAGCCCAGCATCTTGAATGTGGAAGCCCTTTTCACTCACCCCTAAACCACTGGGGACACAGTAATCATCGCACCTGCAAGGACTACCTAAGCACGCCTCCCGTGAGACACAAATTTCCAGCTCCGCCGTGCCCACAGTACTCAAACTCGTAGTCACTATGTACTAATTCCTGGCTGGGTACACATTTTTTTAGCTTTGCTCATTCACAGTTGAAGTCATATATTCTGTGAAAAGCTTATAAATATACAAATATGAAAGTAAATGTAAGTAAAATATTGTATGTTAGAGTTAACTTGTATTTGACAATATCTCGTGCAACAGCGATGTTGTCCCAAACACCAGTCAAAATATTCCAATGTTGTAGATGAAGAAACTAGTTACTTTATTCATAACAGTATCACACTGACTGTTAATCTTATAAAGTGTGCATATTGATTAGCAGGTTACTACTGAATTGTAAAAAAATAAGATATAAGTTTATTATATTTCAATATCATTATATGATTGTGATAGTACCCGGTGGGTGTTCCAGAGCATAAAGAACTCGTGGAGCCCTGCTTGAGCCCATTCCCTTTCACTGAGTGTTTTTCATGAAAATGAACCTCACTGATGGCTGCTGTGTGGTACTGGAAAACAGGCCAACTGCCACAGGGGTCTGTGCTTAATCTGTCTGCCAATAGGATGGTTAAGTTTCTCATACACTATCATCTCATGGAAGAGCAACATTCCAATGAAATGAAATTATATACCTTTTTGGTCCAATTATGAGATTCTGTTAAATAAGTGTACAAACTTAGAATTGTGAGTTAATTTACAACTGATTTTTGTTGCAAGAAACATTGTAGAAGCTAATCTTTTACTCTATTTATTTAAATCACATTTTGAATTTACTTTTGCATTATACATATCAATTGTGATAACACTACGATTAAACTAGTAGTTACCGAACTGAGGCAAAATAGTATAAGAAGTGAACTGCAATAATTGAAGTCAACTAGCTTTTACCTGCAACTTTGGTCATGTTAATGTCCTTACATGTGTGTCAAAAACCATCGGAAGTTCAATAATTTCATAACTTTTTTTTTTTTTTTTTTTTTTTTTTTTTTTTTTAACTCATGTCTAGTATCATGAGGGCAAAAGATAAGTTTCCATTGTAAATATAAACCATGCATAAAATGATGGTAAATACAGTCGTCCTTCATTGAGATGGAAATAAAGACATTATTAAATATGAAAAGAAACTCTGTTACATCATGACTAAACTGCTGACTGAAGAAGCTATACGTTACACAATGTGTAAATTTCTCAGGATTCAAATGTCATCAAAATCGGTTTGGCAGTTCGAATGTGTTTACATTTTATTTAAGCATTGCATTCATTATTTTACAAAGTGTGATAAATTTCAAATGTCAAAGTATATATATCACTTTTCCAAGGCATTTTCAAACATCTTAGAAGCTATAAGAGAAATGTAGAAGCTCAGCTGCTCCATATTTTGAGTTGTTATAAATATATAACAAATATCTTGAATTAAGGACACACTTACTAAAGTAGCCTATATTCTTCTTCAGCATTCAAGCTATCTCCATACCACATTTAATCAAAATTGGTTGAGCAGTTCAGTTGTGAAAGCCTAACAGACTGAGTTTCTGTTGCATTTATAATATTAGTACGGATTATTATTATAATTTTGTACCTGTTTACAGTGAACATTTTTATTCAAGAAACACATTGATTCAAGAAAAGCCTGCTTGACAATTTTACTGTATTTGGTCATTAAGGATGTTACCGACCTTTAATGTTTGAAATTTTATATACATTATCTTAAATACTATTAAGTACTTACTTTTCCCAGCTTGTACGTTCTCCAGGTTCTTTTATATGCTAAAGAGAATGGTCGTGTTACAAAATTAGGGCAGAATTTTCTTACTCCGCCAGGAGAATAAACTTGGTAAATGTCCCATGGACCAAACTGTTCTAAACAAAAAACAATTTTGCTCATATTGGCAAGGTATATCTGAACAAAATACTGTAGCACTAAGTGGCAAGCATATGATAAACATTAAATTTAAAATGTGATCAAATTGCAGCTAAAAAGAAATTCCTTGTATAACATTGATGATTTCTAATGTAGTACAATTAATGATTTAAACATTTTATTGTAATGGGAATTACCTACATTATGAACTAGCCTATGTATTATACAAATATGAAAGTAAAATTTTTAATGTTAATACTCTGTTGTCTATAAGGAAGTAACTTGTATTCAACAATGTATCATGCAACAGCAGGGTTGGTTGTTGTCAAATGAACTGATTTAATTTTTTAAGCTGATTTCAAACCACCAATCATTTTTCATTGTAGTAGATAAACTAGTTACTTTTTTCATGACAGTATCATACTGAACAAGTTATTTATATAATCAGTGCATATTAATGTGCAGTTACTATTAAATTGTAAGGAATAAGAGATAAGTATGTTATAATATTTCAATGTGTATAAGTGATTGTCATGTTAACCATCCTAGTACTAGTTAGGTGTATAAGGGCACAAAGAATGCATGGAGCCCTACTGAACCAATTCCCTTTCACTTAGCTTGTTTGAATGAAAATCAACCTCACTGATATCTGCTGTGGTAGCTGCTGTGGCACTGGAAAACAGACTAACTGCTTTTCTGTACTCCATGTGTCCACTAGAGTAGTGTCACAGGGGTTGGTGCCAGCTCTACCTGTTAATATGAGGGTTAATTTAATTTCAGTGGCATGTTGTTCTTTCATCAGATGATAGTGTAGTGTATGAGAAACCTATTTATCTTATTGGCCCAGTTAAGAGATTTCTTTAAATAACAATATACAAAACTAGAATTGCCAGTTAATTTATAATTGATATGGTGTAAATTATGTGGTAAAGAAGAGGTTTGAAATTGTTCAGAATTTGTTGGAATTTGCCAAAGGGAACTGGTTTTTCAATAATTCATAATTCATCAATATAATCCAGGTATTTGTGCCTTGTTACTCTGCATGAACAAGGTTTTTAAAAATCATTTGTAAGGAGGATCATTTCCACTACATAACAACATGTTTCAATTTTACGAGGTTTAGTAAACACCATAGGAGTAGGAGAATTAAAATGTAAAATAAAATAAAATGAATTTCTGTGAAACAAGGCAATGAATGAGATTGTTTATTTCACTCATTCTTCATTAAGGTAATCAGCCGTTCAGATTTGGTATGTAATAATATCGTAGACAGGTCTTTGCTGCACTTCATTCCCCAAACCCCCCCTTTCTTACGTGTCTCAATACATAATTACAAGTAAAATGGAGACGAGTGTTCAAATGGTACAGGTGAATTCTGGCCTGGTTTTCATTTTCTGCATCAGCCCCATGTTGCACGAACACTTTAATCACTTAGATACACAACTACTAAATTGTTTGTTTATGATAAATTTATTGTAATGATAAATAAAATAAAATATAATATATATTTACAAAACAAATACTGCATTAAGAGTGAGCGGTACTAGATTGTTCCCAAGTTTGGGAATGGACATAAATTTGGAAGGCAGTATTAAGTTTTGTAGTAAATAAATCTCACAAGGAGACCACCTGGGTATCGGATTTTAGAATTTTTCTGTATTTATGGTACGTGGAGTTCAGAACTCAAATAGCAATCAGTCAAAGCCATTCGATGCAATTCTCAACCCCTCAGGGGCTCAGCATTAATTTGTTGAGTACGGGCTTGGCGAACCCGGGGTCCTGAGCTGTGGACTGTGTCGCGCCAACAGTCCGCTACACCGTAAGCTCTGTGCGTGCTTCAACGACCACCGTTCGGCGCGACGGTGGAACGTTGTACGTTTCAGAGCCCGGGGATCTTGGCTTAATCGCCCGGGTCGCGAGGACGGTAAAAACCTCTCTAAAAAACCCCTTAATCTCAAGGTGTGCTACGTGCCGAGGAGATGCATGGCTGTTGAGGTTGAACAGCCGCTAGCGAGCAACCTCTGAGGAACCTGCCGCACCTCAGTTGTACAAGGCTTACCCAGGCAAGCGGGGCTCTGCCTGGGTGGACCTTTAGATCCCTAGCTGCTCGTGGGACCAGGATGAAACGAGCACTTAAAAGCGTGGCCGGTCGCGAAAACGGCGTCTCTAAGCGAGGTAGAGGAGATTTTAATGCTGCTTGCTATGATCCCCGTTCGTTCCCTTCCCTAACCACACCGTGGGAGGAACGTCGGGCAAAATCTGCAAACGAGCCACCTTCTCCAAAATTTCTAGTATGTAGCCGCACAGATGGTGAGTCCTTTACATCTACCAAACCTCTTTTCTTTGTGGAACATCTTGAGGATAAGTTCGGCGAAGTTTCTGGCCTGTCAAAGATGCGAAGCGGCGCAGTGCTCATAGAAGCAGCATCCCCAGCCCAGTCGCGGGCGTTACTTGCCTGCGACAAGCTGGGTGATGTCCCTGTGAGCATTACAGCACATAAGTCGCTCAATATGGTCCAAGGTATCGTCTTTCATAAAGACCTGCTGTTACAATCCGACGATGAGTTACGCGCCAATTTAGAGCGCAGAGGTGTCCACTTTATCCGGCGTGTCCATAGGGGACCAAAGGATCGCAAGGTTGCCACCGGTGCTTTTATCTTGGCCTTTGAAGGCGATACCCTGCCTGAGAAGGTCAAGGTGATGGTGTACCGGTGCGACGTCAAACCTTATATTCCTCCCCCTATGAGGTGTTTTAAATGCTGGAAATTCGGCCACATGTCCTCCAGATGTGCTTCCACCGCCACATGCAGGGACTGTGGACGTCCAGCACACCCGGACGCTCCATGTACACCGCCTCCAGTCTGCGTTAACTGTGGTTTAAATCATCCTCCTTGTTCGTCGGATTGCACCGTCTTCCGTAAGGAAAGGAAGATAATGGAACTGAAGACCTTGGACCGGCTTTCTTATTCTGAGGCTCGGAAGAAGTATGAGCGACTTCATCCCATCGCCATGACCGCATCTTTTGCAGCAGTGACATCGTCGCCATCCACCTTCGTGACTGCAGCAGACAATAGTGTTTCTTTCTCCAACGGCCGTCAGGGCCGTCAACTCAAACCTGCCCCCACAGTGGTCGGGGGCCCCATTCCTCCTCCTGCTCCCAAGGCAATTGCTTCGGGAGCAGCCTCCAACCCTCCGCCGGAGAAGCATCAACCTTCTCCGGCTGCCCTCATACAGAAGGGTTCCCTAGGGACGCTCCCTTCTGTGGCTTCCACCAGTGCCGATGCCGGCACAAGCCAGAAGCAGGCACCACCGCCGGCTGCTGGCCGCAGGGCGTCGGGCTCTCCCTCTGTCACTGAGACGGAGGCTGAGTCTGCAAAGCCCCTCCTCCCGGTGAAGCCCCCGAGGGATAAGAGGGTTAGGACAAAAAAGAACAAAGACAAAGCAAAAGAAACCCCTGTGGCCACAGTGCCACCCGCTCCCTCCGCCTCTGCCTCTGAGGACGAGGTGGAGATACTTGCATCCCCCGAGGACCTTGCGCTCTTGGACGCATCGGACTCGATGGATTTAGACGCTGATGCATCGCTACTGGTGGATGCAAAAGCTGCTGAGGTGTAATACATCACATCCTTTCATTTATGCCTTCCCAGCTGTTGGACACTATCCTCCAATGGAACTGCGGCGGTTTTTTCACCCACCTGGCTGAGCTACGACACCTTTTGAGCGTTACACCTGCTCTCTGCATTGCCCTGCAGGAAACTTGGTTTCCGGCAATGCGGACCCCTGCCCTTCGGGGCTATAGGGGATACTTCTGCAATCGTAGCCAGTATAACAGGGTGTCAGGTGGAGTGTGTGTGTATGTCCTTACCTCTGTATATAGTGAACCTGTGCCCCTTCAGACACCATTGGAAGCGGTGGCCGTTAGGGTAAGGACAACACAAGAGATTACTGTCTGCAGTCTCTACCTCCCTCCGGATGGCGATGTCTCTATGGCTGTCTTGGCTGCACTTATCTCACAACTCCCGCCACCTTTTTTGCTATTGGGGGACTTTAATGCCCACAATCCCCTGTGGGGTGGTTCTACGATCTCTGGCCGTGGCAGAGTTGTCGAGGACCTGCTTTCTCAGCTCGACCTCTGCCTCTTGAATACAGGTGCCCCCACACATTTCAGTGTGGCACACGGCACATTCTCGGCCATTGATCTGTCGATATGCAGCCACAGCCTTCCGCCATCCATCCATTGGAGTGTCCATGATGACTTGTGCGGCAGTGACCATTTTCCGATCTTTTTGTCACTCCCACAACGTCAGTCCCCAGCACGCTCTCCTCGGTGGGCTCTTCATAGGGCTCACTGGGAAGGCTACACCTCTGCTGCCATCGTTGGCCCTCCCCCACTCGATACCATCGATGTGGTGGTTGAGAGCGCCACGCAGTCCATATTGTCTGCTGCAGAAGCTACTATTCCTCGTTCCTCTGGGCTCCCACGGCGTAAGGCAGTGCCGTGGTGGTCGCCGGAAATAGCTGCGGCTATTAGAGATCGTAGGAGGGCTTTACAGCGCTATAAGCGTCACCCCTCTCAGGAGCATCTCATTGATTTTAAACGGCTTCGCGCTCGTGCTCGCCAGTTAATAAGAAGACGGAAACGGGAGTGCTGGGAGAGATACGTTTCCACTATTGGGACAGGCACCTCAGCCTCGCAGGTCTGGAGTAAGATCAGGCGGCTACAGGGATTACAGACACCAGTGGGAATCCCTGGGATCTCCTCAAATGGAGTCGTTTGTACGGACCCGGCCACTCTAGCAGAGATGTTTGCCGAGCATTATGCCCGCGCCTTTGCCTCTGCAAACTATCCACCGGCCTTCCGTACATTGAAGGAGAGGGTGGAACGCCAGCACCTCTCCTTTCGTACCCGCCGCACTGAATCTTACAACACTCCCTTTACTGAGTGGGAGCTCCTCAGTGCTCTTCAACAATGTCCTGACACGGCTCCAGGGCCTGATAGCATCCATAGTCAAATGCTGAAACATCTCTCAGCAGATAGTCGGCGTAACCTGCTTGCAGTCTATAACCGCATTTGGCGTGATGGTGTTTTCCCGTCACAGTGGTGGGAGAGTATCATCATCCCAGTGCTTAAGCCCGACAAACATCCTCTTTCCTTGGATAGCTATCGGCCCATTAACCTGACTAACGTGCCATGCAAACTGTTGGAGCGGATGGTCAGTCGGCGGTTGTGTTGGATTCTTGAGACTCGGGGATTATTGGCTCCATGCCAGGGCGGTTTTCGCCAGGGTCGATCTACCACCGATAATCTGGTGTACCTCGAGTCTGCAATCCGCACAGCCTTTTCCCGGCGCCAACACCTTGTGGCCGTCTTCTTCGATATGCACAAAGCATACGATACAACCTGGCGACGACACATCCTCAACACTTTATATGACTGGGACCTCCGGGGCTCCCTACCGATTTTTATTCAGAATTTTTTAGCCGTCCGTACCTTTCGTGTTCAAATTGGTGCTTCTCTGAGCTCCTCTCATATCCAGGAAAATGGGGTTCCTCAGGGTTCCGTTTTAAGCGTTCCCTTATTTTTAATCGCCATCAACGGTTTAGCCACAGCGGTTGGGCCGTCAGTGTCCCCCTCTCTTTATGCTGACGACTTTTGTCTCTCTTTTAGTTCCTGTAGCACCCAAGTTGCTGAGCGCAGGTTGCAAGGTGCTATTCGGAAGGCGCAGAACTGGGCGCTTACCCACGGCTTTCAGTTTTCTGCCTCCAAGACCAGAGTGATGCACTTCTGCCGGTGTCGGACCGTCCACCCACACCCTGAACTTTATCTGAATGACGAACCACTTACGGTAGTGGAAACTCACCGTTTTTTAGGACTGGTCTTTGATGCCCGGCTGACGTGGCTCCCCCACATTCGTCAGCTGAAACGGAAGTGCTGGCGCCATCTCAACCTTCTCAGACACTTGGGTCATACGACCTGGGGTGCCGACCGCTCGACACTGTTGCGGCTTTACACGGCGCTGGTGCAGTCCCGTCTCGATTTTGGGTGCATTGCCTATGGGTCTGCAGCACCTTCGGCACTGCACCTACTGGACCCCATTCACAACTGTGGGGTTCGCATCGCGACGGGTGCCTTCCGCACCAGTCCAGTGAACAGCTTACTAGTAGAGGCTGGGGTTCCACCCTTGGGGATCCGCCGCCAACACCTACTTGCGGCTTACGCAGCCCATGTACATTGCTCCCCAGGCCACCCAAACCATCGTCTCCTCTTTCCTGATGTGGTAGTCCGTCCCCAACAGCAACGCCCCAGATCAGGTCATACTATTGCCTATCGGGTTCAGTCTCTCCTGCAGGAGCTTGAGTCTTCTCCCCTTCCAACTTCCTATCGGGTCCGTGCCCGTACACCTCCGTGGTGTTTGCCAAGGCCGTCTACTCGGCTGGACTTGGCCCAGGGGCCCAAAGACTCAGTTCCACTGGAGGCGCTCCGCCGTCAGTTCTCTGCTGTCATAGCAGAGTTCCGTGGTTATGACCTGATCTACACAGATGGTTCAATGGTTGATGGCTGTGTGGGATATGCCTATACTCATGGTGACCATGTGGAACAGCACTCTCTGCCGAATGGCTGCAGTGTTTACACTGCAGAGCTGGTGGCCATTCACAGAGCTCTTGTGCATATCCGGTCTTGCTCAGGCGAGTCTTTTGTTGTTTGCAGCGACTCTCTGAGCAGCCTCCGAGCTCTGGAGCACTGTTACCCGCGGTCTCCTCTGGTGTTGGCCATACAGGAGACGCTTTGTGCCATTGGAGAGTCCGGGCGATCAGTGGTGTTCGTCTGGTCCCCAGGTCATGTCGGCATCCCGGGCAATGAACGTGTTGACAGACTTGCCAGGCAGGCGGTCTGTGCGTCCATTTTGGACATTGGCCTCCTGGCGTCTGATCTCCGTTCGTTGTTGCGCCACCGCGTACATCAGCGTTGGGATGCCGAGTGGCATAGCCTGGGCACACCCAACAAGCTTCGGGTAGTCAAGGAGACCACCTCTGCATGGCGTTCTTCCGTGCTGGCCTCTCGCCGGGACTCCGTGGTGCTGTGTAGACTCCGTATTGGTCATTCGTGGCTCACCCACGGACATCTCCTTCGTGGTGAGGCCCCGCCCAAGTGTCGTTGTGGCTCCCACTTGACAATAGTCCACATCCTAGTGGACTGCCCGTTTTTAGCCGCCTTGCGGTGTCGTTTTAACATTCCTGGCGTTTTATCAGATGTTTTACGTGACGATGCTTCAGCAGCAAATTCAGTTTTAAGTTTTATTCGAGCAGGAGGTTTTTATCAGTCTCTATGACTGGTCTTTCCCTTGCACTGCCGAGTGGTTGACTTTTCCTTTTTTATTCCTACGGTCGGTCAACCAGTGCCTTCGGCCTCTTTGTAGTAAGGTGTCTTTGTGTGTTCGTCCCCTTTTCTTTTAGTTTCTTCTCCGTTTTGTTGATGTTTTATAGACTCAGTGGGATTTCCATCCCACTTCGCAAACCTAATCTCTGGGCGCATTCATTTGACGTCCGCGCTTTTATTTTTGACATTTTGTGATGGAATGGGGGACTGATGACCATTGTAGTTTAGTCCCCCTTAAACATCCAAATAACAACAACAACAACAGCAATTCTCAAAAATTGTCTAGAAAATCAACTTTAAAATTTTGCTAGTACACGTATCAATAACTAAAGCACTTGTAGCTTATGTCGGTGTAGCACAGGTGGTAGTGTTCTGGGCTCACAATCATAGTCAGTGGTTTGAATCCCAGTGTGACAGGCATTATTCTCATTGTGTTCGAATTCAGGTATATATAGAACATTTTGGGATCTGTAATTCCACGTGTTATGTCAGTTTTTATTTATGTGTAAAACTGAACACCTTGTCACCTAAAACGATGGGTCAGAAGGTTAGCTGCTTGGAAAGCCATTAGTAGCAATGGAGATGACTATCCAAAAACAGCGTCGTAGCTCTTCACAAACTGATCAATCAAAGACTGTCGTTAACTACTAGTGAAGCCAGTACCATAAAAAATGCCACTAATGATTTTTTTAATTGAATCCATCATTATTTAAACTCTTTATAAAATGTAGATAATTTCGAATAAACAAAAATACATGCATTTTTCACAAAAATTACCATTACATTTTGAAATTGTTAAAGTATTACAAATGGAGGAGGGGAAAAAGATGTATCACGGATCCTACAGTTACGGGTCTACAATGCTACTACCTGCACCGCACCGACAGACATTGCAAGTGCTTTAATTATTGGTACTTACAAGTACTTGCAAAACTTCAAAGTTGATTTTCTCAAGACTATTTGAGAGTTGTGTTGAATTGCTTTAGCTGAGTGTTGTTTGAGTTCTGAACTTCATGTACCATAAATGTAATTCTAAAATCCAATACCCATAAGGTCCCCTTGTCAGGCTTAGACAGTATGTGGCTTAAGAGCACTACCTAATCATCTCATCTGAACAATTTGTATTTCCCTATTTTCAACATTTACCTACAATTAGAATCCTAACAAGTGTAATTGTATGTCAAAAGAACATTCAGATTTTTAAAATTTCAAGGTAAAATCTTAAATTGTTATCCATTATCATATAATTTTAGTGAGACAGTCACTTAACGCATAATTCTGTGTAACACAAGTCATGTTTAGAGGTTTATGGTTATGGTTCTTTGATGATAGAGCAACAAGAATACTGCCATAAACTGCTACCTTCAGTATTTTTGGAAAATTGTCAAAGTAACAATTTATGATCATTTCTTGAGGAGACAACAAATATGATGAGACAGACATAGATTATACCTACTTTTGGGACTATGTTGGCATCTTTCTGTTGTATGCTTGGTCTCTTGTTTGTTTTGTCTTGTGGTGTCTTGGCCCTTTTACACAGCTGTTCTCACGATGTTACGGTTGGGAAGCAATAGAGGTCTGCCTTCCTGCAATAATGAGTTTGCCGTGAGTCTGTCCATTTTTATTAGAAATGTGTTGGAACATCTAATGTTGCTGCTCTGGGGGAGTGTGGTGTGGGAATATTGAACTACTTTGGTATGCTAAAGATACATGTTACCTGTATCTCAAGTCATTCAGTCTGATGTCATATTCTGGTGTGCACCAGAGTGCTCAGAAGCACCAATGGCTTGTTGCAAGTCGCTGTTCTTCCGAAGGACTTTGAGAAATTTTACTTCAGTTTACTTTCAGTTTCAACTATTCTTATAAAGTATTTATTAAATGCATCTGGACTACAGGTATTAGCACATGAGCTGGGTTTTTTCCTATGTTCTTTGACTAGGGCCCATGCGGCCTTGTAGGGATTTTGGGCTCTTTCAGTGACTCTCACATTGCTTTCTGTTTTTGTTTGTTCTACTTTTTGTAGATCCTTTTAGCATGTAGGTAACTGTAATATAGTTTATTCTTTAAGTCAGCATCTGTAGCTGCTTTTACCTGTCATTCAAAATATGTCCAATACATTTTATGTTTCCTAATTTCGGGGTATACCACAACTTTTCCTTTACAATTTTTTTTTTTTTTTTTTGTATTCTTTTGTTTTGCTTCTTATGCTTTGTTGGAAATGTGTCATCAAATTTTTCTTTTGGTGTCAGAAACATACTTCTGAATGCATCACTTAGTTTCTTATCGTCAATTAATTGTTTCCATTCAACAGCAGACAATGAAGATTTGAGAGCATCCAGTCCTCCCGCCGTTATGACCATACTACTGAATACATAGTTACAATGCCATGTAGGAATATCTTGATTACTCAGTTGTTTCCCAAAGCTCCATAATCACTGTTTCATGATCTGCAAGCATTGGCTCAATCACACTTATCTTGTAGTCCCAACTATTTAAATTA
Organism: Locusta migratoria; assembly: GCA_026315105.1. Taxonomy (NCBI): domain Eukaryota; kingdom Metazoa; phylum Arthropoda; class Insecta; order Orthoptera; family Acrididae; genus Locusta; species Locusta migratoria. The sequence continues at coordinate 378,068,689 of CM048749.1, forward strand.
GCTATGATAGTATCAAGACAGGCATCTCCTCGAGTTGGTAAAAAAATTGTCAAAAAAAGTCCAAAACTGCTTATAAGGTTCATAAACATTTGCACTCTGACACTAATTTCACCAATATGAATTTTAAAATCACCACATAAAGCAATTTTTGCTCCCACGTGGATAAGGTAATGCAGACAGCTTTCCAACTGGTCAATAAAGATTTCCCATCTGGGGAACGATACACTAAAACAACAATCGTGTTCCTATTAGGTAGCTCCACAGCAGCCAGTTCCAGATCCATGTCCCTACAGAAGTTTTTCAAATCAATTTTCTTGGCACTGTACTGTTTACTAACATACACACACACTCCAACATGAACTGTAGTCTCTCTACACCATGCACTTTTCAATTCCAGATATTCAATGGAGGTGTAGTACACAGTTTCTGGTTTAGCTAGCCAGTGTTCACTAATACATAGAACATCGGGTCTCACTTCATCAATACAAAGCAACAGAACAACAAATTTGGTCCAGAGGCACTGCACATTCACACTAACAAAATTTTACTAAGCCTGCTTTTTCTTCAGTACTGCCGTTTCTCTTATCACTAGAGAGTTCTTGATCCTGAGAATTTAACGCACAGGAGCTCTTGGCATTCTTTGGAATAAAAGAGTCTTAATGCAACACTTTTAGGCCATACATTTTTGTCCATTATTTTATCCTTTAACTCGAAATCAACAGCGATTTTAAAGCATTTGTCACTCCCTTTGTTTCCAGTTTTTCAACTGTGAAACTATTCTCATGTGGGAAAATATTTGTTAGGAAAGTAGTAACCATTTCAGCTGTAGTACCAGCCGTTAGTTTGCTAAGGTTGAACCAGGCTTTTTTATCTCCACAGAGCATTTTTTTTTTTTCAGTATTAGTACCTATTATAACTTTACTTCTAGTTTTAGTACTAATATTTCGTGACATTAGCATAGCAGGCATTAAAGTACACTGTACCAGATTTTACATTTTGTACCACAGACCTGGCTGACAAACTTGTGTTGTCTGTAGTTGTTTTGATAAGGCTGGTTTTTTTTTTTTTTTTTTTTTGAGTACACTGGAATATGTTCTATCTTCTTGCTTGTTATTCTCCTCCTTCCAGTTGACTGAAGATTTTTCTCTCCATCAGATTGTTCATAAGTGTACTTGGATTGTTTTCAATGTTGGAGTTTGATTCAATGAAGTTTTCATTGTTTATACTTGAGCTAGATACCACTGCAGCGATGTTTTTGATGTTACTTAAGATTATGTTGTTGTAGGAACCCTACCCTTGTCAGTAAGTTTCTAAATGTAAATGAATTTTTGTTTCTTAATAAAGCAAGGTTATGAATAAAAGAAGTTAATCACTTTCAGTCCACTGTAAAACTGGTTGATGCTTAATCCACATTTAAACTTTTTACTCTAATACCTAGCACTATTTAGTTATGCTAAAAATCAAAATAACTGTTTAACACTGAAAAAGTTGAATCATCAAATGAGAGATTGACTCATTATTTTACTTTTTATTTCTGCTATTATTTTAACTACCTAAATCCAACTCTTTGCTTAAGCTTTACATAAATTGCAGGTAGTGGCCCTTAAACTAAACTACTGTCTTCTGAGCAAATTTTAAGGAAATTGTGGATTTACCTATTTCATTTATAAAAGTCTTATGTTAATTAGTAAGTAAAGCAATTTTTTATAATTGCTATACATGAGCCACCACACTAAAAGACTCAAAGGTACAAAGTCAATAGCAAGTATTTTCCAGATAACCTATCCACTTCAGTGCTCTCATCACTTGTAAAGAATAACAATACACGTTGAATTAGCAATATCTGAGAACTGCTTTCACACAAACATAATGAGGTCCATACTTGCATACAATTCCTAATAAAACTACTTTGCCTATGGTGCAGCAACGAGCAATGATTGTGGCTGGCAATAAAATTAGAGTGCAATAGATCAGTACAGTAAATAATGGCTAATAAACTTCTTCCTAATGTTAGTACTTGCCTCCCCAATACACTTGATGTAAAATCACACAACCACTGCTGCTCACTGTGTGTCCGATCATGCCTGATGCAAGAACACAACTCTTTCTTAGTCTCCAAGGTTCTGCGGCATGCAAACATATTTTGGCACATTTTTACAACTCTTCTGCCACATTGGTACTTCACATTTTGTGTGGAATTACACAGGCTTTGGTATGACTTAGACATAATAAAACCCTAAGCATGTACCTCAGTGAGTGTTAGGGCCTACAATATTAACAAAACTCAATGACTTTGTAAAACAATCATTAAAGAAAAAAAAGGTGTTATATTGCTACTATGAAAGAATGGTGAAAGTTCCCTTCAGGAACTTACAACATTTGCGTGCTAATTCAATTGATGAATGAGACAACTTGATTTTTCTGGTTGAGGTGTAAAGTGGCCAAGTGTTGACTTACTGCCACTGTATAATATAACCACATCACCATCACTTTATCAACAACTATCACTATAACCCACCAGATCCATTTTCTAGTGTTGTAGTGACCGGTGACTAACTGTCCCAGCTGTCACAGACTTTTCTCACAGTGCCTCACTTGACTTGTCCATTATACATCTGTTATCTCTCTCTCCTCAGAGCGTCCTGCCCCCAAGTTCTGTGCACTTGTTCCCATTAATCCCACCTCCACCTTACATGAAATCGCTTATAGGACTACCAGACACATTATTGGCAGTAACATTACACTATTAACCCGCAATTCTTCTTAGTTAGATGTAGAAGTAGGTATGTTTCTCTTAATATGAAGCTAAGGCCTTTGTGGGGTCCTCATATAATTACACTGGTCCCACTATAAGCCCTCTGTATTTTGTCTTCTTGTGTATGTGATTTGTCTAACCAAAACTCCTTGCCTCCCATAAAGTCTGTCACTCAAACCTAGAGAAATGATTTTAGAGTTTTTCACCAACATTTATTTTTATTTATTTTGTATTCCATTAATCCGTCATGTGATAAATAACAAAGATGTGGAATGAGTCATGTTTCCAATGCCATACAAATATATACAATAATTTTTTTTCCTTAAACGGGTTTACAATCTTAGAAAAACACTTAAAATAAATGAGGTATATGTCTACCAGCATAAAACAATAAATTAAAAAGAAAATGATACACTGTCTTATTTTAATGAGTGGGATGTATAATACATTAAAACAAGTAAACAGAGGTTCATAAAAACATAAGGCAATACAAGATTTACAAAAATAGATTAAAAAAATCATTGTTTTGTATGCAGATACTCATCTAAAGAATGAAAAAACTTTTCCATAAGGCATACTTTCATCTTATGTTTAAATGTAGGCAAGGCATTAATGTGAACTTTGATGTCTGAAAGAGAGCTGAACATTTTTGTGGCAGAATAATGGACACATTTATGCACAAGACTTAAATTTTTGAGATCCCCATGTAGATTTAACACACACAACACAACACTGTCTGCCTCTCAAGCAGAGTGCTCTGCTATTTATACACAGACAGCATTTACCAGAAATTAGAACAACAGTTAACATAAGAAACAAGTAGAATTTACAAATGAACACAAGAAAGATGTAGAAACTTCTGGAATTGTTAATTACAAAGAAATAAATTTTTGCCGGTGGACGGGATTGAACCGGCAACCTGTAGCACCGCAGTCGTTGACGCTATCCCCTGCGCCGTGCCGGCAGTCGGTGTACGTGGTATCTCGCGGCATTGCTCCCTCTCTTGAAGAAACGGCGACCTGCTGTTATGTTCCCTGTGGAGCCAGCTGCAATGTCCTGGATCTTGACCATGTCATGGGTCCTCTGTATGGCGGTTCAAGGGAATCCTTCCCTTCTCCACGATTATCGATGACAGACGTTTCTGTCGTGGCTTCATCAGGAACATTACCGTCCTTGAACAAGAAGCCATTGTCGTCTACCTGCTCTTCAGGATCATAGTAGGGCTTCATGTGCAGTACGTAAACAATGTCTCTTCGTCTTTGTCGTTGACGGCTCATAATCCTCAACTTCGTATGTGACATCTGACAGGCTGCATATGACACAATACGGATCAAAGTATCGCTTCAATAACTGTTCTCACAGTCCAACCTTCCGTACAGGGGTAAAAATCCATACCAGATCTCTTGGGCTGTACACAACAGGTCGGTGCTTGTCGTTATAGCGCTGACGGTCCTTCTCCTGGACACCCCCTGCGGGTTCGCCTGTCATAAGAGGTGACTAAAAGGCTTTTTGGCCATATATCTTTGGTCCCCTATGTGGGTTTGACTTTCCATTTGTCAAAATTTTCCTGAAGAGCGAACCATTTGGGGAAGGACACCTTACGTGGTGCAATGAGTATTTATTGTGCAATTCTATCTTATGCACCCATTATGGAACAGAATCATGGCTGCGGCTTTTATGTAACCGTCGGGCAGGTTATTTCATCTCAGCACAAGCCATGTCCATTGTGCACTGACACCCTTCACCCCAGTCATAATGGTTTACACTGCGCCAGAAAGCGCTCGGTTGGTCACAGTGCGTGGTTTTCAATGTACAACAATAAATTGCGAACTGTAAAACCGATCCCGACCGCTTGGAGGACCTCCTCACGCCCCTCTCGGCGAGAGGTGGTCATCCTGGCCCGGTTGCGGATCGGTCACTGCCGTTTCAGCCACCGTCACTTGCTCTCTGCCGACCCTGCACCGCTGTGCTCCTGCGGTGAACTGCTGACAGTGCGACATGTTTTACTGACTTGTGTTAATTTTAATCATCTCCGTGTAGCCCTTCACTTGCCGACTACTCTGGAGGAAATTTTAGCTGATGACACACGAGCAGCTGCTCGAGTTTTGCGTTTTATCGACTTGACCAACTTATCCAAGGATATTTAACCCTTTTAATTGTCTATTATCTTTCGTGTTTAGCCTTTTGTTGATGTCCTGACAGTCACCTTTTTTTCTTTGAGATCATAGCGAATCTGTGTTCTTGGCTGGGCGCTAATGACCGTAGAAGCTGTGCGCCCTAAAACCGCAAGAAAGAAAAAGAAAAAAAAAAAAAGAAAAAAAACTGTGGCAGAGTCTGAGAAACACCTATCACCGGCGAAGTCCCCAAGGGAACGGAGCGGTAAACCAAGGACATAGAAATGCACGACACAGGAGACCACGGTGGTTTCTGTGCTACCACTCCCTTCCGCCTCCACCTCTACTTCTGAGGATGAGGTGGAGATTCTTGTCACCCAAGGACCTCGCTCTTGGGGACGCACTTGACAAAACGGATGACCCAGGGGACAAACCTACACCGGTGGATGCTAGTGATGCTGAGTTGTAGCCCACCCACTCGTCAGACTCGTGTCTTCCCCGCGCTCAACCAATGTCATCCTCCAGTGGAACTGTGGTGGTTTCTTCCCCCACCTGGCTGAACAACGGCAGCTTCTGAGCACGACACCTGCTTTCTGCATTGCTCTCCAGGAAACCTGGTTTCCAGCAATTCGGACCCCTGCCCGTCGAAGTCAAGCCTGCTTCCATTTCAACGTGACAATATTATGAGCAACAACTGTGTTGCACGTTGAATCATCACTCAGACGAAGAGGTGCAGCTTACTCATGTGTTTTTGATCATTATGCCTGTGTAACTGAGATTTGTGTTGGAATATTGCTTGAAGTGGTAGTGTATTGTTTAAGAAAGAATTATTAAAGTTAGGGTTGTCCAAGATAAGTTGAAAATGTGTGTGTTGGCCCTCAGGAACAGCACTGCCTCAAAACCTAAAAATGTACTACAATGAAATAATCTTCCTAGCAAATTAATGAGTAAGAGTAGTCCCCACATACTCGATATATGTTTTTAGGATTGTTTCCCCACAATCACTAGATGAATACTGCACTATATCCCGAGTTTCTAAGAAACATGCTACTCCAACATTGCTGTGTTATTCATGAAGGGTGAATGTGTGTGTCTTGTATTGAATTATGCAAGAACAGAATGTTATGTGGAAAGGCAGCATGCATTCGTACAAACATTTCTAAGTGTGGACATTCACAATTATTCAACCATATATAGCTTAGTGATGAAATTTGCAGAGTTTTGTTCCATCTTAGATAAACAGAAGAATAAAGAAAGTTTAAAATGAAAAATTCAACAACTTATTAGTGATCATAAAAATCAATGTGTTGGTCAGCACTTCAGACGAATGCCTACAGACATTTATTTGCCCATCAGGTTTTAGTATGTCCTGTGGGTTGACAGCACATTCTAGTTTAATATTATCAGCTTTCAAATGCTAAATTTGCCATGTCAATCCATTTGCCAACTTATCTTGTGGAAGCACTCAAGTTCACTAGTGGCTGCAAAATTTATTAGTAGTTCAATATATGGTCCCTCTCTTGTGTAATTGTTTACAGTTAATCCCATGCCCCTCATTATTTGACCAATGATGTTCATGACCTAACATGGCAAGACAAAATGTGTAAAAAAAATAGTACCTGAAAAGCTCCAATTCTGGAGGATGAGAGTAACACCTAACTTAGAAAAGTTCAATAACATGGTACTACTTTCAAATTCTTAAACAGTTGAAATGAAAAGTTAGATGAACCAGTTAACAATTCTGAATTTATACTGGCACAGTAAATAATAACCATAAGTTTTGCATATCTAGGTTGTCAACATTCCCCAAACAATGATTTCCTAAAGCACTTACAACACAATCATGTATTTTGCCATTCTTTTTAAAATTATTTGTATTGCACTACTAACTCAGCCCCCATTATGGTTGATTAAGGCGAACATATCTGTAACTGGTCAGTCTCATTTCCTTGTGAATTTGATATTACGTCAACTTTTAATCATCAAAATTTTGTATCCTTTCCAACAGATCTTTCTCATGAAAAAATTGGCATATTTCAAGACATACTCAGTGCTCAGTGCAGGGAGAAAGCCAACAACTGGGACTAAGTCAGGAACTCTAGATGAAGTTTCACACATGTTTGCTCAAATTTAAAGTCAAGAACTCAAACAAGACAATGCATCAATCTTTTTAAAATCCTACCATGCACTATAATGCACGATACTTCTAAGGTCAAAAATGCCATGTGCGGAGATGAGATTCTTCTGGGGCCCTAAATTTAGTTCTAATTATCACAGAGAAATGGCATACCACAATACAGTGGTTTCATTAGTCGTTGGCCTAGTGAAAATTTTTATACTTATTGGAACGATATGGCATAGTGTAGCTATCCTTCAGTAAAGAGTTAAAATTTTAACATTAGACACTCCTTGCAGGGCATCTAAATTGAGCAAATCTGTTTATTTTTGTGCATTCCAAAACTATGAATTGTTTGGCTGACACCTTCAACACTTTCTATTGAATGCAATTCATCATAACGTTTTACTTTATATTCTATAGATGATATTGTGGCAATGGCCGAAAATGTGCCATGTGCCAGACTAAAATTTGTGGGGGGCACCTGTATTTAAGAGGCAGAGGTCGAGTTGAGTTAGTAAACCCTCGACAACCCTGCCATGACCAGAGATCGTAGATCCAACCCACAAGGGACTGTGGGCATTAAAGTCGCCCAACAGTAAGAAAGGTGGGGGTAGCTGAGCTATGAGTGCAGCCAAAACGTTCAAAAATACGTCACTATCTGGCGGCAAGTAGATACTGCAGACGGTAAAATCAGGTTTATTGTGAACTAAAACGTACACGCAGCACTGACTGCCTCTTGGGCAGAGTGCTCTGCTATTTATACAGAAACAGAATGTACCAGAAATTTGAAGAATAATTAACATAAGAAACACGTAGAACATTCTGGAAACAATAAATACAAAGAAATAAAATTTTGCCAGCGGACAGGATTGAACCGGCGCCCTTCGTCACTGTAATCAGTGACGCTATCCATTGCGCCACGCCAGCAGTCGTATAACTGGTGGTTTTGTGGCATTGCTGTCTCTCCTAAGAAGAACAGCGACCTGCTGTTAGATTCCCTTTGGACCCAGCTGCAATGTGATCTAGTCGTGGGTCCTCTGTATGGCACTTCGGGAGAATCCTTTCCTTCTGCACGATTGACGATGACAGACGTTACTGTTGTGGCTCCATCAGTACCATTACCATCCTTAGAGTCCTTGAACAAACAGCCATTTTCGCCTATCTTCAGGATTGTAGTAAGGCTTCATGCAGAGGATGTGAACCATGTCTCTTCGTTTTTGTCATTTTGACGATGGCTCATAATCCTCGACTTCGTATTTTATGTCTGACAGGCGGCGTATGACACGATATGGACCAAAGTATTGCTTCAATAACTTTTCTGACAGCCCAACCATCCGTACAGGGGTAAAAATCCGTACCAGATCTCCTGGGCTGTACATAACATGTTGGTGCTTGTCATTATACCACTGACGGTCCTTCTCCTGGGCCTCCAGTGTACGTATGCGAGCCGGCTGTCTTGCTTCTTTGACCCTGGTGATGAGCTGTTTCACATACTTATCCTGAGTGTTGTCTAGCTGGAAAGGGTAGAGAATATCCATTGTCGTCTCAGCTTCACAGCCATGGAGCAGGAAAAACAGCGTGAAATCTGTGTCGTCTTGTCTTGTGGTATTATAAGCAAATGTCACGACCATCAGTATTGTATTCCAATCCTTCCGCTCAACATCAACATACATCGACAGCATATCTGCTAACCTTCCTGAATTTGCATAAGCACTGCACCAATTCCAAACCTGCTAGCGTCAGTGTGAAGTTCGGTTTCCGCATTGTATAAGGTTAGAACTGGTGTGGATGTTAGAGCCTCCTCATGTGCCCGGAAAGCTCTTTCTCGAGAAGCTATGAATATCAAGTGCCAGCTCGTGAGATTGCGTGACATTCAAGTAGACCGCCCTTTATCTGAGATTTACTTTTTAAACAGGAGTCGTTTGGTGGCTTGGCCAGTACATCTCGCACCAGTAGCGACCGAGAGATTGTAAGATAACACATTGTTTATCAACATTCTGGTTGTCGGGAAACAATGAATATAAGGTGCCAGCTCGCGAGATTGCGTGTTTTTCAAGTAGATACTGCCATAGATCTGCGTTTTAAAATTTGAGACGGGAGCCGATTGGAGGTGTCGCCAGTGAACCTCTCACCAATGGTGACGACAGATTACGCATTAAATTCTTAACATTCTCTGAACACACTTCAATACAGTTGACAGGCTACTGAGATGTTTTTCAAAGGAAAGACACGTCGTCCACTTAAGGTGTCGAAGCAAGTTGGCCATCGTGTGTTCGAATATGGCCAGAGCATTACATAATCGAAATGCCATTATGTTGAATTCATAGAGGCTGTGAGATGGAATAAAATATGTCTTTTTTTCTGTCAAATTCGTCAACCTCGATGCAGCTGCTTTCAAGCAGTCTAAGATGTCGTCAATGGACGGCAATCTTTCTTTGTCATTTGGTTCAGCTGCCGATAGTCGACACAGAATCATCATATGCTATTCTTCTTCTTTACGAGGACCACCGGAGACGACCGAGGACTCTCCGTAGGTTGGATGATGTTATCGTGCAACATCATCTCCACTTCCTCCCGAATTATCTGTCTTTCAGCTGGCGACACTCTATCCAAAAGCTGGCTAATTGGTGGATGATCCCCAATATTGGTAGGTGCCTTATCATGGGTCATTTTGGCTGACTTTCCTCCTGCTTGGGTGTGAATGCATCCAAAAATTGGTATAGTATAGCCAACACCCACTGGTGTTGTTCCATGATCAGTCCCGGACCCTATTGGCAGTTCCGCAGTTGTTTCCTCCTAACAGTAGAGCATGGGTCTTCGTTGATGATGTTGAGCTCACTGTCCTAGATTGGTTCAGCTGTCCCAACACACATTCCTTTGGGGATAAGTTGTGATTGCTCATGATAATTTGTGATACAAATCTCTCCTTGGCCACCTGTAATGCTTATGATAGTCACTGGTATGTAAATTTCTTTTGTGAGCCAAACAAACTTGGTACTATCGACAAGCACTTCACAGTTTTATCGGTCATCTGTGTTTGTGACTGGAACTATTTTCATTGTCAATGGCAGGATCATGACATTGTCAACGGAAAATAACTTTCCAGAAAAGTCTGTATCACGTGTACCCATCGGAACGACTTCCTTAATTAGCAGCTCAGATCTTCCATGTCAATGATAGCTTGGGATGCCTGATGGAAGTCCCTTCCGAAGATGACATTATGACTACATTCTGTTAAAATGACAAATTCAAATGGCTGGGTCCAGTTGTTGCTGGTTATTCTTGCGACACAAGTTCCTGCTCGCTGGATGTACTTCCCATTTGCGACCTTCAGCACATGCTTCCGTATCGCAGAACATTGCCTTCCTTAGTGTGCGGTGGTAATTGTCCAACAATACAGAGAAAGAAGCTCCTGAATCAACCACTGTGCAGACAGGTTGGCCGTCGTTGAGATTTCCCGCATTTTAGACACTCTCGTCCATGGAGGATTTTGATTTGCAGCGGCCTCACCTCCATAGATGGTTGCCTCACTTAGTTTTCCTGGGCACAGCAGCTAGGGGAGCAGCTGATACCTCTGTACAGTGATGGTGAATGGCAGCTGTGCGTTGGGGAGTGACCTCGTGCAGGGTACGGTGATGGGCATCTTCCCGTAGGTATACCTAACTGAACACATCTTCAGGTGACTGCCTGGGATAGAACTGCTCTGATGTCTGACGTCTTGTGGCAAAATAATCATAGAATAGTTGCCTTCTCTCTGTGCAGTAGCATACTAAGACATGTCCATGGCACCCACAGTGGTAACACACTGGTGTGTTGTCTTCTGTCATCCAGACATCTGTTCTTCTGCAGAGCATCATAATTGCTGGGAGAGTTAGTTGTGCCCGCATTGGTCAGTTATTAGGCTGTCATTTGGCAGCTGCAATGTAAGTCATTGTAGGGCGAGGCCATTCTTCACGTCTTATGCAACTGGTGGGGCAGACAGGTGCTGATGTCTGAAATACGCCTTCATCAGCGTTGGCTTCCTCATGTTTTACAGGGCTTGTCCAACAGTGCCAGCTGCCATAAACTGTTGTAATTCTTCTCTCACAGTTTGTCGTATGAGAGAAGCAAAGTTATGCTGGTCTTGCACAATGGCCATAGGGACTACATTGGGGCGTCTGTCATACGTCTTTTGTCTAACTCTCCATTGTTGCATCTTTTCAATCCCCTGGCACCATTTGATGAACTCTACCATCATAGAGACATCTTTTATAAGAAGAGCTTGGCACATGTGTTCTGTAATGCCCTTCATGAGGTGTGTGATTTTGTCGGCCTGAGTCATATTCGGGTTAACTATGTTATTTAGGGCCAAAACATTCTGTATGTATGACTGTGTTGGTTCACCGTAACTTTGGGCCCGGTTCTTCAGTTGTTCTTCCACCGAGTGGATTTGTTGCTGGCAGTCTCCAAACGTCCTCTTGAGTTCCTCCCAGAATGTTTCCGTCATGTTGTTTCCAAACCATTGCTGGGCTGTTCCGTCTACGTAAAAATAAACATTGGCCAAGCACATTGTATGATCCAACCTGTTATACTTGGTGACTCGGTCGAACCCTTTTAGCCATTTGTTGGGGCCCTGCCCAGCGTCTCCAGAGAACCCCGACAGGTGTCTGATCTGCAGCTGGCTTACCGCTGGTTTCGTGTCCACGGTTCTTCTGATGATACGGACTTTCAGAAGGATGTACTAGGTATATCCCTTGTATTCCAGTTCTAGTCCATGTAATCAACAGCTTTTATGTAGCCTAATCGGAGCCATCCCGATGCAGCTGTCACCCCGGAATACGGCCGCCTCCACGAAACAATGTCGTGTTGAAATGGAAACAGGCTTGACTTCGAAGGCAGGGTTATCAACTGAACACAGCACTTATACTGAAAGCAAGTTTATTGTGAACTGAAACATACACGCTGCACTGACTGCTTCTCGGGCTGAGTGCTCTGCTATTTATACACAGACAGAATGTACCAGAAATTAGAAAAATAGTTAAGATAAGAAACATGTAGAACAATCTGGAAATGATAAATATGAAGAAATAAAATTTCTGCTGGTGGATGGGATTGAACAGGTGACTTTCAGCACCACAATCGGTAACGCTATCCATTGCGCCACCTTGGCAGCGAATAACTGGTGGTCTTGCGGAAATTACCTTACAAGGCCTTGTATCAACAGGAATGGCACTAATGCACCCTAGTGGTTGTTATGCAGCTCCACACTGGAGGCGTGTACATGCTGACTCGGTGACAACCAACCTTGTCTTCTCACAGCCCGACTTTCCCTTTCAGCCAGTGTAGTTAGTGAAATAGAATTTACAGCAATTTTAGGTGATAAGATGAGATAACTTTGTCACATTACATGTTTTTATACAATCTTTTGATTAAGAACATTGGTGACTCGTCATGTCTTTAACCTAAAATATTACATTGATTTATAGATTATAGTAAATATATAGTATATACATGAAGAATTATAGGAAGCATACCAAATTTCATTATAAATGTTTTACATCATCAAAATTTAACAATAAAATTTCATTCACCCATATGGAGTACAGATATACATATGCCATTTTGGCAGTAAGTTTAGGGCTACCGGTATATATAAACATGAATATACATTTTTTCTAGACTATATCATCATTTGATTTTAATCATTTAAAAATTCTTCTAGACTGTAATAACACCTGCTTTTAAGGTCCCCAGTGTGGATTCCCCCAAATTTTTTCCTCGTTTTATTTTTTATCTTCAGAGCCATGTAATATGGAGTATTTTCAAATAATTTGAGCCTATGGCAAGTTAACATGTATTGTGATTTATGTCTTGTGTTATAGTCATGTATGAATGGATTATCTTCAAACAGATGTGAGTTTTTCTGTTCAAAGAGCAGTACTTCATATATAAAGATTGAAGGCACTGTCATTAAGTCCAGGCTTTCAAATAATGGTTTGCATGATTGCCAACTATTTGTTCCTGTCATTGCTCTGATTATTTTCTTTTGCAGTTTGAAAACTCTAAGCAGATTTGTCTTTTCAACGCCCCAGAAAATTATTCCATATTTTATAACAGTTACGAAATAAGCATGATAAACAACTTTCTTCATCTTTAAGTCCGTAATTTTGTGTAGTACCCTCATTGCATAAACTAAGCTATTTAGTCTCTTCAGTAAACTGTCTACATGATCAGTCCACGATAAGTTTTTATTTAAAATTATCCCAAGGAATTTTACAGACTCGACTGTGGTCAGTTCTTTACCCGAGTACTCTATTTGTGATACACATTCAGAAGCTTGTTTAGTCATGAAGTTTATGATTTGGGTTTTTCCAGATTTAATTTCATGGCATCGTTTTTTATCCATTCTTAAAGTTCTTGTAGAGTTTGTTTCATGGTCAATACTAATTCTTCAATGCTTTTGCAGCAGACCACTGCTGTTGAGTCATCTGCATAAAGTATTGTGTCTGTATTTACTTTGCAGGGCATGTCATTTCTGTAATATAAGAACAGGAGTGGTCTTAGTATCGAGCCCTGGGGTATGCCTGCTTGTATTTCTTTCCAGCTAGACCAAGTTTTCTCACCCATTTGATTTATCACCACCCTTTGTTGTCTATTTTTGAGGTAAGAAGAAAACCATCTTGTAGAGTTTTCATGGAAGCCATATATACCCAATTTTTGGATAAGTAGCTTATGGTCTACTGTATCGAACGCCTTTGTCAGGCTACAAAAATTACCCGATACACATCGTTTGGTGTCGATACATTTACTTATTTTAGAGATGAGGTCATTAACCGCTTGTAATGTGTTTCGTCCCTTCCTAAACCCATATTGGTTATTAAGAATATTATTACCTTCTTTATTATACTTTTCTAATTGATTACATACTATTTGTTCAACTGTTTTGAAAAAAAAACTGGCAGTATAGACACTGGGCAAAAGTTACCTATTTCATCTTGTTTTCCCTTTTTGTAAATTGGACGAACTTCTGCATATTTTAGTCTGACCGGAAAGCAGCCCTCATCAAAGGATTGGTTTATTATTCTACAGAGTTGAGGTGCAATGCTGTCACATCCTGCCTTTATGATTCTTGTTGGAATTTCATCCCATCCCACAGAATTAAGATTTTTTAGAGATTTTATGGTATTGGCTACTTCCTGGCATGATACTTGACTTAATTTAAACCCTATTTGTTCTTGCAGTACCGCATTAGGCCTTGTTTGTGGTGGGGCTAAGTTATTCATTTCGTTCGCAGTTATGAAGTACTTATTAAATTCTTCACAGATGTGTCTAGTACCAGTAACAATTTTCCCGTCGATTTCTAGTTTGTATTTAAATTTTTTTGTTTCTTCTGTACCAGTTTCCTTCTTAACAACCTGCCATACTGCTTTTGATTTATTTGAGGCATTAGCGATATATTTACTGTTTTGTTTTGCCATTTTCACTACCTGATCAAATATTTTTTTATGTTTGTTTTTGTAGCTGATAAATTCAGCATCATGATTGGTTTTAGCTTCCTTATGTAATTCCCTCTTTCTAATACTAGAGATCCGGATACCTTCCGTAATCCATGTGTTTCTCTTATTGTATTTGTCGCGTGTTGTTACAAGAGGAAAGCATTCATTGAAAATGTTTTTGATGTCAGATATGAATGTGTTGTAGTTAATGTTTACTGAACTCTGACTGTAGAAGGTCCAGTGAGTTTCATTTAATTTCGAGACAAAAGTGTTTACATTTGGCTGGCTGAAATTTTCTGACCCGTTTTACTGTAGACCTATATGGTTTGTCCAAGTATGGCAATGAGATAAACAGTGCTGAATGATCAGATATTCCTAAATCTAACACAAGTTTTTCTGTGTCACCATAATTTTTGCTGCTCACTATATTATCAATGCTTGTTGCAGAAGTAGCTGTTACCCTCGTGTACTCGTTAAAATTTAGTATTAAGCCATTTGTAGCCAACAAATCCTTCAGTGAAGTGACAAATCTGTTATCATCCCTTATATATATATATATATATATTAAAATCAGAGCAAATTGCAATCTTTTTATATGGTTTCCCTACCTGTAACCTACTTAGTAGAGTTTCAAATTTCTCTAGAAATGCACTGGTAGCCCAATATTCCGGGACATGATAAATGCTTATGATTAGTAAGCCGTGATCCAAAAGCTCAATGCAACAGCTTTCAAATACCTGTTCCTCATTCAAACAATTGAAAGTCTTTCTGACTTTGAAGTTTTGTGTCTGTTCAACTAATATACCTGATCCTCCATACCCATTTTTTCTACAAAAACTCGCTGCTTACTTGTATCCTGAAATTGAATTTAATAGAGTGACAGTGTCCCCTTTAAGCCAATGTTCATTCAAACATATGACTTTTACAGATTTTATCTTCTCCAAGAATATTTCCAAGTCGTATAGCTTTTTTATCATTCCCCCTGACACGCCGCCTACATTTAGGTGCATTATGAAGCTATTTTTACCCATTAAAGCATTTACATTTTCTATTAAACTGACTGCAAAGTTTACACCTAAACTTGTTTTTAGGCCTATAGCTAATTTACGATCCCACGCTTTTATCAGTTTTCTCAGACCTAATTCCATAGGAATTGGCCCACGATACTAGTTTCCCTGCAAACGAGCTTCCATTGCAATAGCAGTTGTATTTTTGTGGTCCTTATTAATGGAAAAACAATATTTATGTAGATCTTCATCAGGAAATACTTAGACTAGTAATTTATCATAACACATTTGTTTTGTTAAAAGTATGATTTTGACCTTGTATGAAGGAAACAAAAATTTCACGTTTACACTATCCAACTTTGATCACTAGTGTTGGTTCGGACAGCTCTGTTCGAAACCTTGCACTCACCACTCTCTGTGCTATTATTAAGTTTTCAGCTTCCATCATGGTAGTACCTTATCTTACAAAACATGACTGACACCATGGACTCATCAGCTCTTAAGATCTCTCAGCCATCTTAAAGAACCATTTAGTAATAATACACTGCATGTTTAAAAGATTGGTGTATGGGTCAAGGGCAACAAAACTCGTTCCATAGATTAAAAGCAGTGAAGTTTGGGCAGTGTAACTGATTGCAGGCAAATACCTGGATTATATTCATCCATTATTTCAAGTACTGAATTGTTGCCAATTTCAAATTTAGACTAGATTTCAAATTGGAGTAGCATCTGTATTACCAATTGTATGATTATATTACTGTAGTCTGTGATGGTATTTATGGCCTCTGAACCAGGGCTCATTTATTACGAAACGAATTATTGCACACTATTGTACCTGACTGTAACTTTATAAGACAGCTTAAACTTCTGCGAATGCAGCTGTCCATAGTGCAGTGACTCGGTGCACTTGACAATACAGCACGCCTTGTGACCTGTATCATGGTGAGAGGCCATTAATGCCATAGCCGACTATAGTTTGTGTTTGAAATTGTGCTCATTTGTGGGCTACCATATATGCTCATTATTTAATCCAGTATTGTAATGTTTTACTTTGTGTGATGAAGATTATACTCAGAAAACGCAACTGGGGATTCCATTAAATTTAATAGTCTTGTATGTACTACTGCAAAACATGACCTATATGTCATTCTATTTACTTGTGTTTTTCATTAACATTACAAATTCATTTTTAAGTTTTTTGAGATAGTCAATATGACTTCAGTCAGTTCATTGTGAAGACCCATATGAAATACGTATGACAAGATTAAGGAATATTTCGTGTGGATACTTTTAATGTAGTAAAAAACTAAGTTACATTTCATTATCTAGGCTACTTATAATTTTTTCAATAATGGAGTATATATAACTAACTGTAAAGCCATTCAGTTCAAAATGTGATTTTTATGCTTTTTGTCGTACTTGCCTGTTAGCAGATCAGTGAACGCCTTTATTGCTAGCTGTTATTTATCCTCCATTATTGACTTTTCATTATTAAACTAGTTCTTATTTTTGTGTATTGTGTACATTACTTGCTTGTAGCTTGCTATAAAATTATATATAATTTTAAGGAATACCGACATCTGTCTGCAAATTACAAAAATTACATTTATTGAGAAACATTGCTGTTTTTGTTTTAAAGTCATAAATTATTCTTTTTCGCATTTTATTTCATGCTGTTGCATAGGTGTTGCTGGAAATTGATTGTATAAATTCTGGGTTTTATGTGCATTATCACTGTTTATGTACATGATGACAAAATAATATACATCAATTTAAGTCTACACAGTATGTTTTGATAATATTAGCACACACATGATCAATATAGATTGTTACTGAATGTATTCATAAATGACAAGCAGTATATGTCAATATCACATGGATTTTCAAATGTAATAAGGAATAATTAGAATTTAATTCTTAGGAAATTGTTGGCTCAAATAGGGATTCTCTTTACTTATTCCTAACAAACTCTTTGCTAAGTCCGACATGGCTTCTTATTGTGTCAGACTTCTCTTTTCTTTCCTGTCGGTCTCGCTTGGCCAACTCTTGCTTTTTCGACCCCGACGGTATTAGGTTGGGAGGCCCGAGGGTGTCTTTCATTTTCATTCTCTAATTTCATCTTCTGAAGGGAGGCACTGAAGATACCACCTTGGCTGCCAATGTTGATGAAACAACTGATGTATACAAAATAAAGTAAACTGCATGTATTAAACCTCCTTAAAAGTGGGATGAACATCATAGCAATCTGGAACTATTGTTGCCTTTGGACATGTCTTCACCAAGGATGTAATAGGAGTACCAGTTCAGAGACAGTCCTGCAGAGGACAACACTGAAGAAATCACGTGAACAAATATGAGACAGAGCAGGCTGCTGTCAACAAATCAGTGCCTTTCTGCTCCAACCCGGACATTACTAATTTTGTTGGTTGCTGATGTCACTAGAATGAAGTGAAAATGATGTCATGTTGTGTTGGTGTGTTATACAAAGAAATAAGGGTACTGGTGCCTCACACACCCTATAGGCATTTGCACTGAGTCTCCTTATAGTGGCAACTACTGGAGGAGCGATGATGATGTGGAAGACAGTCGTGCACCTCTGATAGTAGCATGCTGATAGAAGTGGAGCTAGCCTGACAAGATTCGTAAGTCCTTCTGTTGAAAGGAAATTATTCTGTCTGTGGCAAACCATCCTTCCACAGATGTTGTGTTAAAAGTATTCTTAGTACGATGCTTCTTCCATTCTTATACCCAACCTCAAATTTCGTAGAAGGTCCATCAACATTAAGGACCAGGGTAGCAAAGTATGACGAGAAATTCACAAATGCCATGGAGCACACACTGAATTCAATGCCACATTTCCACTCAATGACTACTTGTAGCACATCAAGGTGTCCTGAAGAGTTTTAGGCTGAATGCAGTCTAGAACTACAATAAGAGCTGAAAGCCAGCAGCTTACAAGAAACAGAGTGCAATGTACAAGGAGTAGCCCAGCATCTTGAATGTGGAAGCCCTTTTCACTCACCCCTAAACCACTGGGGACACAGTAATCATCGCACCTGCAAGGACTACCTAAGCACGCCTCCCGTGAGACACAAATTTCCAGCTCCGCCGTGCCCACAGTACTCAAACTCGTAGTCACTATGTACTAATTCCTGGCTGGGTACACATTTTTTTAGCTTTGCTCATTCACAGTTGAAGTCATATATTCTGTGAAAAGCTTATAAATATACAAATATGAAAGTAAATGTAAGTAAAATATTGTATGTTAGAGTTAACTTGTATTTGACAATATCTCGTGCAACAGCGATGTTGTCCCAAACACCAGTCAAAATATTCCAATGTTGTAGATGAAGAAACTAGTTACTTTATTCATAACAGTATCACACTGACTGTTAATCTTATAAAGTGTGCATATTGATTAGCAGGTTACTACTGAATTGTAAAAAAATAAGATATAAGTTTATTATATTTCAATATCATTATATGATTGTGATAGTACCCGGTGGGTGTTCCAGAGCATAAAGAACTCGTGGAGCCCTGCTTGAGCCCATTCCCTTTCACTGAGTGTTTTTCATGAAAATGAACCTCACTGATGGCTGCTGTGTGGTACTGGAAAACAGGCCAACTGCCACAGGGGTCTGTGCTTAATCTGTCTGCCAATAGGATGGTTAAGTTTCTCATACACTATCATCTCATGGAAGAGCAACATTCCAATGAAATGAAATTATATACCTTTTTGGTCCAATTATGAGATTCTGTTAAATAAGTGTACAAACTTAGAATTGTGAGTTAATTTACAACTGATTTTTGTTGCAAGAAACATTGTAGAAGCTAATCTTTTACTCTATTTATTTAAATCACATTTTGAATTTACTTTTGCATTATACATATCAATTGTGATAACACTACGATTAAACTAGTAGTTACCGAACTGAGGCAAAATAGTATAAGAAGTGAACTGCAATAATTGAAGTCAACTAGCTTTTACCTGCAACTTTGGTCATGTTAATGTCCTTACATGTGTGTCAAAAACCATCGGAAGTTCAATAATTTCATAACTTTTTTTTTTTTTTTTTTTTTTTTTTTTTAACTCATGTCTAGTATCATGAGGGCAAAAGATAAGTTTCCATTGTAAATATAAACCATGCATAAAATGATGGTAAATACAGTCTTCCTTCATTGAGATGGAAATAAAGACATTATTAAATATGAAAAGAAACTCTGTTACATCATGACTAAACTGCTGACTGAAGAAGCTATACGTTACACAATGTGTAAATTTCTCAGGATTCAAATGTCATCAAAATCGGTTTGGCAGTTCGAATGTGTTTACATTTTATTTAAGCATTGCATTCATTATTTTACAAAGTGTGATAAATTTCAAATGTCAAAGTATATATATCACTTTTCCAAGGCATTTTCAAACATCTTAGAAACTATAAGAGAAATGTAGAAGCTCAGCTGCTCCATATTTTGAGTTGTTATAAATATATAACAAATATCTTGAATTAAGGACACACTTACTAAAGTAGCCTATATTCTTCTTCAGCATTCAAGCTATCTCCATACCACATTTAATCAAAATTGGTTGAGCAGTTCAGTTGTGAAAGCCTAACAGACTGAGTTTCTGTTGCATTTATAATATTAGTACGGATTATTATTATAATTTTGTACCTGTTTACAGTGAACATTTTTATTCAAGAAACACATTGATTCAAGAAAAGCCTGCTTGACAATTTTACTGTATTTGGTCATTAAGGATGTTACCGACCTTTAATGTTTGAAATTTTATATACATTATCTTAAATACTATTAAGTACTTACTTTTCCCAGCTTGTACGTTCTCCAGGTTCTTTTATATGCTAAAGAGAATGGTCATGTTACAAAATTAGGGCAGATGTTCTTACTCCGCCAGGAGAATAAACTTGGTAAATGTCCCATGGACCAAACTGTTCTAAACAAAAAACAATTTTGCTCATATTGGCAAGGTATATCTGAACAAAATACTGTAGCACTAAGTGGCAAGCATATGATAAACATTAAATTTAAAATGTGATCAAATTGCAGCTAAAAAGAAATTCCTTGTATAACATTGATGATTTCTAATGTAGTACAATTAATGATTTAAACATTTTATTGTAATGGGAATTACCTACATTATGAACTAGCCTATGTATTATACAAATATGAAAGTAAAATTTTTAATGTTAATACTCTGTTGTCTATAAGGAAGTAACTTGTATTCAACAATGTATCATGCAACAGCAGGGTTGGTTGTTGTCAAATGAACTGATTTAATTTTTTAAGCTGATTTCAAACCACCAATCATTTTTCATTGTAGTAGATAAACTAGTTACTTTTTTCATGACAGTATCATACTGAACAAGTTATTTATATAATCAGTGCATATTAATGTGCAGTTACTATTAAATTGTAAGGAATAAGAGATAAGTATGTTATAATATTTCAATGTGTATAAGTGATTGTCATGTTAACCATCCTAGTACTAGTTAGGTGTATAAGGGCACAAAGAATGCATGGAGCCCTACTGAACCAATTCCCTTTCACTTAGCTTGTTTGAATGAAAATCAACCTCACTGATATCTGCTGTGGTAGCTGCTGTGGCACTGGAAAACAGACTAACTGCTTTTCTGTACTCCATGTGTCCACTAGAGTAGTGTCACAGGGGTTGGTGCCAGCTCTACCTGTTAATATGAGGGTTAATTTAATTTCAGTGGCATGTTGTTCTTTCATCAGATGATAGTGTAGTGTATGAGAAACCTATTTATCTTATTGGCCCAGTTAAGAGATTTCTTTAAATAACAATATACAAAACTAGAATTGCCAGTTAATTTATAATTGATATGGTGTAAATTATGTGGTAAAGAAGAGGTTTGAAATTGTTCAGAATTTGTTGGAATTTGCTAAAGGGAACTGGTTTTTCAATAATTCATAATTCATCAATATAATCCAGGTATTTGTGCCTTGTTACTCTGCATGAACAAGGTTTTTAAAAATCATTTGTAAGGAGGATCATTTCCACTACATAACAACATGTTTCAATTTTACGAGGTTTAGTAAACACCATAGGAGTAGGAGAATTAAAAAAAAATGTAAAATAAAATAAAATGAATTTATGTGAAACAAGGCAATGAATGAGATTGTTTATTTCACTCATTCTTCATTAAGGTAATCAGCCGTTCAGATTTGGTATGTAATAATATCGTAGACAGGTCTTTGCTGCACTTCATTCCCCAAACCCCCCCTTTCTTACGTGTCTCAATACATAATTACAAGTAAAATGGAGACGAGTGTTCAAATGGTACAGGTGAATTCTGGCCTGGTTTTCATTTTCTGCATCAGCCCCATGTTGCACGAACACTTTAATCACTTAGATACACAACTACTAAATTGTTTGTTTATGATAAATTTATTGTAATGATAAATAAAATAAAATATAATATATATTTACAAAACAAATACTGCATTAAGAGTGAGCGGTACTAGATTGTTCCCAAGTTTGGGAATGGACATAAATTTGGAAGGCAGTATTAAGTTTTGTAGTAAATAAATCTCACAAGGAGACCACCTGGGTATCGGATTTTAGAATTTTTCTGTATTTATGGTACGTGGAGTTCAGAACTCAAATAGCAATCAGTCAAAGCCATTCGATGCAATTCTCAAAAATTGTCTAGAAAATCAACTTTAAAATTTTGCTAGTACACGTATCAATAACTAAAGCACTTGTAGCTTATGTCGGTGTAGCACAGGTGGTAGTGTTCTGGGCTCACAATCATAGTCAGTGGTTTGAATCCCAGTGTGACAGGCATTATTCTCATTGTGTTCGAATTCAGGTATATATAGAACATTTTGGGATCTGTAATTCCACGTGTTATGTCAGTTTTTATTTATGTGTAAAACTGAACACCTTGTCACCTAAAACGATGGGTCAGAAGGTTAGCTGCTTGGAAAGCCATTAGTAGCAATGGAGATGACTATCCAAAAACAGCGTCGTAGCTCTTCACAAACTGATCAATCAAAGACTGTCGTTAACTACTAGTGAAGCCAGTACCATAAAAAATGCCACTAATGATTTTTTTAATTGAATCCATCATTATTTAAACTCTTTATAAAATGTAGATAATTTCGAATAAACAAAAATACATGCATTTTTCACAAAAATTACCATTACATTTTGAAATTGTTAAAGTATTACAAATGGAGGAGGGGAAAAAGATGTATCACGGATCCTACAGTTACGGGTCTACAATGCTACTACCTGCACCGCACCGACAGACATTGCAAGTGCTTTAATTATTGGTACTTACAAGTACTTGCAAAACTTCAAAGTTGATTTTCTCAAGACTATTTGAGAGTTGTGTTGAATTGCTTTAGCTGAGTGTTGTTTGAGTTCTGAACTTCATGTACCATAAATGTAATTCTAAAATCCAATACCCATAAGGTCCCCTTGTCAGGCTTAGACAGTATGTGGCTTAAGAGCACTACCTAATCATCTCATCTGAACAATTTGTATTTCCCTATTTTCAACATTTACCTACAATTAGAATCCTAACAAGTGTAATTGTATGTCAAAAGAACATTCAGATTTTTAAAATTTCAAGGTAAAATCTTAAATTGTTATCCATTATCATATAATTTTAGTGAGACAGTCACTTAACGCATAATTCTGTGTAACACAAGTCATGTTTAGAGGTTTATGGTTATGGTTCTTTGATGATAGAGCAACAAGAATACTGCCATAAACTGCTACCTTCAGTATTTTTGGAAAATTGTCAAAGTAACAATTTATGATCATTTCTTGAGGAGACAACAAATATGATGAGACAGACATAGATTATACCTACTTTTGGGACTATGTTGGCATCTTTCTGTTGTATGCTTGGTCTCTTGTTTGTTTTGTCTTGTGGTGTCTTGGCCCTTTTACACAGCTGTTCTCACGATGTTACGGTTGGGAAGCAATAGAGGTCTGCCTTCCTGCAATAATGAGTTTGCCGTGAGTCTGTCCATTTTTATTAGAAATGTGTTGGAACATCTAATGTTGCTGCTCTGGGGGAGTGTGGTGTGGGAATATTGAACTACTTTGGTATGCTAAAGATACATGTTACCTGTATCTCAAGTCATTCAGTCTGATGTCATATTCTGGTGTGCACCAGAGTGCTCAGAAGCACCAATGGCTTGTTGCAAGTCGCTGTTCTTCCGAAGGACTTTGAGAAATTTTACTTCAGTTTACTTTCAGTTTCAACTATTCTTATAAAGTATTTATTAAATGCATCTGGACTACAGGTATTAGCACATGAGCTGGGTTTTTCCCTATGTTCTTTGACTAGGGCCCATGCGGCCTTGTAGGGATTTTGGGCTCTTTCAGTGACTCTCACATTGCTTTCTGTTTTTGTTTGTTCTACTTTTTGTAGATCCTTTTAGCATGTAGGTAACTGTAATATAGTTTATTCTTTAAGTCAGCATCTGTAGCTGCTTTTACCTGTCATTCAAAATATGTCCAATACATTTTATGTTTCCTAATTTCGGGGTATACCACAACTTTTCCTTTACAATTTTTTTTTTTTTTTTTGTATTCTTTTGTTTTGCTTCTTATGCTTTGTTGGAAATGTGTCATCAAATTTTTCTTTTGGTGTCAGAAACATACTTCTGAATGCATCACTTAGTTTCTTATCGTCAATTAATTGTTTCCATTCAACAGCAGACAATGAAGATTTGAGAGCATCCAGTCCTCCCGCCGTTATGACCATACTACTGAATACATAGTTACAATGCCATGTAGGAATATCTTGATTACTCAGTTGTTTCCCAAAGCTCCATAATCACTGTTTCATGATCTGCAAGCATTGGCTCAATCACACTTATCTTGTAGTCCCAACTATTTAAATTAGCTATGATAGTATCAAGACAGGCATCTCCTCGAGTTGGTAAAAAAATTGTCAAAAAAAGTCCAAAACTGCTTATAAGGTTCATAAACATTTGCACTCTGACACTAATTTCACCAATATGAATTTTAAAATCACCACATAAAGCAATTTTTGCTCCCACGTGGATAAGGTAATGCAGACAGCTTTCCAACTGGTCAATAAAGATTTCCCATCTGGGGAACGATACACTAAAACAACAATCTTGTTCCTATTAGGTAGCTCCACAGCAGCCAGTTCCAGATCCATGTCCCTACAGAAGTTTTTCAAATCAATTTTCTTGGCACTGTACTGTTTACTAACATACACACACACTCCAACATGAACTGTAGTCTCTCTACACCATGCACTTTTCAATTCCAGATATTCAATGGAGGTGTAGTACACAGTTTCTGGTTTAGCTAGCCAGTGTTCACTAATACATAGAACATCGGGTCTCACTTCATCAATACAAAGCAACAGAACAACAAATTTGGTCCAGAGGCACTGCACATTCACACTAACAAAATTTTACTAAGCCTGCTTTTTCTTCAGTACTGCCGTTTCTCTTATCACTAGAGAGTTCTTGATCCTGAGAATTTAACGCACAGGAGCTCTTGGCATTCTTTGGAATAAAAGAGTCTTAATGCAACACTTTTAGGCCATACATTTTTGTCCATTATTTTATCCTTTAACTCGAAATCAACAGCGATTTTAAAGCATTTGTCACTCCCTTTGTTTCCAGTTTTTCAACTGTGAAACTATTCGCATGTGGGAAAATATTTGTTAGGAAAGTAGTAACCATTTCAGCTGTAGTACCAGCCGTTAGTTTGCTAAGGTTGAACCAGGCTTTTTTATCTCCACAGAGCATTTTTTTTTTCAGTATTAGTACCTATTATAACTTTACTTCTAGTTTTAGTACTAATATTTCGTGACATTAGCATAGCAGGCATTAAAGTACACTGTACCAGATTTTACATTTTGTACCACAGACCTGGCTGACAAACTTGTGTTGTCTGTAGTTGTTTTGATAAGGCTGGTTTTTTTTTTTTTTTTTTGAGTACACTGGAATATGTTCTATCTTCTTGCTTGTTATTCTCCTCCTTCCAGTTGACTGAAGATTTTTCTCTCCATCAGATTGTTCATAAGTGTACTTGGATTGTTTTCAATGTTGGAGTTTGATTCAATGAAGTTTTCATTGTTTATACTTGAGCTAGATACCACTGCAGCGATGTTTTTGATGTTACTTAAGATTATGTTGTTGTAGGAACCCTACCCTTGTCAGTAAGTTTCTAAATGTAAATGAATTTTTGTTTCTTAATAAAGCAAGGTTATGAATAAAAGAAGTTAATCACTTTCAGTCCACTGTAAAACTGGTTGATGCTTAATCCACATTTAAACTTTTTACTCTAATACCTAGCACTATTTAGTTATGCTAAAAATCAAAATAACTGTTTAACACTGAAAAAGTTGAATCATCAAATGAGAGATTGACTCATTATTTTACTTTTTATTTCTGCTATTATTTTAACTACCTAAATCCAACTCTTTGCTTAAGCTTTACATAAATTGCAGGTAGTGGCCCTTAAACTAAACTACTGTCTTCTGAGCAAATTTTAAGGAAATTGTGGATTTACCTATTTCATTTATAAAAGTCTTATGTTAATTAGTAAGTAAAGCAATTTTTTATAATTGCTATACATGAGCCACCACACTAAAAGACTCAAAGGTACAAAGTCAATAGCAAGTATTTTCCAGATAACCTATCCACTTCAGTGCTCTCATCACTTGTAAAGAATAACAATACACGTTGAATTAGCAATATCTGAGAACTGCTTTCACACAAACATAATGAGGTCCATACTTGCATACAATTCCTAATAAAACTACTTTGCCTATGGTGCAGCAACGAGCAATGATTGTGGCTGGCAATAAAATTAGAGTGCAATAGATCAGTACAGTAAATAATGGCTAATAAACTTCTTCCTAATGTTAGTACTTGCCTCCCCAATACACTTGATGTAAAATCACACAACCACTGCTGCTCACTGTGTGTCCGATCATGCCTGATGCAAGAACACAACTCTTTCTTAGTCTCCAAGGTTCTGCGGCATGCAAACATATTTTGGCACATTTTTACAACTCTTCTGCCACATTGGTACTTCACATTTTGTGTGGAATTACACAGGCTTTGGTATGACTTAGACATAATAAAACCCTAAGCATGTACCTCAGTGAGTGTTAGGGCCTACAATATTAACAAAACTCAATGACTTTGTAAAACAATCATTAAAGAAAAAAAAGGTGTTATATTGCTACTATGAAAGAATGGTGAAAGTTCCCTTCAGGAACTTACAACATTTGCGTGCTAATTCAATTGATGAATGAGACAACTTGATTTTTCTGGTTGAGGTGTAAAGTGGCCAAGTGTTGACTTACTGCCACTGTATAATATAACCACATCACCATCACTTTATCAACAACTATCACTATAACCCACCAGATCCATTTTCTAGTGTTGTAGTGACCGGTGACTAACTGTCCCAGCTGTCACAGACTTTTCTCACAGTGCCTCACTTGACTTGTCCATTATACATCTGTTATCTCTCTCTCCTCAGAGCGTCCTGCCCCCAAGTTCTGTGCACTTGTTCCCATTAATCCCACCTCCACCTTACATGAAATCGCTTATAGGACTACCAGACACATTATTGGCAGTAACATTACACTATTAACCCGCAATTCTTCTTAGTTAGATGTAGAAGTAGGTATGTTTCTCTTAATATGAAGCTAAGGCCTTTGTGGGGTCCTCATATAATTACACTGGTCCCACTATAAGCCCTCTGTATTTTGTCTTCTTGTGTATGTGATTTGTCTAACCAAAACTCCTTGCCTCCCATAAAGTCTGTCACTCAAACCTAGAGAAATGATTTTAGAGTTTTTCACCAACATTTATTTTTATTTATTTTGTATTCCATTAATCCGTCATGTGATAAATAACAAAGATGTGGAATGAGTCATGTTTCCAATGCCATACAAATATATACAATAATTTTTTTTCCTTAAACGGGTTTACAATCTTAGAAAAACACTTAAAATAAATGAGGTATATGTCTACCAGCATAAAACAATAAATTAAAAAGAAAATGATACACTGTCTTATTTTAATGAGTGGGATGTATAATACATTAAAACAAGTAAACAGAGGTTCATAAAAACATAAGGCAATACAAGATTTACAAAAATAGATTAAAAAAATCATTGTTTTGTATGCAGATACTCATCTAAAGAATGAAAAAACTTTTCCATAAGGCATACTTTCATCTTATGTTTAAATGTAGGCAAGGCATTAATGTGAACTTTGATGTCTGAAAGAGAGCTGAACATTTTTGTGGCAGAATAATGGACACATTTATGCACAAGACTTAAATTTTTGAGATCCCCATGTAGATTTAACACACACAACACAACACTGTCTGCCTCTCAAGCAGAGTGCTCTGCTATTTATACACAGACAGCATTTACCAGAAATTAGAACAACAGTTAACATAAGAAACAAGTAGAATTTACAAATGAACACAAGAAAGATGTAGAAACTTCTGGAATTGTTAATTACAAAGAAATAAATTTTTGCCGGTGGACGGGATTGAACCGGCAACCTGTAGCACCGCAGTCGTTGACGCTATCCCCTGCGCCGTGCCGGCAGTCGGTGTACGTGGTATCTCGCGGCATTGCTCCCTCTCTTGAAGAAACGGCGACCTGCTGTTATGTTCCCTGTGGAGCCAGCTGCAATGTCCTGGATCTTGACCATGTCATGGGTCCTCTGTATGGCGGTTCAAGGGAATCCTTCCCTTCTCCACGATTATCGATGACAGACGTTTCTGTCGTGGCTTCATCAGGAACATTACCGTCCTTGAACAAGAAGCCATTGTCGTCTACCTGCTCTTCAGGATCATAGTAGGGCTTCATGTGCAGTACGTAAACAATGTCTCTTCGTCTTTGTCGTTGACGGCTCATAATCCTCAACTTCGTATGTGACATCTGACAGGCTGCATATGACACAATACGGATCAAAGTATCGCTTCAATAACTGTTCTCACAGTCCAACCTTCCGTACAGGGGTAAAAATCCATACCAGATCTCTTGGGCTGTACACAACAGGTCGGTGCTTGTCGTTATAGCGCTGACGGTCCTTCTCCTGGACACCCCCTGCGGGTTCGCCTGTCATAAGAGGTGACTAAAAGGCTTTTTGGCCATATATCTTTGGTCCCCTATGTGGGTTTGACTTTCCATTTGTCAAAATTTTCCTGAAGAGCGAACCATTTGGGGAAGGACACCTTACGTGGTGCAATGAGTATTTATTGTGCAATTCTATCTTATGCACCCATTATGGAACAGAATCATGGCTGCGGCTTTTATGTAACCGTCGGGCAGGTTATTTCATCTCAGCACAAGCCATGTCCATTGTGCACTGACACCCTTCACCCCAGTCATAATGGTTTACACTGCGCCAGAAAGCGCTCGGTTGGTCACAGTGCGTGGTTTTCAATGTACAACAATAAATTGCGAACTGTAAAACCGATCCCGACCGCTTGGAGGACCTCCTCACGCCCCTCTCGGCGAGAGGTGGTCATCCTGGCCCGGTTGCGGATCGGTCACTGCCGTTTCAGCCACCGTCACTTGCTCTCTGCCGACCCTGCACCGCTGTGCTCCTGCGGTGAACTGCTGACAGTGCGACATGTTTTACTGACTTGTGTTAATTTTAATCATCTCCGTGTAGCCCTTCACTTGCCGACTACTCTGGAGGAAATTTTAGCTGATGACACACGAGCAGCTGCTCGAGTTTTGCGTTTTATCGACTTGACCAACTTATCCAAGGATATTTAACCCTTTTAATTGTCTATTATCTTTCGTGTTTAGCCTTTTGTTGATGTCCTGACAGTCACCTTTTTTTCTTTGAGATCATAGCGAATCTGTGTTCTTGGCTGGGCGCTAATGACCGTAGAAGCTGTGCGCCCTAAAACCACAAGAAAGAAAAAGAAAAAAAAAAAAGAAAAAAAACTGTGGCAGAGTCTGAGAAACACCTATCACCGGCGAAGTCCCCAAGGGAACGGAGCGGTAAACCAAGGACATAGAAATGCACGACACAGGAGACCACGGTGGTTTCTGTGCTACCACTCCCTTCCGCCTCCACCTCTACTTCTGAGGATGAGGTGGAGATTCTTGTCACCCAAGGACCTCGCTCTTGGGGACGCACTTGACAAAACGGATGACCCAGGGGACAAACCTACACCGGTGGATGCTAGTGATGCTGAGTTGTAGCCCACCCACTCGTCAGACTCGTGTCTTCCCCGCGCTCAACCAATGTCATCCTCCAGTGGAACTGTGGTGGTTTCTTCCCCCACCTGGCGGAGCAACGGCAGCTTCTGAGCACGACACCTGCTTTCTGCATTGCTCTCCAGGAAACCTGGTTTCCAGCAATTCGGACCCCTGCCCTTCATGGCTACAGGGGATTTTACTGCAATCGTAGCATATATAACAGGGTCTCAGGTGGAGTGTGTGTGCATGTCCTCACCTCTGTGTATAGTGAACCCATGCCCCTTCAAACACCATTAGAAGCAGTGGCTGTCATGGTGAGGACCACACAGGAGTTTACCGTCTGCAGTATCTACTTGCCGCCAGATAGTGACGTATCTTTGAACGTTTTGGCTGCACTCATAGCTCAGCTACCCCCACCTTTCTTACTGTTGGGCGACTTTAATGCCCACAGTCCCTTGTGGGTTGGATCTACGATCTCTGGTCATGGCAGGGTTGTCGAGGGTTTACTAACTCAACTCGACCTCTGCCTCTTAAATACAGGTGCCCCCCACAAATTTTAGTCTGGCACATGGCACATTTTCGGCCATTGCTCTGTCGATCTGCAGCCACAGCCTTCCACCATCTGTTCACTGGAGAGCCCATGACGACTTGTGTGGCAGTGACCATTTCCCTGTCTTTTTGTCACCCCCACAACGTGAGTCCCCAGCACGCCCACCCAGGTGGGTTCTGCACAGGGCTAACTGGGAAGACTGTCCTTCTGCTGCCATCGTTGGCCCTCCCCTACTCGAGGAAATCGATGTGGTGGTCGAGAGCGCCAATCATTCCATTATATCTGCTGCGAATGCTACCTTCCACGTACATCAGGGTGCCCACGGCGTAAGTGCCGTGGTGGTCGTCGGAGGTCGCTGAGGCCATTAAAGACCGCAGGCGGGCCTTATAGCGGTTCAAACGGCACCCTTCTCAGGAGCACCTCACCAATTTAAACGGCTTCGCGCTGGTGTTCGCCAGCTAATCAGAAGACGGAAACAGGAGTGCTGGGAGAGGTACGTTTCCACTATTGGGACAGGTACCTCGGCTTCGCAGGTCTGGAGTAAAATCAGGCGTCTACAGGGATTACAGACGCCAGCGGGAATCCCTGGGATCTCCACAAATGGAGTTACATGTACGGTCCCGGCCACACTTGCAGAGATGTTGGCCGAGCATTAAGCTTGTGCCTTTGCCTCTGCAAATTATCCACCGGCCTTCCGTACAGTGAAGGAGAGGGTAGAACGCCAGTCTCTCTCCTTTCGTACCAGCCCTTTACTGAGTGGGAGCTCCTCAGTGATCTTCAACAATGTCCTGACACGGCGCCAGGGCCTGATAGCATCCATAGCCAAATGCTGAAACATCTCTCAGCAGATAGTCGGCATAACCTCCTTGCGGTCTATAACCGCATTTGGTGTGATGGTGTTTTCCCGTCACAGTGGCGGGAGAGTATCATCATCCCAGTGCTTAAGCCCGACAAACATTCTCTTTCCTTGGATAGCTATCGGCCCATTAACCTAACATTCCTTGCAAACTGTTGGAGCGGATTGTCAGTCGGCGGTTGTGTTGGATTCTTGAGACTTGGGGATTATTGGCTCCATGCCAGGGCGGTTTTCGCCAGGGTTGATCTACCACCGACAGTCTGGTGTACCTCGAGTATGCAATCCACACAGCCTTTTCCCGGCGCCACCACCTTGTTGCTGTCTTCTTCGATATGCACGAAGCATATGATACAACCTGGCGACGACACATCCTGAACACTTTACACGACTGGGGCCTCCGGGGCTCTCTACCGATTTTTATCCAGAATTTTTTAGCTGTCCGTACCTTTAGTGTTCAAATTGGTGCCTCCCTGAGCACTTCTCATATCCAGGACAATGGCGTTCCTCAGGGCTCGGTTTTAAGCGTTCCATTATTTTTAGTTGCCATCAACTGTCTAGTGACAGCGGTTGGATCATCGGTCTCCCCTTCTCTTTACGCTGACGACTTTTGTATCTCATTTAGATCCTGCAGCACCCAAGTTGCCGAGCGTAGGTTGCAGGGTGCTGTTCGGAAGGCGCAGTCCTGGGTGCTTACTCGTGGCTTACACCCGAACTACCGGCAAGTTTTTTCCACTGTGGCCGTCCGTCACCAGCAGCAGCGACCCGGGTCAGGGCACACAATAGCCATCCGCGTGCAGTCCCTCCTGGGGGAGCTTCAGTCCTATCCTCTCCCACCTCCAGTTCACGCACACCTCCATGGTGCCTGCCACGGCCATGTCTTCGTTTAGACTTGGCCTACGGGTGCAAGACTCGCTTACCCCTGAGGCTCTCCGTCGCCAGTTTTTTGCTGTCGTTGCTGAGCACCCTGGCTACAACATTGTTTATACGGATGGCTCGTTGGTAAACGGCCGCATTGGCTTTGCCTATGTCCACGGCGACCACCTTGAGCAGCAGTCTCTGCTAGAGGGCTGCAGTGTTCATACTGCGGAATTGGTGGCCATTCTCTGTGCTCTCGAGCATATGCGTACCTGCTCAGGTGACTCTCTCCTTCTTTGTAGTGACTCCCTGAGCAGCTTACACGTCCTGGACCAGTGTTACCCCCGTTCGCCATTGGTGATGGCCATCCGAGAGACTGTTTTTGCCCTTGGTCGATCTGGTAGGTCTGTGGTGTTTCCTTGGTCGCAAGGACACTTTGGTATCCCGGGCAATGAATTTGCCGATGGGCTTGCCAAACAGGCTGTTAATGCCCCTATCTTAGAGATCCGCCTCCCAGCTCCAGATCTCCGTTCCTTGTTGCGCCGCCGAGTACATCAGCTTTGGGCTGCTGAGCACTCCCAGCAAGCTCTGGGTTGTCAAGGAGACTACGGCTGCGTGG
The DNA here is from genome assembly GCA_026315105.1 of Locusta migratoria. Classification (NCBI taxonomy): domain Eukaryota; kingdom Metazoa; phylum Arthropoda; class Insecta; order Orthoptera; family Acrididae; genus Locusta; species Locusta migratoria. The sequence goes on from CM048749.1 coordinate 378,101,276, forward strand.
CGCTCCTCAATAAGTGGCTCTTGCCGGGACTCGGTGGTTTTGTGTCGCCTCCGCATTGGGCACACGTGGCTTACCCATGGACATCTCCTTCGGGGCGAGGACTGACCCCGATGTCGGTGTGGCTCCCGTCTGACAATCGTCCACATCTTGTTGGAGTGCCCCCTGTTAGCCCTCTTGCGGAGAAATTTTAACCTCCCTACTTTTTTATCAGAAGTTTTAGGTGACGATGCTACAATGGCAGTGTCCGTTTTACGTTTTATTTGAGCAGGGTTTTTTGTCATTATCTCTAACTGGACATTTCTTTGTGTTGCCGAGTGGTTGACTTTTCCATTCTTATGGTCGGTCAACAACAGAAATAGCATTCTTCGTTTAAGGTGTCTTAGTGTGATTGTCTCTTTTCGTTTTGTATCTTTTCGTTTTTGATGATGTTTTATGAACTCAGTGGGACTCCTCTCCCACTTTTCAACCTTAACCTCTGGACGTATTTCCTTCATGTCCTCGATTTTACTTTTGGCGCTTAGTGGGGGACTGATGACCATTGTAGTTTTGTCCTCCTTAAACAAACACACACACACACACACACACACACACACACACACACACTCCTGGGCGTCCAGTGTCCATATGCGAGCCAGCTGTGTTGCTTCTTCGACCTTGGTGATGAGCTGTTTAACATAGTCATCCTGAGTGTCGTCCGGTTGGAACGGGAACAGCGTATCCATTGTAGTCTCAGCTTCACGGCCACGGAGCAGGAAAAACGGAGTGAAGCCTGAGGTGTCTTGTTTTGCGGTATTGTAAGCAAATGTCACGACTGGCAGAATTGTATCCCAATCCTTCTGCTCAACATCGACGTACATCGACAGCATATCGGCTAACGTCTTTTTAAAACGTTCCTTAAGACCGTTTGTCTGAGGATGGTATAGAGTTGTCATTCTGTGGACAATGTCGCACTGTGACATTACCTCTGATACTAGTTTTGACTGGAATACTTTTCCATGATCAGATATCATGACACGTGGTGCTCCATGCTTCAAAATGTCTTCTACAAGGTATTTTGCGATCTCTGGAGCTTCTGCAGTTGGCACAGGTTTGGTGACAGCATAGCGTGTGAGGTAATCGGTGCAGACTATCATCCACAGGTTGCTGGTTGTCGAATTCGGGAACCTCCCTAAAAGGTCGATCCTAACTCGGTGGAATGGTGCTGCTGCAGGCACGAGATGCCCTGGAGGTAGTTGCGGCACATGCTTCCGTCGCTGGCAATCTTTACAGTGACTCACATAGTGCTTGACAGATCGGTAGAGACCTTTCCAGTAATACCTGCGTCTGATTCTGTCTAGGGTCTTCACGAATCCCAGATGACCGGATATTGGAGCATTGTGGAAATACTTGAGAATAGCTGGCTGGAGATGAGCTGGAACAACCAGTAGCCATTTGGGGCTCAGTGGATCGTAGTTGCACTTATACAATGTTCCGTTTATAAGTTGGAACTCTGCATTTGTCGGTTCTCTTTTCTCCAAGGCCTCTATCGTTTTTAATAGTGCTGGATCTTCCCTCTGTTCACATGTAACGTCACCTAATTCAGTGAGGGCTGAAATTTCATTAATGCTGTTGTGTTCCACTAATGGATTCCTCGAAAGGCAGTTGGCATCCTTGTGTTTGCGCCCGTTCTTGAATACCACTCTTGGAGTTTTAGTGCCCATCTTGCTAGCCGACCTAATGGATCCTTCAAGCTAGTCAGCCAACACAAAGATTGGTGGTCTGTTACGACGGTGAATGTTTTGCCGAATAAATACGGCCGGAACTTGTTGATAGCTCAGATAACTGCGAGACATTCTTTCTCAGTTGTAGAGTAGTTTATCTCGGACTTCGAGAGTACTCTTGACGCATAGGCTATCACTTTTTCAGCACCTTCCTGAACTTGTACAAGCACTGTACGAATCCCGTAACCACTGGCGTCTGTGTGAAGTTCCATTTCTGCATTCTCGTCGTACAAGACTAGCACTGGTGCGGAAGTTAGAGCCTCCTTAAGTGCTTGGAAAGCTCTTTCTTTTGCCTCATCCCAGTAAAACTGTGCGTTTCCCTGCAGAAGTTCTTATAATGGACGTGCCTTTACAAAGTCCTTTCATGAAACGTCGGTAGTATGAGCACAGCCCGAGAAAACTTCTCACATCACGAATGTGCTGAGGAGTTGGAAATTTTGTGACTGCCCTTACTTTATCTGGAACTCTCCGTTGACTTGGTGCCCCAGGATTTTTCTCTCTTTGGCGACGAAGAGGCACTTTGGAATGAGGCGGAGTCCTGCAGCCTGAACACACTTCAACACAGCTGACAGGCGACTCAGATGTTCTTCAGATGTTTTCGAGAAAACGACAATGTCATTTAAATAGTAAGCACACGTCGTCCGCTTAAGGTGTCGAAGCAAGTTGTCCATCATGCGTTCGAATGTGGCCGGAGCATTACATAATCCAAATGGTATTACTTTGAATTCATAGAGGCCGTCAGGTGTAATAAAAGTCGTCTTCTCCCTGTCAGCTTCGTCAACCTCGATTTGCCAGTAACCTGTGTGGCGCATTTATTTTTTACTGGACATTAACGCCACATTTTTCTGTACATCACCTGTTGCAGATGTTCAGTGGTCTCGAAGATCGCCTGCCATTAACACATTACAAAATTATGTTATGACGTCGGGTTCTTGGGTTTTCAGGAAACTACATTTGTAACACTTTCATTTAATTTTTAAGTATGTTTATTCATACATTACTGATAAAGCATTTCACAACACACTTCCATACTAACTAAGATGTTACTCCACAAAGACTGCCATAATACTCCAGACTACTACAGACTGACTACAGAGACTCACCCAGTTCGCGCCAATTCGCGCGTGTAAATACACAATAACATTTCTAGAACCTTCTAGAATACGGAAGTACACCACTTAAATATTTAACAATTGGTTCAAAAAACATTAATGACTCCTGCTTTACGCAAAGATACATAAAAGTACGACAGATGTAATAATAAGTTTTTTTACATCAAAATAAACAGTAGAAAAGATCGTAAGTAAACAACAATTAGTGCAGTGTTAATATATATTTACATTCTTAATACGACTTTCGATACTTAATTAATTTAGTTTGTTAGAAGATCCTAGTAATGCAAATAATGAGACTTGACAGAAGCGCCATAAGATGCTTATGTAATATAAACATGAAATATTAGGTTTCAATACTGCGACCAACTATGGTATCGAATACTTCAGTTATTTAAACAAACGGAACGCTCATGGCTAAATATATTACACGTGTCTGCACGTCCATAGTTGAGAAGTATGTAGCTCCTTTCAAGCAGTCTAAGGTGTCATCAATGCGCGGCAGTGGGTAGACATCATCCTTTCTGATTTTGTTCAGTCGCCGATAGTCCATACAGAATCGCCACGTGCCATCCCCCTCCTTTACAAGGACCACTGGAGACGACCAAGGACTCTCCGAAGGTTGAATAATGTCATCGTGCAACATCTTCTTCACTTCCTCCCGAATTATCCGTCTCTCAGCTGGCGACACTCGATACGAACGCTGGCTATTGGTGGGTGATCCCCACTATTGATAGGGTGCTTTATCGTGATCCGTTTCGTCTGACTCTTCCCCTCCTGAGGTGTGAATGCACCCGAAAATTGACGTAGTAAGCTAACACTTGCTGGCGTTGTTCCTTGGTCAGTCCGTACCAGGACTTCCGTACCAGTGCTAGCCTTGTGCAACGAGAGTGCGGAAACACAGACGCCAGTGGTTACGGGATTCGTACAGTGCTTGTACAAGTTCAGGAAGGTGCTGAAAGTGATAGCCTCTGCATCAAGAGTACTCTCAAAGTCCGATATAAACTACTCTACAACTGAGAAAGAATGTCTCGCAGTTATCTGGGCTATCAACAAGTTCCGGCCGTATTTGTTCGGCAAACCATTCACCGTCGTGACAGACCACCATTCTCTGTGTTACCTGACTAGCTTGAAGGATCCATCAGGTCGGCTAGCAAGATGGGCACTAAGACTCCAAGAATGGTATTCAAGAACGGGCGCAAACACGAGGATGCCAACTGCCTTTCGAGGAATCCATTAGTGGAACAACAGCATGAATGAAATTTCAGCTCTCACTGAATTAGGTGACGTTACAGATAAACAGAGGGAAGATCCATCACTATTAAAAACGATAGAGGCCTTGGGGGAAAAGAGAACCGACAAATGCAGAGTTCCAACTTATAAACGGAACATTGTAAAAGAGCAACTACGATCCACTGGGCCCCAAATGGCTACTGGTTGTTCCAGCTCATCTCCAACCAGCTATTCTCAAATATATCCATGATGCTCCAATATCCGGTCATCTGGGATTCGTGAAGACCCTAGACAGAATCAGACGCAGGTATTACTGGAAAGGTCTCTACCGATCTGTCAAGCACTATGTGAGTCACTGTAAAGATTTCCAGCGACGGAAGCATGTGCCGCAATTACCTCCAGGGCATCTCGTACCGATTCCGCCGGCAGCAGCTCCATTCCATCGAGTTGGGATCGATCTTTTAGGAAGGTTCCCAAAATCGACAACCGGTAACCGTTGGATAATAGTCTGCAGTGACTACCTCACACGCTATGCTGTAAACAAATCTGTGCCGACTGCAGAAGCTCCAGAGATCGCAAAATTCCTTGTAGAAGACATTATTTTGAAGCATGGAGCACCATGTGTGATGATATCTGATCGTGGAAAAGTATAACAGTCGAAACTAGTATCAGGGGTAATGTCACAGTGCGAAATTGACTACAGAATGACAATGGCATATCATTCTCAGAACTTAACGTTTTAACAAGACGTTAGCTGATATGCTGTCGATGTATGTCAATGTTGAGCAGAAGGATTTGGATATAATTCTGCCAGTCGTGATATTTGCTTACAATACCGCAAGACAAGACACCTCAGGCTTCACTCAGTGTTTCCTGCTCCATAGCAGTGAAGCTGAGACGACAATGGATACGCTGTTCCCGTTCCAACCAGACGACACTCAGGATGACTATGTTAAGCAGGTCATCACCAGGGTCGAAGAAGCGAGACAGCTGGCTCGCATACGGACACTGGAAGCCTAGGAGTACCGTCAGCGGTATAACGACAAGCGCCGACCTGCTGTATACAGCCCAGGAGATCTGGTATGGATTTTTACCCCTGTACAGATGGTTGGACTGCAGAAAAGTTATTGAAGCGATACTTTGGTCCGTATCATGTCATACGCCGCCTGTCAGACGTCACATACGAAGTTGAGGATTATGAGCCGTCGTCGAAACGACAAAGACGAATAGACATTGTTCACTTCCTGCACATGAAGCCTTACTACGATCCTGAAAAGGAGGTAGGCGACAATGGCTTGTTGTAAGGACGGTAATGTTACTGATGAAGCCTCAACAGGAACGTCTGTCGTCGATAACCGTGGAGAAGGGAAGGATTCTCCAGAACTGCCATACAGAGGACCAATGACAAGGTCAAGATCCAGGACATTGCAGCTGGTCCCACAGGGAACATAATAGCGGGTCGCTGTTTCTTCAAGAGAGGGAGCAATGCCGCGAGACACCACATACACACTGTCGGTGTGGCGCAGGGGATAGAGTCACCGAACACGGTGCTGAAGGTCGCCGGTTCAATCCCGCCCATCGGCAAAAATTTATTACCTTGTAATTAACAATTCCAGAAGTTTCTACATCGTTCTTGTGTTCACTTGTTAATTCTACTTGTTTCTTATATTAACTGTTCTTCTAGTTTCTGGTACATTCTATCTGTGTATAAATAGCAGAGCACTCTGCCTGTGAGGCAGTTAGTGCTGTTTGTGTGTTGAGTTTGAAGGCAACTGAACACAGCACTTACACTGAAAGCAGATTTATTACGAAGTCAAGCCTGCTTTCCTATCAACGCTACAATATGACTCTATCTACTTTCCAAACCGACCTCTCAGGCCATAAAAATTGGCCTTCTGTCAGAGAATCTTGTGATCAACACAATCGAAGGCCTTTGACAATAATTGTATCACAGAATATGCTAATGGTTATTTATGGAGTCAAGAATTTCATTTGTAATAGAAAATATAGCCTGTTCTGTTGATCTACCTTTCTGGAAACCAAACTGGTTCCTGTGAAGGATGTTATGGTTGCTGAGATGGTCCACAATTCTTTTATGTATTACTTTCTCTAATACTTTTGAGAAGCTACTTAGAGATATTGGTCAATAGGTGGATACTATAGTTTTGTCATCCTTAAAGAGTGTTTACACGATGGCAAGTTTTAATTTCTCTGGGACAACACCTTGCTAAATAGATTCAGTAAAAATGTGACACAGGACTTGGCAGATATTGTCACTACAGTGCTCCAGTGTGTTTGTCAGTACCTGTGGAATTTTTATTTTTCAAAGCCTTGATGGTATTTTTTTTACTTCAATAGTGACCGGAGCTATGCAAATTTGTTCATGTAAGTTGCAATTTGTTCTTTGTAATAAATGCATAACATCATTCAACGAACCTTTACAACCTACCTTCTGCTGCAGTTAAGAAGTGATTATTGAATATATTAGATACCGTTATAGGATTATTCTGTTATTTTGGCACGATGAGTTTGAGAGCCTGCCAGACCACATGGACTATGACAGCAGCCGTCAGGCGGCGCGCACAACCTACTAGCGCTGCCATCGCCACTAGAGCGCTGCACGCCGTGGCGCGCCTACCGCGCCGGTCATCTGCGCAGAGGGCCACACTGTTTAGGACCCGGAGCCACAGCTCGCTCCTCAGTCGTGTGTTGACTGCGCTCAGTAACGTTTCTGCATTCTGTTTTCTGGCATCATATTTGGCTCCGTCTCGGTTCCGATTGGCTTATGCTTTGGTCTTGTTACTCATTTAGTTGTTGTCATTGTTTGTCGTCTTTGTGGTCTCGTGTAGGGTTTCTCGTTAGCAGCGATGCTTGATCGGTCGATGGTCGCTAGTCGCTCCCGACCCAGTCCGACCTTTAGTCACAATAATTGGCGACAAGGTAGAAGGTTACATCACGTCTCATGGACGAACGACTTGTGCAACTCGTGGAGCAGCAACAGCTGCTCCTACAGCAGCAGCAAACTGATTTGTTACGACAGGAAATTCAACTTTTGGCGGAAGGCTTACATGTTCAGGGTTCACAAACCGTGCAAGCGGTTGTCACGTCGTCGACGGATTTCCGCCCCACTGCGTTTCCGCCCTTTAACGACACCAAAGAGGATTGGGATACTTAATTACAGCAGCTGAAACAGTACTTTGCCACATTTCAGGTCTCTGATGACGCCCTACAACGGTCGCTTTTTCTTTCTCGGGCTTCCCCCCCCCCTCTCCAATCCGGTGGCACTGCCGTTCGAGGAGATGTGTGCATTCTTTTGAAATTATTATTCGCAACGATTTCACGTTGTCACATCGCGCCTTGAATTTCATCAGTATCACAAACATTGAGGTCAATCATATCGGTCGTGGGTGCCTGAATGAGTCGGCGTTGAGAATTCACGTGCTCCAACCCGTCTTGTAAAACCTTCTATGCTGACTCATCTGTGATGTTGTCGTCCAGTTGGCTCCAGATCCGGAAGTGCGAATGGCAGCCCTCGAGCTGGACGAACCGTCTCTGGAGGACATCCCGAAGATTGCGCAGGCGGCGAATGAGCGCCTCATGGCTCGTCCTCAAGTAGCAGCTGTACAACCGCCGCAAAGGGGACGTAACGTTCGGAAAGTCTTGCCCCGGCGGCAGCGTCGTGATACATCCCTCTCTGACGTGTCCATGGCCTCTGAACGACAGGTCACTCCTCGTCGGCATAACCAACGTGGTTTACCGTCCTGTCCCGACTGTTTTACGGCGCACCAACGGGCAGACTGTCCAGACCGCTGGGCCCACTGTAGTCGTTCGGTTTGTCGCCAAACAGCAGGTCAGTTACCCCCGACTCCATACTGGTGTCCATACTTTGCAAATCCTGCTTGATGAGGAATTTAAACGAATCGTGGTCATCTATATCCCTTTTGGTCTTTACAAATACAGACGTTTACCCTTTGGGATTTCTTCGGCTCCAGCCATCTTCCAGAGGTATCTCGAACAATTAACCATGCCTATACCCGGTTGTGCCAACTATCTTGATGATGTCATCGTTACTGGGGCTACACGCCAGGAGCACTTGCATAACCTCCGCACTCTTTACCACATTTCGAATGCTGGGCTCAGGTGCCGCCTCCATAAATGCAAGTTTTACCAAGAACAGGTCTAATATCTTGGCTACTTGCTCTCCAAAGACGGAATCCAGCCCACAGATCGCAATGTATCGGCGGTCGATGCTCTACCACGCCCCCAAAACTTACAGGAATTGCAGGCGTTTTTGGGAAAGGTGAAATATTATGCAAAGTTCCTCTCACATGCGGCCCACATTATGCACCCCCTCAACTGTCTCCGGAAGAAAGGTGTGCAGTTCCGGTGGTCAGATGCTTGTGAGCATTCCTTTCAAAGGCAAAAGCGCCTGTTGCGTTCGGCACCCTGCCTTATGCTCTTTTCTCCATCATGTCCCCTTGTTTTGGCAGTGGATACATCTCCATATGGCATTAGAGCAGTGTTGGCACACCGCAATAATGATGGTACTGAACAACCAATAGCCTATGCGCCCAAGACCCTGACGCCTGCTCAAAAGAACTACTCTCAGATAGAAAAGGAGGCGTTGGCGATTGTCTATGCAGTTAACTAATTCCATGTGTATCTTTTTGGGGCCAAGTTTACCCTCATTACTGACCACAAACCGTTGGTCGCTCTATTTGGGCCACACTCTCGGCTCCCAGAACGTACAGCCCAAAGACTCCAGCGTTGGGCTCCATTTCTTAGTTCATAAAATTACACCATTCAGTACAAGCCAACTACACAACACGCCAATGCAGACGCTCCTTCTCGTCTGCCTTCAGGCCCTGACCCAGCATGAAGTCTCCTGTTTCCACATTGATCTGGAACGGCAAAATACCTTAGACGGGTTACCTATCACAGCCACGCGATTTGCTGCACACACACGCCAGGACCCCCTCTTATGATGGGTCATCCATCATGTACTTCATGGGTGGCCCACTTACTTCCCGAAGTCGACGGCCTCACAGCTACGTGACTGGTCCCATCTATCTCATCGATTGTCTGTCATTGATGGTGTTCTACTCGATGCTGAGTGCGATACCCAGTGGGTGGTTATCCCACCTGCTTTATGCCCTCAGGTTCTGGATCTTTGTCTCCCTGGCCTGCTCCACGTCACCCATGGGATCGCATCCATCTTGAATTTGTGGGCCCCTTTCTGGGATCTAGGTTGCTTATTGTTATTGATGCCTATTCCCACTACCCCTACGTAGTCAGCATGGCGTCCACCACCAAGACTGCCACACTCGATGCCCTCACACATTCCTGCTATCTAGGGTCTACCCCGTACCATCGTCTCTGACAATGGGCCCCAGTTTACAGCGACAGCCTTGGAGTAGTTTTGTGATGCAAATGGCATAAAACACCTGTTTAGTCCACCATTCCACCCAGCCTCCAATGGTGCTGCTGAGCGGATGGTGCGAATGTGTAAACAAAAATACTGAAATCTGTGGGCACCTCCACCACCACAGCAGCCCTCACATTATTCCTGAGTACCTACAGGACTACCCCTATCCAGGATCATATCCTGTCAGAACTACTCCATGGCGGACAGCCACGTACTCTTCTCCATCTCCTGACCCCACAGCCCTCGGAACCAAGGACCCGGTACACTGGGCAATATGCACCAGGTTCCACTGTGTGGGCCCGTTTCTATGGTACAAAGCCCTCATGGGTGCCGGCTACCATTGTGGCCACTCACGGGCGACGCCTCCTCTCTGTCAACACTCGGAGGGGTTTGGAGCGCCAACATACGAACCAACTTCGCCCTCATTGCCCTGCATCATCCCAACCAGTAGCACAGCCAGACAGCCCCTGCTATCGCCAATTCCCCGATCACACGGCTACAATCTGCTCTCGGGCATTGTCCACGGCTCCTGTCGATACGGACACGGAGATGGCACACTCTCAGCCGCAACGGTGCTTGCAGGGCAGATCACCCTCCGACACACCTCAACCACGGGGGCCCCATATGCACCTCGGGCCGACGTCGGCAACCCCAGGGGACACGTGCATGGAAGTAGAGACCTCGCCTCCACATTCACCCTCTCGGCAATCGCCTTCCACATCAACACGTCCTTGTACCTCTACAGAGGCCCCACATCACCATATCTTTACTTAGCGGGCTCTCCACCCGTGACACCACTCATGCCCTCAGTCCACCTTCCAAAGCACTGTCCAGAACGCTTCCGTCCCAATGCGCTCATTTCAGGGGGGAGGAATCTGGTATACCCAGCACCCGTTGGGCAGTGCGCACCACCTACGAGCACTGCCATCGCCACTAGCGCGCTGCACACCGTGGCTGCGCCGGACCCTAAGCGCCTGCTCGTAGCAGCAGCCTCGGCTGCGGCGGTGGCCCCCACAGGCCTCATGCCCGCTCTGCACCCACCACTTTTGCCGCTGTCGCCGGAGCCTAAGAGCCTGCTCGTAAGCAGCAGCCTCGGCTGCGGCGGTGGCCCCCACAGGCCTCATGCCCGCTCTGCCTGCTCCTGCACCCACCACTTTTACCGCTGTCGCCGCAGCCTAAGCCCGCTCTGCCTGCTCCTGCAGCCATCGCTCTTGCTGCTGTCGCCGGAGCCTACGCACCTGCTCGTAAGCAGCAGCCTCGGCTGCGGCGGCGGCCCCCACAGGCCTCGTGCCTGCTCTGCCTGCTCCTGCACCCACCGGTTTTGCCGCTGTCGCCGGAGCCTAAGCGCCTGCTCGTAAGCAGCAGCCTCGGCTGCGGCGGTGGCCCCCACAGGCCTCATGCCCGCTCTGCCTGCTCCTGCACCCACCACTTTTGCCGCTGTCGCCGCAGCCTAAGCCCGCTCTGCCTGCTCCTGCAGCCACCGCTCATGCCGCTGACACCGGATCCTAAGCACCTGCTTGTAAGCAGCAGCCTCGGGTGCGGCGGGGGTCTCGGCTGCGACGGCGGCCCCCACAGGCCTCGTGCCCCCTCTGCCTGCTCCTGCAGCCGCCACTGTCGCCGGAGCCTAAGCGCCTGCTCGTAAGCAGCTGCTTCGGGTGCGGCGGAGGTCTCGACTGTGGCGGCGGCCTCCACAGACCTCGTGCCCGCTCTGCCTGCTCTTGCAGCCACCGCTTATGCCGCTACCGCCGGAGCCTAAGCACCTGCTTGTAAGCAGCAGCCTCGGGTGCGGCGGAGGTCGCGGCGGCGGCCTCCACAGTCCTCGTGCCCGCCCTCCCTGCTCCTGCAGGCACCACTCTTGCCGCTGTCGCCGGAGCCTAAGCGCCTGCTCGTTAGCAGCAACCTCGGGTGCGGCGGATGTCTCGGCTGCGGCAGCGGTCTCCACAGGTTTCGTGCCCACTTTGCCTGCTGCTGCAGCTACCGCTCTTGCCGCTGTCACCGGAGCCTAAGCGCCGGCTTGTAAGCAGCAACCTCGGCTCTGGTGGCGGCCCCCACAGACCTTTTGCCCACTCTGCCTGCTCCTGCACCCACCGCTCTTGCCTCTGTCGCCGGAGCCTAAGCACCTGCCTGTAAGCAGCAGCCTCGGTGCGGCGGTCTCCGCTCTGGCGGCGGCCCCCACAGGCCTCGTGCCCGCTCTGCCTGCTCCTGCATCCACCGCTTTTCCCGCAGTCGCCAGAGCCTAAGCGCCTGCTCGTAAGCAGCAGCCTCAGGTGCGGCGGATGTTTCGGCTGCGGCAGCGGCCTCCACAGGCCTTGTGCCCGCTCTGCCTGCTCCTGCAGCCACTGCTCTTGCCGCTGTCGCCGGAGCCTAAGCACGTGCTTGTAAGCAGCAGCCTCGGGTGCAGCGGAGGTCTCGGCTGCGGCGGAGGCCTCCAGAGGCCTCGTGCCCGCTCTGCCTGTTCCGGCAGGCACCGCTCTTGCCGCAGTTGCCGGAGCATAAGCGCCTGCTCGTAAGCAGCAACCTCAGGCGCGGCGGAAGTCTTGGCTGCGGCGGTGGCGGCCTACACAAGCCTCGTGCCCGCTCTGCACCCACCGCTTTTGCCGGAGACTAAGCGCCTGCTCGTAATCAGCAGCCTCGGGTGCGGGTGCGGCAGAGGTCTCGGCTGGGCAGTGGCCTCCATAGGCCTCGTGCCCGCTCTGCCTGCTCCTGCAGCCACCGCTCTTGCCGCTGTCGCCGGAGCCTAAGTGCCTGCTCGTTGGCAGCAGCCTCGGGTGTGGCGGAGGCCTCCACAGGCCTCGTGCCCGCTCTGCACCCACCGCTTTTGCCGCTGTCGCCGGAGCCCAAGCGCCTGCTCGTAAGCAGCAGCCTCGGGTGCGGCGGAGGCCCCCACAGGCCTCGTGCCCGCTCTGCCTGCTCCTGCAGCCATCACTCTTGCCGCTGTCGCCGGAGCCTATCGCCTGCTCGTAAGCAGCAGCCTAGGGTGCGGCTGAGGTCTCAGCTGCGGCTGCGGCCTCCACTGGTCTCGTGCCCGCTTTGCACCCACCGGTTTTGCCACTGCCGCCGGAGCCTAAGCGCCTGCCTGTAAGCACAAGCCTCGGGTGCGGCGGACGTCTCGATTGCGGCGGCGGCCTCCACAGGCCTCTTGCCCGCTCTGCCTGTTCCTGCAACCACCGCTTTTGCCGCTATCGCCGGAGTGCAAGCGCCTGCTCGTAAGCAGCAGCCTCGGGTGCGGCGGAGGTCACAGCTGCGGCGGCGGCCCCCACAGGCCTCATGCCCACTCTGCCTGCTCCTGCAGCCACCACTTTTGCCGCTGTCGTCGGAGCCTAAGCGCCTGCTCGTATGCAGCAGCCTCGGGTGCGGCAGAGGTCTCGGCTGCGGCGGCGGCCCCAACAGGCCTCGTGCCCGCTCTGCCTGCTCCTGCACCCACCGCTTTTGCCGCAGTCGCCGGAGCCTAAGCGCCTGCCTGTAAGCAGCAGCCTCGGGTGCGGCGGTGGGTTCGGCCTCAACAGGCATCGTGCCCGCTCTGCCTGCTCCTGCACCCACCGCTTTTGCCGCTGTCGCCGGAGCCTAAGCGCCTGCTCGTAAGCAGCAGCCTCGGGTGCGGCGGAGGTCTCGGCTGCGGCGGCGGCCTCCATAGGCCTCGTGCCCGCTCTCCCTGCTCTGGCAGCCATCGCTCTTGCCGCTGTCCCCGGAGCCTAAGCGCCTGCTCGTCAGCAGCAGCCTCGGGTGCGGCGGAGGTCGCGGCTGCGGCGGCGGCCTTCACAGGCCTCGTGCCCGCTCTGCACCCACCGCTTTTGCTGCTGTCGCCGGAGCCCATGCGCCTGCTCATAAGCAGCAGCCTTGGGTGCGGCGGAAGTCTCCACAGACCTCATGCCCGCTCTGCACCCACCGCTTTTGCCGCTGTCGCTGGAGCCTAAGCGCTTGCTCGGAAGCAGAAGCCTCGTATGCGGCGGACGTCTCGGCTGCACCGGCGGCCTCCACGGGCCTCGTGCCCGCTCTGTCTGCTCCTACAGCCACCGCTCTTGCCGCTGTCGCCGGAGCCTATTGCCTGCTCGTAAGCAGCAGCCTCGGGTGCGGCTGAGGTCTCAGCTGCGGCTGCGGCCTACACTGGTCTCGTGCCCGCTCTGCACCCACCGCTTTTGCCGCTGCCGCCGGAGCCTAAACGCCCTCTTGTAAGCCGCAGCCTCGGGTGCGGCGGAGGTCACGGCTGCGGCGGCGGCCCCCACAGGCCTCGTGCCCGATCTCCCTGCTCCTGCAGCCACCGCTCTTGCCGCTGTCCCCGGAGCCGAAGCGCCTGCTCGTTAGCAGCAGCCTCGGGTGCGGCGTAGGTCTCGGCTGCGGCGGCGGCCTCCACAGGCCTCGTGCCCGCTCTGCACCCACCGCTTTTGCAGCTGTCGCCGGAGCCTATGCGCCTGCTCGTAAGCAGCAGCCTCGGGTGCGGCGCAGGACTCAGCTGCTGCGGCGGCCTCCACAGGCCTCGTGCCCGCTCTGCCTGCTCCTGCAGCCACCGCTCTTGCCGCTGTCGCCGGAGCCTAAGTGCCTGCTCATAAGCAGCAGCCTTGGGTGCGGCGGAGGCCTCCACAGACCTCATGCCCGCTCTGCACCCACCGCTTTTGCCGCTGTCGCTGGAGCCTAAGCGCTTGCTCGTAAGCAGCAGCCTCGTGTGCGGCGGACGTCCCGGCTGCACCGGCGGCCCCCACAGACCTCGTGCCCGCTCTGCCTGCTCCTGCAGCCACCGCTCATTCCGCTGTCCCCGGAGCCTAAGCGCCTGCTCGTTAGCAGCAGCCTCGGGTGCGGCGCAGGACTCGGCTGCTGCCCGAGGCTGCTCCGGCGGCCTCCACAGGCCTCGTGCCTGCTCTGCCTGCTCCTGCAGCCACTGCTCTTGTCGCTGTCGCCGGAGCCTAATTGCCTGCTCATAAGCAGCAGCCTTGGGTGCGGCGGCGGCCTCCACATGCCTCGTGCCCGCTCTGCACCCACCGCTTTTGCAGCTGCCGCCGAAGCCTAAACGCCTGCTCGTAAGCAGCAGCCTCGGGTGCAGCGGAGGTCTCTGCTGGGCGGCGGCCTCCACAGGCCTCGTGCCCGCTCTGCCTGCTCCTGCAGCCACCGCTCTTGCCTCTGTCGCCAGAGCCTAATCGCGTGCTCATATGCAGCAGCCTCGGGTACGGCGGAGGTCTCGACTGTGGCGGCGGCCTCCACAGACCTCGTGCCTGCTCTGCCTGCTCCTGCAGCCACCGCTTATGTCGCTGTCGCCGGAGCCTAAGCACCTGCTTGTAAGCAGCAGCCTCGGGTGCGGCGGTGGTTCGGCTGCGGCGGCGGCCCCCACAGGCCTCGTGCCCGCTCTGTCTGCTCCTACAGCCACCACTCTTGCCGCTGTCGCCAGAAACTAAGCGCTTGCCTGTAAGCAGAAGCCTCGAGTGCGGCGGAGGTCTCGACTGCTTTGGCGGCCTCCACAGGCCTCGTGCCCCCTCTGCCTGCTCCTGCAGCCGCCGTTTATGCCGCTGTCGCCGGAGCCTAAGCACCTGGTTGTAAGCAGCAGCCTCGGGTGCGGCGGATGTCTCGGCTGTGGCGGCGGCCTCCACAGTCCTTGTGCCCGCCCTCCCTGCTCCTGCAGCCACCGCTCTTGCCGCTGTCCTCGGAGCCTAAGCGCCTGCTTGTAAGCAGCAGCCTCGAGTGGGCCGCAGGTCGCGGCGGCGGCCTGCACAGGCCTCGTGCCCGCTCTGCCTGCTCCTGCAGCCACCGCTCTTGCCGCTGTCGCCTGAGCCTAAGCACCTGCCTGTAAGCAGCAGCCTCGGGTGCGACGGAGGTCTCGGCTACGGCGGTGGCCTCCACAGGCTTCGTGCCCGCTCTGTCTGCTCCTGCAGACTCCACTCTTGCTGCTGTCGCTGGAGCCTTAGTGCCTGCTTGTTAGCAGCCTCCTCGGGTGCGGCGGCGGTCTTGTCTGTGGCAGCAGCCCTCACAGGCCTCGTACCCGCTCTGTCTGCTCCTGCAACCACCGCTCTTGCCGCTGTCGCCGGAGCCGAAGCATCTGCTCATAAGCAGCAGCCTCGTGTGCGGCGGAGGTCTCGGCTGCGCCTTCGGCCTCCACAGGCCCGCTTTGCCTTCTCCTGCAGACACCGCTCTTGCCGCTGTCGCCGGAGCCTATGCACCTGCTTGTAAGCAGCAGCCTCGCGTGCGGCGGAGGTCTCGACTGCTTCGGCGGCCTCCACGGGCCTCGTGCCCACTCTGCCTTCTCCTGCAGCCATCACTCTTGCCGCTGTCGCCGGAGCCTATCGCCTGCTCGTAAGCAGCAGCCTCGGGTGCGGCTGAGGTCTCAGCTGCGGCTGCGGCCTCCACTGGTCTCGTGCCCGCTCTGCACCCACCGCTTTTGCCGCTGCCGCCGGAGCCTAAACGCCTGCTCGTAAGCCGCTGCCTCGGGTGCGGCGGAGGTCTCGGCTGCGGCGGCGGCCTCCACAGGCCTCGTGCCCGCTCTCCCTGCGCCTGCAGCCACCGCTCTTGCCGCTGTCCCCGGAGCCTAAGCGCCTGCTCGTTAGCAGCAGCCTCGGGTGCAGCGGAGGTCTCGGCTGCGGCGGCGGCCTCCACAGGCCTCGTGCCAGCTCTGCACCCACCGCTTTTGGTGCTGTCGCCGGAGACTATGCGCCTGCTCGTAAGCAGCAGCCTCGGGTGCGGCGCAGGACTCGGCTGCTGCCCGAGGCTGCTCCGGCGGCCTCCACAGGCCTCGTGCCCGCTCTGCCTGCTCCTGCAGCCACCGCTCTTGCCGCTGTCGCCGGAGCCTAAGTGCCTGCTCATAAGCAGCAGCCTTGGGTGCGGCGGAGGCCTCCACAGACCTCATGCCCGCTCTGCACCCACAGCTTTTGCCGATGTCGCTGGAGCCTAAGCGTTTGCTCGTAAGCAGCAGCCTCGTGTGCGGCGGACGTCTCGGCTGCACCGGCGGCCCCCACAGGCCTCGTGCCCGCTCTTCCTGCTCCTGCAGCCACCGCTCTTGCCGCTGTCTCCGGATTCTAAGCGCCTGCTCGTAGGCAGCTGCCTCGGGTGCGTCGGAGGTCTCGGCTGCGGCGGCGGCCTCCACATGCCTCGTGCCCGCTCTGCACCCACCGCTTTTGCAGCTCCCGCCGGAGCCTAAATGCCTGCTCGTAAGCAGCAGCCTCGGGTGCAGCGGAGGTCTCGGCTGCGGCGGCGGCCTCCAGAGGCCTTGTGCCCGCTCTGCCTGCTCCTGCAGCCACCGCTCATGCCGCTGACACCAGAGCCTAAGCACCTGCTTGTAAGCAGCAGCCTTGCGTGCGGCGGTGGTCTCGGCTGCGGAGGCGGCCCCCACAGGCCTCGTGCCCGCTCCGTATGCTCCTACAGCCACCGCTCTTGCCGCTGTCGCCGGAAACTAAGCGGTTGCCTGTAAGCAGAACCCTCGAGTACGGCGGAGGTCTCGACTGCTTTGGCGGCCTCCACAGGCCTCGTGCCACCTCTGCCTGCTCCTGCAGCCGCCACTGTCCCCGGAGCCTAAGCGCCTGCTCGTAAGCAGCAGCCTCGGGTGCGGCGGAGTTCTCGACTGTGGCGGCGGCCTCCACAGACCTCGTGCCCGCTCTGCCTGCTCCTGCAGCCACCGCTTATGCCGCTGTCGCCGGAGCCTAAGCACCTGGTTGTAAGCAGCAGCCTCGGGTGCGGCGGAGGTCTCGGCTGCGGCGGCGGCCTCCACAGTCCTCGTGCCCGCCCTCCCTGCTCCTGCAGGCACCACTCTTGTCGCTGTCGCCGGAGCCTAAGCACCTGCTCGTTAGCAGCAACCTCGGGTGCGGCAGATGTCGCGGCAGCGGTCTCCACAGGTTTCGTGCCCGCTTTGCCTGCTGCTGCAGCTACCGCTCTTGCCGCTGTCGCCGGAGCCTAAGCACCTGCCTGTAAGCAGCAGCATCGGGTGCGGCGGAGATCTCGGCTGCGGCGGAGGCCTCCACAGGCCTCGTTCCCGCTCTGCCTGCTCCTGCCGCTGGCCCCCGGAGCCTAAACGGCTGCTCTTAAGCCGCAGCCTCGGGTGCGGCGGAGGTCTCGGTTGCGGCGGAGGTCTCGGCTGCGGCGGCGGCCCCCACAGGCCTCGTGCCCACTCTGCCTGCTCCTGCAGCCACCGATCTTGCCACTGTCGCCGGAGCCTAAGCGCCTGCTCGTAAGCAGCAGCCTCGGCTGCGGCAGAGGTCTCGGCTGCGGCGGCGCCGGCCTCCACAGACCTCGTGCCCGCTGTGCCTGCTCCTGCAGCAACCGCTCTTGCCGGTGCCTAAGCGCCTGTTCGTAAGCAGCAGCCTCGAGTGCGGCGGAGGTATTGGCTGCGGCGGCGCCTCCACAGACCTCGTGCCCGCTCTTTCTGCTCCTCCCCCCAACGCTCGTGCTGCTGTCGCCGGAGTCTAAGTGACTGCTCGTAAGCAGCAGCCTTGGGTGCGGCGGACGTCTCAGGTTCACCGGCGGCTCCTGCACCCACCGCTCTTGTCTCTGTCGCCGGAGCCTAAGCACCTGCTCATAAGCAGCAGCCTCGTGTGCGGCGGAGGTCTCGGCTGCGGCTTCGGTCTCCACAGGCCCGCTTTGCCTTCTCCTGCAGCCACCACTCTTGCCGCTGTCGCCGGAGCCTAAGCGCCTGCTCGTAAGCAGCAGACTCTGGTGCGGCGGAGGTCTCCACAGTCCTCGTGCCCGCACTCCCTGCTCCTGCAGGCACCACTCTTGCCGCTGTCGCCGGAGCGTAAGCGCCTGCTCGTTAGCAGCAGCCTAGGGTGCGGCGGAGGTCTCGGCTGCGGCGGCGGCCTCCACAGATGTGTCCAATGCTTAGCAGGACCCCATTGGTCTGTGCACTGTTGATTGTGATAGTAATGGTTTTAGAGGGACTACACCAGACTTATGAGAACTACTGTCTAAGAATAAGCCACAACATATGTCTACATGTACACTCTTAGAAAAAAAATTGATTGCCGGCTGGCCGACGCAGAATGCTAAGTCCGACGATCTGGCAACACTGTAGAATGCGGTACTGTCAGGAGGAAGTGTTATGTCTTTCTCGAGTCGGTTCTGTGATATGTGAGCCCGTGGTCTCGTGGTAAGAGTCGCGTTTACAAGCGTATAAATAAGCAGTCACGAGATCGAATCCAACCACCTTCAATTTATTTTTTTAAATCGCAAATCGGCTGTCTTCGTTATCAGTGTGGAAGAACCTCAAATATAACAGCGAAAAGTCACAGAAATATTACACAAAAGAACTCGCTGCTGCATCAAAACTGAACTGTTTACTCTCGGGAGTAGTGGGCACAGGCTACGGCGACGCGACAGCGGCCGCATCGCGGCTGTCGCTTGCGGACTCAGTGACAGCGGCGCGCCGCTATGAGTTTTTTTACCGGCTGTTATAACCTTACCTCAAGTTCTGTCACATATTGAATTTTTCTGACATATATGAACATGATCTAAACGTCGTAAAGTAGAATCGGTATAAAGGGTCATAGGGGTGACTATTACCACATTTTTCTTGAACGTCATCAGGCCGCTCAATCAGGATTCGTACTCACGATTGTTACTAGTAACGAGTTATGATGCTCCCATGCTGATATCTTCAAAAGAAACTAATGACTGAGTACTAAAAGTTTGTTTTACTCAGCAAAATGCAACCACAACGCCAGGGTGCGCCCATTTTTCGCAATCAACTGAGACACCATTTAGTCCCACTGTAAGGACAAACGACCAAAAAAAATTACATCATGTGTTAGTACTACACTATAATAATTCCCGTTCATTTCACAAAGAGTACATCGGATAGTGTGCTTTGGAAGTCACCCATACCGCACCTACTCTTTCGATCATATGTCCTCAAATGTTTATCTTTCCTGCCCCTACTCGAATAACCTTCGACAAAAATTATTTCCAGACGAAGATACACGTCGAACATCGATTGGCGTCATAATTAGCTTGGAATCAGTTCGATTCTAAAGGTAGAGATATGGTAAACTACCAGAAAGTTGTCAGACTTTCGCATAATCTGATAGAATATAGCAAGTAACCACAAGAGGTTTCTTGTCGTTTTCGATGTGGATTTGTGCAACTCCTGTCACGAAAACAGCTAAAAAATTCTACTCGAATGAGACACGAACCAGTGACCAAAGCCACCTCTCCATGGCAGACGACAACTTTACCCCAGAGCTAGCGAGGAGCTGTGCACGCCAGTTCTTTCCTACTACCACATACATCAGTAGAACACACAACTCGCAACGTAAGAGACTAGTAGGAATTTCACCGTGTAAACAATTTTCTGGACCCAAAAGCATAAACAAATAGCCTTCCGTCGCCTCTCGACTGACAAACCAGTCAGATTATTCAATGGACATTACAGGAAACATCAAGTGAATTTATGAGCATAGTTCTGTGCTAACCAGGAAGTAAGACCTCGGTACCAGCGTTGACAGACTTACACTGCGATGTTGCCAAGCTTCAGTCATACTATCAACAGGAAGAATAAGAGCCGAGGTGATTGCCAAGCGAGCTCGACAGAGACTTAGCTCGCTCGTTGCGCGCCTGCTGGGGGTCCGAACACCTAAAGTATATGTCAATGAGTCCTGCTCGCAAGTCCGTAACTAGCTTTAATGAGTCGATAGTTGTCACTAATAAAAATATTCAGATGCACCGACCTCTAACATAGAATACGCAAATAATTGAGACACTTATTACTGTCTTAAGCGCAATGACAACAAAAGTCATTCACCAGTGCTGTTTTACATTTTCTTGATATCGCTGTCAGAGGCACAAACGAACGAAGAGAGGCAAACAAACGAAGAGAAATCAAAGCAGCATTGTTTTCAAGATGTGAACATTTCTGGCAAGGCTTCGTAACATGGTGTGCAAAATGAGAAGAGCTTCTGTTATCCAAACATAGAATTAGGGACAGTAATGTATAGATTAATTTATCCGTCATAATCTCCCATTTTACTTCTTTTTTTCAGGTTGTTTCCAATTTCTTATTTCATCCTCTTTCGATAGCTTCTAGCTTTATTACGTTCTTAATTGTGGTTAGTTCAGTTTATTTGATGATGTTCCTTTCTAAATATTTATTTTCTTCTTTGCTCATGCTATTGTTCATTTATTCTTCCAGAAGTATACGAATAATTGTTTCTTTAGCCTTTTATCATTCATTTAATACATATTTCCAACAAATGGTAACCCTCACTTAACCACTCCGACTGATATTGTTTTCCATATTTTTGTAGGTTACATTACTATGGATTTTCCAAACCTCTGTACCTTCTCTTGGACCCATTTTCTTTCTTATAATCCGTCTATTATTCTTTTTGTGTCGTCTGCACATTTGATAAGGTGTATATTTGCAACTCTTTAACTAATATTTAATATTCATTCTAGTATTAGCATCACATAATCATAATGTATAAGAATTTATACAATGCTGGCACTATTTATAATTTTCAACGTCGTTTGTGCGGTCGTTACATGGAAGGACATCGATCGGATTTATGTACTCAGTATTTTTGCAAACACAGAATATCAAACTGTCCTGTGTTTTTTATACCTCCTAAGTAGACTGTTAGACCCGTAAATCAGTACGTGGGTTTTCCGACGAAATAGATATTGTTTTTGCGCATCTCCTATTGCATTAATGTGAGCGTTGTTCTGAGATAGAGGGAGTGGTGCTGTGGCTATGGTTTGCGGTTATCATGCGGACGTGTACAGAATATCGTTATAATATGCAATGGAAAATTATTCAGACATGTGCTTTTGTCGTAGCAGTGGCATTAATAAACAAACTTTCTTCGAACATGAATTATATTTCTGGTAGGAAGTTACAGTCTCACGTATGTGGATAACATTTGCTTGAGTATACACTGATCACGCACTTTTCCATCAAAACTTTGTAGAGAGAAGAAACGTAGGCTTTTGCTGTGTAAAATTATACCACGAACAGGTACTCCACTTTACTGTGATGTTTCTTTTTGCAGGCAGGTTGAAGGTTTCACTAAAAATGTATAAAGCAGACAGCTTGCGTAAACCTAATGGAGAAAATATTTCGAGGGAAGTTTCTATAGAAATACAACATTCTGTTCTGCATCTGTTTAACGTGCCTGCTTTCACACTAATGATCAGATCTGCGAGGTTAACGTCAAACCCCTCAGGGGCTCAGCAATAATTTGCTGGGTACGGGCTTGGCGAACCCGGGGTCCTGAGCTGTGGGCTGTGTCGCGTCAACAGTCCGCTACACCGTAAGCTCTGTGCGTGCCTCAACGACCATCGTTCGGCGCGACGGTGGAACGTTGTACGTTTCAGAGCCCGGGGATCTTGGCTTAATCGCCCGGGTCGCGAGGATGGTACAAACCTTTATAAAAAAACCCTCAATCTCAAGGTGTGCTACGTGCCGAGGAGATGCATGGCTGTTGAGGTTGAACAGCCGCTAGCGAGCAACCTCTGAGGAACCTGCCGCACCTCAGTTGTACAAGGCTTACCCAGGCAAGCGGGGCTCTGCCTGGGTGGACCTCTTTTCCCTAGCTGCTCGTGGGACGAAAATGAAACGAGCGAATAAAAGCGTGGCCGGTCGCGAAAACGGCGTCTCTAAGCGTGGAAGAGGAGATTGTAATGCTGCTGGATATGACCCCCGTTCGTTCCCTTCCCTGGCTACGCCATGGGAAGAACGCAGGGCCAGAAGTCAAGGAGAATCTTATGCCCCCCGATACTTAGTTTGCTCATGCACTGATGGGGAATCATTTGCGTCGACTAAGCCAATGTTTTTTGTTGAGCATCTGGAAGAAAAGTACGGAGAGGTGGAGGGTATGTCAAAGATGCGATCCGGGTCAGTCTTGATAACGACGTCATCCCCAGCACAGTCGCGGGCGTTGCTCGCCTGTGAGAAACTGGGTGATGTTCCCGTTACCATAACGCCTCATAAGAGCCTTAATATGGTCCAGGGTATTGTCTACCATCGAGATCTGCTGTTGCAATCTGATGATGAGCTACGGTCACACCTAGAGCGGCGCGGTATCCACTTCATCCGACGCATTTATAGGGGGCCGAAGGACAACAGGGTCGCCACCGGTGCTTTCATCTTGGCTTTTGAGGGTGACAAATTACCTGAAAAGGTCAAGGTGATGGTTTACCGGTGTGACGTAAAGCCCTACGTCCCTCCCCTATGCGCTGCTTTAAGTGCTGGAGGTTTGGGCACATGTCTTCCTGGTGTGAGGCCAATCCCACATGTCGGGAGTGTGGACGTCCATCACACCCAGACGTCCCTTGTGTCCCACCTCCAGTCTGTGTTAACTGTGGACAACATCATTCACCCTGCTCGCCAGATTGCACAGTCCTCCATAAAGAAAGGAAAATAAGGGAGTATAAAACCCTGGACCGACTGACCTATTCAGAGGCACGGCGCAAATATACTAAGCTGCACCCCGTGACCATGGGTAAAAGTTTTGCGACAGCACTTAAAACTGTTCCAACTCTGCCATCTTTGACCCCATCTGTTCAGCAAATCTCGGTGGGCCCACAGGCCCAATCATCCACTCTCCCCCCCTTGACAGCTGGGGGTGGATCTCCTTGTATTGCTCCCAAACCCTCTACCTCGGGAGCAATACCATCCCAACCAATGGGGACACTGGTCCCCCACCTCAGAGCCAGAGAAGCAACAGCCTTCTCTGGCTCCTCTCGCGAGGAAGGGTTCGGTTGAGTCCCACCCCTCCTCGGCTTCTTCCTCTGGGACGACAGCTACCGGCCAGTGGCAAACCGTGGCCAAGAAGGCTGGTCGTCGGGCCACAAGGTCTTCCTCAGTCTCGGAGACTGAGTCCCCGACGCCCTCCAGACGTGAGAAGCCAAAAGAAAAGCGAGAGGCTTCCAAGAAGAAGCAAACACACGGGAAGACCAAAGAGACACCGGTGGTTCCCCCACTTCTACCCCCGCCCTCCTCCTCAGAGGACGAGGATGAGGTGAAGATACTAGCGTCTCCTGAAGACCTCGATCTCGAAGGACCATCGAAACCGATGGAAGTAGATTCTACAGCTTCGCGAGCAGTGTCAGCGAGTGATCATGAGGTATAATAAATAGTTCATATTGCCTCATGTCATCCCAGTTATCAGACAGCGTTATTCTCCAGTGGAACTGCGGCGGTTTTTTCACCCGCCTGGCTGAGCTGCGACACCTTTTGCGCATAACACCCGCTATCTGCATTGCCCTACAGGAAACATGGTTTCCGGCAATGCGGACCCCTGCCCTCCGGGGCTACAGGGGATATTATTGTAATCGCAGCCAGTATGACAGGGTATCAGGTGGTGGGTGTGTGTATGTCCTTACCTCTGTATATAGCGAGTCTGTGCCCCTTCAGACGCCGTTGGAAGCGGTAGCTGTGAGGGTAAGGACAACACAAGAGTTCACCGTTTGCAGTCTTTACCTCCCTCCTGATGGTGACGTCTCTCAGACTGTTTTGGCTGCACTACTTTGTCAACTCCCTCCACCTTTCTTACTACTGGGTGACTTTAATGCCCATAACACCTTGTGGGGTGGTTCCACGATTTCTGGCCGAGGTAGAGTAGTCGAGGACTTACTATCTCGTCTTGACCTCTGCCTCTTGAACACGGGTGCCCCCACACATTTTAGTGTGGCGCATGGCACGT
Organism: Locusta migratoria; assembly: GCA_026315105.1. NCBI lineage: Eukaryota > Metazoa > Arthropoda > Insecta > Orthoptera > Acrididae > Locusta > Locusta migratoria. Next base: position 378,125,412 of record CM048749.1, read on the forward strand.
TCTCGGCCATTGATCTGTCAATTTGCAGCCATGGCCTTTCACCATCTGTCCACTGGAGAGCCCACGATGACTTGTGCGGCAGTGACCATTTTCCCATTTTCCTTTCACTCCCACAACATCAATCCCCAGGGCGCCTGCCCAGGTGGGCCCTACACAAGGTTAACTGGGACGACTTTACCTCTGCTGCTACTGTTGGTCCTCCCCCACTCGGCGACGTCGATGTGGCGGTCGAGGGCGCCACGCGTACCATTGTTTCAGCTGCAGAAGCTACCGTTCCCCGTTCGTCGGGGTCCCCACAGCGTAAGACGGTACCATGGTGGTCGCCAGAGGTCGCAATGGCTATCAGAGATCGCCGACAGGCCTTACAACGGTACAAGCGGCACCCGTCTCTGGAGCACCTCGTAGCTTTCAAGCGGCTCCGTGCACGTGCACGTTATCTCATTAAGAGACGAAAGCAGGAGTGTTGGGAGAGGTACGTCTCCACTATTGGCGCGGGTACCTCCACCACCCAGGTCTGGAACAAGATAAGGCGTTTAAGGGGACACCCAACACCAGCAGGAATCCCTGGGATCTCTGTGAATGGCATAGTATGCACGGACCCGGCCACGCTTGCAGAGCTGTTTGCCGGGCATTATGCTCATGCCTTCTCCTCTGAGAATTACCTCCCAGCTTTCCGTACATTAAAGGAGCAGGTGGAACGCCAGCCCCTCTCCTTTACCACCCGCCGTACGGAGGCATATAACATGCCGTTCACAGAGTGGGAATTCCTAAGCGCTCTTAAAAAGTGTCCGGACACGGCTCCAGGACCCGATAGCATCCACAGCCAGATGTTGAAACATCTTTCAGCGGAGAGCCAGCGTAATCTCCTTGTGCTCTTCAACCACATCTGGTGCGACGGGGTATTCCCTTCGCAGTGGCGGGAGGGTATCATCATACCGGTGATGAAACCAGGTAAAAACCCTGCTCATTTGGATAGCTATCGGCCCATTATGCTGACCAATGTCCTCTGTAAGCTGTTGGAGCGCATGGTCAGTGGGCGGTTGTGCTGGGTCCTCGAGACTCGGGGCTTACTGGCTCCATGCCAGGGCGGGTTCCGCCAAGGTCGCTCCACCACCGACAACTTAGTGTACCTCGAGTCCGCGATCCGCACAGCCTTTGCCAGGCGCCAACACCTGATAGCCGTCTTTTTTGATATGCAAAAAGCGTATGATACGACCTGGCGACACCACATACTTCGCACGTTACATGGTTTGGGTCTTCGGGGCTCACTCCCAATTTTTATTAAAAACTTTTTAGCTGTCCGTACTTTTTGTGTTCAAGTAGGTGCGTCTCGTAGTACGTCTCATGTGCAGGAAAATGGGGTTCCTCAGGGCTCTGTTTTGAGTGTCCCCTTATTTTTAGTAGCCATAAACGGCTTAGCGACAGCAGTTGGGTCGTCAGTATCCCCCTCTCTCTATGCTGACGACTTCTGCATTTCTTTTAGCTCTTCCAGCACCCAAGTTGCTGAACGTAGGTTACAAGGAGCCATTCAGAAGGCACAGTCCTGGGCTCTGGCCCATGGCTTCCAGTTCTCTCCTGCAAAGACCAGAGTTATGCACTTCTGTCGGCGTCGGACGGTTCATCCACAGCCAGAACTTTATCTTGACAACCACCTCTTAGAGGTTGCTGAAACACACAGGTTTCTAGGGCTCGTATTTGATTCTCGGCTGACATGGCTCCCTCACATTCGACAGCTGAAACAGAAGTGCTGGCGCCAGCTAAATGTTCTCCGCCATCTGGGACATACAAACTGGGGTGCCGATCGGTCCACACTGTTGCGGATATACCACGCTTTGGTGCAGTCCCGTCTGGACTTTGGATGCCTTGCCTATGGCTCCGCATCCCCCTCGGCATTGCGCTTGCTGGACCCCATTCACCACTGTGGAGTTCGCATTGCGACGGGTGCTTTCCGCACCAGTCCCGTGGACAGTTTACTTGCGGAGGCCGGGGTCCCACCTCTGCGGATCCGCCGCCAGCAACTGCTCGCGGCCTATGCTGCTCATGTTCATTGCACGCCAGGCCACCCGAACCAACGTTTGCTATTCTCCCGCACGGTCGTCCGTCCTCAACAACGGCGACCCCGTTCCGGTCACACGATCGCCTTCCGTGTCCAGTCCCTATTGTTGGAACTAGAGTCTTTCCCTGTCCCATCTCCACATCGGGCCCGTACGCGTACGCCTCCATGGCGTGTACCGAGGCCATGCTCTAGGCTGGACTTGGCCGATAGACCTAAAGACTCTGTTCCTCCTGAGGCACTCCGCCGTCAGTTCTTTGCCGTCGTTGCAGAATACACTGGACACGACATCGTCTATACGGACGGTTCGATGGTTCATGGCCGTGTTGGCTTTGCCTATGTTCATGGCGATCACACAGAGCAGCGGTCTCTGCCGGATGGCTGCAGTGTATACACTGCCGAGTTGGTGGCCATTCTCCGTGCTCTTGAGCATATGCGCTCCTGCTCAGGTGGGTCTTTTCTGCTTTGCAGTGACTCCCTGAGCAGTCTTCGCACACTCGAGCAATGTTATTCACATTCCTCCTTGGTGCTGGCTATACATGAGACACTTTTTGCTCTCGACCAGTTAGGACGCTCTGTAGTCTTCATTTGGTCTCCTGGTCACATCGGCATCCCAAACAACGAACGAGCCGATGAGCTAGCTAAACAGGCTGTCCATGCGTCCGTGTTAGACATTGGTCTCCCGGCATCAGATTACCAGACTGTGTTGCGCCATAGAGTACGTGAGCTTTGGGCCGCAGAGTGGCGTAGCCTGAGCCACCCCAACAAACTCAGGGCAATAAAGGAGACCACAGCTGCGTGGCGCTCCTCAATGCGGGCCTCTCGCCGGGACTCGGTAGTCCTGTGCCGGCTCCGCATTGGCCACACTTGGCTGACCCACGGCCATCTCCTGCGCGGTGAGGACCCGCCTCGATGTCGTTGTGGTTCTCCCTTGACAGTGTCCCACATTTTGACGGACTGTCGTCTTTTAGCCGCTCTGCGGCGGGATTTTAATCTTCCTGCAATTTTATCTGACGTTTTATGTAACGATGCCAATATGGCTGATTCTGTTTTAGGTTTTATTCGTAACAGCGGTTTTTACAACTCTATATGAAACTTGTGTTGCCCCGTGGCTGACCCTTCCTATTTTATTATCATGGTCGGTCAACCACGAACTTTGGCTTTGTCATTTTATTTCAGCACTGGTTTGCTGTTTCCTTGTGATTGTGTCCTTTCGTGTTGTCTCCTGCTTTGTTGTCCTTTGTCGAATTTGTTTCCTTTTTATTGATTGAGTGGGGTTTTCTCCTCCCGTAGCGGTTTTAACTGTGGGCGAACTTTACAGTGTTTCCGTACTTCTCTCGCTCTTTGATGGACTGGGGGACTGATGACCTCCGTAGTTTTGTCCCCCTAAAACATCAAAAAAAAAAAAAAAAAAAAAAAAAAAAAAAAATTAACGTCAAAATTGATCGCAGCAATAATAATTTTTGAATTATTTTTCAAAGCGATAGATTGGCTGGCCAGTGCTTACCTTTGTCCTGTACCACCAATAGTGACACAAGTGAAGAAAAAAAGAAAACATACGAAACGGACAAGCTTTCGGAACACAGTTCCTTCTTCAGGTGGGAGAGAAGGGAAGAAAAAATAATGGGAACGGAAAGGGAAAGTAAATCACGACCTAGGTCATGAGGATGGTTTTAAGGAGTCAGAGATTATTTTAGTACTGAGTCAAGTCAGAGAGAATATATAAGCAAAGAGGAAAGAGCAAGCAGTACACACACACACACACACACACACACACACACACACAAAGATATTCTAATAAGATATGTGCATGTTTTCATATACCAAGTTTTTCAATATGTGTCATATATGAATTTATATAAACTTTATAATTGGAAAATGGCTTATAGTAAAAATAGCAAAAGTAACGCATTTATAGTTTGTATATAATATATTCAAGAAATGTGTACCTAAAAAATCTTCTTGGGCTAGAATGCAACGTTGAATCAGAATTTCAAAGCAATGGGTCAAGAACTTTCGGAGATTAACAGCTATACGCCTAACATTTTTATATATAGTCGTGGGGACATAAAGAGGGAAGTACACCCCCCCCCCCCAACCTTTCATCGGTGAATATCGCTGCGCATGTCTTTTTTCATCACTGACTCACAGTTGCCAAAACGCTTTACAGAATTAACACAATTGTCAAAACATTCAGAGACAGGAGATGGACTGTAATAAAATTGACGTTGCTTTCCGAGCCATATTCACCCAAAAATTGAATATTACTTAAATCAGATCCAGCAGTTACACTTGGATAATTCCTATACGTTTAATTTGATAGCTGAAAATGTTCGTTAGTGTGGAGCTGCCTGGAATTTATTTAGAACAAACTCAAGAATCGAGGCATGCTGAAACAAAAATTCTAATCTGTAAAGCGCTTCTCACGTTTCGCGGCAAAGCATCAGCAGCAGTTATATTGTAACCATGGCTAATGTTGGACAGTAGAATTTCTATATCAGAAAAGTAGGGATGCTTAGAGAGCGACACGGCGTCACACTGTCTACCGGCTTTACAACATGGTAGTCTTGGTGGGCTTCATTTAGCGCTGACATCGTACGTGTCGGTGGTGCCTTCTCTTCTTATGACCATCAGACCATCAAGAACATGCAGAGAATGGAATCAAGAGCCCTTACCATTTGAAAGAAAACACTCGTTTGTCTGCTCCAGTCCAATATACGATACACCTGTCTTAATAGGAATAAGAAGAGACAAAGTTAAGTCGTATGGTAAATAATGAATTCTGCAAATAATTGCTTAGGCAAATTACCGTCTGCTACACAGTTGAAATGTTAGCCATTACACAAGTTTGTATGTTACAATTAAGTAATCAGTTTGCTGCATTGTTTCCACTGTTAGGAAATGTATGACCCATTAGTTATTTGAATAAATACACTTACCACTCCGAGACACAAGTATTTGACATGTTTTCGCCTCTTCACAATCAATGCCTGACGAATGAATACCGCTGAAGTGCCATTACGTTTATTGTCTGACAAACAGTTAAATATAATTCGTGTGTAATAATCAATAATCCTAGGAAATTTACGTCTTCGTCTACAACGAGCTCATCTGAAGAGTGAATTACAATGTCTCTCGTAATTTACAGCATGGAAAATTCATAATTCGTTGTTGTGCCATCGATGAAGATGAAGTGTAAGATGTAGTTATCATGATTGATCAAGTGGCTTATAAAATGTGTATTACACGATGTCACGCAAAAACGAAGAAAGTAACACTATCCGCTACCCATATAGGCCATGATTTCAGTCAGGACATATGACGAGACATTTCTTTACGCTAGTGGAAGGCACCACTGGGCATCGATTTCTGTTCTATCACTTTTTTTTTTTCTTCCCCCCAGGGGGCCCACAGCTCTTTTGTGGGTACGTGTGTGGCGCGCACGGGTCCCCGAGCCATTGCGGCCTTCCTTCCTATTTCCCAGGCCGCTTTTCCTCACCCTGGTTCCCTCCCTTCCTAATCCTTTTTCCCACCCTACCCTTCTCCAACCCCGTCTCTAGGTGTTCTTGTGTTGATGGCCCGGCTATTCCCATGGTACTGTTGGTTTGGCAATTGTGTCTTTGTTTGCCGTATTCACTGATTTCGGCCCAGTCAGGTCCCCATTGTGGTTTGACGTCCACGAAAATTTTCTGATTAAGTGTGAGCCATTTGGGGAAGAACTCCCAACCTAGCCCCTACGGCGCGGATTCCTACCCTTTCCTTCCACATCCCTTCCTCGCCGTAGCCCCCTCCCCCGCTAGGTCACCAGCACGGTAGCCAGTCCGTGTGGTGGGGCTGTTATGTACCCTCATGGTTGAGCCCCCTGAATTGCACAGGGATCACACTGCCGATGCCTGAGCTGTGACCTCCTCATGAATGCCAAGGAGTTGATGCTTGTCTTTGCGGGGCATCAGGACTCCCAGCAACGGTCATCCTGCCAGGTGGCGTTGCTGTGGCTGGGTGGCGCCCTTGAGGAGAGCCCCTGTTTCGGAGTGGGTGGCATCGGGGCGGACATTCCGCTATGAAGAGGAGACAAGCCTCAGAAAATCCTGGCTCTAAGTCAGGTGTCTCAAAGATTGGAAGATTTAATTTCAGTAGATACGACCCCAAATCGTTTCCTTCCCTAACTCAATCTTGGGGGGAACGAGGGTCCACAAAACAGGCTGAGACTTACTCACCTAGATACTTAGTGTGTACCAGACAGGATGGGGAATCCTTCCAGGCAACTAAGCCTTCCTTCTTCGTCGAACACCTCGAAGAAAGGTTTGGCGAAGTTGCCGGAATGTTGAAACTGCGCGACGGTTCGGTCCTAATACAGGCAGAGACCCCTGCTCAATCACGGAGCCTCTTAAAATGTGATCATTTAGGTGAAATTCCTGTCACAGTAACGCCCCACAAGTCGTTAAATAGGGTACAGGGTGTGATATACCATCGAGACCTTTTGCTACAGACAGATGATGAGTTACGCGAGCACCTACAACGACGCGGAATCCATTTTGTCCGGCGCGTATTTAGAGGACCCAAGGATAATAGGGTGGCCACTGGCGCATTTGTCTTGGCCTTTGAGGGTGACAATCTGCCCGAAAAGGTCAAGGTCATGATGTATCGCTGTGACGTCCAGCCATACATCCCCCCTCCAATGCGATGTTTCAAGTGTTGGCGTTTCGGACACATGTCCTCTCGTTGCAACGCTGCTGCAACCTGTCGGGACTGTGGCCGTCCTTCACACCCGGACGCTGCCTGTACTCCTCCTCCGTACTGTGTCAACTGCAGTGGTCACCACTCTCCCTGTTCGCAGGACTGTCCCGCTCTACACAAAGAGCGGAAGATAGTAGAATATAAGACCTTGGACCGACTAACCTACTCAGAGGCTCGGAGGAAGTACGAAAAGCTGCATCCCGTCACTTTACTTTCTTCATATGCTGCAGCTACATCGATGGCGCCACAACCAGTGGCCACTTCTCGCACTGTTGTAACTCCATCTGTGGGCCCTATGGGCCGCCCCTCCACCTCGGCCTCTCAGACATCTGGAGGCACACCATCTTCTGCGGGGCCTATACTGCCCCCCACGTCGGGAGTGGTTACCCCTACTCCCCAGCCAGAAAAGGGTTCACCTTCTCTGGCTTCTTCTTCTGGGAAGGGAACCTGTTCTTCCCTTCCACCTGTGTCACCACCGAAACTAGACTCCAGCCAGCGGCTGAAGGACACTCGGCCAGAACGCCGCCTGGCTCCTCAGTCTTCCCACGCTCCTCAAGCCCCGCCGGAGAAACCCCCCTCCTCCGGTAGGCCCAAGGAACGACGGGAAGACAAAAAAGAAAAGAAGGAAAAGACAGTGAAGCGCAAGGAAACGCTGGCGGCCTCGGTGCCCCCAACCCTTGCACGTGACACACCGGAGGATGAGGTCATCCTTCTTGCGACGCCCGAAGATCTGGCCTTCGCAGATCTCGGGGATGCCATGGAGACGGAGGATCAGACTTCACAGCCAAAGACGAGTGCCCCTGCCATCCCTCTTCCATCTTCATCTTCATGCACCGTCAACCAGGAGACAGTCTGATCCTCCAATGGAATTGTGGAGGATTTTTCGGTCACTTGGCTGAATTGCGTCAGCTGATGAGTTCTTTTCCACCACTTTGTGTTGCTCTCCAGGAAACCTGGTTTCCTAGTGATCGGACCCCCACCCTTCGGGGCTACCGGGGGTACTTCAATAACCGCACCATCTACAATAGGGTGTCGGGCGGGGTATGTCTATATGTACATACCTCTGCCTATAGTTCCACAGTGCCACTTCACACAGCCCTGGAGGCTGTCGCTGTCAGGGTTCGAGCATCGCGGGACATTACCATCTGTTCCCTTTATCTCCCTCCTGATGCAGCAGTGGCACCAGCTGACCTGGCAGCCTTGATCGGTCAACTTCCTTCACCATTTCTTATTTTAGGAGATTTTAACGCACATCACCCCCTACGTGACTACAGGACGTGGTCGAGACTTTGAACTACTTTTTACCCAACTTGACCTTTGTATTCTTAATACAGGAGCTCCTACCCATTTTAGTGTGGCCCATGGCACCTTTTCCGCCATAGACCTTTCTGTATGTAGTCCGGGCTTACGTCCACTCCTTAACTGGTGGGTCCATGATGACCTTTGTGGAAGCGACCACTTTCCCATCTTCCTTTCGCTTCCCCGCCACCAACGCCATGCACGCCTACCCCGCTGGTCCTTCCACAGAGCCGACTGGGCAGCATACACTTCCGCTGCAACGTTGGATACCCCTCTCCCTGCTGATGCGACAATGGCTGTTGAGCAAATTATTTCCATTGTCGTTTCTGCTGCTGAGTCCGCGATACCATCTTCTTCTGCCTTACCTCGGCGAAGACCAGTGACCTGGTGGTCACCGGAGATAGCAGCAGCTATCCGCAATCGCCGCAGGGCTCTGCAGCAGTACCGGCGCCACCCCACCCTTGACCACCTGGTTGCATTTAAGCGTCTTCGGGCCCAGACACGCCGGCTTATCCGGCAGCGCAAGCAAGCATGCTGGGAGGAATATGTATCCACAATTGGACCCCGTGTCTCTTCTAGCCAGATTTGGACAAAGATTCGTCATATATCAGGTCACCATCCACCGACAGGGGTCGCGGGTCTCTCTATCCACGGTACAATCCATACCGACCCGACCATCATTGCCGAGTATTTTGCAGCGCACTTTGCTCTTAATTCGGCGTCCACTGCCTACAGCCAAGGTTTTTGTACCTTAAAAGAGCGGGCTGAGCGAAGGCAGTTGGTATTTCGCACAAACCGCCAAGAGCCGTACAATGCGCCATTTACAGAGTGGGAATTTCAAACTGTTCTTGCCAGTTGCCCCAATACATCTGCAGGACCGGACCGAATCCACTATCAAATGCTGAAACACCTTTCTGAACACTCGCAACGCCATCTGTTGGATTTCTTTAATCGTCTCTGGGTCGAGGGAGCATACCCGTCCCAATGGCAGGAGAGTATCGTTATCCCTCTGTTAAAACCAGGTGCAGATCCATTGAACGTTGACTGTTACCGTCCCATAAGCCTCACAAACGTTCTTTGTAAACTTTTTGAACGTTTGGTGAGCCGGCGACTTCTGTGGGTTCTCGAGTATCGGGGTCTGCTCGCCCCACAACAAGGTGCTTTCCGGCAGGGTCGCTCTGCTATTGATAACCTTCTCTCTTTGGAGTCGGCGATCCGTACTGCTTTCGCCCGACGTCACCATCTCGTCGCCATCTTTTTCGACCTCCGGAAAGCATATGACACGGCATGGCGCCATCACATCCTTGCCACGCTACATGGGTGGGGTCTTCGTGGCTCCCTCCCACTTTTTATTCAGAATTTTTTACTTTCGCGCCGCTTTAGAGTCCGCATTGGCACCTCCTTCAGTTCCTCCCATATCCAAGAGAATGGGGTACCACAAGGGTCCGTCCTCAGTGTACCCCTCTTCTTAGTGGCCATTAATGGCCTAGTGGCTGCAGTGGGGCCATCGGTTTCCTGCTCCCTCTATGCAGACGACTTTTGCATGTACTATTCCACTGCTAGTACAAGTGTAGCTGAACGACGACTGCAGGCAGCCATCCATCGGGCGCAGAATTGGGCTTCTGGCCATGGTTTCACATTTTCCTCTGCAAAAACTAGGGTAATGCACTTTTGTCGCCAACGGGCGGTACATCCGCATCCAGAGCTCTACCTTGATGGTGAGCTCCTTCAGGTTGTGGACACACACCGCTTCCTGGGTCTCCATTTCGACTCACGTTTGACATGGCTCCCTCATCTGCGCCAGCTTAAGCAACGGTGTTCCCGGTATTTGGACATCCTTCGTTGCCTCAGCCATACTGTCTGGGGGGCAGCACGCCCTGTCCTCCTGCGGCTGTACAATGCCCTGGTGCAGTCACGTCTAGACTACGGAAGCCAGGTCTACGGCTCAGCCTCTCCATCTGCACTGCGAGTTCTCGACCCAGTGCATCATACAGGCATCCGTCTGGCCACTGGAGCCTTTCGGACAAGCCCTGTCACAAGTCTCTTGGCAGAGGCTGGAGTCGCCCCGTTGCGATACCGGCGCCAACAACTACTCGCCCAGTATGCTGCTAGAGTTCACTGTACCCCTCGGCATCCGAATAACAGACTCCTCTTTCCGGGGGAGGTTACTCGTTTGCCGCAGAGGCGACCTCGGTCGGGACTCCCGATAGCAGCGCGTGTCCAATCGCTACTGTCGACCCTGGACTCCTTACCTCTTCACCGTCCTTTCCGCTCGACTCTCCATGCTCCTCCCTGGACCGTTCCTCGGCCGCGGATTCGGCTGGATCTTTCCTGTGAGCCAAAGACCTCTACTTCTCCTCTGGTCCTACGGCATCAGTTTTATGCGCTGCTCCGTGAGTTCAGTAACTCCGAGGTCATTTATACAGACGGTTCTTCAGATGGCGACCACATTGGTTATGCCTACATCCATGGCTCCCATGTCGAACAACGCTCTTTGCCACCCGGTAGCAGCGTCTTCACTGCAGAACTGGTGGCTATATACCGCGCCCTTAACCACATCCGCATGTGCCCCGCGACCTCCTTTCTGATTTGTAGCGACTCGCTGAGCGGTTTACAGGCCCTTGATCAGTGTTATGCTCGTCATACATTGGTCAGGGCCATTCAGGAGTCGATACTGGCTCTTAGTGACTCCGGTCGCTGTGTTACATTCGTTTGGACCCCGGGCCATGTAGGCATCCCGGGCAACGAGAGCGTTGACCAGCTAGCCAAACAGGCTACCACTTGCCGCCCTCTGGCGATTGGCCTCCCAGAAGCAGACTTCCGCCCGTTGCTTCGCACTAAAATACGCGACCTGTGGAACGCCGAATGGTCCGCTCTGGACGTGCCCAATAAGCTGCGTACGATAAAGGACACAACATCTGTCTGGAAGTCGTCACAGCTGGGTTCCCGTAGGGACTCCGTGGTTCTCTGCCGTCTCCGCATTGGTCACACCCATCTGACGCATGGTCACCTCCTCCGTCGACAGGACCCGCCCATGTGCCAATGTGGTGCCCCATTGACTGTGGTCCATCTCATACTCGACTGTCCCATTTTAGCCCCACTGCGGCATTCCTTTAGCCTCCCGAACACTCTCTCTTTGGTGCTCGGCGACGATGCCTCTGTGGCTAATTTGGTTTTACGATTTCTTCGTGCTTCGGGGTTTTACCAGTTGCTGTGAGTCCTTTTGGATGGTCTTTTACTTTTTTATGTTCTCCTTGACGTGTCTTTAGACTACAGTTTTTATTTTGTACGCAATGTGGTTGACTTTTCCCTTTTATACACAGGGTCGGTCAACCACATTCACTGGCTCTGTCATTTTGTCTCGTATTTGTTGCTGTGTGTCTGGCGTCTTTCAAATTGTCTCTTGTTGACTCTGTCAATAGTTCATGACGGTGCATTCTTTTATCCTGTTTTGTTTTAAAACTCGCTCAGGCACGATTTTCGACGGTTCTGTTTTACTGTGTGTCGCCTAGATGTGAATCGGGGGACTGATGGCCCTAGTAGTCTAGTCCCCCTAAAACACCCAACCAACCAACCAACCCACTTTTTATTCAGAATTTTTTACTTTCGCGCCGCTTTAGAGTCCGCATTGGCACCTCCTTAAGTTCCTCCAATATCCAAGAGAATGGGGTACCACAAGGGTCCGTCCTCAGTGTACCCCTCTTCTTAGTGGCCATTAATGGCCTAGTGGCTGCAGTGGGGCCATCGGTTTCCTGCTCCCTCTATGCAGACGACTTTTGCATGTACTATTCCACTGCTAGTACAAGTGTAGCTGAACGACGACTGCAGGCAGCCATCCATCGGGCGCAGAATTGGGCTTCTGGCCATGGTTTCACATTTTCCCCTGCAAAAACTAGGGTAATGCACTTTTGTCGCCAACGGGCGGTACCTCCGCATCCAGAGCTCTACCTTGATGGTGAGCTCCTTCAGGTTGTGGACACACACCGCTTCCTGGGTCTCCTTTTCGACTCGCGTTTGACATGGCTCCCTCATCTGTGCCAGCTTAAGCAACGGTGTTCCCGGTATTTGGACATCCTTCGTTGCCTCAGCCATACTGTCTGGGGGGCAGCACGCCCTGTCCTCCTGCGGCTGTACAATGCCCTGGTGCAGTCACGTCTAGACTACGGAAGCCAGGTCTACGGCTCAGCCTCTCCATCTGCACTGCGAGTTCTCGACCCAGTGCATCATACAGGCATCCGTCTGGCCACTGGAGCCTTTCGGACAAGCCCTGTCACAAGTCTCTTGGCGGAGGCTGGAGTCGCCCCGTTGCGATACCGGCGCCAACAACTACTCGCCCAGTATGCTGCTAGAGTTCACTGTACCCCTCGGCATCCGAATAACAGACTCCTCTTTCCGGGGGAGGTTACTCGTTTGCCGCAGAGGCGACCTCGGTCGGGACTCCCGATAGCAGCGCGTGTCCAATCGCTACTGTCGACCCTGGACGCCTTACCTCTTAACCGTCCTTTCCGCTCGACTCTCCATGCTCCTCCCTGGACCGTTCCTCGGCCGCGGATTCGGCTGGATCTTTCCCGTGAGCCAAAGACCTCTACTTCTCCTCTGGTCCTACGACATCAGTTTTATGCGCTGCTCCGTGAGTTCAGTAACTCCGAGGTCATTTATACAGACGGTTCTTCAGATGGCGACCACATTGGTTATGCCTACATCCATGGCGCCCATGTCGAACAACGCTCTTTGCCACCCGGTAGCAGCGTCTTCACTGCAGAACTGGTGGCTATATACCGCGCCCTTAACCACATCCGCATGTGCCCCGCGACCTCCTTTCTGATTTGTAGCGACTCGCTGAGCGGTTTACAGGCCCTTGATCAGTGTTATGCTCGTCATACATTGGTCAGGGCCATTCAGGAGTCGATACTGGCTCTTAGTGACTCCGGTCGCTGTGTTACATTCGTTTGGACCCCGGGCCATGTAGGCTTCCCGGGCAACGAGAGCGTTGACCAGCTAGCCAAACAGGCTACCACTTGCCGCCCTCTGGCGATTGGCCTCCCAGAAGCAGACTTCCGCCCGTTGCTTCGCACTAAAATACGCGACCTGTGGAACGCCGAATGGTCCGCTCTGGACGTGCCCAATAAGCTGCGTACGATAAAGGACACAACATCTGTCTGGAAGTCGTCACAGCTGGGATCCCGTAGGGACTCCGTGGTTCTCTGCCGTCTCCGCATTGGTCACACCCATCTGACGCATGGTCACCTCCTCCGTCGACAGGACCCGCCCATGTGCCAATGTGGTGCCCCATTGACTGTGGTCCATCTCCTCCTCGACTGTCCCATTTTAGCCCCACTGCGGCATTCCTTTAGCCTCCCGAACACTCTCTCTTTGGTGCTCGGCGACGATGCCTCTGTGGCTAATTTGGTTTTACGATTTCTTCGTGCTGCGGGGTTTTACCAGTTGCTGTGAGTCCTTTTGGATGGTCTTTTACTTTTTTATGTTCTCCTTGACGTGTCTTTAGACTACAGTTTTTATTTTGTACGCAATGTGGTTGACTTTTCCCTTTTATACACATGGTCGGTCAACCACATTCACTGGCTCTGTCATTTTGTCTCGTATTTGTTGCTGTGTGTCTGGCGTCTTTCGAATTGTCTCTTGTTGACTCTGTCAATAATTCATGACGGTGCATTCTTTTATCCTGTTTTGTTTAAAAACTCGCTCAGGCACGATTTTCGACGGTTCTGTTTTACTGTGTGTCGCCTAGATGTGAATCGAGGGACTGATGGCCCTAGTAGTCTAGTCCCCCTAAAACACCCATACCAACCAACTTTTTTCTTTTTCTAAGGCCTGTGAGAGTTAACTGTGGGTCATCAGTCCCTAAAATTACAAACTACTTATGAACTAGCTTATACTAAAGACGGCACACACATACATGCCCGAGGGAGGATTCGAGCCCCCGACGGGGAACGGCCTCGGCTTTGTAGCATAGCGCCTCAATGTTCACTCACTAGCACCGCTTTCCGTCTGAGACTAAAATAGCCTCACTAGAGGGGAGACTGAACGAAACTGATGCTATGACAATTTCTGTAACTAACGGATCAGAACGCATAAACGCCTAATGATGAGCAAAACGAGGTTGAAATGTGTTGTCGTATGTCAGGGTGTGCTGAGCTGCCAACGATCGCTGACGGGCGGGGATACCATATGCTTGAGTGATTGTGTGTTTGAATGTTCCTCTTTCTGAAGAAGGCTGCGGCATAAAATTTAAATTGTCTGAATGTGAATGTCTTATTTGTGTCTGCCTGTGACTCAGCGTCCGTCTTTAAGGCGAGTGGTTTCCTATCTTTTTTTATTTTGTTGTTATTATTGCAGCATGTTAAATTTGAGATTAAATAGTAATGCGGCCGAACAATCCTGCCTGGGATGTCCAGGACAATAATGCCATATGATCACTTCATTTCAATAATTCTAACAGCAGCTTTCTAACTTAGCCTGCACTAAAGAAATGAGAGAATCTTCACAGACTCGACAATATATCACCACCTGCGTACTGCTGCAACTGAAACCATACAGTTAAATCCCACCACAAACTATGTTTAAAGCCAAAAGCTTTTAATATTCTTGTATTTTAAATGGGTACGACTGCAACATCAACTACAAGAATCCTACGAAACACCTGAGTTCGTAATCGTCAGATGACATAGAATTCGCCATAATTGCCAGTTACTACTATAATACTGATTATCTGTCAGAAACGAATTTATGTCAGTCATTGAACTGCATTTTGATTAGTGGAGCTGTAAGAATGGAGGCGTTTGTGTCTTCAGAATTAAAGTACAATAAAACAAAGCTGACAACGAGAAGCAGATTGGGTAGGTATGGAATTGCATCCAGTGTCATATTTTATTTAACATTTCCGGTTGCAATTGTCATTGTCTGGAAAGGGAGTGTGTGTGAATTAAGGTGTGGTGGACTGCAAAAATCCTTTTTCACTTCCAAAACGAGCTGGCAGACTGCTGCAAAACAGAAAATAGAAAAACCGAAAAGATGGTCGCTGCCAGAAAGACACGGTCATATTGCATTTCACTGCGATTAACTGGCATATTATTTGTCTGGTTATGTGTGTGGTACCAGAATGTGAATGCTTATTTACCCGCTACTGAAAAACTCTTTCACGGGCCGAAAATAAGTCCTACAAACCGACGTAGTTAAGTGTCAAGAACTAGTAGCGCATGAATAGTCTCTACAAGATCTGTCTGTGCCGTCGTACTAAACGCCTACAATTCTCATTTGAATATTGTGACAGGGTGGAGACATCGTTCGTAACTATACCGTGCACCGACTCAGAAGCACTCTATGGAAAATGAGCTCAACGCTAAGCTAGTTGAACGTATTGAAATCTCGGTAAGTCTCTGTTTTGAGCGCAGTGCAAGTTTGAGAGCTCTTTGGCACCGGCGTGACCGCCGTTACTTCCGGTATGACACAGAAACATGATAAAGTCACTTAATATTTACCTGTCTGTCTGCTGAATAATCTCAGTTACTTACTTGGACGGTGCGAAATCGTCGCATTACTTTCTACTTCAAGTGCAATGAGGTCATACCATGCGTAAATTGGCGATTAATTGTAACCACCAATAGAACAAGCAGGAAGAGAGACGTAGAAGCGCGTCAGTAACCCTGACATGACTGTCTACTTCTTAAGCGAGGGCTGCTTTAGGTCATGGTACCAGTCCCTCTGTAGATCAGAATTTTAACCCTATTTTGATAGAGCTACCAGCCATTTAAGAAGATAACATAAAGGCTACAGAATTAGTCACTAATAACAGCATTACACTTAATGAGTGCACTAATGACGTTTATGTGCAAAAGCAATAATTTGGATTTTGTCGCTTTGAAAGTGTAGCGCAATACTCCTGCTCCCATCTTTTGAATCCCGTCTGACCAGTAACAACGTGGCACGATGGTCAACTCATCATAGTTTATGACTTACCTGAGTTATCGAGTCTTCCTTCATGTGTAAAATCATGAATACCGGAAAGATCTTTCTTGAAACGGGAAATCTCTTTTGTGAGGTGATTAGCACAAAAGTAATCAATCGCATCATACATACGTTTCGAACTATCTCCACTACTGTCATACCTATATGAGACTCGGGGACAACATGTTTTGAAAGTCTTGAAGCATATTGAATATTATTTGCATAAATAGCAGAGGCGATTCTTCCAGCTCGCTCGGCTCAGAGGAGTGACCGCATCTGTAATTTTTTGTTGTTGTCTTTTTTTAAGGGACGGAAACTGATATTAAGCTTAGCAATCAACATAGAATAAAAACTATCCAACGACCGCAAAGAATAGCTCTATTAGGAAAAAGAAAGCAGGGTTCCACTACCACTGCGGTACAAATTTTCAATATTACCACTGTCTACCTGAATTCACTTTCCTGCAACTATCGATAAGTTTAAAGAATTCGATTAATAAAATGACGTCGTAAAGTCCCTTTAATCAGACTCAAACAACGAATATCATACTGAAAGTGATTGTCAACTCGGTAATAATCGACGGAGTTCCAGGATATGTATTAGTAATGTAATATTCGCATGTATTATCCCTTCTCTAGTGCAAGTGAAATGCACCAAAACAAAAGTAGGGCTTAAGTAATTCATTTCTGTGAAATCCAAGAATTTGTATTGCAGCGGTCTGTAGGTCAAGAAAGTATTTCCATTAATTGTTATTTCATTTTTATTTATTTGCATATAGACGCATTTTATTCGCTTAATTTCACCATTTTTTGGTTTGTGGAACTGAAATAGACACCTCAGCTATTCATCCAACTGAATATTACTATTTACGTTGAGTATTCATCTTCAGAACAATAGCATAATACTGCCGGGAAAACTGACATCAATAGCCCCATTAATGTAGATATAAACCTGTACTTCGTGCCATTTATTAGACCTCTACAGTGGGTGTAGGGGTGAGAGCAGGAAGTGGACGTGAACGAGAAGTGATATACTCATGCTTTTTGAACACTTTCAGTAAGTAATAACACTGTCGTGACAGAATTTAAATCGTTTGTAGGAAGATCAAATTATAAAATTGCATATAAATGGCATCTGATGGGTTCGTGTTACGTGCAGAGGAGTCGAAACTGTTCACTAACTGTTGAGCATCAGAACTTAACAGAACTGTGATATATTCGGGAATAGTGACAATTTGTCTATGCTGCCAATGGATAACGCCAAAGTCACTGAAATTTCTATAACAATCTGATCAACTGTGTCATCATATTACGGCCCAATGGTTCTCATATGAATATTGTGGGAGCTTGGAGCTTGTATTTATATGAAAAAGGGCTGGGGTAAAAACATAATTAAAAATAAAACACTTTGCGACTGCTGCATATAATATCAGCACTATGCTCTGCTTCTTAACCCATAGTTATTTTGGATTTAGGGATCTTTCTGCCTGAATGTTCTGCACAGTCATCAAAAGGTTTTCAGTATACCTGCTGCTCGTTTTTGTTGGGGGATATGATGGGACTCTATACGACAGGTATCATTTTTGAAATATTTGTAGACTGGATGTCAGTTTGGCTTAAAGATAATTTAATCTATACATTACTATCCCTAATTCTATGTTTGGATATCAGAAGCTCTTCTTATTTTGCACACCATGTTACGAAGCCTTTCCAGAAATGTTCACATCTTGAAAACAATGCTGCTTTTATTTCTCTTCGTTTGTTTGCCTCTCTTCGTTCGTTTGTGCCTCTGTCAGCGATATCAAGAAAGAGTCTATATGTAAGCGTCAGTTTCCTTTACGATTATAATGTTTTCAGTATAATCAATGGAAAAGCTCGAAGAAATGTAAAACAGCACTGGTGAATGACTTTTGTTGTCATTGCGCTTAAGACAAAATACGCAAATAATTGAGACACTTATTACTATGTTAGAGGTCGGTGCATCTGTATATTTTTATTAGTGACAACTATCGACTCATTAAAGCTAGTTACGGACTTGCGAGCAGGGCTCATTGACATATACTTTAGGTGTTTGGACCCCCACCAGGCGCGCGAGGCGCGAGCTAAGTCTCTGTCGAGCTCGCTTGGCAATCACCTCGGCTCTTATTCTTCCTGTTGATAGTATGACTGAAGCTTGGCAACATCGCAGTGTAAGTCTGTCAACGCTGGTACCGAGGTCTTACTTCCTGGTTGGCACAGAACTATGCTCATAAATTCACTTGATGTTTCCTGTAATGTTCATTGAATAATCTGACTGGTTTGTCAGTCGAGAGGCGACGGAAGGCTATTTGTTTATGCTTTTGGGTCCAGAAAATTGTTTACACGGTGAAATTCCTACTAGTCTCTTACGTTGCGAGTTGTGTGTTCTACTGATGTATGTGGTAGTAGGAAAGAACTGGCGTGCACAGCTCCTCGCTAGCTCTGGGGTAAAGTTGTCGTCTGCCATGGAGAGGTGGCTTTGGTCACTGGTTCGTGTCTCATTCGAGTAGAATTTTTTAGCTGTTTTCGTGACAGGAGTTGCACAAATCCACATCGAAAACGACAAGAAACCTCTTGTGGTTACTTGCTATATTCTATCAGATTATGCGAAAGTCTGACAACTTTCTGGTAGTTTACCATATCTCTACCTTTAGAATCGAACTGATTCCAAGCTAATTATGACGCCAATCGATGTTCGACGTGTATCTTCGTCTGGAAATAATTTTTGTCGAAGGTTATTCGAGTAGGGGCAGGAAAGATAAACATTTGAGGACATATGATCGAAAGAGTAGGTGCGGAATGGGTGACTTCCAAAGCACACTATCCGATGTACTCTTTGTGAAATGAACGGGAATTATTATAGTGTAGTACTAACACATGATGTAATTTTTTTGGTCGTTTGTCCTTACGGTGGGACTAAATGGTGTCTCAGTTGTTTGCGAAAAATGGGCGCACCCTGGCGTTGTGGTTGCATTTTGCTGAGTAAAACAAACTTTTAGTACTCAGTCATTAGTTTCTTTTTAAGATATCAGCAAGGGAGCATCGTAACTCGTTACTAGTAACAATCGTGAGTAGGAATCCTGATTGAGCGGCCTGATGACGTTCAAGAAAAATGTGGTAATAGTCACCCCTATGACCCTTTATACCGATTCTACTTTACGACGTTTAGATCATGTTCATATATGTCAGAAAAATTCAATATGTGACAGAACTTGAGGTAAGGTTATAACAGCCGGTAAAAAAACTCATAGCGGCGCGCCGCTGTCACTGAGTCCGCAAGCGACAGCCGCGATGCGGCCGCTGTCGCGTCGCCGTAGCCTGTGCCCACTACTCCCGAGAGTAAACAGTTCAGTTTTGATGCAGCAGCGAGTTCTTTTGTGTAATATTTCTGTGACTTTTCGCTGTTATATTTGAGGTTCTTCCACACTGATAACGAAGACAGCCGATTTGCGGTTTAAAAAAATAAATTGAAGGTGGTTGGATTCGATCTCGTGATTGCTTATTTGTACGCTTGTAAACGCGACTCTTACCGCGAGACCACGGGCTCACATATCACAAAACCGTCTCGAGAAGGACATAACACTTCCTCCTGACAGTACCGCATTCTACAGTGTTGCCAGATCGTGCACATCGTCGGACTTAGCATTCTGTGTCGGCCGGCCGGCGATCAATTTTTTTGTCTAAGACTGTACATCTATACTAAGCAAATTCATAAGGAAGATGGAGACAATTTTCCAAAACACAGAATTCCTGAAGGTAAGGTAAGTGACAAAAGTATGTGAAATCCATGCAAAGAAAAAAGAGTCTCACTGGATGCTGTCAGCAATGCTTGAAACTATTGTCTTGAGACATATTCTGTAAGCTTCTCTAGGTCTCTCTTCTCATTTGCTGTGAACGGTGGTTGGTATGTTTTAAGTACTGCCAACTGTCGAATCGATGTCGTACTGAGGCTCACCTTACATCTGTAATAACAGGTGTATGGGACAGCCCAACAGCTTATACTGTATTTCTGAGATATAAACTATATAAAACACGATGTGTGGAGTCCCGCATTCATCGTCAAAATAACTAAACTCATACATGGATATTAATCTGAAATAATAGAATTTGCTCTGAATAGGATGTCACATTGATATTCTTTGGTGCAATCTAAATTCATTCTTTCCTTCTGCATGTGGAGCTGTGCAAGTGCATCATGGCCAATGAAGTAGGAAGCAGTGAAACTGAGTTTAGTTTTTCCAATTCAATACTTAAGGAAATTATCTTCAATTAAATGGTGTTGGACCTAAAATTAATCTTTCAATATAATTCGTTAAAGTGATTAATTCTTAAATAAAATAAACGGATACCAACTAGTGCTCATATGGAGCATTTCTAGTGTGTGCAAAGAGATTCTTCAGCAAAGAGGCCTAGACTTAGTAACAAAAACTTTCAAAAACAGCTGCTTTGGAATTTTCAACAGCACTAAAATTCTAAATGTGTATGTAAAATGGTGCTAACTTATGTATTCATTCTTATCTAATCGTCTTTTTATATAACCATTGGCCAATACAGTCCTGTTAATTAGTGTTCGGTCCCTTTTTCATCTAAAATGGTGCTCCCTAACTTTATATGCCAGTAATGCTTGTTAGAATCAACATTCCTTCTCATTCAGACCACTAATCATCAAGGTACAGGGTGTGTGGTTTCACTTATCCATTGCACATAATACAATTAGTGAGTGAATGATGTCTGTTGAATAATGAACCAACACCAGTCATTAGATATGAGAGAAGGGATTGGGAAAGGCAGAAGTGAAGTGAACCTGAATGGGTTGTAGCAGAGGCTGTTTTGTATGTTATTTTGGAAAGGACAGGTTGCTACTCACCACAGATATGTCCACTGAGCCGCAGGAAGGCACACACAACAGAAAAACAAAGCAAATACAATAAATACAGCTTTATTCTCTGTAACAGATGAAGGCTTAACACCCAAAAGCTTTATTTTTTTGTTTTTGTGTTGTTGTTCTGTTATGTTTGCCTTTCTGCAGTTATGTTTGCCTTTCTGCAGCTCATCGGGCATCCCTGTGGTGAGTACTTAAGTCAAAAGTTCCAACTAACTGCAAAGTAATTTACTTTCACCAATTACTTAATGAAAACGTAATTTGTAATTTTAGTAAATACATATACTACCAAGCAAATGTAGTAGACTCAAATTACCTTTTAAGTACTTTTTCCAATGCTGGTCATACAAAACATTTGCAAAATTATTTAGGAAAACTAAAAATGCACAAGCTTCACAGGGTGATTTTAACTAATTATGTAAGTTAAAAGAAACTGCTGGGATCTATAGAAGAAACAAACTCATTAATATTGCTCATAATGTTGCCCTCCAACATATCCTCTGTTCCCACCATCCTCCTGGCCTAAATCTATGCTAACCTCTCCCCCTCCTCCACTAGGTAGGTGACCTCATGACCCCACCGACACCCCGCACCCTCACCTTCTACCTACTTCCCAAGATTCACAAACCCAATCATCCCGGACGCCCCATTGTGGCTGGTTACCAAGCTCCTACAGAACAAATCTCTGCCTACATAGACCAACACTTTGGCGGCTGCAGGGGCGAGCGCCCTGGCCCTCCGCCTGGCTGACGGTGCGAGACCAGCTGTGGGCCTGAGCCGCAGCTGAGGCAGCTGTGTGGTGGGCTGCTGCACCTGCACGCTAGTCGCGCATTGCGCTGACCACACATCTGCCCGCAATAACACTGTCTAGAAAATCAGTGTCTCTCTGCTCTGCCACAGCGGTGGCAGTTTGTGATACGAAACGGCATTTCAAATCCAAACGACATTGTTAAAAGTTTTCCTCGGCTGAGAACGAAAGTATGTAAGTAAATTCAAATACCTTTTTGATTTGTTATTGATAAAACTATTACTTGAGGTGTACATTACCAAAATATATTACTACAACGTATAACCCTTCAGGGGCTCAGCATTAATTTGCTGAGTACGGGCTTGGCGAACCCGGGGTCCTGAGCTGTGGGCTGTGTCGCGCCAACAGTCCGCTACACCGTAAGCTCTGTGCGTGCTTCAACGACCATCGTTCGGCGCGAAGGTGGAACGTTGTACGTTTCAGAGCCCGGGGATCTTGGCTTAATCGCCCGGGTCGCGAGGACGGTACAAACCTCTATAAAAAAAACCTCAATCTCAAGGTGTGCTACGTGCCGAGGAGATGCATGGCTGTTGAGGTTGAACAGCCGCTAGCGAGCAACCTCTGAGGAACCTGCCGCACCTCAGTTGTATAAGGCTTACCCAGGCAAGCGGGGCTCTGTCTGGGTGGACCCTTATTTCCCTAGCTGCTCGTGGGAACACGATGAAAAGACCACGAAACGTTGGCGGACGTACAAACGCCGTCTCTAAGCGCGGTGGAAGCGATTACAACGCAGAACAGTATGACCCCCAAACGTTTCCTTCCCTGTCTACACCGTGGGAGGAACGTAGGGCCAAAATTAAAGGCGAGGCTTACGCCCCAAAGTATTTAGTGTGCAGCCGTACAGATGGGGTATCTTTCATGTCCAGAAAGCCAATGTTCTTTGTGGAATATCTAGAAGATAAATATGGAGAGGTCGATGGATTGTCAAAAATGAGGTCTGGATCCGTTTTAATAACGACGTCATCCCCAGCCCAGGCACGGGCTTTGGTTGCCTGTGACAAGCTGGGTGATGTTTCCGTTTCCGTTACACCACATAAGACCTTAAACATGGTCCAGGGCATCATTTTCCACAAGGATCTGCTGCTGCAATCGGACGATGAATTGAGAGCTAACTTGGAGCGTCGAGGTGTGCACTTCATCCGCCGTATCTATAGGGGTCCGAGGGACAAGAGGGTTGCCACCGGTGCCTTCATCGTGGCTTTCGAGGGCATTTCATTGCCTGAGAAAGTCAAGGTGATGGTTTACCGGGTCGACGTCAAGCCCTACGTTCCTCCCCCTATGCGCTGCTTCAAGTGCTGGAGGTTTGGTCACATGTCCTCCCGATGTGACGCCAACCCAACATGTCGGGAGTGTGGGCGTGCATCCCATCCAGACGCCCCCTGTACCTCACCTCCAGTGTGCGTCAATTGCAATCAGCAGCATCCTCCTTGTTCGCCCGACTTTTCTGTACTCCACAAAGAGCGCAAGATCATGGAGTATAAGACCCTGGACCGGCTGACATACGCAGAGGCCAGACGCAAATATTTTAAGCTCCATCCTGTCACCATGACAATGTCTTAAGCCACAGTAGCTTCATCGTCAGTCACCAGACCATCTGTGCCACGAATGTCACCGTGCCCCCAGGCCCGAACTACTGCACCTGCCCCCTTGACAGTTGGGGGTACTACTCATTCGGTTGCTCCCACACTTTTCTCGTTGGGAGCAACAGACAAACCATTGCGGGGGACGTCGGTCCGCACCCCAGCGCCGGAGAAACAACAGCCTTCTCCGGCTCCTCTCGCCCGGAAGGGGTCCCACGGGACACTCCCTTCCGAGGCTTCTCTTCATGGGAAAGTGGATCCCAGCAAATGGCTGAAGGATCCCGCGGCTGCTGATCGAGGGGCCTCCACCTCTTCGTCGGCAGTTGCAGCCCCTGTTGAGAAGCCCTCACGGCCCTTAACACCCAAGGGCCAGCGAGAGGCTAAAAGGAAAGAAAAGAAGAAAAAGGATTCTTTGGTGGCTTCCAAGCCACCCACACCCACATCCTCTGCTTCAGAGGATGAAGTCGAGATCCTCGCCTCTGCTGAGGATCCCGCACTTCTTGATTCGCCCGAACGTAGGAACTCTGTACATCCAGAATCACCTATGGTCTTAGATTCTGTAGATCCTGACCATAAGGCGGCAGATGTTCCTATGGAATGATCGTCTTTCCTTTCTTTTATTTTATGGCTTTACAGCGAGTAGAAAGTTATTCTCCGGTGGAATTGCGGCGGCTTCTTTAATCGCCTGGCCGAGCTGCGCCAATTACTGTGTCACTACCCTGCACTTTGTATTGCCCTACAGGAGACATGGTTTCCAGCACAGCGCACCCCTGCCCTCCGTGGGTATCGGGGCTACTACCGCAACAGGACCGTTTATGACAGGGTGTCTGGCGGTGTCTGCCTGTATGTCCTGGACACTGTACCCAGTGCCCCAGTGCCACACAACACCACTCTTGAGGCAGTAGCTGTCAGAATACGGGCAACGCAGGAATTCACTGTCTGCAGCTTGTACCTTCCTCCGGATGAGGCTGTGTCTCTCAACACCCTTACTGCTCTGGTCTCCCAACTTCCCCCACCATTCCTTCTTTTGGGGGACTTCAACGCCCACAACCCTCTGTGGGGTGGACTCCAGACCACAGGCCGCGGTAGGGATGTTGAGACATTAGTGGCGCAACAAGACCTTTGCCTCCTGAATACAGGTGTCCCCACGCATTTTAGCGTGGCACAAGGCACGTATTCAGCGATCGACCTCTCCGTCTGCAGCCCCAGCCTTCGACCACACTTCGGTTGGCGTGTGTATGAGGACCTGTGTGGCAGCGACCACTTCCCAATCTTTGTGTCGCTCCCACAGTACCAAGCTGCAGACAGCTTACCCCGTTGGTGTCTCCGTAGGGCTGACTGGCCAGTCTATACTTGAACCGCTGGTATCGCTGCACCACTTCCAGATGACTTTGACAATGCAATCCAGCAGGTGACTGACAGTATTGTCATGGCCGCTGAGGTAGCAGTTCCACGAACCACCGGTTCCACTAGGCGTAGGTCCGTGCCTTGGTGGACACCGGAGATTGCTGAGGCTATCCGGGACCGTCGGCGAGCGCTTCAGCACCATCGATGCCACCCATCCGTGGAGAATTTGGTGGCCTTTAAACGGCTCCGTGCGCGTGCTCGACGACTCGTGCAACAGAGCAAGCAGAATTCCTGGGAGCGGTATGTAGCCAGTATCGGCTCCCGCACCTCCCTTACTCAGGTATGGACGCAAGTCCGACGCGTCTTTGGATACCGCCCGCCGACAGGAATCCCATCCCTCACCATCCAGGGTGTGCTCAGCACGCTCCCTCCAGCGATCGCCGAGCACATGGCAGACCACTACGCACAATGCTCTGCGACTGCCACGTACAGTGCCGACTTCCGCTCCCTCAAAGAGCGGACCGAGCGGAAACAGTTATCTTTCCGCACTCGTCGTTGGGAAGTATACAACGACCCGTTTACCGAGTGGGAGTTCCGAACTGCCCTTGCTGCGTGTCCTGATACAACTCCAGGACCTGATAGGATTCACGGCCAATTTCTCCGAAATCTTTCACCAGAGTTTCAATGCCGCATCCTCGCCCTGTTTAACCATCTATGGGCAGAGGGCACTTTCCCATCGCAGTAGCGGGAAAGCATTATCATCCCGGTGCTGAAACCTGGTGCAGATCCCCAGGTGGCTGACAATTACCGTCCGATCAGCCTCACCAACGTTCTCTGCAAGCTCTTCGAACGTATGGTGAGTCGGCGGCTTATGTGTTTCCTTGAAGAGCGTGGACTCCTTGCTCCACAACAAGGGGGCTTTCGCCAGGGCCGTTCTACCATTGACAACCTCGTGTCACTGGAGTCGGCCGTTCGCACGGCGTTTTCTAGGCGTGAGCATTTGGTAGCTGTATTTTTCGATCTACGAAAGGCGTATGACACCACCTGGCGCCACCATATTTTAACTACTCTTCATGACTGGGGCTTACGGGGTGCCCTTCCTATTTTCATTTGCAATTTCCTCTCCCACCGCTCGTTTCGGGTGAGGGTTGGGGCATCTTTTAGCTCCCCCCGTATTCAAGAGAACGGTGTTCCACAGGGCTCTGTCCTCAGTGTCCCGTTGTTTTTAATTGCAATTAACGGTCTTGCTGCGGCTGTGGGGTCATTGGTCAGTTGCTCCCTGTTCGCCGACGACTTCTGCCTGTATTTCAGCTCCGTTAGCATCGGCATAGCTAAACAACGGCTGCAGGGTGCCATCCGAAAGGCCCACTCATGGGCCTCTGCTCACGGATTTCAGTTCTCCGCGCAGAAAACCCGCGTGATGCACTTCTGTCGCCGTCAGGTAGTTCACCCTGACCCAGAGCTCTACTTGGGTGGTGAACTATTTCAGGTCGAGGTAACACATCGCTTCCTGGCATGGTCTTCGATGCCCGGCTGACGTGGGTGCCACACCTACGCCAGCTGCGACAACAGTGTTGGCGGCATTTAAATATTCTTAAATGCCTCAGCCATACTGGATGGGGAGCAGCACGTTCCACCCTTCTTCAGCTCTACAAGTCACTTATTCTGTCTCGGCTTGATTACGGTAGCTTGGTTTATGACTCGGCAGCCCCTTCTGCCTTGCGAGTCCTAGACCCCATCCACCACACAGGTGTACGTCTCGCAACAGGGGCTTTTCGCACTAGTCCCGTAACGAGCCTCCTAGCTGAAGCTGGTATTCCCCCTCTGCTGTATCGCCGGCAACGGCTGTTGGTGAGCTACGTTGCCCGGGTTCATGCTTCACCCCGCCATCCGAACCACAGGCTTCTCTTCCCACTTTCTGCACTCCCTTCTCCACGACGTCGGCCCAGGTCGGGTCTCCCAATTGCGGTCCATGTCCGTTCCCTTCTCTCCTCACTTGATTCCTTACCGCTTCCTCCACCTTACCATTACTCCCTCCGTTTCCCCCCCTGGAAAATTCCTCGCCTGGAGCTTCGGCTGGACTTGTTCCGGGATTCGAAAGCCTCGATTTCACCACTGCTTCTCCGTCGCCAGTTCCATGCACTGCTTGATTCGTTTCACGGAGCAAACATCATCTACACGGACGGTTCTTTGGCCGATGGCCATGCTGGATATGCCTTTATCCATGGTGACCACATCGAACAGCGGTCATTGGCTTGTGGAAGCAGCATCTTCACCGCAGAACTGGTCGGTATTTTGAGAGCTCTTGAACACCTCAGAGCTCGCCCCAGGGGATCGTTCGTCATCTGTAGCGACTCCCTGAGTGGCTTACAGGCCCTCGACCAGTTTCTACCGAAAAACACAGTGGTGCGAGCCATTCAAGATGCTGTATTCGCCCCCTTAGGGGCTCAGCATTAATTTGCTGAGTACGGACTTGGCGAACCCGGGGTCCTGAGCTGTGGGCTGTGTCGCGCCAACAGTCCGCTACACCGTAAGCTCTGTGCGTGCTTCAACGACCATCGTTCGGCGCGACGGTGGAACGTTGTACGTTTCAGAGCCCGGGGATCTTGGCTTAATCGCCCAGGTCGCGAGTACAAACCTCTATAAAAAAACCCTCAATCTCAAGGTGTGCTACGTGCCGAGGAGATGCATGGCTGTTGAGGTTGAACAGCCGCTAGCGAGCAACCTCTGAGGAACCTGCCGCACCTCAGTTGTATAAGGCTTACCCAGGCAAGCGGGGCTCTGCCTGGGTGGACCTCTTTTCCCTAGCTGCTCGTGGGACGAAAATATAACGAGCGAATAAAAGCCTGGCCGGTCGCGAAAACGGCGTCTCTAAGCGTGGAAGAGGAGATTGTAATGCTGCTGGATATGACCCCCGTTCGTTCCCTTCCCTGGCTACGCCATGGGAAGAACGCAGGGCCAGAAGTCAAGGAGAGTCTTATGCCCCCCGATACCTAGTTTGCTCACGCACTGATGGGGAATCATTTGCGTCGACTAAGCCAATGTTTTTTGTTGAGCATCTGGAAGAAAAGTACGGAGAGGTGGAGGGTATGTCAAAGATGCGATCCGGGTCAGTCTTGATAACGTCATCCCCAGCACAGTCGCGGGCGTTGCTCGCCTGTGAGAAACTGGGTGATGTTCCCGTTACCATAACGCCTCATAAGAGCCTTAATATGGTCCAGGGTATTGTCTACCATCGAGATCTGTTGTTGCAATCTGATGATGAGCTACGGTCACACCTAGAGCGGCGCGGTATCCACTTCATCCGACGCATTTATAGGGGGCCGAAGGACAACAGGGTCGCCACCGGTGCTTTCATCTTGGCTTTTGAGGGTGACAAATTACCTGAAAAGGTCAAGGTGATGGTTTACCGGTGTGACGTAAAGCCCTACGTCCCTCCCCCTATGCGCTGCTTTAAGTGCTGGAGGTTTGGGCACATGTCTTCCCGGTGTGAGGCCAATCCCACATGTCGGGAGTGTGGACGTCCATCACACCCAGACGTCCCTTGTGTCCCAACTCCAGTCTGTGTTAACTGTGGACAACATCATTCACCCTGCTCGCCAGATTGCACAGTCCTCCATAAAGAAAGGAAAATAATGGAGTATAAAACCCTGGACAGACTGACCTATTCAGAGGCACGGCGCAAATATACTAAGCTGCACCCCGTGACCATGGGTAAAAGTTTTGCGACAGCACTTAAAACTGTTCCAACTCTGCCATCTTTGACCCCATCTGTTCAGCAAATCTCGGTGGGCCCACAGGCCCAATCATCCACTCTCCCCCCCTTGACAGCTGGGGGTGGATCTCCTTGTATTGCTCCCAAACCCTCTACCTCGGGAGCAATACCATCCCAACCAATGGGGACACTGGTCCCCACCCCAGAGCCAGAGAAGCAACAGCCTTCTCTGGCTCCTCTCGCGAGGAAGGGTTCGGTTGAGTCCCACCCCTCCTCGGCTTCTTCCTCTGGGACGACAGCTACCGGCCAGTGGCAAACCGTGGCCAAGAAGGCTGGTCGTCGGGCCACAAGGTCTTCCTCAGTCTCGGAGACTGAGTCCCCGACGCCCTCCAGACGTGAGGAGCCAAAAGAAAAGCGAGAGGCTTCCAAGAAGAAGCAAACACACGGGAAGACCAAAGAGACACCGGTGGTTCCCCCACTTCTACCCCCGCCCTCCTCCTCAGAGGACAAGGACGAGGTGAAGATACTAGCGTCTCCTGAAGACCTAGATCTCGAAGGACCATCGAAACCGATGGAAGTAGATTCTACAGCTTCGCGAGCAGTGTCAGCGAGTGATCATGAGGTATAATAAATAGTTCATATTGCCTCATGTCATCCCAGTTATCAGACAGCGTTATTCTCCAGTGGAACTGCGGCGGTTTTTTCACCCGCCTGGCTGAGCTGCGACACCTTTTGCGCATAACACCCGCTATCTGCATTGCCCTACAGGAAACATGGTTTCCGGCAATGCGGACCCCTGCCCTCCGGGGCTACAGGGGATATTATTGTAATCGCAGCCAGTATGACAGGGTATCAGGTGGTGTGTGTGTGTGTGTATGTCCTTACCTCTGTATATAGCGAGTCTGTGCCCCTTCAGACGCCGTTGGAAGCGGTGGCTGTGAGGGTAAGGACAACACAAGAGTTCACCGTTTGCAGTCTTTACCTCCCTCCTGATGGTGACGTCTCTCAGACTGTTTTGGCTGCACTACTTTGTCAACTCCCTCTTGAACACGGGTGCCCCCACACATTTTAGTGTGGCGCATGGCACGTTCTCGGCCATTGATGTGTCAATTTGCAGCCATGGCCTTTCACCATCTGTCCACTGGAGAGCCCACGATGACTTGTGCGGCAGTGACCATTTTCCCATTTTCCTGTCACTCCCACAACGTCAATCCCCAGGGCGCCTGTCCAGGTGGGCCCTACACAAGGTTAACTGGGACGACTTTACCTCTGCTGCCACTGTTGGTCCTCCCCCACTCGACGACGTCGATGTGGCGGTCGAGGGCGCCACGCGTACCATTGTTTCAGCTGCAGAAGCTACCGTTCCCCGATCGTCGGGGTCCCCACAGCGTAAGACGGTACCTTGGTGGTCGCCAGAGGTCGCAATGGCTATCAGAGATCGCCGACGGGCCTTACAACGGTACAAGCGGCACCCGTCTCTGGAGCACCTCGTAGCTTTCAAGCGGCTCCGTGCACGTGCCAGTTATCTCATTAAGAGACGAAAGCAGGAGTGTTGGGAGAGGTACGTCTCCACTATTGGCGCGGGTACCTCCACCACCCAGGTCTGGAACAAGATAAGGCGTTTAAGGGGACACCCAACACCAGCAGGAATCCCTGGGATCTCTGTGAATGGCATAGTATGCACGGACCCGGCCACGCTTGCAGAGCTGTTTGCCGGGCATTATGCTCATGCCTTCTCCTCTGAGAATTACCTCCCAGCTTTCCGTACATTAAAGGAGCAGGTGGAACGCCAGCCCCTCTCCTTTACCACCCGCCGTACGGAGGCATATAACATGCCGTTCACAGAGTGGGAATTCCTAAGCACTCTTAAAAAGTGTCCGGACACGGCTCCAGGACCCGATAGCATCCACAGCCAGATGTTGAAACATCTTTCAGCGGAGAGCCAGCGTAATCTCCTTGTGCTCTTCAACCACATCTGGTGCGACGGGGTATTCCCTTCGCAGTGGCGGGAGGGTATCATCATACCGGTGATGAAACCAGGCAAAAACTCTGCTCATTTGGATAGCTATCGGCCCATTATGCTGACCAATGTCCTCTGTAAGCTGTTGGAGCGCATGGTCAGTGGGCGGTTGTGCTGGATCCTCGAGACTCGGGGCTTACTGGCTCCATGCCAGGGCGGGTTCCGCCAAGGTCACTCCACCACCGACAACTTGGTGTCCCTCGAGTTCGCGATCCGCACAGCCTTTGCCAGGCGCCAACACCTGATAGCCGTCTTTTTTGATATGCAAAAAGCGTATGATACGACCTGGCGACACCACATACTTCGCACGTTACATGGTTTGGGTCTTCGGGGCTCACTCCCAATTTTTATTAAAAACTTTTTAGCTGTCCGTACTTTTTGTGTTCAAGTAGGTGCGTCTCGTAGTACGTCTCATGTGCAGGAAAATGGGGTTCCTCAGGGCTCTGTTTTGAGTGTCCCCTTATTTTTAGTAGCCATAAACGGCTTAGCGACAGCAGTTGGGTCGTCAGTATCCCCCTCTCTCTATGCTGACGACTTCTGCATTTCTTTTAGCTCTTCCAGCACCCAAGTTGCTGAACGTAGGTTACAAGGAGCCATTCAGAAGGCACAGTCCTGGGCTCTGGCCCATGGCTTCCAGTTCTCTCCTGCAAAGACCAGAGCCCCCTCAGGGGCTCAGCATTAATTTGCTGAGTACGGGCTTGGCGAACCCGGGGTCCTGAGCTGTGGGCTGTGTCGCGCCAACAGTCCGCTACACCGTAAGCTCTGTGCGTTCTTCAACGACCATCGTTCGGCGCGACGGTGGAACGTTGTACGTTTCAGAGCCCGGGGATCTTGGCTTAATCGCCCGGGTCGCGAGGACGGTACAAACCTCTATAAAAAACCCCTCAATCTCAAGGTGTGCTACGTGCCGAGGAGATGCATGGCTGTTGAGGTTGAACAGCCGCTAGCGAGCAACCTCTGAGGAACCTGCCGCACCTCAGTTGTATCAGGCTTACCCAGGCAAGCGGGGCTCTGCCTGGGTGGACCTCGTTCCCTAGCTGCTCGTGGGACGAGAATGAAGCGAGCACAAAATTGCGTTGCCGGACGCAAAACCGGCGTCTCTAAGCGTGGGCGAACTGAATTTAATGCTGAGACATATGACCCCCAATCGTTTCCTTCCATGGCCACACCATGGGAAGAACGCAGGGCTCGTCAGCGAGGTGAGGCTTATGCCCCCCGTTATTTGGTATGTACTAGGACGGACGGCGAATCGTTTACGACTACAAAGCCTCTGTTTTTTGTGGAAAACCTTGAGGATAAGTTTGGGGAAGTAGATGGCATGTCGAAAATGAGATCTGGGGCTGTACTTATAACGACATCGTCCCCAGCCCAGTCACGGGCACTGCTTGCTTGTGACAGGCTGGGTGACGTCCCCGTTAACATTACTCCCCACAAGAGCTTGAACATGGTACAGGGACTTATATTTCACAAGGACCTTCTATTGCAGTCTGACGACGAGTTACGGCAGAACTTAGAGAGGCGAGGAGTCCATTTCATCCGGCGTGTTTATAGGGGTCCGAAGGACAATAGGTTAGCCACCGGTGCGTTTATCTTGGCTTTCGAAGGCAATTCGTTGCCAGAGACTGTCAAGGTAATGATATACCGGTGTGACGTAAAACCCTACGTTCCTCCCCCTATGCGTTGCTTCAAATGCTGGAGGTTTGGGCACATGTCCTCCCGATGTGATGGTAACCCTACATGTCGGGAGTGCGGGCGTGCCTCACATCCGGACGCCCCTTGTGTCCCTCCTCCAGTATGTGTCAACTGCAAGCAGCATCACTCTCCATGTTCGCCAGACTGCACGGTTCTTCATAAAGAACGTAAAATTATGGAATATAAGACCCTGGACAGGTTATCATACTCAGAGGCCAAGAAGAAGTATGCCAAGCTCCATCCTGTGAGCATGAAGACATCATATGCCACAGTTGCATCATCGTCGATCCCCACAGTTTCTAAACCACAGAGTGCACCACCAATGCCAGCGGGCCCCCAGGCCTGACCCACTCCACCTGCCCGCTTGACAGTTGGGGGCCCAACACCTTCAGTTGCTCCCACACTATTCACGTTGGGAGCAACAGATAAGACATCACAGGGGTCGTCGGTCCCCACCCCACAGCCGGAGAAACAACAGTCTTCTCCGGCTCCTCTCGCCCGGAAGGGGTCCCACGGGACACTCCCTTCCGAGGCTTCTCTTCGTGGGAAAGTGGATCCCGGCCGATGGCTGAAGGATCCTGCGGCTGCTGATCGAGGGGCCTCCACCTCTTCGTCGGCACCTGCAGCCCCTGTTGAGAAGCCCCCACGGCCCTTAACACCCAAGGGCCAGCGAGAGGGTAAAAAGAAAGAGAAGAAGAAAAAGGATTCTTTGGTGGCTTCCAAGCCACCCACACCCGCATCCTCTGCCTCAGAGGATGAGGTCGAGATCCTCGCTTCCGCTGAGGATCTTGCACTCCTTGATTCACTCGACCATAGGAGATCTGCACAACCGGAATCAACTGATTCTATGGTCATAGATTCTGTTGAGCCTGACCATCAGGCAGCCGGCGCTCCTATGGATTGATCTTCTTCTTTTCTTTCCTTTTATGGCCTTAGAGCGTGGAGGACATGTTATCCTCCAGTGGAATTGCGGCGGCTTCTTTAATCACCTGGCTGAGCTGCGACAAATACTGTACAGCTACCCTGCATTTTGTATCGCCCTACAGGAGACATGGTTTCCAGCACAGCAGACCCCTGCCCTCCGTGGGTATCGGGGCTACTACCGCGACAGGACCCTTTACAACAGGGTGTCTGGCGGTGTCTGCCTGTATATCTTGGACACTGTCCCCAGTGCCCCCGTGCCCCTCACAACCACTCTTGAGGCAGTGGCTGTCAGAATTCGGGTAACGCAAGAATTCACTGTCTGCAGCTTGTACCTTCCTCCGGATGAGGCCGTGTCTCTCAACACCCTTACTGCTCTGGTCTCGCAACTTCCTCCACCATTCCTCCTCTTGGGGGACTTCAACGCCCACAACCCTTTGTGGGGTGGGCTCCAGACCACAGGCCGCGGTAGGGATGTTGAGACCTTATTGGCGCACCAAGACCTTTGCCTCCTGAAAACAGGTGCCCCCACGCATTTTAGCGTGGCACAGGGCACGTATTCAGCGATCGACCTCTCCGTCTGCAGCCCCAGCCTTCGACCACACCTTGGTTGGCGTGTGCATGAGGACCTATGTGGCAGCGACCACTTTTCAATCTTTGTGTCGCTCCTGCGGTACCAAGCTGCAGACAGCTTACCCCGTTGGTGTCTCCGTAGGGCTGATTGGAGTGTGTATGCTTCAACTGCCGTCATTGCTCCACCGCTACCAGATGACATTGACGACGCAGTCCAGCAGGTGACTAATAGTATTGTCATGGCCGCTGAGGCGGCAGTTCCACAAACCACCGGTTCCGCTAGGCGTAGGTCCGTGCCTTGGTGGACACCAGAGATTGCTGAGGCCATCCGGGAACGTCGGCGAGCGCTCCAGCGCCATCGACGCCACCCATCCGTAGAGAATTTGGTGGCCTTTAAACGGCTCCGTGCGCGTGCTCGACGACTCGTACAGCAGAGTAAGCAGGATTCCTGGGAGCGGTATGTAGCCAGTATCGGCTCCCGCACCTCCCTGACTAAGGTATGGACGCAAGTCCGACGCGTCATTGGATACCGCCCGCCGACAGGAATCCCATCCCTCACCATCCAGGGTGTGCTCTGCACTCTCCCTACAGCTATCGCCGAGCATATGGCAGACCACTACGCACAATGCTCTGCGACTGCCGCGTACAGTGCCGGCTTTCGCTCCCTCAAAGAGCGGGCCGAGCGGAAAATGTTGTCCTTCCGCACTCGTCGTCGGGAAACATACAACGACCCGTTTAGCGAGTGGGAGTTCCGAACTGCCCTTGCTGCGTGTCCTGATACAACTCCAGGACCTGATAGGATTCACGGCCAATTCCTCCGACACCTTTCACCAGAGTTTCAACGCCGCATTCTCGCCCTGTTTAACCATCTATGGGCAGAGGGCACTTTCCCGTCGCAGTGGCGGGAAAGCACTATCATCCCTGTGCTGAAACCTGGTGCAGATCCCCTGGTGGCTGACAATTACCGTCCGATCAGCCTCACCAACGTTCTCTGCAAGCTCTTCGAACGTATGGTGAGTCGGCGGCTTATGTGGATCCTTGAAGAGCGCGGACTCCTTGCTCCACAACAAGGGGGCTTTCGCCAGGGCCGTTCTACCATTGACAACCTCGTGTCATTGGAGTCGGCCATTCGCACTGCCTTCGCTAGGCGTGAACATTTAGTTGCTGTACTTTTCGACCTTCGAAAGGCGTATGACACCACCTGGCGCCACCATATTT
This sequence comes from Locusta migratoria, assembly GCA_026315105.1. Taxonomy (NCBI): domain Eukaryota; kingdom Metazoa; phylum Arthropoda; class Insecta; order Orthoptera; family Acrididae; genus Locusta; species Locusta migratoria. The sequence continues at coordinate 378,160,239 of CM048749.1, forward strand.
TAACAACTCTTCATGACTGGGGCCTACGGGATGCCCTTCCTATTTTTATTCATAATTTCCTCTCCCATCGCTCGTTCCGGGTGAGGGTTGGGGCGTCTTTTAGCTCCCCACGTATTCAAGAGAACGGTGTCCCACAGGGCTCCGTCCTCAGCGTTCCATTGTTTTTAGTGGCGATAAATGGTCTTGCTGCGGCTGTGGGGTCATCGGTCAGTTGCTCCCTGTTCGCCGATGACTTCTGCTTGTATTTCAGCTCAGTTAGCATCGGCGTAGCTGAACGGCGGCTGCAGGGTGCCATCCGAAAGGCCCACTCATGGGCTTCTACTCACGGCTTTCAGTTCTCCGCCCGAAAAACCTGCGTGATGCACTTCTGTCGCCGTCGGGTAGTTCACCCTGACCCAGAGCTCTACCTGGGTGGTGAACTACTTCAGGTTGAGGAAACACATCGCTTCCTGGGCATGGTCTTCGATGCCCGGCTGACATGGGTGCCACACTTACGTCAGCTGAGACAGAAGTGTTGGCGGCATTTAAATGTCCTAGGGTGCCTCAGCCATACTAGTTGGGAAGCAGCACGTTCCACCCTTCTTCAGCTCTATAAGTCTCTTATTCTGTCGCGGCTTGATTACGGGAGCTTGGTGTACGACTCAGCAGCTCCTTCTGCCTTGCCGGTCCTAGACCCCGTTCACCACACAGGCGTACGGCTCGCAACAGGGGCTTTTCGCACCAGTCCCGTAACGAGCCTTCTAGCTGAAGCTGGTGTTCCCCCTCTGCGATATCGCCGGCAACGGCTGTTGGTGAGCTACGTTGCCCGGGTTCATGCTTCACCCCGACATCCGAACCACAGGCTTCTCTTCCCACTTTCTGCACTCCCTTCCCCACGACGTCGGCCCAGGTCGGGTCTCCCGATTGCGGTCCGCGTCCGTTCCCTTCTCTCCTCACTTGATTCCTTACCCCTTCCTCCACCTTACCATTACTCCCTCCGTATCCCCCCCTGGAAAATTCCTCGCCTGGAGCTTCGGCTGGACTTGTCCCGGGATTCAAAAGCCTCGATTTCACCACTGCTTCTCCGTCGCCGGTTCTAGGCACTGATGGATACGTTTCACGGAGCAAACATTGTGTACACAGACGGTTCTTTGGTCGATGGCCATGCTGGATATGCCTTTATCCATGGTGACCACATCGAACAGCGGTCATTGCCTTGTGGAAGCAGCATCTTCACCGCAGAACTGGTCGGTATTTTGAGAGCTCTTGAACACCTCAGAGCTCACCCCAGGGGGTCGTTCGTCATCTGTAGCGACTCCCTGAGTGGCTTACAGGCCCTCGACCAGTTTCTACCGAAAAACACAGTAGTGCGAGCCATTCAAGATGCTGTCTTTGCCCTTGGCGAGTCAGGCCGTTCTGTCACCTTTGTCTGGACTCCGGGCCACATAGGTATACCGGGCAATGAACGCGTCGATGAGCTGGCCAAGCAGGCCACTACTTCGCGGTCCCTGGATATTGGCCTCCCAGTTTCCGACCTCCAAACCCAGTTGACCCGCAAGGTCTTAAGGGTTTGGAATTCTGAATGGGCAGATTCGACCGAACCGAATAAGCTCCGTGCTATCAAGCCGTCTACCGCAGCATGGAAGACGTCCCTGAGGGCTTCTCGCAGGGAGTCGGTCGTCTTTTGCCGACTCCGTATAGGCCATACTTGGCTTACGCATGGTCATCTCCTGCGTCGCGAGAACCCTCCTCAGTGTCGATGTGGTGCGCCTTTGACGGTCGCCCACATCTTAATTGAATGTCGCCATTTAGCCGCAACACGACGCTATTTTAATCTTCCTGACACTTTGCAGCTAGCATTAGCTGACAATACCTCCACGGTTGACTCTGTTTTAAATTTTATGCGTGTGTGTGGACTTTACAAGTCACTTTAAAGTTTGTCTTTGTCTGTCATATCTCTGTCCTCCGCCTGCTTAAGTCTGTTAGGTAGGCGGTTTTAACGTGTTCCAGAGTGGCTGGGTGTGTTCCTTATATCCTTGTGACCACCCAGCAAATACACTCTTGTAATGTTTCAGCTGTTTTATCCCTTCTTCGTTTTTAATCGTATCCTTTCTTTCTATTAGTCTGTAAGTTTTAAACTTTGACTTGTTAGTGCATTCACTTCGGATCGCTTAACACAATGTTTTATCTCTTGGACTGGAAAAAGGGACTGATAACCGTCGTTGTTTAGTCCCTTCAAAAACCCAACAACAACAACAACAACAACAGTTATGCACTTCTGTCGGCGTCGGACGGTTCATCCACAGCCAGAACTTTATCTTGACAACCACCTCTTAGAGGTTGCTGAAACACACAGGTTTCTAGGGCTCGTATTTGATTCTCGGCTGACATGGCTCCCTCACATTCGACAGCTGAAACAGAAGTGCTGGCGCCAGCTAAATGTTCTCCGCCATCTGGGACATACAAACTGGGGTGCCGATCGGTCCACACTGTTGCGGATATACCACGCTTTGGTGCAGTCCCGTCTGGACTTTGGATGCCTTGCCTATGGCTCCGCATCCCCCTCGGCATTGCGCTTGCTGGACCCCATTCACCACTGTGGGGTTCGCATCGCGACGGGTGCTTTCCGCACCAGTCCCGTGGACAGTTTACTTGCAGAGGCCGGGGTCCCACCTCTGCGGATCCGCTGCCAGCAACTGCTCGCAGCCTATGCTGCTCATGTTCATAGCACGCCAGGCCACCCGAACCAACGTTTGCTATTCTCCCGCACGGTCGTCCGTCCTCAACAACGGCGACCCCGTTCCGGTCACACGATCGCCTTCCGTGTCCAGTCCCTTCTGTTGGAACTAGAGTCTTTCCCTGTCCCATCTCCGCATCGGGCCCGTACGCGTACGCCCCCATGGCGTGTACCGAGGCCATGCTCTAGGCTGGACTTGGCCAATAGACCTAAAGACTCTGTTCCTCCCGAGGCACTCCGCCGTCGGTTCTTTGCCGTCGTTGCGGAGTACACTGGACACGACATCGTCTATACGGACGGTTCGATGGTTCATGGCCGTGTTGGCTTTGCCTATGTTCATGGCGATCACGCAGAGCAGCGGTCTCTGCCGGATGGCTGCAGTGTGTACACTGCCGAGTTGGTGGCCATTCTCCGTGCTCTTGAGCATATGCGCTCCTGCTCAGGTGGGTCTTTTCTGCTTTGCAGTGACTCCCTGAGCAGTCTTCGCACACTCAAGCAATGTTATTCACGTTCCTCCTTGGTGCTGGCTATACATGAGACACTTTTTGCTCTCGACCAGTTAGGACGCTCTGTAGTCTTCATTTGGTCTCCTGGTCACATCGGCATCCCAAACAACGAACGAGCCGATGAGCTAGCTAAACAGGCTGTCCATGCGTCCGTGTTAGACATTGGTCTCCCGGCATCAGATTACCAGTCTGTGTTGCGCCATAGAGTACGTGAGCTTTGGGCCGCAGAGTGGCGTAGCCTGAGCCATCAAAACAAACTCAGGGCAATAAAGGAGACCACAGCTGTGTGGCACTCGTCCATGCGGGCCTCTCGCCGGGACTCGGTAGTCCTGTGCCGGCTCCGCATCGGCCACACTTGGCTGACCCATGGCCATCTCCTCCGCGGTGAGGACCCGCCTCGTTGCCGTTGTGGCTGTCCCTTGACGGTGGCCCACATTTTGTTGGACTGACATCTTTTAGCCGCTCTGCGGCGGGATTTTAATTTTCCTGAAATTTTATCTGAAGTTTTACGTAACGATGCCAATATGGCTGATTCTGTTTTAGGTTTTATTCGTAACAGCGGTTTTTACAACTCTATATGAAGCTTGTGTTGCCCCGTGGCTGACCCTTCCTATTTTATTTTCATGGTCGGTCAACCACGAACATTGTCTTTGTCATTTTATTTCCACATTTGTTTGCTGTTTCCGTGTGATTGTGTCCTTTCGTGTTGTCTCCTGACTTGATGCTCTTTGTCGAATTTGTTTACATTTTATTGATTGAGTGGGGTCTTCCTCCCATAGCAATTTTAACTCTGGGCGAACTTTTCAGTGTTTCCGCACTTCTCTAGCTCTTTGATGGAATGGGGGACTGATGACCTCCGCAGTTTTGTCCCCCTAAAACATCAAACCAACCAACCAACCAGCTGTATTCGCCTTTGGCGAATCAGGCCGTTCTGTCGTTTTTGTCTGGACGCCAGGGCACATAGGTATACTGGGCAATGAACGTGTTGATCAGCTGGCCAAGCAGGCCACCACTATGCGGTCCCTGGATATTGGCCTCCCAGTTTCCGACCTCCAAACCCAGTTGACCCGCAAGGTCTTAGGGGTTTGGAATTCTGAATGGGCAGATTCGACTGAACCGAATAAGCTCCGTGCCGTCAAGCCGTCTACTGCTGCATGGAAGACGTCCCTGAGGGCTTCTCGCAGGGAGTCGGTCGTCCTTAGCCATACTCCGTATAGGCCATACTTGGCTTACGCACGGTCACCTCCTGCGTCGCGAGGACCCTCCTCAGTGTCAATGTGGTGCGCCTTTGACGGTCGCCCACATCTTAATTGAATGTCGCCATTTAGTCGCAGCAAGACGCTATTTTAATCTTCCTGACACTTTGCAGCTAGCATTAGCTGACAATACCTCCACGGTTGACTCTGTTTTAAATTTTATGCGTGAGTGTGGACTTTACAAGTCACTTTAAAGTTTGTGTTTGTCTGTCATTTCTCATTCCTCCGCCTGATTAAGTCTATTAGGTAGGTGGTTTTAACGTGTTCCAGAGTGGCTGGGTGTGTTCCTTATATCCTTGTGACCACCCAGCAAAAACACTCTTGTGCTGTTTCAGCTGTTTTATCCCTTCTTCGTTTTTAATCGTATCCTTTCTTTCTAGTAGTCTCAAAGTTTTAAACTTTGACTTGTTAATGCATTCACTTCGGATCGCTTAACAAAATGTTTTATCTCTTTGACTGGAAAAAGGGACTGATAACCGTCGTTGTTTAGTCCCTTCAAAAAACCCAACAACAATACAATGTATTAAAGTTTCATTAACATCGGTCGAATATGTTTCGCAACGTTTAGTTTTAAAGTCAGTTGTCCGTAGGGAAGACCTGCAAAACTCCGACAGTTCTAGCTACAATCGTAAATAAGAGTTATTGAAATATGTTGTCATGTAGCACGAAGAAAAATAATGATGTAATAATGAAATGGAAACAATAAAATAAAAATATTGATAGGTCGTTTGCTTCGTTAAAAATTAAAAATTAAAGCCTAATTTCGATTCACTATGCTAAATAATCTGATAATAACCATCAGCATACTTTCTGGTAGCGGATTTATTTTTCAGATATTCGCGGAGTGGTAGAGTTTGACTTAGTGGTTTCGCATCCTCATTTCTAACGCAGGCATTCGACTGCCGCTGGCTGAGTTAAAAACTTTATTTACTCTATTGCTTCTATTTTTTTTTCAGAGAGCAACATTATAATTTTTTGCACCTGATTCGTGTCATTTTCCGTTTTGTATGGGCAGTACACACTACACAAGTCTTTGCGGTGTCTCCGTTGCTCCGAAAACCCCGGGATAATGTTATTTTTTATTCCAGTCTAAGAGGGCTGTCCTTTTTGGTGTCAGTGGCATCAAGCTTTCAGAAGTTTATGAATGAAACTTCTCCAGTAACTGACGGATTAGTTCGAAGTAGAATTTCGCCAGTGGATTCTTCTGTTTATTCTGCATTTCAAAAATAGTTTTTGCATTGAGCATACTCAAGTCAGTTAAATGAAAGAATACTTCCTTGTATCATTTCTGTTTTTCGTATGCACTTTAGGAACTTAATATGTTAGTCTTATCTATCGCACCCACTGACTAATTGTAACTAACAACGATAGTGTGTTTCACTTTATTTCCTCCCATTTTATGATTCTTTTTTTTTTTCTGTCTGAGTTAATTCTGGTCCATTTACAATGGATACCATGCAGGAATTATTTATTGTCCACCCAAGACTTCAATTGTATTTAACTTTCTTGAGTTTATCAGGTAAAGGTAGTAAATGTTTCATGTTTTTACGCACTGTGCCAATGGCATTAGTGCACCTCACGTGGAGACATATAAAACAATTCAGGACTCGAATACCAATTGTCTAAATAAATGCCATGACTTTTGTTGAGGTATGGTAACAACAAACTGACATCACCTGGTTTGCCCCAGTCAGCATTTCCCTATTCTAATTCAGTAGCGGCACCAGTGTAGGCAATATAATCTGTCTGTACGACACAAAGCACAGAAATTTTAATCCCACAGCTACGTTTGTTTGGAATATACGGTTTGAACCGTAGCCTTCCTCTGAAAAGTATCAACTTTCGTCAGTTACTAAGTTTTCAAATGGGACTGCAGGCTGTCGGAATTTCTTTTTGGCGTGTTCCACAATCATGCGTATTTTCACAAGAATATCTTGCGATGGGGACGAAATGTCACAAGTGTAATGAAGGCATTATCGAGTGGCCGATCGCGTTGATTGGCTGTGCTTAGTTGAGCCAGGCCGTTCCCCGTCGGGGGTTCGAATCCTCCCTCGGGCATGGATGTTTGTGCTATCTTTAGTCTTTAGTATAAAATAGTTTATAAGTAGTTTGTAAGTTTAGGGGCTGATGACCCCGCAGTTAAGTCGCATAAGCTTAACAAACATTTTAACAAATGCAGTATCACTTTGTACCTGTCTCTGGCCATTATGTCAGAAAATACTGGTGTTCGCAGCAAGGAATCTTTTGACCAATATTCATTCAATGCTGGTAGTACTTTGGCATAAGGAGGGAACAAGCCAAAAAGCAATAAAATTCTGGAGGGTCTATAGGTTTCCATCTTGTTATCTGCTGGGCACTGTCGTCATTTTCTCGGTGAGAAATGTATAATACTTGTTCATATCTACACATAACTGAGAGACATTCAAATGACAAAGTACAATAAATAAATAAATAACCTGAATGAGTTGCTTATTCATCGAAATCTACCTTTATACCACTAAAAGTGTTCGCGAAATTGTGGCGATTCGCCGCAGGACTATTATCTGACCAGTCATAAAATCTTATTCGTGTCGAAATTTCACTTAACACATCCTCTTAAGAAGAGGAATCTTCTGCAGAAGTTCTTCGTTGTGTTGAATAAATACCGTTTCTTCCATACTCATCCAGCTCTTCGTATAAAGAAAGGATGTAGTAGGACTATCGACGGATGTCCATTATTTCCTTGTTTGATAAACAACGTTCCGACGTTGCAACGACAGTACAGTAAAAAGCTGTTCTCTCGCCAAACAAAAAATAAAGGACGGGTCCGATGGAGAGCTCGTGAGCAGGAAGGCCTGGAGGTGAAAACTGTAGTGCTTACCAACACAACAAAAAAGACCTGTTAATGGCTGTGCCACCAAGAATGTTGAGCCGCAGGGTAAAACCGAGTCGCCGTCGCTCCAGTGTGTGCCGGGCCCCGGGCGTACATGAATGCCTTTATCCTTCAGGCCGCCCTACCTGCTGGGTGTACATGAATGCCCGTAGCCGTCTGGGCCTCCTGCCTGCCGGGCGTACATATACGCCTCTAGCCGTCTGGGCCTTTAACTGCCGGGCATACATGTATGCCCATAGCCGCGAAAGGGTTAATGATTGAATAATACTTTTCTCTTTGCTAATTACACTATACAGTAGGCTTTTTTTTATTGCATCTTAACAGTCTGGATAATATTCTGATCCAAAGGATGAAGCAAAGGGGTTACATTTGGGGGAAGAAACATCACTTTTATCAAACCATCTTTAGATTAACTTAAATCTTCATCTGGATGTCCAGGGCAGTTAACAAACACCAACAAAGCCTTCTGAGACAAATTTTGCTTATTGAGGAACTGTCGGACCGATGGCACGAACTCCCAGTGAAACCACTCACTGAACAATTCCTGTGTCATCCAAGTATTGTTTTGGTGATGGTATTTGACTGGTGGATGTTTTGCATTTTTGAACGCCCTAGGATTGTTTGATTTTCCTATGACAAAAAGCTCAAGTTTGTTCGTTCCACTGGCATTAGAGCATGGCATAAATGGGAGCCTATCTTTATTCTGCCAGGAGCAATTGCCTCCCCCGCCCCTCAGGGGTCCCATAGCTCTTTTGTGGGTACGTGTGTGGCGCCACAGACAAATATATACAGACGGGAATCCTCTGTAAGGGCCCGGTCCTACGCTCATGGTGTGGCGCCACAGACAAATATATACAGACGGGAATCCTCTGTAAGGGCCCGGTCCTACGCTCAGGGTGTGGCGCCACAGACAAATATATACAGACGGGAATCCTCTGTAAGGGCCCGGTCCTACGCTCATGGGTGTGGCGCCACAGACAAATATATACAGACGGGAATCCTCTGTAAGGGCCCGGTCCTACGCTCAGGGTGTGGCGCCACAGACAAATATATACAGACGGGAATCCTCTGTAAGGGCCCGGTCCTACGCTCAGGGTGTGGCGCCACAGACAAATATATACAGACGGGAATCCTCTGTAAGGGCCCGGTCCTACGCTCAGGGTGTGGCGCCACAGACAAATATATACAGACGGGAATCCTCTGTAAGGGCCCGGTCCTACGCTCAGGGTGTGGCGCCACAGACAAATATATACAGACGGGAATCCTCTGTAAGGGCCCAGTCCTACGCTCAGGGTGTGGCGCCACAGACAAATATATACAGACGGGAATCCTCTGTAAGGGCCCGGTCCTACGCTCATGGGTGTGGCGCCACAGACAAATATATACAGACGGGAATCCTCTGTAAGGGCCCAGTCCTACGCTCAGGGTGTGGCGCCACAGACAAATATATACAGACGGGAATCCTCTGTAAGGGCCCGGTCCTACGCTCAGGGTGTGGCGCCACAGACAAATATATACAGACGGGAAACCTCTGTAAGGGCCCGGTCCTACGCTCAGGGGTGCCGGGAGGGAGGGTTTCCAGCAGTTCCGTAAGATGGCCATGATGGCACTGCGGTCAGAAGCAGCTCTTTAAACTGGCCAGAGCAGGCGGCAAGTTGCGGCAGTACCACCACCTCCCCTCAAACGCCAGCAAGCCGGACACAACCATGGCTTCGTGGCAGGTGGCACGAGCTCTCCCTCACCCTCTCCTCCACGCTATTCTCTGATGTGCGAGAGGCACCCTAAGCCAGGGAACGACCTGTCACCTACTAGCATCTTATGGAACTACGAGGAGAGTGTAGGACAGTGGTTTGGGGGGGGGGTTTCTCCTCTGTATATGTTACTCTGTGGTGGCGCGCACGGGGCCCTGAGCCAAAACAGCCTTTTTATCCGCCCCAGGCTGCTTCACGGGCGTCCTTAGCGTGTCAAGGTGGTTTCTTGTCCCAGTTTCTCTTTTTCCTTCTTTCTCCCTTTCCTAACGTATGCTTCTGTCTTTCTCTCGTTGCTGTACTTTCGTAGCCTTCCTTTCCTCATTAGTCTCCGCTTTGGCGTTTGAGACACTTCTTCCTCTTCACGTCGTCTATTCTTCTTCTTCCCTCCCTGTGCGTGTCTGAAGGCCGACCCACGCATTATCATGCGTAGCATGACAAGTAGGGCACGTATGTACTCCCTCGTAAAGGCCAGGACAAGGGAGGGGTGATTACCCGAGCTGGTACCTTCCGAACATGCCGATTGTTCCCTCCGTCAGTTCTCGGAAGGTGTGAACAATCACCTAAGGCGGGTAAGCCCTCAGAGAGGGCCCCCACTAGGAAGGAGCGCTCCATCGGAGACGCCGGTAATCATGGGGGACACTTCAGCAATGACTTCCTTCGCTTCTTCTGTGACTTTGACCCAGAAAAAGAAAGATTGATTCACCTCAGCATAAGAAAACTTTGCCCAATCTTCCAAGATTCCTAGTTGTCTCTCGAACTGATGGTAAAGATTTCACTTCTGTAAATCCTTTCGTCATTCAGAAAGGTGTTGATGCGATTGCTGGCCCTGTTAAGACCTGTTCGTGGCAGCGCAATGGAACATTGTTGCTGGAAGCGGACAGTGCCTTCCAGGCGCAAGAACTAATATGGGCTACGTTGCTACACACGTTTCCTGTCCAGGTAGAAGCACATTGCATGCTCAACTCGTCACGGGGGTAGTTTTCATGAGATCCCTCGACGGGTTGTCTGACGAAGAAATACAAAACTACATGTCCAATCAGGGTGTAACAGCCGTGCATAGGGTGTTGAAAAAGGTAGATAACCAGCTGACACCAACTCGTACTGTGTTTTTGACGTTCGACTGAGTTGAACTCTCGTCGAAGGTCAAAGCAGGGTATGAAGTTATCTCCGTCCGCCCTTATGTACCAAACCCAACGCGCTGTTTCCAATGCCATAGATACAACAACCACACCTGTCAATCTTGCAGTAATACAGCAAAATGTCACTTGCGGTAGGGACGCCCATGAGTGCAATTGCCCACGTCCATCCCCTCACTGCCTTAATTGCAACGGTGACCATGCGGCTTCCTCTCCAGACTGCCCTGTATATAAGGATGAAAAGGTCATTAAGCAAATTCGGGTTACGGAAAAGGGCTCAACATCTGCCGCTCGAAAGTTGTTGGCGAGTCGAAAACCCACTGTCCTCCCAGCAGCACATACAGTAAGGTCCTCACCTCCACTCGACCCACTAAGGATTCCGGTACCCAGACCTGTGACATCACTTTCGCTGACACAGTTGTACGATCCGCCAGTCCGAAGATTGTCGGTTACACGTACCTGCTTCCTCCTGCTGCTTCTAAAACTCAGTCTTCGTCAAACTCTCATAAACCGCGGGCACCTAAACAAGATGCCCGGACTTTGAAAAAGGAACCCATCTGTGAAGATTTTCTGCGTGCTCAGGCTTCTCAACCGTCAACTGCCTCTTCTCACCGTCACTCTTCCAGAACAGCCAACAAAAAAGAGTTCTTCTCCTACTCCTACTCCTACTCCACTTTACTGAACCTGTGGTGTTTATTTTTGCAGGCAGTTTGAAGGTTTCACTGAAAATGTATAAAACAGGCAACTTGCATAAGCCGCCTAATGGAGAAAATATTTCGAGGGAAGTTTCTATAGAAATACAACATTCTGTTCTGCATCTGTTTAACGTGCCTGCTTTCACACTAATGATCAGATATGCGCAGTTAACGTCAAAATTTAATTTTTAAATTAATTTTTCAAAGGGAAAGATTGGCTGGCCAGTACTTACCTTTGTGCTGTACCGCCGATAGTGACACAAATGAAGAAGAAAAAAAAAACGGACGAAAAGGACTATCTTTCGGAACACAGTTCTTTCTTCAGGTGGGACTAAAGGGAAGATAAAAGGATGGGAACGGAAAGGGAAGGTAATTCCCGCCCTAGGTCATGAGAATGGTGTTACGGAGTGTGGAAGCTAGACATACTGTATTATAGTACTGAACCAAGTCAGAGAGGATATAATAACGAAAGAGGAAAGCCCAAGTAGTACACACAAACACACACACACACACACACACACCACACACACACACACACTGCCTTGTGGATGGGAATTGGACATACGTCCTACATTCTCTGCTCCCCTTATCTCTGTCCCCTCTCTCTGCACCTTTCCTCGTTCCCCTCTCTTGGTCCAAACTTCCTCCTTCCCCACTCCTTGTCCATTTTCTCCTCCCCATCTTCTTCCCTCTCTCTTTCTCTATCCGATCCTCCTTACCCCTCTTTCTGTGCATCTGCACCTCCTCTCTCCCTCTACATCTCATCATTAATTTCCTCTTAGAACTGTTTCTAACCTAGAGCCATGTTTAGTGTTATGTTCGAAATCATATATTTCCGAAAGCTTTGAAATGTTGACACAACATTCTAATAAAATATGTGCATGTTTTCATATCCCAAATTTTTCAGTATGTGTCATATATGAATTAATATAAACTTTATAATAGGAAAAAGGCTTATACTAAAAATCGCAAAAGTAACGCATTTATTGGTTATATATACTACATTAAAAACGTGTACCTAAAAAATTTCCTGGACTAGAATGCAACGTCGAGTCAGAACTTGAAAGCAATGGATCAAGAACTTTTGGAGATTAACTGCTATACGCCTAACATTTTTATATATAGACGTGGGGACATAAGACGGGAAGTACACCCGCCTCCTCCTTTCATCGGTGAATATCGCTGCGCATGTCTTCATTCATCACTGACTCACTGTTGCCACAACGCTTTACAGAATTAACACAATTGTCAAAACATTCAGAGACAGGAGATGGACTGTAATAAAATTGACGTTGGTTTCCGAGCCATATATATCCAAAAATTGAATATTACTTAAAACAGATCCAGCAGTTACATTTGGATAATTCCTATGCGTTTAATTTGATAGCTGAAAATGTTCGTTAGTGTGGAGCTGCCTGCAAATTGTTTAGAACAAGAATCAAGGCATGCTGAAACTAAATTCTAATCTGTAAGGCGCTTCTCACATTTCGCGGCAAAGCATCAGCAGCAGTTTCATTGTAAACATCGCCAATGTTGGACAGTAGAATTTCTATATCAGAACAGTAGGGATGCTTAAAGAGCGACACAGCGTAACGCTGTCCACAGGCTTTACAACATGGTAGTCCTGGTGGGCTTAATTTAGCGCTGACATCGTAATTGTCGGTGGCGTCTTCTATTCTTATGACCAGCAGACCATCAAGAACATGCAGAGAATGGAACCAAGAACCCTTAATATTTGAAAGAAAACACTCGTTTGTCTGCTCCAGTCCAATATACGATACACCTGTCTAAATAGGAATAAGAAGAGACAAACTTAAATCGTACGGTAAATAATGAATTCTGCAAATAATTGCTTAGGCAAATTACCATCTGCTACGCAATTTAAATGACAGCAATTACACAGGTTTATATGTTACAATTAAGTAATCAGTTTGCTGCAGTATTTCCACTGTTAGGAAATGTATGACCCATCAGTTATTTGAATAAATACACTTTCCACTCCGAGACACAAGTATTGGACATGTTTTGGCCTTTTCATAAACAATGCCTGACGAATGAATACCCTTGAAGTGCCATTACATTTATTGTCTGACAAACAGTTAAATATAATTCGTGTGTAATAAGCAATAATCATAGGAAATTTTCGTCTTCGTCTACAACGAGCTCATCTGAAGAGTGAATTACAATGTCTCTCGTAATTTACAGCATGGAAAATTCGTAATTCGTTGTTGTGCCATCGATGAAGATGAAGTGTAAGATGTAGTTATCATGATTGATCAAGTGGCTTATAAAATGTGTATTACACGATGTCACGCAAAAACGAAGGAAGTAACATTATCCGCTACCCATATAGGCCACGGTTTGGCAGGACACATGATGGGACATTTCTGTTCACTCACTTTTTTTTTTTTTTTTTTTATAAAGCCTGTGGGACTTAACTGCGTGCGGTCGGGGGTTCGAATCCGCACTCGGGAATGGATGTTTATGCCGTCTTTAGTATAAGGTAGATCATAAGTAGTTTGTAAGTTTAGGGACTGATGACCCCGTAGTTAAGTTCCATAAGCTATACAAACATTTGAACATTTTTGAACTTAAATGCGGGTCATCAGTCCCTAAACTTACAAACTACTTATCAACTACCTTATACTAAAGACGGCACAAACATACATGCCCGAGGGAGGATTCAAGCCCCCGACGGAGAACGGCCTCGCGCATTGTAGCATAGCGCCTCAATGTTCACTCACTAGCACCGCTTTCCGTCTGAGACTAAAATAGCCTCACCAGAGCGGAGAGTGAACAAAACCGATGCTATGACAATTCCTTTAACTAACGGATCAGGACGCATAAACGCCCGATGATGAGCAAAACGAGCTTGAAATATGTTGTAATATGTCAGGGCGTGCTAAGCTGCCATCGATGCCTAACGTGTGGGGATGAGTTATGCCTGAGTGACTGTGTGTTTGAATGTTTTTCTTTCTGAAGAAGGGCGCGGCCTAAAATTTAAATTGTCTGAATGTGAATGTCTTTTATTGGTGTCTGCCTGCGACTCAGCGTTCGTCTTTACGGCGAGTTGTTTGAAATGTTCAAATGTTTGTTAAGCTTACGGGACTTAACTACGGGGTCATCAGTCACTAAACTTACAAACTACTTATGAACTACCTTATGCTAAAGACGGCACAAATATCCACACCCGAGGGGGGATTCGAATCCCCGACCGTAGTGGCCGTGCAGACCGTGACTGGAGCGCCTCAGTCCCCTCAGCCACCGCGGCCGGCGGCGAGTTGTTTCCTATCTTCTGTTATTATTATTGCAGAATGTTAAATTCGAGATAAAATAAATAGTAATGCGGCCGAACAATCCCGCCTGGACCACAACGCCATATGATCACTTCATTTCAATAATTCTAACGGCAGCTTTCTAACTTAGCCTGTACTCAAGATATGAGAGATTCTTCACAGACTAGACAACATATAACCACCTGTTTACTGCTGCAACTGTAACCATACAGTTAAATCCCACCACAAAAGTATGTTTAAAGCCGGAAGCTTTTATTATTCCTGTATTTTAAATGGGTACGACTGCAACATCAACTACACGAATCCTACGAAACACCTGAGTTCGACAGATTACTTATAGAATTCGCCTCACTTGCCAGTTACTACTATAATATTGTTTATCTGTCAGAAACGAATTTATGTCAGTCTGTTCGAGCTGTGATTTCTCGTATTTTATTCTGATGATCATTTCTACCTATGTAAGTGGGAGTCAACAATATATTTTCGCATTCGGAGGAGAATGTTGGTGATTGGAGTATCGCAAGTAGCCCACGCCGCAGCGATAAGCGCCGTTGTTGTAATGATTCCCATCCCAGATCCTGTATCATTTCCGTAACGCTGTCTCCCCTATATCGTGACAATACGAAACGAGCTGCCCTTCTTTGGACTCTTTCGATGTCCTCCGTCAAACCCACCTGATAAGGATCCCACAATGGGCTGCAATACTCCAAAAATGGACGGACAAGCGCAGTGTATGCAGTTTCTTTAGTAGTTCTGTTGCATCTTTTAAGGGTTCTGCCAATAAAACGTAGTCTCTGGTTCGCCTTTCCCACGATATTATCTACGTATTCTTTCCAGTTTAGGTCTGAAGTAATTGTAATTCCTAGGTATTTTGTGGAGTTTACGGCCTTCACATTTGATTGATTTATGTTGTAAACAAAGTTTAACGGATTTCTTTTCGTACTCATGTGGACGACTTCACACTTCTCATTATTTAGTGCCAATTGCCAATTTTTACACCATACTGATATCTTATTCAGATCGTTCTGTAGTTGGTTTTGATCTTCAGATGATTTTACTAGACGGTAAATGACGGCATCATCTGCAAACAACCTAAGAGAGCTACTTAGAATTTCTCCTAAATCGTTTATGTAAATAAGGAATACCAGAGGACCAAGAATACTACCCTGTGGATAGCCCGATATCACCTCTGTTTCAGTCGATGCCTTACCATCGATTACTACGAACTGTGTCCTTTCTGACAGGAAATCCCCTATCCAATCGCAAATTTGGGGCGATATACCATAACCACGCAATTTGATTAAAAGCCGTTTGTGAGGTACGGTGTCAAAAGCTTTCTGGAAATCAAGAAATACGGAATCGATTTGCGAACCTTTGTCGATAGCACCCATCACTTCGTGTGAATAAAGAGCTAGTTGTGTTTCGCATGAACGATATTTTCTAAATCCGTGTTGACCTTGGGTCAATAGATCGTTCTGTTCAAGATATTTTATAATATTTGAATACAGGCTATGTTCCAAAACCCTGCTGCAAATTGACGTCAATGAAATAGGCCTGTAGTTTAGTGGTTTACTCCTACTGCCTTCCTTGAATATAGGTGTGACCTGTGCAACTTCCCAATCTTTTGGTACAGATCCTTCTACGAGAGAACGGTTGTACATGATTGTTAAGTAAGGAGCTATCGCTTCAGCATAATCAGATAGAAATCTAATGGGTATACAATCCGGACCAGAAGACTTGTTCTTGTTAAGTGACTTTAGTTGCTGCACTCCGATGATATCTACTTCTACGTTACTCATTACGGCATCTGTTCGTAATTCGAAATCTGGAATATTATTGGTGGAGCTGTAAGAATGGAGGCGTTTATGTCTTCAGAATAAAAGTACAATAACCTCTCAAAAAGAGCTGACAACGAGAAGCGGATTGGGTAGGTATGGAATTGCATTCAGTGTCATATTTTATTTAACATCTCCTGTTGCAATTGTCATTGTCCGGGAAGGGAGTGTGTGTGAATTAAGGTGTGGTGGACTGCAAAAATCGCTTTTCACTTCCAAAACGAGGTGGCAGACTGCTGCAAAATAGAAAAACCGAAAATATAGTCGCTGCCAGAAAGACACGGTCATATTGCATTTCACTGCGATTAACTGGTACTTACCTGAGTTATCGAGTCCTCCTTGATGTGTAAAATCATGAATACCGGAAAGATCTTTCTTGAAACGGGAAATCTCTTTTGTGAGGTGATTTGCACAAAAGTAATCGCACCATACATACATTTCTAGCTATCTCCACTGCAGTCATATATATATATATATATATGAGACCCAGTGACAACATGCTTTAAAAAACTTGAAGCATGTTGAATATTATATGCATAAATAGCCGAGGCGATTCTTCCAGCTCGCTCGGCCAGAATAGTCACCGCATCTGTAATTTTTTGTTGTTGTCTTTTTTAAGGGAGGTAAACTGAGATCAATCTTACCAGTCAACATAGAACGAAAACTATCCAACGACCGCAAAGAATAACTCTATTAGGAAAAAGAAAGCAGGGTTCCAGTACCGCTGTGGCACAAATTTTCAATATTACCGCTGTCTGCCTGAATTCACTTTCCTGCAACTACCGAGAAGTTTAAAGAATTCGATTAATAAAAGGATCTCGTAAAGCCGACCGCGGTGGCCGAGGGGACTGAGGCGCTTCAGTCACGGTCTGCACGGCCACTACGGTCGGGGGTTCGAATCCCCCCTCGGGCATGGATATTTGTGCCGTCCTTAGTTGTAGGTAGTTCATAAGTAATTTGTAAGTTTAGGGACTGATAACCCCGTAGTTAAGTCCCTTAAGCTTAACAAACATTTGAACATTTGAACATGTCGTAAAGCTCCTTTAATCAGTCTCAAACAACGAATATCATACGGAAAGTGATTGTCAACTCGGTAGTAATCAACAGAGTTCCAGGACCTGTAATACTAATGAAATATTCGCATGTCTTATCCCTTCTCTAGTGCAAGTGGAATGCATCAAAAATAAAGTAGGGCCTAGGTAATTCATTTCTGTGAAATGCAAGAATTTGTATTGCAGTAGCCTGTAGGTCAAGAAAGTATTTTTCATTTTTCCGATGGAGTTTGTAAACTTCCATTAACTGTTATTTCATTTTTATTTATTGGCATATACTCTTTTTATTCGCTTAGTTCAACCATTTTTTGGTTTGTGGAACTGAAGTCGACAGTTCAGATATTCAACTGAATATTACTATTTACGTTAAGTATCCATCGTCAGAACAATAGCAGAAAACTTTTTGTGTCCCAGCCTCGTCGCCGCTTTTGTGTCTCGTTTCCGTGTGACAATACTGCACCCAGACCGTACGACGAGGCATCGACTGCTAGCACTACCGGCTTCTGTGGGTCGAAGGGAATCAAACATGCATCACTGAGTAGTGCAGATTTTAATTTGTCAAAGGCAACTTGGCAATCTTTAGACCATACAAAAGGAACATTCTTCCTACGTAATTAATGCAGTGGAGCTGCAATCTGAGAGGCGTTAGGAATAAACCTAAAATAATAGTTCAGCTTTCCCATTACTGCTTGCAATTCCTGCACATTCTTAGGAGGAGGCAAGTCTTTGATTGCTCGAAGATGTGACTGTAAGGGATGGATTCCTTGGGCATTAATCACGTGGCCTAGGTACTCTATTTCAGTTTGGAAAAACGAACACTTTGCTTTATTGCAACGTAGACCTGCTGCAGTCAACACTTTGAAAGGCACTCCAGGTTTGCTAAATGTTCCTCAACATTACGTCCGGATACCACAATATCATCTAAATAGTTCGAACAACACGGTACAGAAACTGTCAGTTGTTACAAAAGCGCTGAAAAATAGGGGGGCAGGGCGGAAGAACTGCCAAAGGGTAGGCGTTGAAAATGAAAAAGGCCTATGTGAGTATTAATAACGAAAAAATTTTTTGACTCGTCATCAAGTGGAATCTGTAAGTATGCCTCTGCTAAATCAATCTTAGAAAAGAAGCGAGACTGTCCTAATTTGTCCATTAGTTCCTCAGGTCTGGGCAGGGGGTAAGTGTCTACAATTGTTTGACTGTTTACTGTTGTAGGTAGTTCATAAGTAATTTGTAAGTTTAGGGACTGATAACCCCGTAGTTAAGTCCCTTAAGCTTAACAAACATTTGAACATTTGAACATGTCGTAAAGCTCCTTTAATCAGTCTCAAACAACGAATATCATACGGAAAGTGATTGTCAACTCGGTAGTAATCGACAGAGTTCCAGGACCTGTAATACTAATGAAATATTCGCATGTTTTATCCCTTCTCTAGTGCAAGTGAATTGCACCAAAACAAAAGTAGGGCGTAGGTAATTCATTTCTGTGAAATCGAAGAATTTTTATTGCAGTAGTCTGTAGATCAAGAAAGTATTTTTCATTTTTCCGATGGAGTTTGTAAACTTCCATTAACTGTTATTTCATTTTTATTTATTGGCATATAGACTCTTTTTATTCGCTTAGTTCAACCATTTTTTGGTTTGTGGAACTGAAGTCGACAGTTCAGATATTCAACTGAATATTACTATTTACGTTAAGTATTCATCTTCAGAACAATAGCAGAATACTGGCAGGAAAACTTTTTGTGTCCCAGCCTCGTCGCCGCTTTTGTGTCTCGTTTCCGTCGTAGGTGTCGGTGGCCGAGTAGAATGACCGACACCGGGATAAAGGAAGCACGCTTGTGCAGGTACCAAGGTGAGCAGCCAGTGGGACAGTGGGACTAGAAACACTAGAGTAAATTAGAACGAGATATATATTGCACAGAATTTATACAATACTTAACTTTTACATATCTCAGTATTGCAGAATGCTGATACATAGTTGAGCTAGAGGCCTGCCTAGTGCCTGTCCGATAGCCAAGTCTTCACTGGTGCCTATCTGATTCCGAAGTGTTAACTGGTTCCTATCTCAGTCCCAAGTGAACGATGTCGTTCAGTGGTGGCCACGAGCGGAGCTGCAGCACAGGGCGCTCGTGGCTGACGTTGTAAGAACACTGCGCCGTGCGTGCATGGCGGCGCGCGGTGAAAGTAGGTGGCGCACACTTTAGACTTGTGCGACACCACAAAACTGACATCAGTAACCTCATTAATGTAAGTATAAACCTGTACTTTGTGTCATTTATTAGAACTCTGCAGTGGCGTAGGGGTGAGAACAGGAAGTGGCCGTTAGCGAGAGGTGATACACTCATACTTATTGAACTCTTTCAGTATGTAATAACACGGTTGTGGAAGAAATTAAATTGTTCGTAGGAAGATCAAATTATAAAATTAGCTGCGTATAATTGGCAACTGATGGGTTCGTGTTACGTGCAGAGATGTCGATACTGTTCACTAACTGTTGGATAATTCTTTCACAGACAGAACTTAATCTGTGATATATTCCGTTATAGTGACAATTTGGCGTTATCCATTGGCAGCATAAAAACATTCACTGCAATTTCTATAATCATCTGCTCAACTGTGTTATCATATTACGGCCCATTGGAAGTCATATGAATATTGTGGGAGGTTGGAGCTTGTATTCATATGTAGACGGTTGGGGTAAGAAATAAATAAATACAATAAAAAACAATAAATAATAATAATAAACACTGTGCGACAGCTGCACACAATATCAGCACTATGCTCTGCTTCGTTAACCCATAGTTATTTTGCATTTAGGATTCTTTCTGCCCTGAATGTTCTGCACAGTCATCAAAAGGTATTCAGTATATCTGCTGATCGTTTTTGTTAGGGGATATAACGGGACCCTAATCAACAGGTGATACTTTCATTTTTTTGCAATATTTGTAGACTGGATGACAGTTTGGCTTAAAGATAAATTAATATATACATTATTGTCCCTAATTCTATGTTTAGAGAACAGAAGCTCTTCTTAGTTTACAATCCATGTTACGAAGCCTTCCCAGAAATGTTCACATCTTGAAAACAATGCTGCATTGATTTCCTTTCGTTCGTTTGTGCCACTGACAGCGATATCAAGAAAGACACTTTCTGAGTCTATAATTGTAAAGAAAACTAACGCTTACAGCTAATGTTTTCAGTATAATCAATGGAAATGCTCGAAGAAATGTGAAGCAGCACTGGTGAAAGACTTTTGACAGAATACCCAACTAATTGAGATATTTATTACTACGTTAGCGGTCGGTGCATCTGTATATTTTTATTACTGACAACGATCGGCTCATTAAAGCTAGTTACGGAATTGCGAGCAGGGCTCATTGACATTGAATAATCTAACTGGTTTCTCAGTCGAGAGGCGACAGAAGGCTATTTGTTCATGCTTTTGGGTCCATAAAATTGTTTACACGGTGGAATTCCAACTAATCTCGTCTCTTACGTTGCGAGTTATATGTTCTACTGACGTATGTGGCAGTAGGAAAGCCCTGGTCTGCAAGCTCCTCGCTAGCTCTGCGGTAAAGTAGTCGCGTGCCACGGAGAGGTGGTATTGGCCAATGGTTCGGGTCTCATTGGAGTAGAATTTCTTTAGTTTTTTTGTGACAGGAATTGCACGAATCCACATCGAAAACAACAAGAAACCTCTTGTGGTTACTTGCTATATTCTCTCTGATAATGAGAAAGTCTGACAACGTTCTGGTAGTTTACCAAATCTGTCTCTTTAGAATCGAACTGATTGCAAGCTAATTATGACGCCAATCGATGTTCGACGTGTATTTTTTCTGGAAATAATTTTTGTCGTAGTTCATTCGAGTAGGGGCGGGGAACAAAAAAATTTGAGGACATGTGATCGAAGGAGTAGGTGCGGAATGAGTGACTTCCAAAGCACACTATTCGATGTTTTGTTTGTGAAATCAACTGGAATTATTATAGTATAGTACTAACACATGATGTAATTTTTTAGCTCGTTTGTCCTTACAGTGCGACTAAATGGTATCTCAGTTGTTTGCAAAAAATGGGCGCACCTGGCATTGTGGTTGCACTTTGCTGAGTATAAATATCTTTTAATACTCAGTCATTTATTTCTTCTAAGATGTCAGCATAAGAGCATCATAACTCGTCACTAGTAACAATCGTGACTAGGAATCCTGATTGAGCGGCCTGATGACGTTCAAGAAAAATGTGGCAATAGACACCCCTATGACCCTTTATACCGATTCTACTTTACGACGTTTAGATTATGTTCATATGTCAGAAAAAATTCAATACATGACTGTAATGTAATACTAGAACTTGAAGTAAGGATATAACAGCCGGTAAATAGACTCACCGAGTCCGCAGGCGGCAGCCGCGATGCGGCCGCTGGCGCGTCGCCGTAGCCGGTGCCCACTGCTCCCGAGAGTAAACAGTTCAGTTTTGATGCAGCAGCGAGCCCTTTTGTGTGATTATTTCTGGGACGTTTCACTGTTACATTTGAGGTTCTTCCGCACTGATAACCAAGGCAGCAGATTTGCGGTTAAAAAAAAAAAAAACAACAAAAAAATAAAAAAAAAATTGATGGTGGTTGTATTCGATCTCGCGACTTCTTACTTATACACTTGTAAATGCGACTCTTACCACGAGACCACGCGCTCATACACCACAGAACTATCTCGAGAAGGACATAACACTTCCTCCTGACAGTACCGCATTCTACAGTGTTGCCAGATCGTGCACATCGTCGGACTTAGCATTCTGAGGGGGGATCGAATTTATTGTCCACACTGTGGGACCGACTCGGACTTTGCCTCTGCGTCGGCCGGCTAGCGATCAATTTTTTTCTCTAAGACTGTACATGCAAACTTTAATCTATTCGATGCACAGCTATATGCAGCACTCGACTGCTTACAACAAGTCTTACATGTTAATGTTGTCTATCAGTAACAAAACATACTCCTAACACATCAGGATGCATTCAATGTGTAATTATTAAGCCTTACTCTGGATCGTTTTAACCAAAGCAGCTAGCGTAAACTTTAGAATTTATTGCAGTCAATGAAATATTTCCACAATTTAGATGTTTGCTTGTTATGAGCGCACACCATCGTGCTTTATTAATTTAAATTCTTTTGAGCAGGGTTTTCCAATTTACTTGTTCCAACTTAGCTTTGATTTATATCTGATGATCATGTTCGTCTCTAATCCCAGACTGGCTGCTGCAACAAGAGTTACTGCTTGTTCTGTACGGTATGCAACACAACTAGGGAACGGTAGAAAAACAAAAGAAGTTTCCTCTCTGTATTTTGTTGTTCAGTTATCTAAAGTCTGTTGTATGTCAAACTTGTTTTTCCTACTTCTATCTGAGTAAGTGAGTACACATTCAATGCGGATGCAAATGCAAATCATTTTTTATGAAGCACACGAGATATCGTTGCACTATTCTGCAAATTTGTAGAATATTACACTGTTATCTCGTGTCCTTCATTCAAAATGAGTAAAATATTCTGTCAAGAAGTGACGGAACATTCAGTGAATTCAAATCAGTTCTTCATTATTAATGTTTCTATTCTCAGAAGTAAAATATACTGCTTATTCCTAGTTTTATATGTGTCATCAAAAGCTGTAAACGTGTAGTTGATGGTAGTTACGTGATATTAAATATTTAAAAGGAACTTTAAATTCAGTGGGTTCGTTTTTCTCCCTTTTCTACTAAATCACAAATTTAATAATTATTGAACAATGTTGTACTACATGTGGAGGCTGGCCTGTAGATGGACGTCGCTAATAAATGTCAATGCCACTAATTAGTAGTGTAAGTGGCCGAAATTACTTCATTCACATTGGTGAACAAAATATGATACCGTTATGCAAAAACATTACAAGGAACCGTGTGCTTTTTCAGTCTACCAATGCATTGCTTCACCTTACGTATACATCGTAAAAAGACCATGAGGATAAAATCAGTGATTAGAGCCCAGTCAGTGGCTTGGCAGTAGTGTCTTTATTCTCAAACCCTGTGTAATTAAAACAGGAAAACTGGGGAAATGAAAACTGTAGAGAAACTAACCTCCAACAAACGCGAGGATGATTGTGGAGTATGGATGGCGATGCGAGTAACATAATATCATAACATAAACAAACAAAGAATGATAGTCTCAATCCACACCTACATATATGCACTGCTGGAAGGAAACGAACTTTGTACATTTGGAAAGGTAACATCGCTTGTCATCTGGTGATGGTACATGCCACGCAGGTGATGGTCGATACTGTGATAATGCTTTCAAACTCGTTTTCCATCGCAGAATGTGTAGACATGGCTGCTGCAGTGCTATCTGTATAGGGAATAGGGAATATTTAAGGCCATAAGGCCAAATGTCGTAACAACGTGTAAAACATAAAGGCTCCACGTGCAATGCTACGGAGACGTATGTACGTGAATTGATCTCCTCCTACCCCTAAAACACACACACACACGCCATTAATAAATTCTGCCTGGAAAGACGGCAGAGATTACGATCAGGTGACAATAGATGTCACTTGGAGAATAGTAGATCTCCTGACAGTACTTTCAGTTCCAGTGACATCTGTTTGTACCCGTTAGTAGCAAATGTTTACACCCATCAGGCTCAGTGTGATATCTACTTGCGCAGCAAATAGGCGCCATGTGGTAGAGATGGACTCGTGCTCTATAAAGGCAACTGAGCGAATTTCATAGGGTGAAGTGTGGCCTTGCCACCATTCCCGCCTGGTAGCAAGCATCGTACATGCGCCCAGCTTATACGCATATCCGTTGTAGGCTTCCTGCCAGCGTCGCTTCACGACCAACTTCCTTGGAAAACACAATCACCAGATTTGTCTCCAATAGAGCACATGTAGGATATGATGTGTCGAAAACTGACACGTGTAACTTATCAAACACTTTGCCGCGATCGCTCAACGTGCTCCGCCATTTCCCTTTTTGGGAGACTTCATTGTGCACCACCCATTGAGGGCTCCAATCCAGATCTCTGACTGTGGTAGGGATGTCGAGACTGTCTTGTCACAGTAGGAGGTTTGCTTCCTGAACACCAAGGCTGCCAAATATGATAGTATGATACATCGCCCATACCTAGAATTGACCTCCTGAGAGTACTCCCCCATCTCTATTGGAGGGTATACGGTGATATCTGTGGTAGCGAACACTTTGCTGTCATTCTGTCTCTGACACGGTCTCAACCTGGAAACCTCCTACCCTGATGGTCTCTCTTCAGAGCAGACTGTCTGGCTTAAACCTCGGCTGCTGTTGTTTCTGCTCCACTTCCCGCTCAAGTCGACATGACTTGGTGGTCACCAGAGATCGCTGAGGCCATGTGGAAACGTCAGTGGGTACTTTAACGCCACTGGCAACACCCTTACACAGAGAATCTGATGCTTTGAAACGTCTCTGGGCCCAGCCTCGGAGACTGATCCAATGGAGTAAGCTCGATTCTTGGGAGAGAGACGTTGCTAACATTGGTTCTCACGTCTCCCCTTCTCGGGTGTGGTAGAAAGTTCCGCTCCTTTTTGACCGGAATCCCCTGTCTTGAAATTCGTGGTAGCATTTCTGCTGATCCCACCGGTATCACCGGGCGAATGGCACGCCATTAAGTGCGCAGTTCTGCGACTGCAGCGTACAGTCGGGAATTTCGCGCCGATCAAGGAGAGAATGAGTGTAAGCAGGCCTCGTTTCACACGCTTCACTGGGTTACGTACAGCGCCCCGTTTAGTGAGTGGGATTTCCAAAGTGCCACATCTACATATACATGGGATACTGTGCAAACCACATTTAAGTTCATGGCAGAGGGTTCATCGAACCACCTTTACAATATTTATCTCCCAATCCTTTCTCTAACTTTACAACATGAAAAAATGTCTAAATGCCAAGTTTGTCCTGTATCATTTTGCTTCCTCCTCCATGTTATCATGGATTACGCACAACATTTTACGTTTGTTATGCAATGACAGTGTACACGAGGGTTGTAGTTACTCCCCACTGCACTGTATGAAGAGTAGAAACTCTAAAGTTCACAATCCTGACGTCTTCTATAGAGTCGTCCCCACGCAGATGATAGCACTCAGGTCGGAGTTCTTGATTGAGGCTGAAATTATTACACTATTGGCAGGAACTGATCTAATAACTGAATAAAACTGAAGTCCTCGCGATTCCAACTGATTTATTTAAAGAGTGCAGATAACCAATAAACACCATAATACCATCCACATGACACACATTGTCTTAACTGAAAGTAAATATCAAGTCATTTCGTCTTGATCTAAGATTATTAAACAATGTCTTATTATCGCCTACGTATCCGACATGTTACTCCTTGAGTGCTTGTTCTGAACTCACATGTTACTCCTCCGAGCGCGTGTACTGAATTTAAAGTGATAAATATGTCTGATGACCGCCTACATATACGACATGTTAATCCTTCGAGTGCGTGTTCTTGACTCAAGTGTGGCAGCTCGAAGCAAGGCTGCCTTCGCTCCTCAATTTGGCACGCAAAAATGGCTGCCGCGTTTCGTCTGTCTTTAATTGTTTCGCTTAATGAATTAGCAATTGTTAATATTTAATAACTGTATACACTGTGTATTTGTTCCACAATAATATTTATTTTTGTTGTGAACTAGCTTTCGGCTTCTTAGGCCATCTTCAGACAAATTAATACTGCAGATTATCGATATAACACCAGCTACTGTGTTTCGAGTAAAAAGATTTTACGAAGATAACCGTCAGTCGTAGACTATGTAGCCTATAGGTATTTTATAAACAGAGACGTCCAACCAATTAAAACAAAACGGTAACTAAAACATAACTATACATTAATTTTCAACAATTAGGTTGAAACAAACATTGGTTCAGTGAATAATAGTAAATACAATTGTATATTAAATTAACGTATATAAACGAACGAAAGTGGGAGTGGCACAGTTCAGTGAGGAAAACATAAATGAAATGTTGGTGAGAAAGAATTACATAAGTTTGGAGTATATATCCTATATTAAAATTCGCTGGATTTCAAGAGAGTGGTGTGAGTAACACATGCCAGGAAAACATTAGAATGTAGGTGAGAGACATTACACAATTTCGACATGCATGGTGGCAGATTTGTGAATAATAAGTTACTTTAATAATGGTGAATACTGGAATTGGGTCTGATAATTGAGGATCAGGTTCGATTTTTGAGCTTGGTGTTTGTTGATAGAGAGGATTTCAAACAATGTTAGCTTTCTACCTTTATTTGCTCTGTGGAGAACATCACATTTAATGTCAAAGGCATGGCATTCATTTAAGGTATTTTCTTCTAAGGTGGAATCTCTCTTTTTTAATGTCCATTACCTCTCATGTTCAGCCGGTCTAGTAGTTATAGCCCTGCCTGACTGACCTACATATACTATGTCCCAAAGATCGCAAGAGATCCTATATATGCCACTCCTTTCCAAAGGTGGAATCTTGTCTTTGCTATTGAAGAGTAAGTTGGCAACAGTATTTCTATTATAAAAGGCTGAGGTGTATTTTCTGGACTTACGTTTGCTGGCAAGCCAGTGTGGCCCAGGGTCAAAAGAAAGTCTACCGAACAGCCACACTTACCGAGTGTGAACATGGTGTTATGAACTGAATTCACCACAGGATGGTTGAGGGCTTGTAGACTACTTAGGGAGTTACTACATTTGATAAACAACTTACTTCCGGATGCTCAGGGGTGTTCACATGGACGAGATATTGAGATCAGCTCTGTCACGAAAACGCTACAGCCGTAACACAGGGAGTCGTGAACATAGGCATAATCAACTAGGTATCCAACCCAGGGACCATCAACATAACCAAGTCTGCGCTATGGAAAGTGATGAGAATAGTCAGCAACTTGCGACAGAGAATTAGTGGTGAAACTCATGCCTTAGAATCTTGGGGCAAATCCACGCCCACCTGGAAGCGTGAGACAAATCAAGGAGGGACACGGGGTAGGCATGAGAAAGCGGAAGGGAGAGTAAGGAACTTGAGCAATGAAAGAAGTGTGTGGTCCTGGACTGTTACCGGAAGAGCCGATACGGGCTGACGTGGTATGGAGGGGAGTGCAGCAGTTGGAAAAAGAAACCTGTAATTTCGTTGGTGGGGTGAGGCATGAGCACGAGCACTGTATGAGGCTGAAAGCTATTGCCGACGAAACCGCAGGGGAGGCACTGCAGCTTCAACAAGGAGGCTCGTGTCGGGACTCATGTGGAAAGCCCCAATCACAAGACTGACATCACTATGAAGGATGGAATCATGGATCTGCAGTGCTGAAGGTTTCGGAGAATCGTACATCAGGCTCAAGCCAAGATTAGGGCCTTATAAAGCTGCAAGAGGATTGAAAAGATAGCCCCCTAAACCGTGTGGCAGATGCAGCGAGGAATATTGAGATATTGTCAGCATTTTTTGTTCAGCTGAAGAAGATGTAGCACCCAAGTGAGATGGGCATCAAACAGCATTCCTGGGAACAAGTCTGTCTCCTTGATGCAACGGAGTTTGTTAGCCAGGTACTGCTAGCTGAACTACCCAATGGCGACAGAAGTACATTAATTGTGTCTTTTATACTGAGAACTCGAAGCCGTGTGCAAAGACCAAGATAGATCCCTGTAGCTGCCAGTTAGTGAGACCATTGGCAGAACAACTAAAATACAAACAGAAGTCACTGGAAATTATGGAGAAAGAAACAGAAGCACCCACTGTCGCACCAAGACTGTTACCTGCGACTAAAAAGTGGGGAACACTAAATATTAAGCCCAGTGAGACATTCTCCTGAACATGCATGGGGCTGAGAAAGGTACCAACCCTAACCCAAAAAGAGCAGAGTGGAAGATACTTCAAAAATTAAGTTTGGGAATGTACCCTGTAAACCCCTTTCATAGAGTGTAGCTAGTATATGATGAAGACAGGTGGTATTGTATGCCTTCCAGAGGTAAAATAAGACAGCAACTAGATGCTCACACCTACTGAAAGCTGTGCATATAGCTGACTCCAGTGACATAAGGATTTAGAGCGGCCCTGAGGGAAGAGCCCATGATGTGGGTGTTCCACATGAGGTGCTGACTGACCATATGTTCAAAGGGCTTCCAGAAAACATTGGTGAGCATAATATGGCAAAATGTCAGCGGAATGCACCAGGTTTTGTTTCTGGAATGATGATGCTATCACGCATTCTGCCCAGAGACGACTGAACAGGATGTGAGGTTGAAATTGAAAGTCCACTAAGAGGTAATGGAGGAACATGTAAGGTGGGGGACGTAGTTAAACTATTTTATTCTGACCTTTATGTACTTTATCTTTCTGTATGCGCTAATTCTGAGTTTATTTGCTAGTTCTTTCTCTTTATCTATAGAGTTTATTTAGATTTTTGTGCAGTTTGGCACCATTTCCAGGGAGATAGGTTCCTGGAATAATTGTTAATATTTTTCTGGATATTTTACTGTTTTCATGGTACGGCTTGTGCTTTGATGGAATTGCTGGACAGCAAAGCACCGGGGTAGACACGCAGGGCAGGGGGAACGCTTTGCTGGCGGTCTTCCTCACCCTCCGCTGCAATTCTCGGAACGCAGCGTGCCAAACGCAGAGGGGGACCCGACTAGTGTCCCGCTGAATGGCCGATCAGCAGCCTATAGCTCAGGGAGTGGTGTGAGGAGGCCGGCCGTGTGGAGATGGCTTGTTACCTGTGATATTATCTTGGGAACGTGCGGAATGTACCACACAATGACTCATAGACGGTCTTCGCTGGACGCCAACCCGGCGCTGCTTTCGAGACAATTGGCCGTTCCACATGACAGAGAATTTGCAGATAAAAGTCAATAGAAGGTTCCTCAGGTCGCCGGGTCAGTAATGGTGAATAATATGCTTCCTCTTATCTGCAGTATTTCTCCGAAGGCAGCAGAGCATGAAATGTTTTGTTGTGAAGAATGTTTGGTCGTTCGGGACGCTTTTCACTCATCTGGAGCGGCGGGAGGTCGGCTCGAGAGGCTATAAATGACGTAACTTTAGGTCGGGGACTAGGAGTAGGGGCGTCCTACAATTATTTAAGGGGCAACTCCTTTGCGATGGTAAATTCCGTGGGACCATTACTGGCATGGGCGGAGCCTCTTGGCGGCCGCGGAAAGTACGTTCTGATTCGCCACTGTTTTGTAAGGTGACTGCTAGTGAATTTGTCAACAATGCTACGCCATCAAATTGGGTAGGCAATTGGGCGTTCTTGCAGATTGATACTCCTTATGCGCAAGGGCGTGGCCGCTGGTGACTTGCTGGTGGGCAGTAGCAGTGAGAGGGAGAAGCGTGGAGGCCACCGTACCGTACGGACCTCTTAATACTGAAGAGTAGTGTGGAGAATTCCGAAGTGTTCGGACCTCTTGGTTTAGTGGTTGTGTGGAGGCTTCCATACCGTACGGACCGTTTGATAGTTGGACTGTGCACACCTGTTTCTGTCACTTGTTTCTGTGGAGCTTGCTACGGTGCCATTACTTGTAATTTGGAGTTCGTAATGTACTGCTAGCACCATCGCCAGGACTTGTGTAAGTCTACTTTCTAGAACATTTCTTCATGTTTTATTGTAGTTAGATGTGTCGTTTCATTCTGGGGATCTTAGTTACTATAGATAACTTCAAATTTCAGTATATATAACCTGCGAACCTCAAGTTAAATTCAGAATGTACCAATTAATATTCATATAATTTTTCTCGTGGTACAGCTCATATCTTGCTCAGAATAGGAATTGATATTTCTTTATTTTTCTTTTTTAAATTATCTATGATCACTTTATAAGGTCAATTCTTACTAATTTCCATGTTAAACATGGTGGTTAATTGCTGTTCTGATAAAGAAATCAATATACGATTATCTCATTGAGGATCAATTATAATAAAATTAAACTGATATAAAACATATGTGGTGAATGTTTTGAATGGTGTTACCCCATTTTGAAGGTACACACAGAATAGCTGAAAAAAAATCCCCACAAGATCACCACTTTCAATTTGGCGATCCCTGCCAGAGAATCTTCGGACGTTAGAATAAGCTGTGATGTGGTCGTATGTGTTATCGTTTGTAATCAGGCCAAACTCCTTAGTTTTAGTCAGTTTATAAGTAAATTTCATGTGTGCACCACAACATCAATTTTTTTTTTTTTTTAGCTTTCATGTATTGTGGTTTCGGAGCCACACTACTGCATTGTTTTACTGCGTTGTTTGTTGTTTGATTTTTGGTGTTCAAAATTTATGTACGTGTTTAACAGACAGTCCCGTACGAATTTTTGTTATTGTCATTGGTATTGTGAAGTGTTAAAATTACGAATACTCATGCCAAGTTGTTGTTGCCGGGCAGAGACTTGTATACGAATTTACTTAATTTTGTCTCGTGTATTTTATGATTACTGGCAGTAGGGCTAAGCTATTAGTAAATTCAGGTGTTTCGATCAATAGTGCCACAATGCCTGACACGGCGCACCACTCTGAAGATTCCGACACCTCTAGTCGGCGTCAATCTAGTGAGAAACGCGTTTTGAGTAAAGTTTCCCGAAAAGCATCTAGGGGAAATACTAAACAGACAGGGCTCAGTAAATGATTCTAGTGAAAGTGAAATTACAATTCCCCACGGACACAGTAAATACAAAGTGTACGCTCACAGTGATGAAGACACTTCATATGATAAGACCCAAGGTAGATAGT
This sequence comes from Locusta migratoria, assembly GCA_026315105.1. NCBI lineage: Eukaryota > Metazoa > Arthropoda > Insecta > Orthoptera > Acrididae > Locusta > Locusta migratoria. Next base: position 378,191,097 of record CM048749.1, read on the forward strand.
CAACGGTGTCGAGGTCGTCCACACCAACTGGTAATTATGATGATGTCCAGCTAGGTGACCTAATGAAGTATTTTGTACATGACAAGCAGGAAAGAAAGATTGAGGCAAAAATTAATGCCGAGAGAATGGAGAGAATTGATGCTCGTTTTGGTGAGCCTAAAGAGAAGTTATCAGTAGTCAGTCAGAAGCTAATTTTAATCCGAAAGACAGCGATTGAAGCAAAGAACATCGCACTCGAGGCAAAGAAAGACGCCAGAATTGCTCGTTACGAAGCAACCGATGAGACAAATACGGCCAATTTGGACAATTTGACACATTGCGCGAACCAGGGAAAGAAAATGTTACACAGACGAAACAGATAATCACTGAGAAGTCGAAAGCGATCTCAGAGGTATCTAATAAGCAGTCAGAAATAGCTGAAATAATCATAAACAGTGGTTTTCTTGAATTACTGCTACATCATGCGAGCCATTTTCATGCACCTCCTCCTAAAAAAATAGACCGACTGCAACCAAACTTGGCACACATACTGCTTACTATCAGGCGAACAAACGCTGTCATGAATTAAACACGTACGACTTACGTTACAGTAGACATAAAGTCATAAACAATGATATTCTTGATTTACTGCTACACCATGTGAGCCATTTTCATGCACCTCCTCCGAAAATAATGGACCGAATGCAACCGAACTTGCTACACATACTGCTTACTATCAGGCGAACAACAGCTGTCATGAATTCAACACCTACGACTTACGCTACAGGAGACATGAAGTCATAAACAATGATATTCCTCAATTACTGCTACATCATGCGAGCCATTTTCCAGGACCTCCTCCTAAAATAATCGACCGACTGCAACCAACCTTGGTACACATACTGCTAACTATTAGGCGAACAACCGCTGTCATGAATTAAACACCTACGACTTACGCTACAGGAGACATGATGTCACAAACAATGACATTCTTGAATAACTGCTACATCATACGAGCCTTTTTCTTGCACCTCCTCCTACAATAATGGACCGACTGCAACCAGACTTCGTACACATACTGCTTACTATTAGGCGAACAACCGCTGTGATGAATTAAACACCTACAACTTACGCTACAGGAGACATGAAGTAATAAACAATGATATTCTTGAATTACTGCTACTTCATGCGAGCCATTTTTCATGCAGCTCCTCCTAAAATAATAGACCGACTGCAAACAAACTATTAGGCGAACAACCGCTGTCATAAATTCAACACCTACGACTACGCTACAGGAAACATGAAGTCATAAACAATGATATTCTTCAATTACTGCTAGCTCATGCGAGCCAGTTTCCTGCCCCTCCTCCTAAAATAATGGACTGACTGCAACCAAACTTGGTACACATACTGCTTTTTATTAGTCGAACATCTGCTGTGATAAATTAAACACCTACGACTTACGCTACAGGTGGCATGAAGTCATAAACAATTATATTCTTGAATTACTGCTACATCATGTCAGCCATTTTCCTGCACCTCCTCCGAAAATAACAGACCGACTGCAACCAACCTCGGTACACATACTGCTTACTATTAGGCGAACAATCGCTGTCATGAATTCAACACCTACGACTTACGCTACAGGAGACATGAAGTCATAAACAATGCATTCTTCAATAACTGCTACATCATTCGAGCCTTTTTTTTGCACCTCCTCCTAAAATAATGGACCGACTGCAACCAAACTTGGTACACATACTGCTTACCATTAGTCGAACAACCGCAGTCATGAATTAAACACCTACGACTTACGCTACAGTAGACATGAAGTCACAAACAATGGTATTCTTGAATTACTGCTACGTCATGCGAGCCATTTTCATGCACCTCCTCGTAAAATAATAGACCGACGGCAACCAAACTTGACACACATACTGCTTACTATCAGGCGAAACACCGCTGTCATGAATTAAACATCTACGACTTACGCTACACGAGACATGAAGTCATAAAAAATGATATTCTTGATTTACTGCTACATGATGTGAGACATTTTCCTGCACCTCCTCCTAACACAATGGACCGACTGCAACCAAACTTGGTACACATACTGCTTACTATCAGCCGAAACACCCCAGTCATGAATTAAACACCTACGACTTACGCTACACGAGACATGAAGTCATAAACAATGATATTCTTGAATAACTGCTACATCATGTGAGCAATTTTCCTGCACCTCCTCCTAACATAATGGACCGACTGCAAACAAACTTGGTACACATACTGCTAACCATTAGTCGAACAACCGCAGTCATGAATTAAATACCTACGACTTACGCTACAGTAGACATGAAGTCATAAACACAATGGTATTCTTGAATTACTGCTACATCATGCGAGCCATTTTCATGCACCTCTTCCTAAAATAATAGACCGACTGCAACCAAACTTGGCACACATACTGCTTACTATCAGGCGAACAAACGCTGTCATGAATTAAACACCTACGACTTACGCTACAGGAGACTTGAAGTCATAAACAATGATATCCTTGATTTACTGCTACACCATGTGTAGCCATTTTCCTGCACCAACTCCTAAAATAATGGACCGACTGCAACCGAACTTGGTGTACATACTGCTTACTATTAGGCGAACAACCGTTGTCATGAATTAAACACCTACGACTTACGCTACAGTGGACATCATGTCATAAACAGTGGTATTCTTGAATTGCTGCTACCTCATGCGAGCCATTTTCATGCACCTCCTCCTAAAATAATAGACCGACTGCAACCAAACTATTAGGCGAACAACCGCTGTCATCAATTAAACACCTACGTCTCACGCTATAGTCCCCTCAGGGGCTCAGCATTAATTTGCTGAGTACGGGCTTGGCGAACCCGGGGTCCTGAGCTGTGGGCTGTGTCGCGCCAACAGTCCGCTACACCGTAAGCTCTGTGCGTGCTTCAACGACCATCGTTCGGCGCGACGGTGGAACGTTGTACGTTTCAGAGCCCGGGGATCTTGGCTTCATCGCCCGGGTCGCGAGGATGGTACAAACCTCTATAAAAAACCCCTCAATCTCAAGGTGTGCTACGTGCCGAGGAGATGCATGGCTGTTGAGGTTGAACAGCCGCTAGCGAGCAACCTCTGAGGAACCTGCCGCACCTCAGTTGTACAAGGCTTACCCAGGCAAGCGGGGCTCTGCCTGGGTGGACCTCTTTTCCCTAGCTGCTCGTGGGACGAAAATGAAACGAGCAATAACTAGCGTGGGCGGTCGCAAAAACGCCGTTTCTAAGCGTGGAAGATCTGACTTTAATGCTACAGTATATGATCCTAAGTCGTTCCCTTCCCTGGCAACGCCATGGGAAGAACGCCAAGCTTTACGCTGTCCGGATCCCTACTCACCGCGATATCTTGTAATTTCCCGAACTGATGGAGACTCTTTCTTGTCCACCAAGCCGCAGTTCTTCGTTGAACATCTGGAGGACAAACATGGTGAGGTGGAGTCTTTCTCTAAAATGAGAAGTGGGGCTGTTCTGATACAGACGGCATCCCCAGCCCAGTCCAGGGCATTATTGGCCTGTGACAAGCTGGGTGATATACCTGTCAGTGTCACGCCCCACAAGACCCTCAACATGGTCCAAGGTCGTATTTACCATCGTGACCTATTGTCACAGTCTGATGAAGAGCTACGTACTAACTTGGAGCGCAGAGGTGTTCACCTAGTTCGACGTGTTTATAGGGGACCACGAGATAACAAGGTTGCCACCGGTGCATTCATCCTGGCCTTCGAAGGCGATACACTGCCTGAGAAGGTCAAGGTCATGATCTACCGGTGCGACGTTACACCATACGTCCCGCCCCCTATGAGGTGCTTCAGGTGCTGGAAGTTCGGGCATATGTCCTCCCGGTGCACTTCTAGCCCTGTGTGCAGGGAATGTGGACGTCCATCTCATCCGGACGCTCCTTGCACCCCACCTCCCGTCTGTGTGAACTGCAACCAGCTGCATCCACCGTGCTCTCCAGACTGCAAAGTTCTACACAAAGAACGTAAGATAATGGAAATTAAGACCTTGGACCGGCTATCATACAATGAGGCAAGAAAGAAGTACGAGCGTCTGCATCCGGTGAGCATGACTACCTCCTATGCAGCTGTAGCGTCGTCCCCGCGCATCACGGGTACGACTCCCAACAAGGTATCGCCTCCATCTGTAGGCCCGAGAGGCCATAAAAGTACCACAGCGCCCTCATCAGATGGGGGCAACACTCCATCTGATACTAAAGCACCTGTTGTGGGGGAAACCTCCCCACAACCATCGGGGACACCAGTCCCCAACCCCCAGCCGGAGAAACAACAGCTTCCTCCGGCACCTCTCCCTCGGAAGGGGTCCTTCGGGACGCTCCCTTCTGGGGAGTCCCAGGGTGCACCAGGGGATCCCAGCCTTTGGCTCAAGGATCCAAAACCTTCTGGTCGAAGGGCTTCTGGCTCTTCGACAGTCTCTGCTGCCACTTCTGGGAAGCCCTCCCGGCCCTTGACACCGAAGGGCCAGCGAGAGGGCAAAAAGAAGCCGAAGAAAAAGGATGCGAAGGAGGCATCATCAGTGCCTCGGAAGGACCGCTCTGCCACCTCTTCGGCATCTGAAGACGAGGTAGAGATCCTCGCATCACCTGAGGATCTCGCCATACTCGGAACGCCTGAACCGATGGTTCAGGATCCTGCAGAGTCTGCGCAGTTGGCAGCAGGTGCTCCTGCTGAATGACCATTTACCGCCTTACATTATGGCTATTCAGCAAACTGCAAACATCATCTTGCAGTGGAATTGCGGTGGCTTTTTCCGCCACCTGGCTGAGCTGCGGCACTTACTCTGCCGCTTCCCTGCCATCTGTCTTGCCTTGCAGGAAACGTGGTTTCCCGTCGAGAAGAGCCCCGCCCTCAGAGGGTATCGGGGCTATTTTAAAAACCGAACCGTCTATGACAGGGTTTCTGGCGGCGTCTGTGTTTATGTCCACGCCTCTGTCCCCAGTGCTGCTGTGCCTCTTCAAACGTCTCTAGAGGCAGTCGCTGTTCGACTCCGGGTAGTACGAGATTTTACCGTCTGCTCTGTCTATCTTCCACCTGATGAGGCCATCTCTCCCACAGACCTCGCAGCCTTGGTTGCCCAACTTCCCCCACCCTTTCTTCTTTTGGGGGATTTCAACGCCCATCACCCTCTGTGGGGTGGCACACAGACCTCGGCCCGGGGTAGGGATGTTGAGTCTCTCCTGTCAGAGCAGAATCTCGGCCTTCTTAACACCGGTGCTCCTACCCACTTTAGCACAGCACATGGTTCGTTTTCTGCCATTGACCTGTCTGTCTGCAGCCCTAGCCTCCTTCCACATCTCACCTGGAGGGTCCATGACGACCTGTGTGGGAGCGACCATTTTCCGATCTTCCTGTCGCTCCCACAGTGTACGCCTGCCACCCGTCCGTCTCGCTGGGCCCTCCGTAGGGCTGACTGGCCAGCTTATTCTTCAGCTGCTGTGATTTCCTCTCCGCTTCCAGCAGATGTTGATGCCGCCGTTCAGCAGGTCACAGAGGCTATCGTTTCTGCAGCCGAAAACTCTGTTCCCATCACATCCGGTTCGCTCCATCGCCCATCGGTGCCCTGGTGGACACCGGAGATTGCTGAGGCCATCCGCGAACGTCGGCGAGCACTACAGCGCCACCGACGCCACCCTTGTGTCCAACATCTCGTGGCCTTCAAGCGTCTCCGAGCACGAGCTCGGCGACTGATACAGGAAAGTAAGAGGGCTTCCTGGGAGAAGTACGTCGCCTCCATTGGTTCCCGCGCTTCTCCTTCCAAGGTGTGGTCGCAGGTTCGACGCCTCTTTGGGCACCGCCCACCGGCGGGAATTCCGTGTCTCAGCATTCAGGGTTCGCTCTGTACTGACCCTGTCGCCGTCGCTGAGCACCTGGCAGACCATTTTGAACGTACGTCGGGGACTGCTGCCTATAGTGCAGATTTTCGTGCCATTAAAGAGCGAGCAGAGAGCCAGCACATTTCATTTCGAACACGACGTCGTGAACCATATAACGTCCCATTTACTGAGTGGGAGTTGGAAAGTGCCCTTGCTGCATGCCCGGATACCTCCCCTGGACCCGATCGCATTCACAGCCAGTTCCTCCGACACCTATCAGCGGATGCCAAAAGCCAACTTCTCGCCCTGTTTAATCGCGTATGGCTTGAGGGTGTTTTTCCGTCCTCGTGGCGGGAAAGCATTATCATTCCGGTGGTTAAGCCTGGGGCAGATCCGCAGGTGGCTGATAGTTACCGCCCGATCAGCCTCACCAACGTTCCATGCAAGCTTCTCGAACGGTTGGTGAGTCGGAGGCTCATGTGGATCCTCGAGGACTGAGAACTGTTGGCGCATCAACAGGGTGGGTTCCGTCAAGGCCGCTCCGCAATCGACAATCTCGTGTCCCTAGAGTCAGCCATTCGTACAGCATTTTCTCGCCGTGAACACCTGATTGCCGTCTTTTTTGACCTGCGGAAAGCGTATGACACCACCTGGCGCTATCATATTCTGTCTACGCTGCACAATTGGGGCTTACGGGGTCCACTTCCTACATTCATTAAGAACTTCCTGGCGTTGCGTTCTTTCCGTGTTCGTGTTGGTTCTTGTTTCAGCTCACCTCATTGTCAAGAGAACGGAGTCCCACAAGGTTCCGTTCTTAGTGTTCCTTTATTCTTAATCGCCATAAACGGTCTAGCTGCGGCTGCGGGGTCATCGGTTTCTACTTCCTTGTATGCCGATGACTTCTGCATGTATTACAGCTCCTCCAGCATTGGCGTAGCTGAACGGCGGTTGCAGATCGCAATTCGAAAGGCACAGTCGTGGGCGTTTGCCCACGGTTTTCAATTTTCTGCATCCAAAACCCGTGTGATGCATTTCTGTCGACGTCGGGCAGTACACCCAGAACCCGAACTTTACTTAGCTGGCGACCTGCTACAAGTCGAAGAGACGCACAGATTCTTAGGTATGGTGTTTGATGACCGTCTGACCTGGGTGCCGCACCTACGCCAGTTAAAACAAAAGTGCTGGCGACACCTCAACATCCTGCGCTGTCTCAGCCACACTGTTTGGGGAGCCTCGCGCCAAACGCTATTACAACTTTACAAGGCCCTCATTCAGTCGCGCCTAGACTATGGCAGCATAGTCTACGATTCGGCTGCGCCGTCAGCGCTGCAGGCAATAGACCCAATCCTCCACTGTGGTGTTCGTTTGGCGACAGGGGCTTTTCGCACTAGCCCTGTGACAAGCCTCCTTGTCGAAGCTGGAGTCCTCCCGCTGCGGTTCCGTAGGCAACACCTGTTAACATCTTATGTTGCTCGTGTTCAGGCCTCGCCCTTCCACCCGAACCGCCGGCTCCTATTTCCAGACGCTGCACTCCCTATCCCTCCACGACGGCCAAGGTCGGGATACCCGATCTCGGTCCGTGTTCGTATCCTTCTTTCGTCTCTCACATCCTACCCACTTCCTACCATTTTCCACTATTCCTCTCACACTCCTCCTTGGTCCATTCCTCGTTTGCAGCTCCGTCTGGACCTGTCCCATGCGTCGAAGGCCTCTGTTTCCTCCGTACATCTCCGTCACCAGTTTCTACAAGTGCTCGAACCGTTCCGTGCCACAGACGCCATTTACACAGATGGTTCCGTAGTAGATGGCCGTGCTGGGTATGCCTTTCTACATCACAACCATGTAGAACAGCATTCTCTGCCCTGTGAGAGTAGCATCTTCTCCGCCGAGCTGGTCGCTATTCTCAGAGCTCTCCAACATCTCAAAGCCTGCCCCAGGGGGTCATTCGTCATCTGTACTGACTCCCTGAGTGGCTTACAAGCGATCGACCAGTGTTTCTCTCGGCACCCAATAGTACGTTCGATCCAGGACACTGTTCACTCCCTGGGCCAATCAGGCCGTTCTGTGGTCTTTGTGTGGACCCCAGGTCATGTTGGCATACCAGGGAATGAACATGTTGATCGATTGGCCAAGCAGGGTACTATGGGACCACCTCTAACTATTGGTGTCACGGAACAGGATGTTCAGCTGGTGTTGCACCGAAAAGTACGTGAGGCTTGGAGCACCGAGTGGGCTACGGCGACTGCACCGAATAAGCTTCGGGCAGTGAAGCTCTCCACAGCTTTGTGGAAATCTTCACTGCGGCCGACCCGCCGAGAGTCAGTTGTCCTCTGTCGCCTTCGGATAGGACATACGTGGCTCACCCACGGGTATCTCCTTCGGCGCGAGGCTCCACCCGTGTGTCGATGTGGCACTGTGTTGACAGTCCCCATCTTTTAATGGACTGTCCGCTTTTAGCCGACTTGCGGCGATCTTTTCATATCCCAGACACGCTATCATTAGCTTTAGCAGACGACGCCTCTATGGCTAACGCAGTTTTAAGTTTTATCCGCGCTTCTGGTTTTTATGCATCTATCTAACCGTGGGTGCTGTTGCCTGATCTCTTAGGCCAACAGCAACCCAGATCTTTTATATTTTCGAGCCCTTAGGGGTTTTTAGTGTGTGCAGTGTGGCTGGCTCATCCTGTTTTTTCTTTGTGATCAGCCAGCCAAGGTTCTCTGCTATCCAGTTTTATTCGTGACTTTATTTTACTCATTCTGTGTGTCTTCGTCTTGTATTGTCAGTGGCTTGTCTATTGTTAACCTGCCCTTTTGTGCGGTGTCATTTTCAGGGCATTGTTTTATCTTTATTGACAGTTGACTCTCAGCTAGGAACAGGGGACTGATAACCTAGCTGTTTAGTCCCCTTAAAACAACCAACAACATCACGCTATAGTACACATGAAGTCATAAACAAAGATATTCTTGAATAACTGCTACGTCATGCGAGCCATTTTCATGCACCTCCTCCTAAAATAATCGACCGACTGCAACCAACCTTGGTACACATACTGCTAACTATTAGGCGAACAACCGGTGTCATGAATTAAACACCTACGGCTTACGCTACAGTAGACATGATGTCATAAACAGTGGTATTCCTGAATTACTGCTACTTCATGCTAGCCATTTTTCATGCACCTCCTCCTAAAATAATAGACCGACTGCAACCAAACTATCCGGCGAACAACCGCTGTCATGAATTAAACACCTACGACTTACGCTACAGGAGACATGAAGTCATAAACAATGATATTCTTGATTTACTGTAACATCATGTGAGCCATTTTCCTGGACCTCCTCCTAAAAAAATGGACCGACTGCAACCAAACCTGGTGCACATACTGCTTACTATTAGGCGAACAACCGCTGTCATGAATTAAACACCTACGACTTACGCTACAGTAGACATGAAGTCATAAACAAAGATATTCTTGATTTACTGCTACACCATGTTAGAAATTTTCCTGCACCTCCTCCTAAAATAATAGACCAACTGCAACCAAACTTGGCACACACACTGCTTACTATCAGGCGAACAACTGCTGTCATGAGTTAAAAACCTACGACTTACGCTACAGAAGACATGAAGTTATAAACAATTATATTCTTGAATAACTGCTACATCATGTGAGCAATTTTCCTGCACCTCCTCCTAACATAATGGACCGACTGCAACCAAACTTGGTACAGATACTGCTTACTATTAGGCGAACAACCGCTGTCATGAATTAAACACCTACGACTTACGCTACAGGAGACATGAAGTCATAAACAAAGATATTCTTCGATTACTGCTAGCTCATGCGAGTCATTTTCCTGCAACTCTCCTAAAATAATGGACCGACTGCAACCAAACTTGGTGCACATACTGCTTACTATTAGGCGAAACACAGCTGTCATGAATTAAACACCTACGGCTTACGCTACAGTAGACATGATGTCATAAACAGTGGTATTCTTGAATTACTGCTACGTCATGCGAGCCATTTTTCATGCACCTCCTCCTAAAATAATAGACCGACTGCAACCAAACTATTAGGCGAACAACCGCTGTCATGAATTCAACACCTACGACTTACGATACAGTAGACATGAAGTCATAAACAATGATATTCTTGAATAACTGCTACGTCATGCGAGCCATTTTCATGCACCTCCTCCTAAAATAATAGACGGACTGCAAACAAACTTGGCACACATACTGCTTACTATCAGGTGAACAAACGCTGTCATGAATTAAACACCTACGACTTACGCTACAGTAGACATAAAGTAATAAACAATGAAATTCTTGATTTACTGCTACACCATGTGAGCCATTTACATGCACCTCCTCCGAAAATAAAGGACCGAATGCAACCGAACTTGCTACACATACTGCTTACTATCAGGCGAACAACCGCTGTCATGAATTCAACACCTATGACTTAAGCTACAGGAGGCATGAAGTCATAAACAATGATATCCTTGAATTACTGCTACAAAATGCGAGCCATTCTCCTGCACCTCCTCCTATAATAAAAGACCGCCTGCAACCAACCTTGGTACACATACTGCTTACTATTAGGCGAATGACCGCTGTCATGAATTAAACACCTACGCCTTACGCTACAGGAGACATGAAGTCGTTAACAATGATATTTTTGAATTACTGCTACATCATGTGAGACATTTTCCTGCAACTCCTCCTAACATAATGGACTGATTGCAACCAAACTTGGTACACATACTGCTTACCATTAGTCGAACAACCGCAGTCATGAATTAAACACGTACGACTTACGCTATAGTAGACATGAAGTCATAAACAAAGGTATTCTTGAATAACTGCTACATCATGCGAGCCATATTAATGCTCCTCCTCCTAAAATAATAGACCAACTGCATCCAAACTTGGCACACATACTGCTTACTATCAGGCGAACAACTGCTGTCATGAGTTAAAAACCTACGACTTTCGCAACAGGAGACATGAAGTCATAAACAGTGACATTCTTGAACAACTGCAACATCATGTGAGCCAATTTCCTGCGCCTCCTCTTAAAATAATGGACTGAATGCAACAACACTTGGTACACATACCGCTGTCATGAATTAAAAACCTACGACTTACGCTACAGACGTCATGAAGTCATAAACAATGATATTCTTGATATACTGCTACATCATGTGAGCCATTTTGCTGGACCTCCTCCCAAAATAATGGACCGCTGCAACCAAAATTGGTGCACATACTGCTTACTACCCCTCAGGGGCTCAGCATTAGTTTGCTGAGTACGGGCTTGGCGAACCCGGGGTCCTGAGCTGTGGGCTGTGTCGCGCCAACAGTCCGCTACACCGTAAGCTCTGTGCGTGCTTCAACGACCATCGTTCGGCGCGACGGTGGAACGTTGTACGTTTCAGAGTCCGGGGATCTTGGCTTAATCGCCTGGGTCGCGAGGATGGTACAAACCTCTATAAAAAAAACCTCAATCTCAAGGTGTGCTACGTGCCGAGGAGATGCATGGCTGTTGAGGTTGAACAGCCGCTAGCGAGCAACCTCTGAGGAACCTGCCGCACCTCAGTTGTATAAGGCTTACCCAGGCAAGCGGGGCTCTGCCTGGGTGGACCTTTAGTTCCCTAGCTGCTCGTGGGACAGACATGAAACGAGCAATAAATAGCGTCGCCACACGCAAACCTGGCGTCTCTAAGCGTGGAAGAAACGAGTATAATGCTGCAGAGTACGATCCCCAAACGTTCCCTTCCCTGGCTACACCATGGGAGGAACGTCGGGCAAGAAAACAGGGTGAGGCTTATGCCCCTAAATATCTAGTTTGCACCCGCACTGATGGGGACTCTTTTAAGACGACTAAGCCCTTGTTCTTCGTCGAAAACTTGGAGGACAAGTATGGTGAGGTGGAAGGGATGTCTAAGATGCGGTCAGGGTCTGTCTTAATAACGACGTCATCCCCAGCTCAGTCACGGGCACTGCTTGCCTGTGACAAGCTGGGTGATGTTTCCGTTACCATTACGCCGCACAAGACCCTAAATATGGTACAGGGCATCATCTTTCATAAAGACCTCTTGCTGCAGTCAGATGACGAATTGCGTGCCAATCTAGAACGGCGGGGAGTACATTTTATTCGGCGAGTCCATAGGGGTCCGAAGGACAATAGGGTCGCGACCGGTGCCTTCATCTTGGCTTTCGAGGGTGATTCATTGCCTGAGAAGGTCAAGGTGATGGTCTACCGGATCGACGTAAAGCCCTACGTTCCTCCCCCTATGCGCTGTTTTAAGTGCTGGAGGTTTGGGCATATGTCCTCCCGATGTGATGCCAATCCTACATGTCGGGAGTGCGGACGTGCTGTCCATCCGAACGTCCCCTGCACCCCTCCTCCAGTATGTGTTAATTGTGGCCAAAATCACTCCCCTTGTTCGCCTGTCTGCACAGTTCTGCACCAAGAAAGAAAGATCATAGAGTACAAGACCAGAGACCGACTGACGTACTCAGAGGCAAAGAAGAAGTACCATAAGCTCCACCCTGTGCGCCAGGTCAACACCTATGCCACAGCAGCCTCACTGTCACCCTCCACTGTGCCTACGAACCAGTCAGTGCAATCCGTACCAGTGGGCTCCCAGGCCCAACAAACTATCCCTGCCCCCTTACCAGCTGGGGGCGCTTCCTCTTCGGTGGCTCCCACACTTTTCACTGTGGGAGCAACACCCACTGAATCATCGGGGACGCGAGTCCCCACCTCTAAGCCGGAGAAGGAGAAGCCTTCTCTGGCTCCTCTCGCCGAGAAGGGGTCCCACGGGACACCCCCTTCTGCGGCTACTCAGAGCGCTCCGGAGGATCCTGGCCACCGGCCTATAGATCCACAACCTGCCGGTCGAAGAGCTTCTTACTCTTCTTCCGTCCCGGATGCCGCTTCTGGGAAGCCCTCACGGCCCAGCAAACCAAAGGGCCAGCGAGAGGAGAAGAAGAAGAGACACAAGAAAAAAGAATGTTCGGTGGCTTCAAAGCCACAACCACCCACATCCTCTTCTTCAGAGGATGAAGTCGAGATCCTCGCGTCTCCTGAGGATCTCGCAATTACTGATTCCCCAGACAAGATCTCTGGTTCTGTGGATTCAGAGCGCGTGGTAGCAGACGATCCGATGGAGTGATCTGCTTTTTATTCGTCATGGCGGTACAGCCAGAAGGAAACATCATCCTCCAGTGGAATTGTAGCGGCTTTTTCCATCACCTGCCTGAGCTACGACAACTTCTCAGCCAAACACCTGCCTTTTGTATCGCTCTTCAAGAGACCTGGCTCCCAGCGACGCGGTCCCCTGCCCTTCGAGGCTACAGGGGCTATTTTAAAAATCGCTCTATCTATGGCAGAGTTTCCGGTGGAGTCTGCGTCTATGTCCTAGCCACTGTCCCGAGCGCTGCCGTGCCTCTTCAAACGCCACTAGAGGCGGTTGCTGTTCGGCTCCGGGCAGTGCAAGACATTACCATATGTTCGGTCTACCTACCACCTGATGAGGTTGTCTCTCCTGTAGACCTCGCTGCCTTGGTCGCCCAACTTCCCCCACCCTTCCTTCTTTTGGGGGATTTCAATGCCCACCACACTTTGTGGGGTGGCACACAGACTTCGGCACGGGGTAGAGATGTTGAGACTCTACTGACGCAGCTGAACATCTGCCTCCTGAACACAGGTGCTGCTACGCACTTTAGCGTGGCACATGGTACATTCTCTGCCATAGATCTGTCTGTCTGTAGCCCAAGCCTGTTTCCGCACTTCACTTGGAGGGTCCACGACGACCTGTGTGGCAGCGACCATTTCCCTATCTTCCTGTCGCTCCCACAGTGTCCACCTGCTGACCGTCTGCCTCGCTGGTCCCTCCATAGGGCCGACTGGCCAGCATATTCAATAGCCGCTGTGCTTCCCTCTCCTCTTCTGGCTGATATCGATACCGCTGTGCAGCAGGTCACACATTCCATCATTTCTGCTGCTGAGAACACTATACCCGTCTCACTTGGATCACTCCACCGTAAGTCAGTGCCCTGGTGGACGCCGGAGATAGCTGAGGCCATCCGGGAACGTCGGCGAGCACTACAGCGCCACCGACGCCACCCTTGTGTTGAACATCTTGTTGCCTTCAAGCGTCTCCGTGCACGGGCGCGGCGATTGATCCAGCAAAGCAAGAGGGCCTCCTGGGAGCGTTATGTCGCCTCCATTGGCTCCCGAGCATCGCCTTCACGGGTATGGTCGCAAGTTCGACGCCTCTTTGGCCACCGCCCACCAGTGGGAATTCCGTGCCTGAGCATTCAGGGTACAATTTGCACTGACCCTCACACAATAGCAGAGCATTTGGCACACCACTATGCTCGCACCTCAGCGACTGCTGCATATGATGCGGATTTCCGCGCCCTTAAGGAGCGCTCAGAGCGAAAGCAGATATCCTTTCGAACGCGACGCCAGGAAACCTACAACATCCCTTTCACCGAATGGGAGTTCGAAAGTGCACTTGCCGCATGCCCAGCCACGTCCCCTGGACCCGACCGCATCCATAGTCAGTTCCTCCGACACCTGTCAGCAGACTCTAAACGCCAACTTCTCTCCTTGCTGAATCGTCTCTGGGTTGAGGGTGTCTTCCCGTCCCAATGGCGGGATAGCATCATCATCCCAGTGATGAAGCCTGGGGCTGATCCACAGGTGGCTGATAGTTACCGCCCAATCAGCCTCACCAACGTTCCGTGTAAACTCCTCGAACGGATGGTGAGTCGGAGGCTTATGTGGATCCTTGAGGACCGGGGACTCCTGTCCCCACAACAGAGTGGGTTCCGTCGTGGCCGCTCCGCTATCGATAATCTCGTGTCACTGGAGTCGGCCATCCGTACAGCCTTTACACGCCGCGAACATCTGGTTGCTGTATTCTTTGACCTGCGAAAAGCGTACGACACCACCTGGCGCCACCACATATTGTCTACGCTGTATGACTGGGGCTTACGCGGTCCGCTTCCTGTATTCATACAGAATTTTCTCGCGCAACGTTCTTTTCGAGTTCGTATTGGTTCCTGTTTCAGCTCCCCTCACTATCAAGAAAACGGTGTCCCACAGGGATCCGTACTAAGCGTCCCTTTATTTTTGGTCGCTATCAATGGTCTTGCTACTGCTGTGGGGTCATCGGTTTCCACCTCGTTGTATGCCGATGACTTCTGCATGTATTTCAGCTCCACTAGCATCGGCGTTGCTGAACGGCGGTTGCAGATAGCTATTCGAAAGGCGCAGTCGTGGGCGTTTACCCATGGTTTTAACTTTTCCGCTACGAAAACCCGGGTGATGCATTTCTGTCGCCGTCGGGCGGTCCATCCTGACCCCGAACTGTATCTCGCTGATGACCTGCTGCGTGTCGAAGAGACGCACCGTTTTTTAGGAATGTTATTCGACAACCGTCTCACCTGGTTGCCACACCTTCGCCAGCTCAAACAAAAGTGCTGGCGACACCTTAATATTCTACGCTGTCTAAGCCATACTGTTTGGGGAGCGTCACGCCCAACGCTCCTGCAACTTTATAAGGCGCTCATCCAGTCGCGCCTAGACTATGGCTGCGTAGTATACGATTCGGCTGCACCTTCAGCACTGCAAACATTAGACCCAGTCTTACATTCTGGAGTTCGTTTGGCAACAGGGGCTTTCCGCACGAGCCCTGTGACAAGCCTACTAGTTGAAGCTGGGGTCCTTCCTCTGCGGTTCCGCCGGCAGCACCTGCTGGCTTCGTACGTTGCCCATGTTAAGGCCTTGCCACACCATCCGAACCACCAGCTTCTTTTTCCAGGCGCTGCACTCCCTATCCCTCCAAGACGACCTCGGTCGGGTTACCCAATATCGGTCCGCGTTCGTTCTCTACTTTCGTCCCTCGAATCCCAGCCACTCCCTGCCACTTTCCACTATCCCTTTCAAACCCCTCCTTGGTCCATCCCCCGACTGCAGCTTTGTCTGGATCTGTCCAATAGATCAAAGGACTCCGTTTCTCCAACACAACTCCGACACCAGTTCCTGGATCTCCTCAACTCTTTCTGTGGTGCTGAAGCCATCTATACTGATGGGTCCTTAGCTGATGGTCGTGCTGGGTATGCATGTCTCCATGGTGACCATGTCGAACAACATTCATTGCCCCGTGAAAGTAGTGTCTTCACTGCAGAGCTGGTCGCTATCCTCAAGGCTCTAGAACACCTCCGAGCCTGCCCCAGGGGGTCATTTGTCATCTGTAGTGACTCCCTGAGTGGCTTGCAGGCACTCGACCAGTTCTTCCCTCGTCACCCGTTAGTGCAGTCCGTTCAAGACACTACTTACTCTCTTGCCAAATCTGGCCGATGTGTGGTCTTCCTGTGGACCCCTGGCCACGTCGGCATACCGGGGAATGAACGTGTTGACCAGTTGGCCAAACAGGCCACCACTGCGCCACCCTTCACCTTTGGCATCACGGAATCAGACCTTAGGTTATCATTGCACAAGAAGGTGCGTGATGCTTGGAGTGCCGAATGGTGCACCATGGGTGCCACAAACAAGCTCCGAGCCGTGAAGCTATCCACAACTCTGTGGAAGTCTTCACTGCAGCCCATACGTCGAGAGTCAGTTGTCCTCTGCCGCCTCCGTATTGGGCATACCTGGCTGACCCATGGTCATCTCCTCCGCCGTGAGGCACCACCTGTGTGTCGGTGTGGAGCAGCGCTGACAGTCGTCCATCTTCTGATGGACTGCCCAGTTTTAGCTACATTGCGCCAGTCTTTTAACCTACCAGACGCGCTACCTTTAGTCTTAGGCGACGATGCCTCTATGGCTCATTCTGTTTTAAGTTTTATTCGCGCAGCTGGTTTTTACAACTCCATCTAGTGGTGGGTGCTATAGCCTGATACTTCAGGTCCCCACCTATCCAGCGATTTTAAACCCTTTTAAGACCCTTCTGTAATTTACCAAGGGATTTTTAGTGTGTGAAGTATGGCTGGCTCATCCTGTTTTTCCCTGTGATAAGCCAGCCGTGTTTTTCTGCTGTCCAGTTTTAGCTGAGATCTCAACTTCTTTTTCCATATTGTGTCTCTTCCTTTTGTGTTGTACGCGATTTCTCCAATGTCAGCTTACCCCATTTCCGAGTTTTCATCTTCGGAGCTGTGTTTTACTTTTTATACTCTTGACAGAGGACTCTTAGCTAGGGACAGGGGACTGATGACCTAGCTGTTTAGTCCCCTTAAAACCAACAACAACAACAACAACAACAACTGCTTACTATTAGGCGAACAAACGCTGTCATGAATTAAACACCTACGACTTACGCTACAGTAGACATGAAGTCATAAACAATGATATTCTTGAATAACTGATATATCATGTGAGCCATTTTCCAGCACCTCCTCCTAAAATAATGGACCAACTGCAACCAAACTTGGTACACATACTGCTTACTATTAGGCGAACAACCGCTGTCATTAATTAAGCACCTACGACTTACGCTACAGGAGACATGAAGTCATAAACAAAGATATTCTTCGATTACTGCTAGCTCATGCGAGCCATTTTCCTGCAACTCTCCTAAAATAATGGACCGACTGCAACCAGTAGACATGAAGTCATAAACAATGATATTCTTGAATAACTGATATATCATGTGAGCCATTTTCCAGCACCTCCTCCTAAAATAATGGACCAACTGCAACCAAACTTGGTACACATACTGCTTACTATTAGGCGAACAACCGCTGTCATGAATTAAGCACCTACGGCTTACGCTACAGTAGACATGATGTCATAAACAGTGGTATTCTTGAATTACTGCTACTTCATGCGAGCCATTTTCATGCACCCCCTCCGTAAATAATGGACCGAATGCAACCAAACTTGCTACACATACTGCTTACTATTAGGCGAACAAACGCTGTCATGAATTCAACACCTACGACTTACGCTACAGGAGACATGAAGTCATAAACAATGATATCCTTGATTTACTGCTACACCATGTGTAGCCATTTTCCTGCACCAACTCCTAAAATAATGGACCGAATCTAACCAAACTTGGTGCATATACTGCTTACTATTAGGCGAACAACCGTTGTCATGAATTAAACACCTACGACTTACGCTACAGGAGACATGAATTCATAAAAAATTATATTCTTGAATTACTGCTATATCATGCGAGCCATTTTCATGCACCTCCTCCGTAAATAATGGACCGAATGCAACCAAACTTGCTACACATACTGCTTACTATCAGGCGAACAAACGCTGTCATGAATTCAACACCTACGACTTACGCTACAGGAAACATGAAGTCATAAACAAAGATATTCTTGATTTACTGCGACATCATGTGAGCCAATTTCCTGCGACTCCTCTTAAAATAATGAACTGAATGCAACAACACTTGGTGTGGTGTCGCACAAGTACAAAGTGCGCGCCACCTACTTTCGCCGCGCGCCGCCATGCATGCACGGCGCGGCGTTCTTCCGACGACAGCCACGAGCGCCGTCTGCTGGAACTCCGCTCGTGGCCACCACTGAAGGATCGGTCACTTCGGACTGAGACAGCAACGAGTTAGGACCTTTGTAATCAGATAGGCACGAGTAAAGACTTTGCTATTGTACAGGCACTAGGCAGGCCTCTAACAACTATGTATCAACATTCTGCAGTACTATGTAAAAGTTAAGTATTGTTACATTCTGTGCAAAATATATTTCTTTCTAATTTACTCTAGTGTTTGTAGTTTCTGGCTGCTCCCCTCCGTACCTGCACCGGCGGGCTGTCTTGTTACTGTGTCGGTCTCGTTCCACTCGGCCACCGACACCTACGACGAGGCTGGGACACAAAAGCGGCGACGAAGTTGGGACACAAAACTTGGTACACAAACTGCTTACTATTAATCGAACAACCGCTGTCATGAATTAAACACCTACGACTTACGCTACAGGAAACATGAAATCATAAACAATGATATTCTTGATTTACTGCTACATCATGTGAGCAATTTTCCCGCACCTCCTCCTAACATAATGGACCGACAGCAACCAAACTTGGCCCCCCAGGGGGCCCACAGCTCTTTTGTGGGTACGTGTGTGGCGCGCACGGGTCCCCGAGCCATTGCGGCCTTCCTTCCTATTTCCCAGGCCGCTTTTCCTCACCCTGGTTCCCTCCCTTCCTAATCCTTTTTTCCACCCTACCCTTCTCCAACCCCATCTCTAGGTGTTCTTGTGTTAATTGCCAAACCAACAGTACCATGGGAATAGCCGGGCCATCGTGTCTTTGTTTGCCGTGTTCACTGAGTTCGGCCCAGTTAGGTCCCCATTGTGGTTTGACCTCCACGAAAATTTTCTGATTAAGTGTGAGCCATTTGGGGAAGAACTCCCAACCTAGCCACTACGGCGCGGATTCCTACCCTTTCCTTCCACATCCCTTCCTCGCCGTAGCCCCCTCCCCCGCTAGGTCACCAGCACGGTAGCCAGTCCGTGTGGTGGGGCTGTTATGTACCCTCATGGTTGAGCCCCCTGAATTGCACAGGGATCACACTGCCGATGCCTGAGCTGTGACCTCCTCATGAATGCCAAGGAGTCGATGGTTGTCTTTGCGGGGCATCAGGACTCCCGGCAACGGTCATCCTGCCAGGTGGCGTTGCTGTGGCTGTGTGGCGCCCTTGAGGAGAGCCCCTGTTTCGGAGTGGGTGGCATCGGGGCGGACATTCCGCTATGAAGAGGAGACAAGCCTCAGAAAATCCTGGCTCTAAGTCAGGTGTCTCAAAGATTGGAAGATTTAATTTCAGTAGATACGACCCCAAATCGTTTCCTTCCCTAACCCAATCTTGGGGGGAACGAGGGTCCACAAAACAGGCTGAGACTTACTCACCTAGATACTTAGTGTGTACCAGACAGGATGGGGAATCCTTCCAGGCAACTAAGCCTTCCTTCTTCGTCGAACACCTCGAAGAAAGGTTTGGCGAAGTTGCCGGAATGTCGAAACTGCGCGACGGTTCGGTCCTAATACAGGCAGAGACCCCTGCTCAATCACGGAGCCTCTTAAAATGTGATCATTTAGGTGAAATTCCTGTCACAGTAACGCCCCACAAGTCGTTAAATAGGGTACAGGGGGTGATATACCATCGAGACCTTTTGCTACAGACAGATGATGAGTTACGCGAGCACCTACAACGACGCGGAATCCATTTTGTCCGGCGCGTATTTAGAGGACCCAAGGATAATAGGGTGGCCACTGGCGCATTTGTCTTGGCCTTTGAGGGTGACAATCTGCCCGAAAAGGTCAAGGTCATGATGTATCGCTGTGACGTCCAGCCATACATCCCCCCTCCAATGCGATGTTTCAAGTGTTGGCGTTTCGGACACATGTCCTCTCGTTGCAACGCTGCTGCGACCTGTCGGGAGCCATCCGAACCACAGGCTTCTCTTCCCACTTTCTGCACTCCCTTCCCCACGACGTCGGCCCAGGTCGGGTCTCCCGATTGCGGTCCGCGTCCGTTCCCTTCTTTCCTCACTTGATTCCTTACCCCTTCCTCCACCTTACCATTACTCCTTCCGCATCCCCCCCTGGAAAATTCCTCGCCTGGAGCTTCGGCTGGACTTGTCCCGGGATTCAAAAGCCTCGATTTCACCACTGCTTCTCCGTCGCCGGTTCTATGCCCTGATTGATACGTTTCACGGAGCAAACATTGTGTACACGGACGGTTCTTTGGTCGATGGCCATGCTGGATATGCCTTTATCCATGGTGACCACATCGAACAGCGGTCATTGCCTTGTGGAAGCAGCATCTTCACCGCAGAACTGGTCGGTATTTTGAGAGCTCTTGAACACCTCAGAGCTCACCCCAGGGGGTCGTTCGTCATCTGTAGCGACTCCCTGAGTGGCTTACAGGCCCTCGACCAGTTTCTACCGAAAAACACAGTAGTGCGAGCCATTCAAGATGCTGTATTCGCCCTTGGCGAGTCAGGCCGTTCTGTCGTTTTTGTTTGGACGCCAGGGCATGTCGGTATACCAGGCAATGAACGTGTGGATCAGCTGGCCAAGCAGGCCACCACTATGGGGTCCCTGGACATTGGCCTCCCAGTTTCCGACCTCCAAACCCAGTTGACCCGCAAGGTCTTAAAGGTTTGGAATTCGGAATGGGCAGATTCGACTGAACCGAATAAGCTCCGTGCTATCAAGCCGTCTACCGCAGCATGGAAGACGTCCCTGAGGGCTTCTCGCAGGGAGTCGGTTGTCCTTTGCCGACTCCGTATAGGCCATACTTGGCTCACGCATGGTCACCTTCTGCGTCGCGAGGACCCTCCGCAGTGTCGATGTGGTGCGCCTTTGACGGTCGCCCACATCTTAATTGAATGCCACAATTTAGCCGCAGTGAGACGAAATTTTAATATCCCTGACGTTTTGCAGCTTGCATTAGCTGACAACACCTCCATGGTTGACTCTATTTTACATTTTATGCGTGAGTGTGGACTTTACAAGTCCATTTAATGTTTGTGTTTCTCTGTCGTTTCTCTGTCCTCCGCCTGCTTATGTCTGTTAGGTAGGCGGTTTTAACGTGTTCCAGAGTGGCTGGATGTGTTCCTTATATCCTTGTGACCACCCAGCAAAAACACTCTTGTAATGTTTCAGGTGTTTTATCTCTTCTTCGTTTTTAATCGTATCCTTTCTTTCTATTAGTCTGTAAGTTTTAAACTTTGACTTGTTAGTGCATTCACTTCGGATCGCTTAACACAATGTATTATCTCTTGGACTGGAAAAAGGGACTGATAACCGTTGTTGTTTAGTCCCTTCAAAAACCCAACAACAACAACAACCTGTCGGGACTGTGGCCGTCCTTCACACCCGGACGCTGCCTGTACTCCTCCTCCTTACTGTGTCAACTGCAGTGGTCACCACTCTCCCTGTTCGCAGGACTGTCCTGCTCTACACAAAGAGCGGAAGATAGTAGAATATAAGACCTTGGACCGACTAACCTACTCAGAGGCTCGGAGGAAGTACGAAAAGCTGCATCCAGTGACTTTACTTTCTTCATATGCTGCAGCTACATCGATGGCGCCACAACCAGTGGCCACTTCTCGCACTGTTGTAACTCCATCTGTGGGCCCTATGGGCCGCCCCTCCACCTCGGCCTCCCAGACATCTGGAGGCACACCATCTTCTGCGGGGCCTATACTGCCCCCCACGTCGGGAGTGGTTACCCCTACTCCCCAGCCAGAAAAGGGTTCACCTTCTCTGGCTTCTTCTTCTGGGAAGGGAACCTGTTCTTCACCTCCACCCGTGTCACCACCGAAATTAGACTCCAGCCAGCGGCTGAAGGACACTCGGCCAGAACGCCGCCTGGCTCCTCAGTCTTCCCACGCTCCTCAAGCCCCGCCGGAGAAACCCCCCTCCTCCGGTAGGCCCAAGGAACGACGGGAAGACAAAAAAGAAAAGAAGGAAAAGACAGTGAAGCGCAAGGAAACGCTGGCGGCCTCGGTGCCCCCAACCCTTGCACGTGACACACCGGAGGATGAGGTCATCCTTCTTGCGACGCCCGAAGATCTGGCCTTCGCAGATCTCGGGGATGCCATGGAGACGGAGGATCAGATTTCACAGCCCAAGACGAGTGCTCCTGCCATCCCTCTTCCATCCTCATCTTCATGCACCCTCAACCAGGAGACAGTCTGATCCTCCAATGGAATTGTGGAGGATTTTTCGGTCACTTGGCCGAATTGCGTCAGCTGATGAGCTCCTTTCCACCACTTTGTGTTGCTCTCCAGGAAACCTGGTTTCCTAGTGATCGGACCCCCACCCTTCGGGGCTACCGGGGGTACTTCAATAACCGCACCATCTACAATAGGGTGTCGGGCGGGGTATGTCTATATGTACATACCTCTGCCTATAGTTCCCCAGTGCCACTTCACACAGCCCTGGAGGCTGTCGCTGTCAGGGTACGAGCATCACGGGACATTACCATCTGTTCCCTTTATCTCCCTCCTGATGCAGCAGTGGCACCAGCTGACCTGGCAGCCTTGATCGGTCAACTTCCTTCACCATTTCTTATTTTAGGAGATTTTAACGCACATCACCCCCTATGGGGGAGCAACGTGACTACAGGACGTGGTCGAGACTTTGAACTACTTTTTACCCAACTTGACCTTTGTATTCTTAATACAGGAGCTCCTACCCATTTTAGTGTGGCCCATGGCACCTTTTCCGCCATAGACCTTTCTGTATGTAGTCCGGGCTTACGTCCACTCCTTAACTGGTGGGTCCATGATGACCTTTGTGGAAGCGACCACTTTCCCATCTTCCTTTCGCTTCCCCGCCACCCCCCCCAGGGGGCCCACAGCTCTTTTGTGGGTACGTGTGTGGCGCGCACGGGTCCCTGAGCCATTGCGGCCTTCCTTCCTATTTCCCAGGCCGCTTTTCCTCACCCTGGTTCCCTTCCTTCCTAATCCTTTTTCCCACCCTACCCTTCTCCAACCCCGTCTCTAGGTGTTCTTGTGTTGATGGCCCGGCTATTCCCATGGTACTGTTGGTTTGGCAATTGTGTCTTTGTTTGCCGTGTTCACTGATTTCGGCCCAGTTAGGTCCCCATTGTGGTTTGACCTCCACGAAAATTTTCTGATTAAGTGTGAGCCATTTGGGGAAGAACTCCCAACCTAGCCCCTACGGCGCGGATTCCTACCCTTTCCTTCCACATCCCTTCCTCGCCGTAGCCCCCTCCCCCACTAGGTCACCAGCACGGTAGCCAGTCCGTGTGGTGGGGCTGTTATGTACCCTCATGGTTGAGCCCCCTGAATTGCACAGGGATCACACTGCCGATGCCTGAGCTGTGACCTCCTCATGAATGCCAAAGAGTCGATGCTTGTCTTTGCGGGGCATCAGGACTCCCGGCAACGGTCATCCTGACAGGTGGCGTTGCTGTGGCTGGGTGGCGCCCTTGAGGAGAGCCCCTGTTTCGGAGTGGGTGGCATCGGGGCGGACATTCCGCTATGAAGAGCAGACAAGCCTCAGAAAATCCTGGCTCTAAGTCAGGTGTCTCAAAGATTGGAAGATTTAATTTCAGTAGATATGACCCCAAATCGTTTCCTTCCCTAACTCAATCTTGGGGGGAACGAGGGTCCACAAAACAGGCTGAGACTTACTCACCTAGATACTTAGTGTGTACCAGACAGGATGGGGAATCCTTCCAGGCAATTAAGCCTTCCTTCTTCGTCGAACACCTCGAAGAAAGGTTTGGCGAAGTTGCCGGAATGTCGAAACTGCGCGACGGTTCGGTCCTAATACAGGCAGAGACCCCTGCTCAATCACGGAGCCTCTTAAAATGTGATCATTTAGGTGAAATTCCTGTCACAGTAACGCCCCACAAGTCGTTAAATAGGGTACAGGGGGTGATATACCATCGCGACCTTTTGCTACAGACAGATGATGAGTTACGCGAGCACCTACAACGACGCGGAATCCATTTTGTCCGGCGCGTATTTAGAGGACCCAAGGATAATAGGGTGGCCACTGGCGCATTTGTCTTGGCCTTTGAGGGTGACAATCTGCCCGAAAAGCTCAAGGTCATGATGTATCGCTGTGACGTCCAGCCATACATCCCCCCTCCAATGCGATGTTTCAAGTGTTGGCGTTTCGGACACATGTCCTCTCGTTGCAACGCTGCTGCAACCTGTCGGGACTGTGGCCGTCCTTCACACCCGGACGCTGCCTGTACTCCTCCTCCTTACTGCGTCAACTGCAGTGGTCACCACTCTCCCTGTTCGCAGGACTGTCCCGCTCTACACAAAGAGCGGAAGATAGTAGAATATAAGACCTTGGACCGACTAACCTACTCAGAGGCTCGGAGGAAGTACGAAAAGCTGCATCCCGTCACTTTACTTTCTTCATATGCTGCAGCTACATCGATGGCGCCACAACCAGTGGCCACTTCTCGCACTGTTGTAACTCCATCTGTGGGCCCTATGGGCCGCCCCTCCACCTCGGCCTCCCAGACATCTGGAGGCACACCATCTTCTGCGGGGCCTATACTGCCCCCCACGTCGGGAGTGGTTACCCCTACTCCCCAGCCAGAAAAGGGTTCACCTTCTCTGGCTTCTTCTTCTGGGAAGGGAACCTGTTCTTCCCTTCCACCTGTGTCACCACCGAAACTAGACTCCAGCCAGCGGCTGAAGGACACTCGGCCAGAACGCCGCCTGGCTCCTCAGTCTTCCCACGCTCCTCAAGCCCCGCCGGAGAAACCCCCCTCCTCCGGTAGGCCCAAGGAACGACGGGAAGACAAAAAAGAAAAGAAGGAAAAGACAGTGAAGCGCAAGGAAACGCTGGCGGCCTCGGTGCCCCCAACCCTTGCACGTGACACACCGGAGGATGAGGTCATCCTTCTTGCGACGCCCGAAGATCTGGCCTTCGCAGATCTCGGGGATGCCATGGAGACGGAGGATCAGACTTCACAGCCAAAGACGAGTGCTCCTGCCATCCCTCTTCCATCTTCATCTTCATGCACCGTCAACCAGGAGACAGTCTGATCCTCCAATGGAATTGTGGAGGATTTTTCGGTCACTTGGCTGAATTGCGTCAGCTGATGAGCTCTTTTCCACCACTTTGTGTTGCTCTCCAGGAAACCTGGTTTCCCCCTCAGGGGCTCGGCATTAGTTTGCTGAGTACGGGCTTGGCGAACCCGGGGTCCTGAGCTGTGGGCTGTGTCGCGCCAACAGTCCGCTACACCGTAAGCTCTGTGCGTGCTTCAACGACCATCGTTCGGCGCGACGGTGGAACGTTGTACGTTTCAGAGCCCGGGGATCTTGGCTTAATCGCCCGGGTCGCGAGGACGGAATAAACCTCTTTAAAAAACCCCTCAATCTCAAGGTGTGCTACGTGCCGAGGAGATGCATGGCTGTTGAGGTTGAACAGCCGCTAGCGAGCAACCTCTGAGGAACCTGCCGCACCTCAGTTGTACAAGGCTTACCCAGGCAAGCGGGGCTCTGCCTGGGTGGACCTTTATTTCCCTAGCTGCTCGTGGGAACACGATGAAAAGGACCCAAAGCAACGCTGGTGGGCGTTTAACCACCGTCTCTAAGCGAGGAAAAGTAGACTTCAATGCTGAGACTTATGACCCCCAGTTGTTCCCTTCCTTGGCCACGCCATGGGAGGAACGCAGATCTCGTAGCCGAGGACAACAATATGCTCCAAGGTATTTAGTTTGTTCCAGGACTGATGGTGAATCTTTCATGAACACGAAACCTCTCTTTTTCGTCGAGAACTTGGAAGATAAGTTTGGAGAAGTAGACGGCATGTCGAAGATGCGATCGGGATCGGTTTTAATAACGACGTCATCCCCAGCACAGTCACGGGCTTTGCTCGCCTGTGACAAGCTGGGTGATGTTCCCGTTACTATCACCCCACACAAAAGCCTGAACATGGTACAGGGTTTGATTTTCCATAGGGATCTCCTTTTGCAGTCGGATGACGAACTCCGCAAGAACTTGGAACGGCGAGGTGTCCACTTTATACGGCGAGTCCATAGGGGTCCGAAGGACAACAGGGTCGCCACTGGTGCATTCATCTTGGCCTTCGAGGGCGACTCATTGCCTGAGAAGGTCAAGGTGATGATTTACCGGTGTGACGTAAAGCCCTACGTTCCTCCCCCTATGCGTTGTTTTAAATGCTGGAGGTTCGGGCACATGTCCTCCAGGTGTACCGCCAACTCCACCTGTCGGGACTGTGGTCGTCCATCGCACCCAGACCTCCCTTGCACACCACCTCCCATATGTGTTAACTGTGGACAGCAGCACCCACCTTGCTCGCCTACCTGCTCTGTACTGCACAAAGAACGGAAGATCATGCAATACAAAACCATGGATCGGCTGTCTTATTCCGAGGCCAAGAGGAAATATGAGAAACTCCACCCGGTCAGCATCAAAACATCCTATGCACTAGCAACGAAACCATCTCCGCAGACTACTTTACCGCCAGTTCCGTCTATCACAGTGGGCCCTCGAGCCCAACCGTCACCATCGGCCCCCTTGGTGGTAGGGGGCACATCTGACACTGTTGCTTCCAAAGCCCCTGCCTTGGAAGCAAAAACCCCCCAACAAATGGGGACATCGGTCCCCACACGTGAGCCAGAGCTACCACAGCCTGCTCTGGCTCCTCTCGCGAGGAAGGGATCGCTTGAATCCCTTTCTCCCTCGGTTTCTCCCACTGGCTCAGTGGATGCCAGTGAGTGGCAGCAAGTGCCACCCAAAGCTGGTCGTAGGGCCTCAAGGACAACCTCCGTCCCTGAGACTGAGTTTGCCAAGCCCTCCCAGCATGAGAGGCCGAAGGATCAGCGCGAGAAACAAAAGAAAACCAAAACAAAAGATTCTCAAGTGGCTACCATGCCACCACAAAAACCATCTGCTTCCGAGGACGTGGTGGAAATCCTCGCGTCCCCTGACGATTTGGCAATTGCCAAGACTCTGGAAGCTATGGACGCTGAGGCTCTGCCTCCTGGGTCTGTGACTGCAGAGAAACCTGTGGGCCCTACTCTACCACCTACATAAATATGCCCAGTACGTCAGGACATAGTGTGGTGCTGCAGTGGAACTGTGGCGGTTTCTTCCGCCACTTGGCCGAGTTACAGCAGTTGCTCTGTTACTGCCCTTCCCTCTGTGTTGCTCTACAGGAAACTTGGTTTCCTGCTGAACGGACTCCTGCCCTTCGTGGGTATAGGGGTTATTATAAAAACCGTACAACACACAACAGGGTATCCGGAGGAGTCTGTATTTACGTTCTTGCCACTGTCCCCAGTTCACCAGTGCCACTTACCACAGTGCTCGAGGCGGTGGCCGTGAGAATTCGGGCACGACAGGACATTACCATCTGCTCACTATACCTTCCTCCGGATGAGGCAGTGTCTCCTGCAGACCTTGCGCATTTGATCGCACAACTTCCCCCACCATTCCTTCTACTGGGGGATTTCAATGCCCACAACCCCTTGTGGGGTGGCTCTCAGGTCTCAGGTCGCGGTAGGGACATTGAAGCTCTACTAGCACAGCTGGACTGCTGCCTTCTTAACACCGGTGCCCCCACACATTTCAGTGTTTCAGTGTGGCGCATGGCACATACTCGGCTATAGACCTTTCTCTCTGCAGCCCGAGTCTTCTACCACAGCTTCATTGGGGGGTCCACGATGACCTATGTGGTAGCGACCACTTCCCCATCCATATCTCTCTCCTCCAATTTCAACCTCCAACTCGCTCGCCCCGTTGGTCCCTGAGTAAGGCTGACTGGCCTGCTTACACCTCAGCTACTAGGGCGATTCCTCCAATCCCGGATGACGTTGATCAGGCTGTTCATCACTTTACTAGCGCCATCATTTCCGCTACTGAAGCCAGTGTTCCGACCACCACTGGCTCAGTTCGGCGCAAGTCGGTTCCATGGTGGTCTGTAGAGATTGCTGAGGCCATCAGGGAACGTCGTAGGGCACTCCAGCGCCACCGGCGCCACCCTTGCGTAGAGCACCTGATCGCTTTCAAACGCCTTCGGGCTCAAGCTCGGAGACTGATACGCCAGAGTAAGCAGGACTGTTGGGAGAGATATGTCGCTGCCATTGGCTGGCGTGCCGCCCCATCTCGGGTGTGGTCACAGGTTCGGCGCCTTTTTGGGTACCGACCACAGGCGGGAATCCCCAGCTTGAACATTCGGGGCACTATATGCATGGATCCAGCTGCTATCTCTGAACACATGGCGGACCATTATGCCAGTAACTCTGCGACTTCTGCGTATATTGCGGGCTTCCGCACTCGCAAAGAACAGTTCGAGCGGAGGCAGCTATCTTTCCATACACGTCGGCGAGAGCTATATAATGCCCCATTCACTAAGTGGGAGTTCCAGAGTGCCCTCACTGCTTGCCCTGATACCACCCCAGGGCCAGATAGAATCCACAAACAGTTCCTGCGCCACCTGTCACAGGAGTTTAAAGACCACCTTCTCGCCCTGTTCAACCACCTCTGGGCCGAGGGTACTTTCCCATCTCAATGGCGGGACAGCATCGTCGTTCCAGTAATAAAACCTGGCGCTGATCCACATGTGGCAGACAGTTACCGCCCGATTAGCCTCACCAACGTTCCTTGCAAGCTCCTGGAACGTATGGTGAGTCGGCGGCTCATGTGGGTTCTTGAAGACCGTGGACTCCTTGCCCCACAACAAGGGGGATTCCGCCAGGGACGTTCTGCATTGGACAATCTAGTTCCGCTGGAGTCGGCCATCCGCACTGCATTTGCCAGGCGCGAGCACCTAATTGCAGTCTTTTTCGATCTCCGAAAGGCTTATGATACCACCTGGCGCTACCATATTCTAGCTACACTGCATGGCTGGGGCTTGAGAGGACCGCTTCCACTGTTCATACAGAACTTCCTCTCACTCCGCACTTTTCGGGTTAGGGTTGGTACCCACCTCAGCTCCCCACGCACCCAGGAGAATGGAGTCCCACAGGGCTCCGTCCTTAGTGTTCCGCTGTTTCTAATTGCCATCAACGGACTTGCTGCGGCAGTAGGGTCATCAGTGTCCTCCTCACTGTATGCCGATGACTTTTGTATGTATTACAGTTCGGCTAGTATTGGTGTCGCTGAAAGGCGGTTGCAGGGAGCCATTCAAAGGGCGCATTCCTGGGCTTTAGCGCATGGGTTCCGGTTCTCTGCCTCCAAAACTCGAGTTATGCACTTTTGCCGCCAACGGGCAGTGGACCCAGACCCAGAACTGTACTTAGGTGACGACCTTCTGCGTGTTGAAGATACGCACCGCTTCTTGGGCATGTTGTTCGATGCCCGGCTCACGTGGGTTCCCCACCTACAACAGCTTCGACAAAAGTGCTGGCGCCACTTAAACATCCTGCGCTGCCTCAGCCACA
Source organism: Locusta migratoria (assembly GCA_026315105.1). Classification (NCBI taxonomy): domain Eukaryota; kingdom Metazoa; phylum Arthropoda; class Insecta; order Orthoptera; family Acrididae; genus Locusta; species Locusta migratoria. Next base: position 378,220,895 of record CM048749.1, read on the forward strand.
CTGCTTGGGGGGCCGCCCGTCCAACTCTCTTACGACTTTATAAGGCTCTCATCCAGTCCCGCCTGGACTATGGGAGCCAGGTGTATGACTCGGCAGCCCCTTCTGCGCTTCGGGTCCTAGACCCCATCTTAAATGCTGGTGTTCGCTTGGCAACGGGAGCCTTTCGCACAAGCCCGGTAATGAGCCTCCTCGTTGAGGCTGGGGTTCCTCCACTGCGTTACCGTCGGCAACACTTGTTATCTTCATACGTCGCTCGTGTCCACACCTCAGACCATCATCCGCATCGCAGGCTTCTCTTCCCAACTGCTGCACTCCCATCCCCTCAAAGACGGCCTCGGTCGGGTCTCCCGATTGCAGTCCGTGTCCATTCCCTTCTCTCCTCCCTGGAATCCCTTCCCTTCCCTCCTACTTTCCACTACTCTTCCCAAACACCTCCTTGGTGTATTCCTCGTCCGCAGCTACGGTTGGACTTGTCCTGGGACTCAAAAGCCTCCATTTCACCATCGGTTCTTCGTTGCCAGTTCCAGGAACTCCTTGACTCATTCCACGGTGCGGAGGTCATTTATACCGATGGTTCCCTGGTAGATGGCCATTCTGGGTACGCCTATCTCCATGGTGACCTTTTTGAACAGCGGTCTTTGCCAAGCGGAAGTGGTGTGTTCACTGCAGAGCTGTTCGCTATCTCTAGAGCTCTGGAACATATCCGAGCCTGCCCTGGGGAGTCGTTTGTCATATGTAGCGACTCCCTGAGTGCTTTGCGAGCGCTCGACCAGTGCTTCAGCAAACACTCTCTGGTGCAGAGTATCCAAGACACTGTTGCAGCTCTCCATAGGTCAGGTCGCTCAGTGGTCTTCGTATGGACCCCAGGGCACGTCGGCATACCTGGTAATGAGCGTGTGGACCAGTTGGCCAAGCAGGCCACTTCCTCACGCCGTCTTGACATTGGGCTCGTGGAAACGGACCTTAGGTTGATGCTGCACCGGAAGGTGCGAGGCGCTTGGGGCTTGGAATGGTCTGCACTGAGTGTGCCAAACAAGCTTCGCACAATCAAACCATCCACAGCCACATGGAAAACCTCACTGAGGCCCTGTCGTCGAGACTCCATCGTGCTGTCCCGCCTCCGTATCGGGCACACGTGGTTGACACATGGCTATTTACTTCGCCATGAGCCACCGCCCGTGTGTCGCTGTGGTGGCGCCTTGACGGTGGTTCACCTCCTGGTGGACTGTACTGTTTTGGCCCCATTGCGGCGGTCTTTTAATCTTCCAACTACCCTATCCTTAGTGCTAGGGGACGATGCCTCCATGGCTGACTCTGTGCTCCGTTTTATCCGTGCAGCCGGTTTTTACAATTCTATTTAATGTAGGGTGGATTCTCCTGACCTTTTAACCGTATTTTACTGTTTTATATCTTCTGATTAACAGACATTCGTGTTGCTGTGACATTCGTGACTGGCCCGTCCATTTTTATCTCAGTGACCAGCCAGCCACGGATTCTCATTTCAAATTTTAGCATGATTGACTAACTTGGTTTTATTGTTTTATTTTTGTATCTGTGCTGTTGGTTTCTCTATGTTTGTTGTTTGTAAATTTCATCGGTGACATGTACTCTTGAGTATTCATATGGTTGTTTACAATTAAATGGACATTCTTTGTTGGGAACAGGGGACTGATGACCCAGTAGTTTGGTCCCCTTTAAATAACAACAACAACAACAACAACAAACCTGGTTTCCTAGTGATCGGACCCCCACCCTTCGGGGCTACCGGGGGTACTTCAATAACCGCACCATCTACAATAGGGTGTCGGGCGGGGTGTGTCTATATGTACATACCTCTGCCTATAGTTCCCCAGTGCCACTTCACACAGTGCTGGAGGCTGTCGCTGTCAGGGTTCGAGCATCACGGGACATTACCATCTGTTCCCTTTATCTCCCTCCTGATGCAGCAGTGGCACCAGCTGACCTGGCAGCCTTGATCGGTCAACTTCCTTCACCATTTCTTATTTTAGGAGATTTTAACGCACATCACCCCCTATGGGGGGAGCAACGTGACTACAGGACGAGGTCGAGACTTTGAACTACTTTTTACCCAACTTGACCTTTGTATTCTTAATACAGGACCCCTCAGGGGCTCAGCATTAATTTGCTGAGTACGGGCTTGGCGAACCCGGGGTCCTGAGCTGAGGACTGGTAAGCGCCGCTAGTCCTCTAGACACCGTAACCTCTAGGCACGCTTCAGCGACCACCGCGTGGCGCGGCGGTGGAACGTTGTGTGTACTGGGGAATGGGGATCTTGGCTTGACCGCCCGGGTCGCGAGGATGGTACAAACCTCTATAAAAAACCCTTCAATCCCAAGGTGTGCTACGTGCTGATGGGATGCATGGCTGTTGAAGAGGAACAGTCGCTAGCGAGCAACCTCTGGGGATACTGCCGCACCTCAGTTGTATAAGGCTTACCTCGGCACGCGGGGCTCTGTCTAGGTGGACATGTACTTCCCTAGCTGCTCGTGGGACCGACATGAGCACTTCCAATTTGTCCCTAGAACCTTCCAGTGGGATGGGTGTACCACTGGGGGGTACCAACACCCAATCCAAAAAGAGGGCTAGGATATCCAGTCCTCCTGATTCGGGGAGTAAGAAAAAGTATTTTGGGAATAGTAACAGAACACAGGCTGTTGTACAGAATGTGTTTATTGTTGTGAAACGAAAGGACGGCTCGTTTGAGGGAGTGTCTCCCTTCTATATTCAAAAAGGCCTTGAGGGAATTGCTGGCAGTTTAAAATCTGTGAAACGTTTGCGGAATGGGACATTACTGATCGAAACATCGAGTTCCCAGCAGGCAACCAACCTGCAGCAGGCGAAATTCCTGGGTGAATATGCCATAGAGGCGGAGTTGCATAACACCTTGAACTACAGTAAAGGCGTAGTGACCTGTAGGGATATAGTAAACATCCCTTTGGAAGAATTGAAATCTGAGTGGGCACAGGAGGGTATTTTGGATGTGCAAAATATTATGAAAAGGGTGGATGGTGAGTTGGTGAAATCGGACTCATTCATCCTTACCTTCAATAATCCCCAACTTCCAGATACTGTCAAAGCAGGTTTTCTTCGTTTGAAAGTTCGACCTTACGTCCCCAACCCAATGCGCTGCTTCAAATGCCAGCGCTTTGGGCATACCACCCTGGGGTGCAAAGGTGAGGCCACCTGTGGCAAATGTGGCAAGGTGGCACATGACGGAGCAGAGTGTACACCACCTGCCACGTGTGTCAACTGCTCTGGGGATCACCCTGTCTGGAGTCGTAATTGTAAAGTCTTCCTTGAGGAAAAAAAGGTGCAGGAAATAAAGACCACGAAGCGCATCTCGTATGCTGAGGCCAAGAAAATCTTCCAGGCCATGCAACCACCAGCTTTTGCCGCTTCTTTCGCTTCTGTTGTCCAGAAGCCGATTGTCAAGTGTGATGCTGTTACGCAAACTGAGTCTGTCTGTGTTGGTACTAGCACCTGCACTTGCCAGTGCACCTGCCAGGCGGCTGCTGCAGTCGTAGACGATTCCAGTCAGGTTGGTCCCCAAACATCAGAAAAAGGAACTGATCCGCCTCCTGTGGAGATGATGGCCCCCCCAGTAGTAGAGGTTGTGCAGAAATCCACCACAACCACTACCTCTGCAACAGGCTCCCATCCGAAACCACCTAAGGCTAAAAAAGCAGTTGAAAAGTATCTGTCACAGGATAAAGTAGAAGTTACTTTGTTTGAGCCTGTCCATGTACGTGTAACAGATGCTCCATCTGACTCTCTGTCCGAGCCAATGGACCTTGATGTGCGTTTGGGGCAGCCAAACCGCCCCAAGTCGGACCCTCTACCCCATAGCGTCTCGCCGCCTCGGCGGAGAGAGAAAGTGAGGGTGAAACCTCCGTAAGCGATGGCTCCCATACTACAATGGAATATGCAGGGCTTTAGGACCCATGTGGAGGAACTTCGTCTCTTATCTCAGGGTCGACCTCTGTGTATGTGTCTCCAGGAGACAAATTTTAAGCCTTCAGACTCCCCTGAGATACGTGGTTACACGCTATGTAGGAAGGATGACGTAAGTGGGGCGAGAGCTAGGGGTGGAGTGGCTATTTTTGTTTGTACAGCCTACCACTCCGAGCCCCTCTCCCTCACCACAAGCCTCCAAGCAGTCGCAGTATCTGTATATGTGCGTCATCGACTGACTGTTTGCTCCCTCTATCTGCCCCCTCATGATATGCTTAATGAAGAGGACCTCCAGGACCTTCTTACTCAACTTCCCCAGCCTTTTCTTCTGTGTGGAGACTTTAATGCACATAATGTGCTTTGGGGCTCTGTCACTACTTGCCCCAGGGGTAGGGCCATTGAGCGGCTCCTCTTGTCGTCGAACGCACATTTACTTAACACCGGTCAACCAACACACCTTTGTACTGCGACAGGGTCATTATCTGCCATAGACCTCACTCTTTGCTCTCCGTCCCTTGCCTACACTATACAATGGGACGTGGTCGATGATCTCCATGGCAGCGATCACTTTCCAATCTCCATTTCCCAACCGTATGGAATCGAACCTGAAGGACACCCGCCAAGATGGATACTCAGTAGAGCGGATTGGGCACTTTACAGCCAACTTGCCCGCTTTGAACATCGTGACAATGTCACAGAATGGGTGCACCATATTACTGCCGCGATGCACTCCGCCGCTGATGCATCCATTCCACAGTCTTCGGGACGTCGAAAACGGCAGCCAGTCCCTTGGTGGAATGACGAATGCCGATCTGCCCTCAGGACCAGGCGGGCGGCTCTGCGTCGGTTCAAGTGTCGTCCGACTTCAGAGAACCTCGCTGCTTTCCGGGTTGCAAGGGCCAAGTGTCGTCAGGTTATTAGAGAGAGCAAACGGAGGTCATGGCAGCAGTTCCTGAGTTCCATTAACCGTTCTACAACCAGCACGAAAGTATGGGAGACCATCAGGAGGATTTCTGGAAGAGGAGGAAGGTGCCCCATAGCTGCTGTGATGTGTAACGGAACTTTACAAACACGACCAGCAGACATTGCCCAAGCCATGGCTACTTATTTCGCTTCCGTTACTGCCACTGCTAGTCAGGATCCAGAATTCCGGCGCCGCAGAGCGGCTGCTGAGAGGGGCCCCATGGACTTCAGGTCCGCGATTACGGAGGAGTACAACCGCCCCTTCTCCCTGTGGGAATTAGATTCTGCATTGTGTGTAGCCCGGGACACTTCACCTGGTCACGATGGGATCCACTATGCTATGTTACGGCACCTTACAGATCGCAACAAAGTTATCCTCCTTAACCTTTTTAATGCCGTTTGGATGTCAGGACACTTTCCCGACTTGTGGAGAGAGGCTATTTTAATTCCCCTTTTAAAACCCGGTAAAGATTCCACATGCCCCAGCAGTTACCGTAGTGTTGCCCTCACTAGCTGCATTGGAAAGACCCTGGAGCGGATGGTCAACCGCCGCCTTGTCTGGATGTTGGAATCCAGGCAGCTACTTAGTCGCTTCCAGTGTGGGTTCAGGCGATATCGTTCCACCTTCGATAACCTGGCCTCTCTGGAGGCGGCAATACAACAGGCTTTCCTGCGCCGTCATCACCTTCTGGGTGTATTTTTTGATATAGAGAAGGCCTACGACACTACTTGGAGGCATCTTATACTTAGGCAGCTTCACGAATGGGGATTTCGCGGTTGCCTTCCCATTTTTATCCGGTCATTCCTTTCTCCACGTTTTTTTAGATACCGAGTCGGTGGCGTGCTCTCTGACCGCTTTGAGCAGGAAAACGGTGTCCCTCAGGGTAGTGTTTTAAGTGTGACGTTGTTTGCTATAGCCATTAACAGTATTACGTGTGTTGTGAAAAGTCCTGTCCAGTGTTCACTATTTGTTGATGACTTCTCTGTCTTCTGTTCTTCTTCCAGTCTTGCAACGACAACTCGTCAGTTGCAGCTCACTCTCCGGCGGCTCGACGAATGGGCACAGAAGACCGGTTTCAAATTTTCAACAGAGAAGTCGGTGTGTGTTTGTTTTAACCGTTCTCGTTCTATTTTTAACTTACCTGAACTGCGGATGAGGGACACCGTTCTGAATTTTAAAGACACTGTGCGTTTTCTGGGTGTGACATTTGACTCTAAGCTTACCTGGTTGCCACATCTTAAAGATTTGAAGAGACGGTGCCTGAAGGCACTAAGTATTTTAAAGTGTCTTAGCCACACTTCATGGGGAGCCGACAGAACTTGTCTGCTACGATTTTATAGAGCATTTGTGCGTTCTCGCCTAGACTACGGGTGCACCGTGTATGGGTCAGCAAGACCCTCTTATTTAAAGATGCTGGACGTGGTGCATCATGAGGGGATTCGGCTCGCAACTGGGGCATTCCGCACGAGTCCCATACCAAGTATCTGCGCCGAGGCTGGTGAGCCACCACTTCACATGCGGCGGCAGTTTCTCGTGGCACGCCAGGCATATACGACTTTGTCCTCGCCAAATACACCAGCCCATCCGGTCGTTGCCCACCCTCCTGCGGAACGGCTGTTTCGTAACAGGCTACGGGCAACGAGGCCTTTTGGGATACGTTCTCAAGATTGTCTTTTAGATATGGATGTGTCTGGTTTTAATGTTTTACAGCGAGGTTGGAGTAAACGTCCACCGTGGCTCCTCCAGCGGCCGAGACTACTTTTAGAGTTGACACATTTTCAGAAGCATTCTACTTCCGATTTTATATTTCAATCTCTGTTCTCTCAAATTTTAGATCAGCATCGTGATTTTACCGTGGTGTACACGGATGGGTCCAAACAGGGGGACTCGATAGGCTGTTCCATAGTGTTCCCCAACACCACTATCAGGATTCGCCTCCCTCCTGCATACTCAGTTTTCTCAGCAGAACTCCATGCGATCCTGCGGGCGTTGGAACAAATGCAGCGGGTTCGTGGCACGAAGTTTCTCCTGTGCTCTGATTCTCTCAGTGCGCTGCAATCAATACGAAATTTGTATCCAGCTGAGAAGATAGTGCAGCTCATTCATGACAGAATGTCCACTCTCCAGCAGCGGGGGAAGCAAGTGACATTCTGTTGGGTGCCAGGACATGTCGGTATTAGTGGTAACGAAATGGCTGATCGGGCTGCCAAGGAGGCTTGCGACAGTTCTGGTATTACTCATTGTGCCATTCCCCTGCCGGACATCCTCTCTGTGGTGCGCCGGAAGTCCCTTCGTTTGTGGGAGGAGACGTGGCAGGCAGTGACGAACAATAAACTGCGGTTGATTAAGCCCACTGTCCGACCGTGGCGAACATCCTGTCATTCATTGAGGCAGCATGAGGTGGCCTTGACACGTCTCCGAATCGGACATTGTCCTTTGACACATGGCTATTTACTCCGTCAGGAGGACCCTCCGATTTGCGATGCTTGTGGTGTGCAAGTCACTGTACGCCACATTTTACTGGAATGTATTTCCTACCGTGCTGCTAGGGCAGCGGTGGCTCTTTGTGGTCCCCTGCCCTCTGTTTTAGCTGATGACGAGGCGAGTGTGACGAAAGTATTCAATTTCTGTGAACTTTCCAGACTCTGGCCTAAGCTTTTAGGCTGGAGGTTTTAGGACGTTAACGAATGGTTCGCCCACCACTCCTCTGGCATGGCATTTTGAGTACGTCTGTAAACCTTAGACGCTCACCAACTGTTCCTACCTTGCCATGTTTGGTTGGGTCTTTGTTTCGTTCCCCTTATCGTTTGGCTACTTTGGCTACTTTCTCTTCTGTTCCCTATTTGTCTTCATTTCATTTTAATCAGGTCACACGTTTCGCCTAATTATCTTGTACGGGCGCTAAAGACCTAGTTGTCGTGCGCCCATAACATCCTATCCATCCATCCATCCTTAATACAGGAGCTCCTACCCATTTTAGTGTGGCCCATGGCACCTTTTCCGCCATAGACCTTTCTGTATGTAGTCCGGGCTTACGTCCACTCCTTAACTGGTGGGTCCATGATGACCTTTGTGGAAGCGACCACTTTCCCATCTTCCTTTCGCTTCCCCGCCACCAACGCCACGCACGTCTACCCCGCTGGTCCTTCCACAGGGCCGACTGGGCAGCATACACTTCCGCTGCAACGTTGGATACCCCTCTCCCTGCTGATGCGACAATGGCTGTTGAGCAAATTATTTCCATTGTCGTTTCTGCTGCTGAGTCCGCGATACCATCTTCTTCTGCCTTACCTTGGCGAAGACCAGTGCCCTGGTGGTCACCGGAGATAGCAGCAGCTATCCGCAATCGCCGCAGGGCTCTGCAGCAGTACCGGCGCCACCCCACCCTTGACCACCTGGTTGCATTTAAGCGTCTTCGGGCCCAGACACGCCGGCTTATCCGGCAGCGCAAGCAAGCATGCTGGGAGGAATATGTATCCACAATTGGACCCCGTGTCTCTTCTAGCCAGATTTGGACAAAGATTCGTCATATATCAGGTCACCATCCACCGACAGGGGTCGCGGGTCTCTCTATCCACGGTACAATCCATACCGACCCGACCATCATTGCCGAGTATTTTGCAGCGCACTTTGCTCTTAATTCGGCGTCCACTGCCTACAGCCAAGGTTTTTGTACCTTAAAAGAGCGGGCTGAGCGAAGGCAGTTGGTATTTCGCACAAACCGCCAAGAGCCGTACAATGCGCCATTTACAGAGTGGGAATTTCAAACTATTCTTGCCAGTTGCCCCAATACATCTGCAGGACCGGACCGAATCCACTGTCAAATGCTGAAACATCTTTCTGAACACTCGCAACGCCATCTTTTGGATTTCTTTAATCGTCTCTGGGTCGAGGGAGCATACCCGTCCCAATGGCAGGAGAGTATCGTTATCCCTCTGTTAAAACCAGGTGCAGATCCATTGAACGTTGACTGTTACCGTCCCATAAGCCTCACAAACGTTCTTTGTAAACTTTTTGAACGTTTGGTGAGCCGGCGACTTCTGTGGGTTCTCGAGTATCGGGGTCTGCTCGCCCCACAACAAGGTGCTTTCCGGCAGGGTCGCTCTGCTATTGATAACCTTCTCTCTTTGGAGTCGGCGATCCGTACTGTTTTCGCCCGACGTCACCATCTCGTCGCCATCTTTTTCGACCTCCGGAAAGCATATGACACGGCATGGCGCCATCACATCCTTGCCACACTACATGGGTGGGGTCTTCGTGGCTCCCTCCCACTTTTTATTCAGAATTTTTTACTTTCACGACGCTTTAGAGTCCGCATTGGCACCTCCTTCAGTTCCTCCCATATCCAAGAGAATGGGGTACCACAAGGGTCCGTCCTCAGTGTACCCCTCTTCTTAGTGTCCATTAATGGCCTAGTGGCTGCAGTGGGGCCATCGGTTTCCTGCTCCCTCTATGCAGACGACTTTTGCATGTACTATTCCACTGCTAGTACAAGTGTAGCTGAACGACGACTGCAGGCAGCCATCCATCGGGCGCAGAATTGGGCTTCTGGCCATGGTTTCACATTTTCCCCTGCAAAAACTAGGGTAATGCACTTTTGTCGCCAACGGGCGGTACATCCGCATCCAGAGCTCTACCTTGATGGTGAGCTCCTTCAGGTTGTGGACACACACCGCTTCCTAGGTCTCCTTTTCGACTCGCGTTTGACATGGCTCCCTCATCTGCGCCAGCTTAGGCAACGGTGTTCCCGGTATTTGGACATCCTTCGTTGCCTCAGCCATACTGTCTGGGGGGCAGCACACCCTGTCCTCCTGCGGCTGTACAATGCCCTGGTGCAGTCACGTCTAGACTACGGAAGCCAGGTCTACGGCTCAGCCTCTCCATCTGCACTGCGAGTTCTCGACCCAGTGCATCATACAGGCATCCGTCTGGCCACTGGAGCCTTTCGTACAAGCCCTGTCACAAGTCTCTTGGCAGAGGCTGGAGTCGCCCCGTTGCGATACCGGCGCCAACAAATACTCGCCCAGTATGCTGCTAGAGTTCACTGTACCCCTCGGCATCCGAATAACAGACTCCTCTTTCCGGGGGAGGATACTCGTTTGCCGCAGAGGCGACCTCGGTCGGGACTCCCGATAGCAGCGCGTGTCCAATCGCTACTGTCGACCCTGGACTCCTTACCTCTTAACCGTCCCTTCCGCTCGACTCTCCATGCTCCTCCCTGGACCGTTCCTCGGCCGCGGATTCGGCTGGATCTTTCCCGTGAGCCGAAGACCTCTACTTCTCCTCTGGTCCTACGGCATCAATTTTATGCACTGCTCCGTGAGTTCAGTAACTCAGAGGTCATTTATACAGACGGTTCTTCAGATGGCGACCACACTGGTTATGCCTACATCCATGGCGCCCATGTTGAACAACGCTCTTTGCCACCCGGTAGCAGCGTCTTCACTGCAGAACTGGTGGCTATATACCGCGCCCTTAACCACATCCGCATGTGCCCCGCGACCTCCTTTCTGATTTGTAGCGACTCGCTGAGCGGTTTACAGGCCCTTGATCAGTGTTATGCTCGTCATACAATGGTCAGGGCCATTCAGGAGTCGATACTGGCTCTTAGTGACTCCGGTCGCTGTGTTACATTCGTTTGGACCCCGGGCCATGTAGGCATCCCGGGCAACGAGAGCGTTGACCGGCTAGCCAAACAGGCTACCACTTGCCGCCATCTGGCGATTGGCCTCCCAGAAGCAGACTTCCGCCCGTTGCTTCGCACTAAAATACGCGACCTGTGGAACGCCGAATGGTCCGCTCTGGACGTGCCCAATAAGCTGCGTTCGATAAAGGACACAACATCTGTCTGGAAGTCGTCACAGCTGGGATCCCGTAGGGACTCCGTGGTTCTCTGCCGTCTCCGCATTGGTCACACCCATCTGACGCATGGTCACCTCCTCCGTCGAGAGGACCTGCCCGTGTGCCAATGTGGTGCCCCACTGACTGTGGTCCATCTCCTCCTTGACTGTCCCATTTTAGCCCCACTGCGGCATTCTTTTACCCTCCCTAACACTCTCTCTTTGGTGCTCGGCGACGATGCCTCTGTGGCTAATTTGCTTTTACGATTTCTTCGTGCTTCGGGGTTTTACCAGTTGCTGTGAGTCCTTTTGGATGGTCTTTTACTTTTTTATGTTCTCCTTGACGTGTCTTTAGACTACAGTTTTTATTTTGTACGCAATGTGGTTGACTTTTTCCTTTTATACACATGGTCGGTCAACCACATTCACTGGCTCTGTCATTTTGTCTCGTATTTGTTACTGTGTGTCTGGCGTCTTTCGAATTGTCTCTTGTTGACTCTGTCAATAATTCATGACGGTGCATTCTTTTATCCTGTTTTGTTTTAAAACTCGCTAGGGCACGATTTTCGACGGTTCTGTTTTACTGTGTGTCGCCTAGATGTGAATCGGGGCCTGATGGCCCTAGTAGTCTAGTCCCCCTAAAACAACCATACCAACCAACCAACCAAACTTGGTATTCATACTACTTACTATTAGGCGAAAAACCGCTGTCATGAGTTAAAAACCTACGACTTAAGCTATAGGAGACATGAAGTCATAAATAATGACATTCTTCGATTACTGCTAGCTCATGCGAGCCATTTTCCTTCACCTCCTCCTACAATAATAGACCGACTGCAACCAAACTATTAGGCGAACAACCGCTGTCATAAATTCAACACCTACGACTATGCTACAGGAAACATGATGTCATAAAAGATGATATTCTTTAATTACTGCTAGCTCATGCGAGCCAGTTTCCTGCACCTCCTCCTAAAATAATGGACCAACTGCAACCAAACTTGGTACACATACTGCTTACAATTAGGCGAACAACCGCTGTCATGAATTAAACACCTACGATTTATGCTACAGCAGACATGAAGTCATAATCAATGATATTTTTGAATGATTGCTATATTATGTGAACTAATTTCCTGCACCTCCTCCTAAAATAATGGACTGACTGCAACCAAACTTAGTACACATACTGCTTTCTATTTGTCGAACATCCGCTGTGATATATTAAACACCTACGACTTACGCTACAGGTGGCATGAAGTCATAAACAATGATATTCTTGAATTACTGCTACATCATGTGTGCCATTTTCCTGCACCTCCTCCTAATATAATGGACCGACTGCAGCCAACCTTGATACACATACTGCTTACTATTAGGCGAACAGCCGCTGTCATGAATTAAACACCTACGACTTACGCTACAGGAGACATGAAGTCATAAACAATGATATTCTTCGTTTACTGCTAGCTCATGCGACCCATTTTCCTGCAACTCCTCCTAAAATAATAGACCGACTGCAACCAAACTTGGTACACATAATGCATACCATTAGGCGAACAACTGCTGTCATGTATTAAACACCTACGACTAACGCTACAGTAGACATGAAGTCATAAACAATGACATTCTTGAACAACTGCAACATCATGTGAGCCAATTTCATGCGCCTCCTCTTAAAATAATGGACTGAATGCAACAACACTTGGTACACATACCGCTGTCATGAAATAAAAACCTACGACTTACGCTACAGGAGACATTAAGTCATAAACAATGACATTCTTGAACAACTGCATTATCATGTGAGCCAATTTCCTGCGCCTCCTCTTAAAATAATGGACTGAATGCAACAACACTTGGTACACATACCGCTGTCATGAATTAAAAACCTACGACTTACGCTACAGACGTCATGAAGTCATAAACAATGATATTCATGATATACTCCTACATCATGTGAGCCATTTTGCTGGACCTCCTCCCAAAATAATGGACCGCTGCAACCAAAATTGGTGCACATACTGCTTACTATTAGGCGAACAACCGCTCTCATGAATTAAACACCTACGACTTACGCTACAGGATGCATGATGTCATAAACAATGATAATCTTGAATTACTGCAACATCGTGCGAGCCATTTTCCTCACCTCCTCCTAAAATAATAGACCAACTGCAACCAAACTTGGCGCACATACTGCTTACTATCAGGCGAACAACTGCTGTCATGAGGTAAACACCTACAACTTACGCTACAGGAGACATTAAGTCATAAACAATGATATTCTTCAATTACTGCTACATCATGAGAGCCATTTTCCTGCACCACCTCCTCCTAAAATAATGGACCGACTGAAACCAAACTTGGTACACATACTGCTTAATATTGGGCGAACAACCGCTGTCATGTATTAAACACCTACGACTAACGCTACAGTAGACATGAAGTCATAAACAATGATATTCTTGAATTACTGCTACATCATGCGAGCCATTTTCGTGCACCTCCTCCTAAACTAATGGACCGAATGCAACTAAATTTGGTACACATACTGCTTACTATCAGGCGAACAACCGCTGTCATGAATTAAATGCCTACGACTTACGCTACAGTAGACATGAAGTCATTAACTATGATATTCTTGATTTTCTGCAACATCATGTGAGCCAATTTCCTGCGCCTCCTCTTAAAATAATGGACTGAATGCAACAACACTTGGTACACATACCGCTCTCATGAATTAAAAACCTACGACTTACGCTACAGACGTCATGAAGTCATAAACAATGATATTCTTGAATTACTGCTACATCATGCGAGCCATTTTCGTGCACCTCCTCCTAATCTAATGGACCGAATGCAACTAAATTTGGTACACATACTGCTTACTATCAGGCGTACAACCGCTGTCATGAATTAGACACCTAAGACCTACGCAACAGGAGACATGGAGTCATAAACAATGATATTCTTGAATTACTGCTACATCATTCGAGCAATTTTCCTGCATCTACTCCTAAAATAATGGACCGACTGCAACCAAACTTGGTACTTATACTGCTTACTATCAGGCGAAACAACGCTGTCATGAATTAAACACCTACGACTTACGCTACAGAAGGCATGAAGTCATAAACAATGTAAACAATGATAATCTTGAATTACTGCTACATCGTGCGAGCAATTTTTCTGCACCTCCTCCAAAAATAATGGACCGACAGCACCCAAACTTGGTAAACATACTGCTTACTATTAGGCAAACAACCGCTGTCATGAATTAAACACCTACGACTTTCGCTACAGGAGACATGAAGCCATAAACCATGATATTCCTGAATTACTGCTACATCATGTGAGCAATTTTCCTGCGCCTCCTCTTAAAATAATCAACCGACTGCAACCAAACTTGTTACACATAATGCATACTATTAGGCGAACAAACGCTGTCCTGAATTAAACACCTACGACTTCCGCTACAATAGACATGAATTCATAAACAATGATATTATGGAAATACTGCTAAATCATTCGAGCCATTTTCCTGCACCTTCTCCTAAAATAATGGACTGACTGCAACTAAACTTGGTACACATACGGCTTACTATTAGTCGAACAACCGCTGTCATGAATTAAACACCTACGACTTACGCTACAGGAGGCATGAAGTCATAAATAATGATAATCTTGAATTACTGCTACAACATGCGAGCCTTTTTCCTGCACCTCCTCCTAAAATAATGGATCGACTGCAACCAAAATTGGTGCACATACTGCTTACTATTAGGCGAACAACCGCTGTCATGTATTAAACAACTACCACTTACGCTACAGGAGACATGAAGTCATAAACAATGATATTCTTCAATTACTGCTACATCATGTGAGCCATTTTCCTCGACCTCCTCCTAAAATAATGGACCGACTGCAACCAAACTTGGTGCACATACTGCTTACAATTAGGCGAACAACCGCTGTCATGTATTAAACAACTACCACTTACGCTACAGAAGACATGAAGTCATAAACAATGATATTCTTGAATTAGTGCTACATCATGTGAGCCATTTTCCTGCACCTCCTCCTAAATTAATGAACCGACTGCAACCAACCTTGGTACACATACTTCTTACTATGAGGTGAGCAACCGCTGTCATATATTAAACACCTGCGAATTACGCTACAGGAGACATGAAGTCATAAACAAGGATATTCTTGAATTACTGCTACATCATGTGAGAAATTTTTCTGCACCTCCTAATATAATAATGGACCGACTGCAACCAACCTTGGTACACATACTGCTTACTTTTAGGCAAACAACCGCTGTCATGAATTAAACACCTACGACTTACGCTACAGGAGACATGAAGTCATAAACAATGATATTCTTGAATTACTGCTACATCATGCGAGCCATTTTCATGCACCTCCTCCTAAAATAATGGACTGAATGCAACCAAACTTCGTACACATACTGCTTACTATTAGTCGAACAACCGCTGTCATGAATTAAACACCTACGACTTACGCTACAGGAGAGATGAAGTCATAAACAATGATATTCTTGAGTTACTGCAACATCATTCAAGCCAATTTCCTGCACCTTCTCCTAAAACAGTGGACCGACTGCAACTTAACTTGGTACACCTACTGCTTACTATTACGCGAACAACCGCTGTCATGCCTTAAACCCCTACGACTTACGCTACAGGAGACATAAACTCATAAATAATTAAATTCTAGAATTAGTGCTACATCATGCGAGCAATTTTCCTGCACCTCCTCCTACAATAATGGACCGAATGCAACCAGACTTGGTACACAATCTGCTTACTATTAGGCGAACAACCGCTGTCATGAAATAAACACCTACGACTTACGCTATAGGAGACATGATGTCATAAACTATGATATTCTTGAATTACTGCTAAATCATGCGAACCATTTTCCTGCACCTCCACCTAAAATAATGGTCCGTCTGCAACCAAACTTGGTACACATACAGCTTACTATTAGGCGAACAACCGCTGTGATGAATTAAACACCTACGACTTACGCTACAGGAGACATGAAGTCATAACCTATGATATTCTTGAATTACTGCTAAATCATGCGAGGCCTTGTTCTGCACCCCTCCTAAAATAATGGACCGACTGCAACCAAACTTGGTACACATACTGCTTACTATTTTATTTATTTATTTATTCTGTTCCATAGGACCCACTTCAGGAGTAAGACTCCATGGTCATGGAACAAGTCAATACATTAATTGTTACACAATAATGGTAACAGAAAAAGTGAAAAGAATCAATAAAAAAAATTAGCTTAATTGTTTAACTTTTCTAGGAGTCCCTCGACAGAATAAAAGGAGTGAGCCACGAGGTAGCTCTTCAATTTAGATTTGAAAGCATGTGGATTAGTGCTAAGATTCTTAAGTTCTTGTGGCAGCTTATTGAAAATGGATGCCGCAGAATACTGCACCCCTTTCTGCACAAGTGTTAAGGTGGTGCGGTGCAAATGTAGATTAGACATCTGTCTAGTATTCACCGAGTGAAAGCTACTAACTCGTGGGAATAAGCTGATATTATTAACAACAAACGACATTAAAGAGAAAACGTATTGTGACGCCAGAGTCAAAATTCCCAGACTACTGAAAAGGGGTCGACATGACGTTCGCGAACTTACACCAGATATTGCTCGAACCGCCCGTTTTTGAGCCAGAAATATCCTTTTTGCATCAGGCGAGTTACCCCAAAAAACAATGCCGTACGTCATAAGTGAGTGAAAGTAAGCGAAATAGACTACTTTTCGTGTTGAAAAATCACTTATCTCAGATATTGTTCTAATGGTAAATATAGCAGAATTTAGTTTTGGAACAAGATCCTGAACATGGGCTTTCCATGACAGCTTACTGTCTATATGAACACCTAGAAATTTGAACTGTTCAGTCTCACTTATCACATGCCCATTATGTGTAATCATAATGTCAGATTTCGTCAAATTATGTGTTAGAAATTGTAAGAACTGAGTTTTACTGTGATTTAACATCAACTTGTTTTCTATTAGCCATGAACTTATCTCTTGAACTGCATTATTTGATGCTGTGTCAGTATTACGAGCAACATCCTTCACTACCAAGCTGGTATCATCAGCAAACAAAAATATTTTACAATCACCTGTTATACTCGAAGGCATATCATTTATATAAATAAGAAACAGCAATGGTCCCAAAACAGACCCCTGGGGCACCCCATACTTAATTGTGCCCCATTGGGATTGCACGTCATAGCCATTTTCTACATTGCGCAGAATAACCTTCTGTTGTCTATTATTAAAGTAAGCGGTGAACCAGTTGTGGGCTACTCCCCGTATTCCATAATGTTCCAACTTCTGCAACAATATTTTGTGATCAACACAATCAAACGATGGGTTAAATAAGAGGCTACGGACATTAGGCGTCTTCTTTGATTTAACAAAAGCAAGTGCCTCACAGAGAAACGAAAATATAGCGTTTTCGGTCGTTAAACCACTTCTAAAACCAAACTGTACGTTTGACAGGAAATTATGTGAACTGAAATGATCAGTTAACTACTAGGCGAACAACCGTTGTCATCTATTAAACGCCTACCACTTACGCTACAAGAGACATGAAATCATAAACAATGATATTCTTGATTTAATGCTACATCATGTGAGACATTTTCCTGCACCTCCTCCTAAATAAATGGACCGACTGCAACCAACCTTGGTACACATACTGCTTACTATAATACATGCCAGCGGTTGTTCGCCTAAAACACCTGCGACGTACGCTACAGGAGGCATGAAGTCATAAACAATGACATTCTTGAATTACTGTTACATCATTCGAGCCATTTTCCTGCACCTTCTCCTAAAATAATGGAGCGAATGCAACCAAACTTGGTACACATACTGCTTACTATTACGCGAACAACCGCTGTCTTGAATTAAACACCTATGACTTACGCTACATGAGACATGAAGTCATAAACAATGATATTCTTGAATAACTGCTACGTCATGCGTGCCATTTTCCTGCACCTCCACCAAAAATAATGGACCGACTGCAACCACACTTGGTACACATACTGCTTACTATTAGGCGAACAACCGCTGTCATGAATTAAACGCCGGCCGCGGTGGCCGAGGTGACTGAGGCGCTCCAGTCACGGTCAGCACGTCCCCTACGGTCGGGGGTTCGAATCCCCCCTCGGGCATGGATATTTGTGCCGTCCTAGTTCGTAAGTAGTTTATAAGTAGTTTGTAAGTTTAGGGACTGATGACCCCGTAGTTAAGTCCCATAAGCTTAACAAACATTTGAACATTTTTTTGAACATGAATTAAACACCTACCACTCATGCTACAGGTGACACGAAGTCGTAAACTACGATATTCTTGAATTACTGCAAAACCAAGCGAGCCATCTTCCTGCACCTTCCCCTAAAGTAGTGGACCGACTGCAACAAAACTCGGTACACATACTGCTTACTATCAGGCGAACAACTGCTGACATGAATTAAAAACCTACCACTCAAGCTACAGGAGACACGAAGTCGTAAACTACGATATTCTTGAAATTCTGCAAAACCATGCGAGCCATCTTCCTGCTCCTCCTCCTGAAGTAGTGGACCGACTGCAACCAAACTCGGTACACATACTAATTACTATCAGGCGAACAACCGCTGTCATGAATTAAACACCTACCACTCACGCTACAGGAGACACGAAGTCGTAAACTACGATATTCTTGAATTACTGCAAAACCATGCGATCCATCTTCCTGCACCTCCTCCTAAAGTAGTGGACCGACTGCAACCAAAATCGGTACACATACTGCTTACTATCATTCGAACAACCGCTGTCATGAATTAACCACCTACCACTCACGCTACAGGAGACACAAATTGGTAAACTACGATATTCTTTAATTACTGCAAAACCATGCGGGCTATCTTCCTGCACCTCCTCCTCCAGTAGTGGACCGACTGCAACCAAACACGGTACACATACTGCTTACTATCAGGAAAACAACCGCTGTGATGAATTAAACACCTACCACTCACACTACAGGAGACACGAAGTCGTAAACTACGATGTTCTTTAATTACTGCAAAACCTAGCGGGCCATCTTCCTGCACCTCCTCCTAAAGTAGTGGACCGACTGCAACCAAACTCGGTACACATACTGCTTACTATCAGTCGAACAACCGCTATCATGAATTAAACACCTACCAGACACGCTACAGGAGACACGATGTCGTAAACTACAATATTCTTGAATTACTGCAAAACCATGGGAGCCATCTTTCTGCACCTCCTCCTAAAGTAGTGAACCGACTGCAACCAAACTCGGTACACATACTGCTTACTATCAGGCGAACAACCGCTGACATGAATTAAACACCTACAACTCACGCTACAGGGGACACGAAGTCGTAAACTACGATATTCTTGAATTACTGCAAAACCATGCGAGCCATCTACCTGCACCTCCTCCTAAAGTAGTGGACCGACTGACACCAAACTCGGTACACATACTACTTACTATCAGGCGAACAACCGCTGTCATGAATTAAACACCTACCACTCACGCTACAGGAGACACGATGTCGTAAACTAAGATATTCTTGAATTATTGCAAAACCATTCGAGCCATCTTCCTGCACCTCATCCTAAAGCAGTGGAACGACTGCAACCAAACTCGGTACACATACTGCTTACTATCAGGCGAACAACCGCTGTCATGAATTAAACACCTACCACTCACACTACCGGAGACACGAAGTCGTAAACTACGATATTCTTGAATTACTGCAAAACCATGGGAGCCATCTTCCTGCACCTCCTCCTAAAGTAGTGGACCGACTGCAACCAAAATCGGTACACATACTGCTTACTATCAGGCGAACAACCGCTGTCATGAATTAAACACCTACCACTCACACTACAGGAGACACGAAGTCGTAAACTACGATGTTCTTGAATTACTGCAAAACCATGCGAGCCATCTTCCTGCACCTCCTTCTAAAGTAGTGGGCCGACTGCAACCAAACTCGTTACACATACTCCTTACTATCAAGCGAACACCCGCTGTGATGAATTAAACACCAACCACTCACGCTACAGGAGACACGAAGTCGTAAACTACGATATTCTTGAATTACTGCAAAACCATGCAAGCAATCTTCCTGCACCTCCTCCTAAAGTAGTGGACCGACTGCAACCAAACTCGGTACACATACTGCTTACTATCAGGCGAACACCCGCTGTCATGAATTAAACACCTACCACTCACGCTACAGAAGACACGAATTGGTAAACTACGATATTCTTTAATTACTGCAAAACCATGCGAGCCATCTTCCTGCACCTCCTCCTAAAGTAGTGGACCGACTGCAACCAAAATCGGTACACATACTGCTTACTATCAGGCGAACAACCGCTGTCATGAATTAAACACCTACCACTCACACTACAGGAGACACGAAGTCGTAAACTACGATGTTCTTGGAATTACTGCAAAACCATGCGAGCCATCTTCCTGCACCTCCTCCTAAAGTAGTGGACCGACTGCAACCAAAATCGGTACACATACAGCTTACTATCAGGCGAACAACCGCTGTCATGAATTAAACACCTACCACTCACGCTTACTGCAAAACCATGCGAGACATCTTCCTGCACCTCCTCCTAAAGTAGTGGACCGACTTCAACCAAACTCGGTACACATACTGCTTACCATCAGGCGAAAAACCGCTGTCATGAATTAAACACCTACCACTCACGCTACAGGAGAGACGAAGCCCCTCAGGGGCTCAGCATTAATTTGCTGAGTACGGGCTTGGCGAACCCGGGGTCCTGAGCCGTGGGCTGTGTCGCGCCATCAGTCCGCTACACCGTAAGCTCTGTGCGTGCTTCAACGACCATCGTTCGGCGCGACGGTGGAACGTTGTACGTTTCAGAGCCCGGGGATCTTGGCTTCATCGCCCGGGTCGCGAGGACGGTACAAACCTCTCTAAAATACCCCTCAATCTCAAGGTGTGCTACGTGCCGAGGAGATGCATGGCTGTTGAGGTTGAACAGCCGCTAGCGAGCAACCTCTGAGGAACCTGCCGCACCTCAGTTGTACAAGGCTTACCCAGGCAAGCGGGGCTCTGCCTGGGTGGACCTTCATTTCCCTAGCTGCTCGTGGGACCACGATGAAAAGAACCCAGAGTAACGCTGGTGGGCGTTTATCCACCGTCTCTAAGAAAGGAAAAGTAGAATTCAATGCTGAGACTTATGACCCCCAGTCGTTCCCTTCCTTGGCCACGCCATGGGAGGAACGCAGGTCTCGTAGCCGAGGACAACAATATGCTCCAAGGTTTTTAGTATGTTCCAGGACTGATGGTGAATCTTTCGTGAACACAAAGCCTCTCTTTTTCGTCGAGAACTTGGAAGATAAGTTTGGAGAAGTAGACGGCATGTCGAAGATGCGATCGGGGGCAGTTTTAATAACGACGTCATCCCCAGCACAGTCACGGGCTTTGCTCGCCTGTGACAAGCTGGGTGATGTTCCCGTTACTATCACCCCACACAAAAGCCTGAACATGGTACAGGGTTTGATTTTTCATAGGGATCTCCTTTTGCAGTCAGATGACGAACTCCGCAAGAACTTGGAACGGCGAGGTGTCCACTTTGTAAGGCGAGTCCATAGGGGTCCGAAGGACAACAGGGTCGCCACTGGTGCATTCATCTTGGCCTTCGAGGGCGACTCATTGCCTGAGAAGGTCAAGGTGATGATATACCAGTGTGACGTAAAGCCCTACGTTCCTCCCCCTATGCGCTGTTTTAAATGCTGGAGGTTTGGGCACATGTCCTCCAGGTGTACCGCCAACTCCACCTGTCGGGACTGTGGTCGTCCATCGCACCCGGACCTCCCTTGCACACCACCTCCCATTTGTGTTAACTGTGGACAGCAGCACCCACCTTGCTCGCCTACCTGCTCTGTACTGCACAAAGAAAGGAAGATCATGCAATACAAAACCATGGATCGGCTGTCTTATTCCGAGGCCAAGAGGAAATATGAGAAACTCCACCCGGTCAGCATCAAAACATCCTATGCAGCAGCCACGAAACCTTTTCCACAGACTAGTTTACCGTCAGTTCCGTCTGTCACAGTGGGCCCTCGAGCCCAACGGTCACCATCTGCCCCCTTGGTGGTAGGGGGCACATCTCACACTGTTGCTTCCATAGCCCCTGTCTTGGAAGCAAAAATCCCCCAACCAATGGGGACATCGGTCCCCACATGTGAGCCAGAGTCACAACAGCCTGCTCTGGCTCCTCGTGCTAGGAAGGGGTCGCTTGGATCCCTTCCCTCTAAGGTTTCTCCCGCTGAATCAGCGGATGCCAGTGGATGGCAGAAAGTACTTCCAGCTGGTCGTAGGGCTGCACGCCGCTCCTCAGTCCTGGGGACTGAGCTGGCAGCGCCCTCCCAGCATGAGAAACCTAAAGAGAAGCGCGAAACGAAGAAGAAGAAGAAAGACAAGAAACCGCCTAAGGAGAAGGATACCCTGGTGGCAACCTTGCCACCACCCCCCTCCACCTCTTCTTCTGAAGACGAGATAGAGATTCTCGCGTCCCCCAAAGACTTGGAAATTGCCGAGTCTGCGGAAGCCATGGACGTTGAGGCTCTGCCTCAGAAATCGGCGACAGCAGAAGTTACTGCGACCCCTACTGCGCCGCTGAATTCAGTATTCCCCAGCGACCAGGAGGCTCTCTGATCCTCCAGTGGAACTGTGGCGGCTTATTCCGCCATCTGCCAGAGTTACAGCACTTGTTGTGCCGCTTCCCAGCTTTTTGTGTAGCCCTGCAGGAAACCTGGTTTCCTGCTAATAGGACCCCAGCCCTTCGTGGGTATCGGGGCTATTACAAAAATCGTCTTTTATATGACAGGGTCTCTGGAGGCGTCTGTATCTACGTCCTTGCCACTGTCCCCAGTGCCGCTGTGCCTCTGCACACGACTCTTGAGGCGGTGGCTGTTCGGATCCGGGCTATGCAGGAACTGACGGTCTGTTCGCTTTACCTTCCTCTAGATGAGACGATTTCATTTACTGACCTTGCTACCCTGGTGGCACAACTTCCCCCACCATTCCTGATTCTGGGAGACTTCAATGCTCACCATCCCTTGTGGGGTGGAGCGCAGACAACAGGCCGTGGTAGGGACATAGAGGCACTTTTATCACAGCAAGACGTCTGCCTGCTAAACACTGGTGCACCCACGCATTTTTGCGTGGCTCGAGGCACGTATTCCACGATTGATCTCTCTGATTGTTCCCCAAGCCTGCTCCCGCACTTCCAGTGGGGGGGTCCATGATGACCTTTGCAACAGCGACCATTTTCCTGTTCTCTTGACGCTCCTTGATTTTTCCCCTGCAGGCTGCCCATCTCGATGGTCTCTCAGCCGAGCTGATTGGAACCGCTTCACCTCAGCTGCTACAGTTCCCATTCCACTGCCAGCCGACTTGGACATTGCGATTCACCAGCTCACCAGTTCGATAGTTTCCGCTGCTGAGGCTACCGTTCCTACCACGTCTGGCTCCCCACGGCGTAAGTCTGTGCCCTGGTGGACGCCGGAAATCGCTGAGGCCATTCGGGATCGTCGTCGGGCACTCCAGCGGCATCGTCGACACCCCACTGTAGAAAACCTTATAGCTTTTAAGCGGCTCCGGGCCCGGGCTCGACAGGTCATCCGGCAGGGTAAACGGGACTGTTGGGAGACGTATGTCGCCAGCATCGGCCGTCGCGCCTCAGCATCTCGGGTGTGGTCGCAGGTTCGGCGCCTATTTGGGTACCGTCCACCGGCGGCGATTCCCAGCCTACGCATCCAGGGTACCCTATGCACCGACCCGATTTCCATTGCAGAACACATGGCCGAGCATTATGCTCGCACCTCTGCAACATCTGAATACAGTGCGGACTTCCGTGCGCTGAAGGAGCGTGTTGAACAGAGACGGCTGTCCTTTCACACACGTCGCGCCGAAGTGTACAACTCTGCTTTCAGTAAATGGGAATTCGAAACTGCCCTTGCCGCATGCCCCGATACCTCTCCAGGACCGGACAGAATCCACAGCCAGTTCATCCGGCACCTTTCCGTGGAGTTTCAACACCAGCTTCTCGCCCTGTTTAACCGTTTATGGGTGGAGGGGGCTTTCCCGTCACAATGGCGGGAAAGCATCGTCATCCCCGTGATGAAACCTGGTGCTGACCCACAGGTGGCTGATAGTTACCGCCCAATCAGCCTCACCAACGTTCTGTGCAAGCTATTCGAACGTATGGTGAGCCGGCGGCTTATGTGGATCCTAGAACATCGGGGTCTGTTGTCCCCACGTCAAGGGGGTTTCCGCCAAGGCCGCTCCACTGTTGACAACCTAGTGGCTCTGGAGTCCGCTATTCGTACGGCATTTAGCAGGCGTGAGCACCTTGTTGCCGTCTTTTTCGACCTCAGAAAGGCCTACGATACCACTTGGCGCCACCACATTCTGGCTACACTGCACGGTTGGGGATTGCGAGGTCCGCTCCCACTTTTTATTCAGAACTTCCTTTCCCTCCGATCTTTTCGGGTACGGGTTGGTACTTCCCTCAGCTCCTCTCACGTCCAGGAGAACGGTGTCCCACAGGGCTCTGTACTTAGTGTACCCCTATTTTTAATTGCCATCAATGGACTTACTGAGGCAGTGGGGTCTTTGGTTTCTTCTTCTTTGTTTGCCGATGACTTCTGCCTATACTACAGCTCAGCTAGCATTGGGGTAGCTGAAAGGCGTCTACAGGGAGCCATTCGAAAAGCGCAGTCGTGGGCCTCAACCCATGGGTTCCAGTTTTCTCCATCGAAAACCCGGGTTATGCACTTCTGCCGCCGTCGAGCTGTCCATTTGGATCCAGAGCTATATTTATATGATGAACATCTTCGTGTCGAAGAGACTCACCGATTTCTTGGCATGCTCTTCGACAACCGGCTCACTTGGGTGCCTCATCTTCGCCAGCTCAAGCAGAAGTGCGTGAGGTACCTCAATATCCTACGCTGCCTCAGCCACACTAGTTGGGGTGCCGCCCGTAAGAGTCTTTTGCAGCTCTACAGGGCACTGATTCAGTCGCGATTGGATTACGGGAGCTTTGTGTATGGTTCAGCAGCCCCATCTGCATTGCAGGCCTTGGACCCAGTACTTCACAGTGGGGTCCGTTTAGCGACAGGGGCCTTTCGCACAAGTCCAGTGGAAAGCCTACTAGCCGAAGCTGGAGTCCTTCCCCTGCGATTTCGGCGGCGACAGCTGTTGGCCTCCTATGCTGCCCATGTTCATGAGATACCAAATCATCCGAATCGCAGGCTTCTTTTTCCAACTGCTGCACTTCCATCTCCACAACGACGACCGAGGTCGGGTCTTCCGATCGCGGTGCGTGTTCGTTCCGTCCTGTCGTCTCTTGAGTCCATTCCTATCCCTCCTGCTTTTCACAGGCCTTACCACATCGCTCCCTGGTCACTTTCACGTCCACAGCTTCGGCTGGACTTGGCGCATGTATCAAAAGCCTCTGTAGCGCCACTGAATCTCCGTCGCCAGTTTCAGGCGGTTTTGGAGTCGTTCTGTGGCGCGGACGTCGTGTACACGGATGGTTCTGTGGTTGACGGCCGTACTGGCTATGCATACGTCCATGGTGAGCATACTGAACAGCATTCACTGCCCTGTGGAAATAGCGTCTTCACAGCGGAACTAGTTGCCATCTATCGGGCACTTGAACATCTCAGAGGTTGCCATGGGGAGTCTCTGGTCATCTGTTCTGACTCCCTTAGTGGTTTGCAAGCCCTCGGTAAATGTTTCCCGAAACATCCTTTGGTGCAATCCGTACAGGAGTCTCTTTCCAGGCTTGTTCGGTCTGGTCGCTCGGTGGTCTTCGTTTGGACCCCAGGCCACATCGGCATTCCTGGAAACGAACGTGTGGATCAGCTGGCTAAGCAGGCTACTTCCTCCAGTCCATTGGCTATTGGTCTTCCAGAGAGCGATCTCCGATTGGAGTTCCATCGGAAGATCCGTAGCCTGTGGGACTACGAGTGGGCTACCTCTGCTCACCCCAACAAGCTTCGTGCAGTGAAGCTCTCTACGGCCGCATGGAAGTCCTCACTGCGGTCGTCTTGTAGGGAATCTGTTGTTCTCTGCCGCCTACGAATCGGCCACACATGGATGACGCATGGCCACCTTCTTCGGCGGGAGGACGCACCACAGTGTGCCTGTGGCGCCCCCTTGACAGTGGTCCACATCCTGGTGGACTGTCCACTTTTAATTGTTTTGCGACAATCTTTTAATCTCCCAGATGCGCTTCCTTTTATGTTAGGAGACGATGCTACTATGGTCGATCGTGTTTTAGGTTTTATTCGCGCAACTGGCTTTTATGGGTCTATTTAATGGTGGGGCCTATAAGCCCGCCCTGTCGGGCTTCTCCCCCTCCAGAACAATAGGCCACTGTTATTTTACGGTTTATGACTTGTTTTTTAACTACGGATTTTAAAGTGTGCAGAGTGGCTGGCTCATCCTGTATTATTTGTGATCAGCCAGCCACACGCTTCTGCAGCCTTGTTTTAGTGTTCTGTCTATTTTGTCCACTCCTGTCTTGTCCATTGTTCTGTCATCATTTTACGATTGACTGTCGCTCAGTACCTGGAGCATCCTGGACTTAGTAGTATGCGACGAAAAGGAAACTTTTAACAGTTTACTCCTAGCTGGGAACAGGGGACTGATAACCCAGCAGTTGAGTCCCCTTTAAACATCAACAACAACAACAACAACAGAGACGAAGTCGTAAACTACGATATTCTTGAATTACTGCAAAACCATGCGAGCCATCTTCCTGCACCTCCTCCTAAAGTAGTGGACCGACTGCAACCAAACTCGGTACACATACTGCTTACTATCAGGTGAACAACTGCTGCCATGAATTAAACACCTACCACTCACGTTACAGGAGACACGAAGTCGTAAACTACCATTTTCTTGAATTACTGCAAAACCATGCGAGACATCTTCCTGCACCTCGTCCTAAAGTAGAGGACCGACTGCAACCAAACTCGGTACACATACTGCTTACTATCAGGCGAACAACCTACCACTCACGCTACAGGGGACACGAAGTCGTATACTACGAAATTCTTGAATTACTTCAAAACAATGCGAGCCATCTTCCTGCACCTCCTCCTAAGGTATTGGACCGACTGCAACCAAACTCTGTACACATACTGCTTACTATCAGGCGAACAACATCTGACATGAATTAAACACCTACCACTCACGCTACAGGAGACACGAAGTCGTAAACTACGATATTCTTGAATTACTGCAAAACCATGCGAGCCATCTTCCTGCACCTCCTCCTAAAGTAGTGGACCGACTGCAACCAAACTCGGTACACATACTGCTTACTGTCAGGCGAACAACCGCTGTCATGAATTAAACACCTATCACTCACGCTACAGGAGACACAAAGTCGTAAACTACGATATTCCTGAATTACTGCAAAACCATGCAAGCCATCTTCCTGCACCTCCTCCTAAAGTAGTGGACCGACTGCAACCAAACTCGGTACACATACAGCTTACTATCAGGCGAACAACCGCTGTCGTGAATTAAACACCTACCACTCACGCTTACTGCAAAGCCATGCGAGACATCTTCCTGCACCTCCTCCTAAAGTAGTGGACCGACTGCAACCAAACTCGGTACACATACTGCTTACCATCAGGCGAAAAACCGCTGTCATGAATTAAACACCTACCACTCACGCTACAGGAGAGACGAAGTCGTAAACTACGATATTCTTGAATTACTGCAAAATGCGAGCCATCTTCCTGCACCTACTCCTAAAGTAGTGGACCGACTGCAACCAAACTCGGTACACATACTGCTTACTATCAGGCGAACAACCGCTGTCATGAATTAAACACCTACCACTCACACTACAGGAGACACGAAGTCGTAAACTACGATATTCTTGAATTACTGCAAAACCATGCGAGCCATCTTCCTGAACCTCCTCCTAAAGTAGTGGACCGACTGCAACCAAAATCGGTACACATACTGCTTACTATCAGGCGAACAACCGCTGTGATGAATTAAACACCTACCACTCACACTACAGGAGACACGAAGTCGTAAACTACGATGTTCTTGAATTACTGCAAAACCATGCGAGCCATCTTCCTGCACCTCCTTCTAAAGTAGTGGTCCGACTGCAACCAAACTCGGTACACATACTCCTTACTATCAGGCGAACACCCGCTGTCATGAATTAAACACCAACCACTCACGCTACAGGAGACACGAAGTCGTAAACTACGATATTCTTGAATTACTGCAAAACCATGCAAGCAATCTTCCTGCACCTCTTCCTAAACTCGTCGTATATCAGATCACCATCCACCGACAGGGGTCGCGGGTCTCGCTATCCGCGGTACAATCCATACCGACCCGACCATCATTGCCGAGTATTTTGCAGCGCACTTTGCTCTTAATTCGGCGTCCACTGCCTACAGCCAAGGTTTTTGTACCTTAAAAGAGCGGGCTGAGCGAAGGCAGTTGGTCTTTCGCACAAACCGCCAAGAGCCGTACAATGCGCCTTTTACAGAGTGGGAATTTCAAACTATTCTTGCCAGTTGCCCCAATACATATGCAGGACCGGACCGAATCCACTGTCAAATGCTGAAACATCTTTCTGAACACTCGCAACGCCATCTTTTGGATTTCTTTAATCGTCTCTGGGTAGAGGGAGCATACCCGTCCCAATGGCAGGAGAGTATCGTTATCCCTCTGTTAAAACCAGGTGCAGATCCATTGAACGTTGACAGTTATCGTCCCATAAGCCTCACAAACGTTCTTTGTAAACTTTTTAAACGTTTGGTGAGCCGGCGACTTCTGTGGGTTCTCGAGTATCGGGGTCTGCTCGCCCCACAACAAGGTGCTTTCCAGCAAGGTCGTTCTGCCATTGATAACCTTCTCTCTTTGGAGTCGGCGATCCGTGCTGCTTTCGCCCGACGTCACCACCTCGTCGCCATCTTTTTCGACCTCCGGAAAGCATATGACACGGCATGGCGCCATCACATCCTTGCCACACTACATGGGTGGGGTCTTCGTGGCTCCCTCCCACTTTTTATTCAGAATTTTTTACTTTCGCGCCACTTTAGAGTCCGCATTGGCACCTCCTTCAGTTCCTCCCATATCCAAGAGAATGGGGTACCACAAGGGTCCGTCCTCAGTGTACCCCTCTTCTTAGTGTCCATTAATGGCCTAGTGGCTGCAGTGGGGCCATCGGTTTCCTGCTCCCTCTATGCAGACGACTTTTGCATGTACTATTCCACTGCTAGTACAAGTGTAGCTGAACGACGACTGCAGGCAGCCATCCATCGGGCGCAGAATTGGGCTTCTGGCCATGGTTTCACATTTTCCCCTGCAAAAACTAGGGTAATGCACTTTTGTCGCCAACGGGCGGTACATCCGCATCCAGAGCTCTACCTTGATGGTGAGCTCCTTCAGGTTGTGGACACACACCGCTTCCTGGGTCTCCTTTTCGACTCACGTTTGACATGGCTCCCTCATCTGCGCCAGCTTAAGCAACGGTGTTCCCGGTATTTGGACATCCTTCGTTGCCTCAGCCATACTGTCTGGGGGGCAGCACGCCCTGTCCTCCTGCGGCTGTACAATGCTCTGGTGCAGTCACGTCTAGACTACGGAAGCCAGGTCTACAGCTCAGCCTCTCCATCTGCACCTGAGTTCTCGACCCAGTGCATCATACAGGCATCCCCCCTCAGGGGCTCGGCATTAATTTGCTGAGTACGGGCTTGGCGAACCCGGGGTCCTGAGCTGTGGGCTGTGTCGCGCCAACAGTCCGCTACACCGTAAGCTCTGTGCGTGCTTCAACGACCATCGTTCGGCGCGACGGTGGAACGTTGTACGTTTCAGAGCCCGGGGATCTTGGCTTAATCGCCCGGGTCGCGAGGACGGTACAAACCTCTATAAAAAACCCCTCAATCTCAAGGTGTGCTACGTGCCGAGGAGATGCATGGCTGTTGAGGTTGAACAGCCGCTAGCGAGCAACCTCTGAGGAACTTGCCGCACCTCAGTTGTATAAGGCTTACCCAGGCAAGCGGGGCTCTGCCTGGGTGGACCTTTAGTTCCCTAGCTGCTCGTGGGACGAACATGAAACGAGCAAATAAAAGCGTGGCCGGTCGCGAAAACGGCGTCTCTAAGCGTGGGAAGACTGAGTTTAACGCCTCTACTTATGATCCTAAGACGTTTCCGTCCCTTGCCACACCATGGGAGGAAAGAAGGGCACTAAATAGATCTGAGCCGTACTCACCTCAATATCTGGTCTGTGAGCGTACTGATGGCGAAACCTTCACTTCTACGAAGCCTCAGTTTTTTGTTGACACAATTGAAGACAAGTTTGGTGAAGTAGCATCATTTTCAAAGATGAGGAGTGGGGCCGTTCTGTTACAGGCGGCGTCCTCGGCCCAGTCGCGGGCTCTACTTGCCTGCGACAGGCTGGGTGATATCCCGGTGCGTGTCACGCCCCACAAATCATTAAATATGGTCCAAGGTCGTATCTATCATCGAGATCTTTTATCCCAGACCGATGATGAGCTGCGAGCATACCTGCAGCGACGAGGTGTCCACTTCGTCCGGCGGGTGTACAGGGGACCTAAAGAAAGTAGGGTTGCCACCGGTGCTTTTATCTTGGCCTTCGAAGGCGATACACTGCCTGAGAAGGTTAAGGTAATGGTCTACCGGTGTGAAGTCAAACCCTATGTCCCCCCTCCTATGCGGTGTTTCCGGTGCTGGAAGTTCGGGCACATGTCGTCCCGATGTACTTCCAGCCCAACATGCAGGGACTGTGGGCGGCCACCTCACCCGGACGCCCCATGCACCCCACCTCCGCTGTGTGTGAACTGTGGGCAACATCACCCGCCATGCTCGCCGAACTGCTCTGTTTTACATCGGGAACGGAAAATTATGGAAATCAAGACCTTGGACCGGCTAACCTTCTATGAGGCACGTAAGAAATACGAGCGGCTACACCCTGTCCGTATGGAAACGTCTTTTGCCACAGTTACAGCAGCTTCCTTGAGACCAGTGAAACCACCAGTGTTGTCTCCTTCTGTGGGCCCTAAGGGCCATCAATCTTCCGTGACGGGTGGGGGCCCGTCTCCATCTCTCGCTCCCTCGCCACCTGTGGGAGCAACTTCTCCCCCACCATCGGGGACATCTGTCCCCACTCCCCAGCCGGAGAAGCAACAGTCTTCCCCGGCCCCTCTTGCTCGGAAGGGGTCCCTCGGGACGCTCCCTTCCGAGGTTTCTCAGAGTGCGCCAGGGGATCCTAGCCTTAGGCTAAAGGATCCAACACCCGATGACCGAAGGGCTTCCAGCTCTTCGGCAGTCCCTGATGTCGCTTCTGGAAAGTCCTCCCAGCCCTTACCACCAAAGGGCCAGCGGGAGAAACCAAAGAAGACCAAAAAGAAGAAAGAAAAGATTAAGGACCCTTCTGTGGCTCGAAAGGAGCGCTCGCTCACATCTTCGGCCACTGAAGACGAGGTGGAGATCCTTGCGTCCCCTGAGGATCTCGCCTTCCTAGGATCGCCAGAACCCATGGTTCTCGATCCTACAGATTCTGTGGAATTGGCAGCAGGTGCCCCTGCTGAATGACCATTTCATCTCTTCCATTATGGCTATTCAGCAGACTGCAAACGAAATCTTGCAGTGGAATTGCGGCGGATTTTTCCGCCATCTGGCAGAGCTGCGACAATTACTCTGCCGCTTCCCTGCGATCTGTCTAGCGGTGCAGGAGACATGGTTCCCCGTCGACAGGACCCCAGCCCTCCGAGGCTTTCGGGGCTATTTTAAAAACCGAGCCATCTACGACAGGGTGTCTGGCGGTGTGGGTGTTTATGTCCACACCTCTGTCCCCAGTGCTGCTGTGCCTCTTCAAACATCTCTAGAGGCAGTCGCTGTTCGACTCCGGGTAGTGCAAGATTTTACCGTCTGCTCTGTTTACCTTTCACCTGATGAGGCCATCTCTCCCACAGACCTCGCAGCCTTGGTCGCCCAACTTCCCCCACCCTTTCTTCTTTTGGGGGACTTCAACGCCCACCACCCTCTGTGGGGTGGCATGCAGACCTCGGCCCGGGGTAGGGATGTTGAGTCTCTACTGTCAGAGCAGAACCTATGCCTTCTTAACACCGGTGCTCCTACCCACTTTAGCACAGCACATGGCACGTATTCTGCCATAGACCTGTCCGTCTGCAGCCCTAGCCTCCTTCCACATCTCACCTGGAGGGTCCATGACGACCTGTGTGGCAGCGACCATTTCCCGATCTTCCTGTCGCTCCCACAGTGTTCGCCTGCCGACCATCCGCCTCGCTGGTCCCTCCGTAGGGCTGACTGGCCAGCTTACTCTTCAGCTGTTGTGATTCCCTCTCCGCTTCCAGCAGATGTTGATGCCGCCGTTCAGCAGGTCACAGAGGCCATTGTATCTGCAGCCGAAAACTCTGTTCCCACAACATCCGGTTCGCTCCATCGTCCTTCGGTGCCCTGGTGGACACCAGAGATTGCTGAGGCCATCCGGGAACGTCGGCGAGCACTACAGCGCCACCGACGTCACCCTTCTGTCGAACATCTTGTAGCCTTCAAGCGCCTCCGGGCACGGGCCCGGCGACTGATACAAGATAGTAAGAGAGCCTCGTGGGAGAAGTATGTTGCGTCCATTGGTTCTCGCGCTTCTCCTTCCAAGGTATGGTCGCAAGTTCGACGCCTCTTCGGGCACCGCCCACCGGCGGGAATTCCAAGCCTCAGAGTCCAGGGTATGCTGTGTACTGACCCTGTCGCCGTCGCTGAGCACCTGGCAGATCATTTTGCACGTACGTCGGGGACTGCTGCCTATAGTGCAGATTTTCGTGCCATTAAAGAGCGAGCAGAGAGCCAGCAAATTTCATTTCGAACACGACGTCGTGAACCGTATAACGTCCCATTTACTGAGTGGGAATTGGAAAGTGCCCTTGCCACATGCCCGGATACCTCCCCTGGACCCGATCGCATTCACAGCCAGTTCCTCCGACACCTATCAGCGGATGCCAAACGCCACCTCCTCGCCCTGTTTAATCGCGTATGGATTGAGGGTGTTTTTCCGTCCTCGTGGCGGGAAAGCATTATCATTCCGGTGGTTAAGCCTGGGGCAGATCCGCAGGTGGCTGATAGTTACCGCCCGATCAGCCTCACCAACGTTCCATGCAAGCTTCTCGAACGGTTGGTGAGTTGGAGGCTCATGTGGATCCTTGAGGACCGAAGACTCCTGGCGCCTCAACAGGGTGGGTTCCGTCAAGGCCGCTCCGCTATCGATAATCTCGTGTCACTAGAGTCGGCCATTCGTACAGCATTTTCTCGCCATGAACACCTGATTGCCGTCTTCTTTGACCTACGGAAAGCATACGACACCACGTGGCGCTATCATATTCTGTCTACGCTGTACGATTGGGGCTTACGGGGTCCACTTCCTACATTCATCAAGAACTTCCTGGTGTTGCGTTCTTTTCGTGTTCGTGTTGGTTCTTGTTTCAGCTCACCTCATTGTCAAGAGAACGGAGTCCCACAAGGTTCCGTTCTTAGCGTTCCTTTATTCTTAATCGCTATAAATGGTCTTGCTGCGGCTGCAGGGTCATCGGTTTCTACTTCCTTGTATGCCGATGACTTCTGCATGTATTACTGCTCCTCCAGCATCGGCGTAGCTGAACGGCGGTTGCAGATCGCAATTCGGAAGGCACAGTCGTGGGCGTTTGCCCACGGTTTTCAATTTTCGGCATCCAAAACCCGCGTGATGCATTTCTGTCGACGTCGGACAGTACACCCGGAACCCGAACTTTACTTAGCTGGCGATCTGCTACAAGTCGAAGAGACACACCGATTCTTAGGAATGGTGTTTGATGACCGTCTAACCTGGGTGCCACACCTACGCCAGTTAAAACAAAAGTGCTGGCGCCACCTCAACATCCTGCGCTGTCTTAGCCACACGGTTTGGGGAGCCTCACGCCCAACGTTGTTACAACTTTACAAGGCCCTCATTCAGTCGCGTCTCGACTATGGCTGCATAGTCTATGACTCGGCTGCGCCATCAGCACTGCAGGTGTTGGACCCAATTTTGCACTGTGGTGTCCGTTTGGCGACGGGGGCTTTTCGCACAAGCCCTGTGACAAGCCTCCTTGTCGACGCTGGAGTCCTCCCGCTGCGGTTCCGTAGGCAACACCTGTTAACGTCTTATGTTGCTCGTGTTCAGGCCTTGCCCTTCCACCCGAACCGCCGGCTCCTATTTCCAGACGCTGCACTACCTATCCCTGCACGACGGCCAAGGTCGGGATACCCGATCTCCGTCCGTGTTCGTATCCTTCTTTCGTCTCTCACATCCCACCCACTTCCTACCACTTTCCACTATTCCTCTCACACTCCTCCTTGGTCCATTCCTCGTTTGCAGCTCCGTCTGGATCTGTCCTGTACGTCAAAGGACTCGGTCTCCACTAGACATCTCCGCCACGAGTTTCTGCAACTCCTAGACTCGTTCCATGCCGCAAAACCCGTCTACACAGATGGTTCCGTAGTAGATGGCCATGCTGGGTATGCGTTTCTTCATGACCACCATGTGGAACAGCATTCTCTGCCAGGTGAGAGTTCCATTTTTTCTGCCGAACTGGTCGCCATTCTAAGGGCTCTGAAACACCTAAAAGCGTGCCCCAGGGGGTCATTTGTCATCTGTTCTGACTCCCTGAGTGGCTTACAAGCGATCGACCAGTGTTTCTCTCGGCACCCAATAGTGCGGTCGATCCAGGACACTGTTCACTCCCTGGGCCAATCAGGCCGTTCTGTGGTCTTTGTGTGGACCCCGGGCCACGTCGGCATCCCAGGGAATGAACAAGTGGATCGCTTAGCCAAGCAGGCCACTATGGAACCACCCCTAAATATTGGCGTCATGGAGCCTGATCTAAAATTGGTGTTGCACCGGAAGGTGCGCGAGGCTTGGAGCGCCGAGTGGGCTATGGCGAATGTGCCAAACAAGCTTCGGGCAGTGAAGACGTCCACAGCCCTGTGGAAGTCTTCACTGCGGCAGATCCGCCGAGAGGCGGTTGTCCTCTGCCGCCTCCGTATTGGGCACACGTGGTTGACCCACGGGTATCTCCTTCGCCGTGAGTCCCCACCCGTATGTCGATGTGGTGTCGTAATGACAGTGGCCCATCTTTTGATGGACTGTCCGCTTTTAGCCAATCTGCGGCACTCTTTTAATCTTCCAGACGCACTACCCTTAGTTTTAGGTGACGACGCCTCTATGGCTAACGCAGTTTTAAGTTTTATCCGCGCTGCCGGTTTTTATGATTCTATCTAACCGTGGGTGCTGTGGCCTGATATCTTAGGCCTCCACCAACCCAGATTTTTATATTTTCGAGCCCTTAGGGGTTTTTAGTGTGTGCAGTGTGGCTGGCTCATCCTGTTTTTTCTTTGTGATCAGCCAGCCAAGGTACTCTGCTATCCAGTTTTATTCGTGACTTTATTTTACTCATTCTGTGTGTCTTCGTCTTGTATTGTCAGTGGCTTGTCTATTGTTAACCTGCCCTTATGTGCGGTGTCATTTTCAGGGCATTGTTTTATCTTTATTGACAGTTGACTCTCAGCTGGGAACAGGGGACTGATAACCTAGCTGTTTAGTCCCCTTAAAACAACCAACAACAACAACAACAACAATCATACAGGCATCCGTCTGGCCACTGGAGCCTTTCGTACAAGCCCTGTCACAAGTCTCTTGGCAGAGGCTGGAGTCGCCCCGTTGTAATACCGGCGCCAACAAATACTCGCCCAGTATGCTGCTAGAGTTCACTGTACCCCTCGGCATCCGAATAACAGACTCCTCTTTCCGGGGGAGGATACTCGTTTGCCGCAGAGGCGACCTCGGTCGGGACTCCCGATAGCAGCGCGTGTCCAATCGCTACTGTCGACCCTGGACTCCTTACCTCTTAACCGTCCCTTCCGCTCGACTCTCCATGCTCCTCCCTGGACCGTTCCTCGGCCGCGGATTCGGCTGGATCTTACCCGTGAGCCGAAGACCTCTACTTCTCCTCTGGTCCTACGGCATCAATTTTATGCACTGCTCCGTGAGTTCAGTAACTCAGAGGTCATTTATACAGACGGTTCTTCAGATGGCGACCACACTGGTTATGCCTACATCCATGGCGCCCATGTTGAACAACGCTCTTTGCCACCCGGCAGCAGCGTCTTCACTGCAGAACTGGTGGCTATATACCGCGCCCTTAACCACATCCGCATGTGCCCCGGGACCTCCTTTCTGATCTGTAGCGACTCGCTGAGCGGTTTACAGGCCCTTGATCAGTGTTATGCTCGTCATACATTGGTCAGGGCCATTCAGGATTCGATACTGGCTCTTAGTGACTCCGGTCGCTGTGTTACATTCGTTTGGACCCCGGGCCATGTAGGCATCCCGGGCAACGAGAGCGTTGACCAGCTAGCCAAACAGGCTACCACTTGCCGCCCTCTGGCGATTGGCCTCCCAGAAGCAGACTTCCGCCCGTTGCTTCGCACTAAAATACGCGACCTGTGGAACGCCGAATGGTCCGCTCTGGACGTGCCCAGTGAGCTGCGTACGATAAAGGACACAACATCTGTCTGGAAGTCGTCGCAGCTGGGATCCCGTAGGGACTCCGTGGTTCTCTGCCGTCTCCGCATTGGTCACACCCATCTGACGCATGGTCACCTCCTCCGTCGACAGGACCCGCCCATGTGCCAATGTGGTGCCCCATTGACTGTGGTCCATCTCATACTCGACTGTCCCATTTTAGCCCCACTGCGGCATTCCTTTAGCCTCCCGAACACTCTCTCTCTTTGGTGCTCGGCGACGATGCCTCTGTGGCTAATTTGGTTTTACGATTTCTTCGTGCTGCGGGGTTTTACCAGTTGCTGTGAGTCCTTTTGGATGGTTTTTTAGATAATTTTCTATGTTCTCCTTGACGTGTCTCTAGACTACAGTTTTTAATTTGTACGCTATGTGGTTGGCTTTTCCCTTTTTATACACATGGTCGGTCAACCACATTCACTGGCTCTGTCCTTTTGTCTCATATTTGTTTCTGTGTGTCTGGTGTCTTTCGTATTGTCTCGTGTTGACTCAGTCAATAATTCATTGACGGTGCATTCTTTCATTCTGCTTTGTTTTTAATCTCATTCAGGACCTTTTTTTTATCGTTCTGTTTTTTCTGTGTGTTGCCTAGATATGAAGCGGGGGACTGATGGCCATAGTAGTCTAGCCCCCTAAAACCCCCCATCACAACAACAACAACCTCCCCCTAAAGTAGTGGACCGACTGCAACCCAACTTGGTACACATACTGCTTACTATCAAGCCAACAACCGCTGTCATGAATTAAACACCTACCAATCACGCTAGAGGAAGCACGAAGTCCTAAACTACGATATTCTTGAATTACTGCAAAACCATGCGAGCCATCTTCCTGCACCTCCTCCTAAAGTAGTGGACCAACTGCAACCAAACTCGGTACACATACTGCTTACTATCAGGCGAACACCCGCTGTTATGAATTAAACACCTACAACTCACGCTACAGGAGACACGAATTGGTAAACTACGATATTCTTTAATTACTGCAAAACCTAGCGGGCCATCTTCCTGCACCTCCTCCTAAAGTAATGGACCGACTGCAACCAAACTCGGTACACATCCTGCTTACTATCAGGCGAACAACCGCTATCATGAATTAAACACCTACCAGTCACGCTACTGGAGACACGAAGTCGTAAACTACGATATTTTTGAATTACTGCAAAATCATGGGAGCCATCTTTCTGCACCTCCTCCTAAAGTAGTGAACCGACTGCAACCAAACTCGGTACACATACTGCTTACTATCAGGCGAACAACCGCTGACATGAATTAAACACCTACAACTCACGCTACAGGGGAC
Organism: Locusta migratoria; assembly: GCA_026315105.1. Lineage (NCBI taxonomy): Eukaryota > Metazoa > Arthropoda > Insecta > Orthoptera > Acrididae > Locusta > Locusta migratoria. The sequence continues at coordinate 378,258,731 of CM048749.1, forward strand.
ACGAAGTCGTAAACTACGATATTCTTGAATTACTGCAAAACCATGCGAGCCATCTACCTGCACCTCCTCCTAAAGTAGTGGACCGACTGACACCAAACTCGGTACACATACTACTTACTATCAGGCGAACAACCGCTGTCATGAATTAAACACCTACCACTCACGCTACAGGAGACACGAAGTCGTAAACTACGATATTCTTGAATTATTGCAAAACCATTCGAGCCATCTTCCTGCACCTCATCCTAAAGCAGTGGAACGACTGCAACCAAACTCGCAACACATACTGCTTACTATCAGGCGAACAACCGCTGTCATAAATTAAACACCTACCACTCACGCTACAGGAGACACGAAATCGTAAACTACGATATTCTTAAATTACTGCAAAACCATGGGAGCCATCTTAATTCACCTCCTCCTAAAGTAGTAGACCGACTGTAACCAAACTCGGTACACATACTGCTTACTATCAGGCGAACAACCTACCACTCACGCTACAGGAGACAAGAAGTCGTAAACTACGATATTCTTGAATTACTGCAAATTCATGCGAGCCATCTTCATGCACCTACTCGTAAAGTAATGGACCGACTGCAACCAAACTCGGTACACATACTGATTACTATCAGGCGAACTACCGCTGTCATGAATTAAACACCTACCACTCACGCTACAGGAGACACGAAGTCGTAAACTACGATATTCTTGAATTACTGCAAAACCATGCGAGCCATCTTCCTGCACCTCCTCCTATAGTAGTGGACCGACTGCAACCAAACTCGGTACACATACTGCTTACTATCAGGCGAACAACCGCTGTCATGAATTAAACACCTACCACTCACGCTACAGGAGACACGAAGTCGTAAACTACGATATTCTTGAATTACTGCTTAACCATGCGAGCCATCTTCCTGCACCTCCTCCTAAAGTAGTGGACCGACTGCAACCAAACTCGGTACACATACTGCGTACTATCAGGCGAACAACTGCTGTCATGAATTAAACACCTACCAATCACCCTACAGGAGACACGAAGTCGTAAACTACGATATTCTTGAAGTACTGCAAAACCATGCGAGACATCTTCCTGCACCTCCTCCTAAAGTAGTGGACCGACTTCAACCAAACTCGGTACACATACTGCTTACCATCAGGCGAAAAACCGCTGTCATGAATTAAACACCTACCACTCACGCTACAGGAGAGACAAAGTCGTAAACTACGATATTCTTGAATTACTGCAAAACCATGCGAGCCATCTTCCTGCACCTCCTCCTAAAGTAATGGACCGACTGCAACCAAACTCGGTACACATACTGCTTACTATCAGGTGAACAACTGCTGCCATGAATTAAACACCTACCACTCACGTTACAGGAGACACGAAGTCGTAAACTACCATTTTCTTGAATTACTGCAAAACCATGCGAGAGATCTTCCTGCACCTCCTCCTAAAGTAGAGGACCAACTGCAACCAAACTCGGTACACATACTGCTTACTATCAGGCGAACAACCTACCACTCACGCTACAGGAGACACGAAGTCGTATACTACGAAATTCTTGAATTACTGCAAAACAATGCGAGCCATCTTCCTGCACCTCCTCCTAAAGTATTGGACCGACTGCAACCAAACTCTGTACACATACTGCTTACTATCAGGCGAACAACATCTGAGATGAATTAAACACCTACCACTCACGCTACAGGAGACACGAAGTCGTAAACTACGATATTCTTGAATTACTGCAAAACCATGCGAGCCACCTTCCTGCACCTCCTCCTAAAGTAGTGGACCGACTGCAACCAAACTCGGTACACATACTGCTTACTATCAGGCGAACAACCGCTGTCATGAATTAAACAACGACCACTCACGCTACAGGAGACACGAAGTCGTAGACTACGATATTCTTGAATTACTGCAAAACCATGCGAGCCATCTTCCTGCACCTCCTCCTAAAGTAGTGGACCGACTGCAACCAAACTCGGTACACATACTGTTTCTATCAGGCGAACAACCGCTGACATGAATTAAACACCTACCACTCACGCTAAAGGAGACACGAAGTCGTAAACTACGATATTCTTGAATTACTGCAAAACCATGCGAGCCATCTTCCTGCACCTCCTCCTAAAGTAGTGGACCGACTGCAACCAAACTCGGTACACATACTGCTTACTATCAGGCGAACAACCGCTGACATGAATTAAACACCTACCACCCACTCTACAGGAGACACGAAGTCGTAAACTACGATATTCTTGAATTACTGCAAAACCATGCGAGCCATCTTCCTGCACCTCCTCCTAAAGTAGTGGACCGACTGCAACCAAACTCTGTACACATACTGCTTACTATCAGGCGAACAACCTCTGACATGTATTAAACAGCTACCACTCACGCTACAGGAGACACGAAGTCGTAAACTACGATATTCTTGAATTACTGCAAAACCATGCGACCCATCTTCCTGCACCTCCTCCTAAAGTAGTGGACCGACTACGACCAAACTCAGTACACATACTGCTTACTATCAGGCAAACAACCGCTGTCATGAATTAAATACCTACCTCTCACTCTACAGGAGACACGAAGTTGTAAACTACGATATTCTTCAATTACTGCAAAATCATGCGAGCCATCTTCCTACACCTCCTCCTAAAGTAGTGAACCGACAGCAACCAAACTTGGTGCACATACTTCTAACTATCAGGCGAACAACCGCTGTCATGAATTAAACACCTACCACTCACGCTACAGGAGACACGAAGTCGTAATCTACGATACTCTTGAATTACTGCAAAACCATGCGAGCCATCTTCCTGCACCTCCTCCTAAAGTAGTGGACCGACTGCAACCAAACTCGGTACACATACTGCTTACTGCCAGGCGAACAACCGCTGTCATGAATTAAACACCTACCACTCACGCTACAGGAGACAAGAAGCCGCAAACTCCGATATTCTTGAATTACTGCAAAACAATGCGAGCCAGCTTCCTGCACCTCCTAGTAAATTAGTGGACCAACTGCAACCAAACTCTGTACACATACTGCTTACTATCAGGCGAACAACCGCTGTCATGAATAAAACACCTACCACTCACGCTACAGGAGACACGAATTCGTAAACTACGATATTCATGAATTACTGCAAAGCCATGCGAGCCATCTTCCTGCACCTCCTCCTAAAGTAGTGGACCGACTGCAACCAAACTCGGTACACATACTGCTTACTATCAGGCGAACAACCGCTGACATGAATTAAACACCTACCACTCACGCTACAGGAGACACGAATTCGTAAACTATGATACTCTTGAATTACTGCAAAGCCATGCGAGCCATCTTCCTGCACCTCCTCCTAAAGTAGTGGACCGACTGCAACCAAACTTTGTACACATACTGCTTACAATCAGGCGAACAACCTCTGACATGTATTAAACAGCTACCACTCACGCTACAGGAGACACGAAGTCGTAAACTACGATATTCTTGAATTACTGCAAAACCATGCGAGACATCTTCCTGCACCTCCTCCTAAAGTAGTGGTCCGACTGCAACCAAACTCTGTACACATACTGCATACTATCAGGCGAACAACCGCTGTCATGAATTAAACACCTACCACTCACGCTACAAGAGACACGAAGTCGTAAACTACGATATTCTTGAAATATTGCAAAACCATCCGAGCAATCTTCCTGCACCTCCTCCTAAAGTAGTGGATCGACTGCAACCAAACTCGGTACACATACTGCTTACTATCAGGCGAACAACCGCTGTCATGAATTAAACACCTACCACTCACGCTACAGGAGACAAGAAGCCGCATACTCCGATATTCTTGAATTACTGCAAAACAATGCGAGCCAGCTTCCTGCACCTCCTAGTAAATTAGTGGACCGACTGCAACCAAACTCTGTACACATACTGCTTACTATCAGGCGAACAACCGCTGTCATGAATAAAACACCTACCACTCACGCTACAGGAGAAACGAAGTCGTAAACTACGATATTCTTGAATTACTGGTAAACCATGAGAGCCATGTTCCTGCACCTCCTCTTAAAGTAGTGGACCGACTGCAACCAAACTTGGTACACATACTGCTTACTATTAGGCGAACAACCGCTGTCATGAATTAAGCACCTACGACTTACGCTACAGGAGACATGAAGTCATAAACAAAGATATTCTTCGATTACTGCTAGCTCATGCGAGCCATTTTCCTGCAACTCTCCTAAAATAATGGACCGACTGCAACCAGTAGACATGAAGTCATAAACAATGATATTCTTGAATAACTGATATATCATGTGAGCCATTTTCCAGCACCTCCTCCTAAAATAATGGACCAACTGCAACCAAACTTGGTACACATACTGCTTACTATTAGGCGAACAACCGCTGTCATGAATTAAGCACCTACGGCTTACGCTACAGTAGACATGATGTCATAAACAGTGGTATTCTTGAATTACTGCTACTTCATGCGAGCCATTTTCATGCACCCCCTCCGTAAATAATGGACCGAATGCAACCAAACTTGCTACACATACTGCTTACTATTAGGCGAACAAACGCTGTCATGAATTCAACACCTACGACTTATGCTACAGGAGACATGAATTCATAAAAAATTATATTCTTGAATTACTGCTATATCATGCGAGCCATTTTCATCCACCTCCTCCGTAAATAATGGACCGAATGCAACCAAACTTGCTACACATACTGCTTACTATCAGGCGAACAAACGCTGTCATGAATTCAACACCTACGACTTACGCTACAGGAAACATGAAGTCATAAACAAAGATATTCTTGATTTACTGCGACATCATGTGAGCCAATTTCCTGCGACTCCTCTTAAAATAATGAACTGAATGCAACAACACTTGGTGTGGTGTCGCACAAGTACAAAGTGCGCGCCACCTACTTTCGCCGCGCGCCGCCATGCATGCACGGCGCGGCGTTCTTCCGACGACAGCCACGAGCGCCGTCTGCTGGAACTCCGCTCGTGGCCACCACTGAAGGATCGGTCACTTCGGACTGAGACAGCAACGAGTTAGGACCTTTGTAATCAGATAGGCACGAGTAAAGACTTTGCTATTGTACAGGCACTAGGCAGGCCTCTAACAACTATGTATCAACATTCTGCAGTACTATGTAAAAGTTAAGTATTGTTACATTCTGTGCAAAATATATCTCTTTCTAATTTACTCTAGTGTTTGTAGTTTCTGGCTGCTCCCCTCCGTACCTGCACCGGCGGGCTGTCTTGTTACTGTGTCGGTCTCGTTCCACTCGGCCACCGACACCTACGACGAGGCTGGGACACAAAAGCGGCGACGAAGTTGGGACACAAAACTTGGTACACAAACTGCTTACTATTAATCGAACAACCGCTGTCATGAATTAAACACCTACGACTTACGCTACAGGAGGCATGAAGTCATAAACAATGATAATCTTGAATTACTGCTACATCATGCGAGCCATTTTCATGCACCCCCTCCGTAAATAATGGACCGAATGCAACCAAACGTGCTACACATACTGCTTACTATTAGGCGAACAAACCCTGTCATGAATTCAACACCTACGACTTACGCTACAGGAAACATGAAATCATAAACAATGATATTCTTGATTTACTGCTACATCATGTGAGCAATTTTCCCGCACCTCCTCCTAACATAATGGACCGACAGCAACCAAACTTGGCCCCCCAGGGGGCCCACAGCTCTTTGGTGGGTACGTGTGTGGCGCGCACGGGTCCCCGAGCCATTGCGGCCTTCCTTCCTATTTCCCAGGCCGCTTTTCCTCACCCTGGTTCCCTCCCTTCCTAATCCTTTTTTCCACCCTACCCTTCTCCAACCCCGTCTCTAGGTGTTCTTGTGTTGATGGCCCGGCTATTCCCATGGTACTGTTGGTTTGGCAATTGTGTCTTTGTTTGCCGTGTTCACTGATTTCGGCCCAGTTAGGTCCCCATTGTGGTTTGACCTCCACGAAAATTTTCTGATTAAGTGTGAGCCATTTGGGGAAGAACTCCCAACCTAGCCCCTACGGCGAGGATTCCTACCCTTTCCTTCCACATCCCTTCCTCGCCGTAGCCCCCTCCCCCGCTAGGTCACCAGCACGGTAGCCAGTTCGTGTGGTGGGGCTGTTATGTACCCTCATGGTTGAGCCCCCTGAATTGCACAGGGATCACACTGCCGATGCCTGAGCTGTGACCTCCTCATGAATGCCAAGGAGTCGATGGTTGTCTTTGCGGGGCATCAGGACTCCCGGCAACGGTCATCCTGCCAGGTGGCGTTGCTGTGGCTGTGTGGCGCCCTTGAGGAGAGCCCCTGTTTCGGAGTGGGTGGCATCGGGGCGGACATTCCGCTATGAAGAGGAGACAAGCCTCAGAAAATCCTGGCTCTAAGTCAGGTGTCTCAAAGATTGGAAGATTTAATTTCAGTAGATACGACCCCAAATCGTTTCCTTCCCTAACCCAATCTTGGGGGGAATGAGGGTCCACAAAACAGGCTGAGACTTACTCACCTAGATACTTAGTGTGTACCAGACAGGATGGGGAATCCTTCCAGGCAACTAAGCCTTCCTTCTTCGTCGAACACCTCGAAGAAAGGTTTGGCGAAGTTGCCGGAATGTCGAAACTGCGCAACGGTTCGGTCCTAATACAGGCAGAGACCCCTGCTCAATCACGGAGCCTCTTAAAATGTGATCATTTAGGTGAAATTCCTGTCACAGTAACGCCCCACAAGTCGTTAAATAGGGTACAGGGGGTGATATACCATCGAGACCTTTTGCTACAGACAGATGATGAGTTACGCGAGCACCTACAACAACGCGGAATCCATTTTGTCCGGCGCGTATTTAGAGGACCCAAGGATAATAGGGTGGCCACTGGCGCATTTGTCTTGGCCTTTGAGGGTGACAATCTGCCCGAAAAGGTCAAGGTCATGATGTATCGCTGTGACGTCCAGCCATACATCCCCCCTCCAATGCGATGTTTCAAGTGTTGGCGTTTCGGACACATGTCCTCTCGTTGCAACGCTGCTGCGACCTGTCGGGAGCCATCCGAACCACAGGCTTCTCTTCCCACTTTCTGCACTCCCTTCCCCACGACGTCGGCCCAGGTCGGGTCTCCCGATTGCGGTCCGCGTCCGTTCCCTTCTTCCCCTCAGGGGCTCAGCATTAATTTGCTGAGTACGGGCTTGGCGAACCCGGGGTCCTGAGCTGTGGGCTGTGTCGCGCCAACAGTCCGCTACACCGTAAGCTCTGTGCGTGCTTCAACGACCATCGTTCGGCGCGACGGTGGAACGTTGTACGTTTCAGAGCCCGGGGATCTTGGCTTAATCGCCCGGGTCGCGAGGACGGTACAAACCTCTATAAAAAACCCCTCAATCTCAAGGTGTGCTACGTGCCGAGGAGATGCATGGCTGTTGAGGTTGAACAGCCGCTAGCGAGCAACCTCTGAGGAACCTGCCGCACCTCAGTTGTATAAGGCTTACCCAGGCAAGCGGGGCTCTGCCTGGGTGGACCTTTAGTTCCCTAGCTGCTCGTGGGACGAACATGAAACGAGCACTCAATAGCGTCGCCACACGCAAACATGGCGTCTCAAAGCGTGGTAAGAATGACTTTAATGCGGTAGAGTATGATCCCCAAACGTTCCCTTCCCTGGCTACACCATGGGAGGAACGTCGGGCAAAACAGAAGGGTGAGGCCTATGCTCCGAAATACCTTGTCTGTACCCGTACTGATGGAGAATCGTTTAAGAACACAAAGCCCTTGTTTTTCGTGGAGAACTTGGAAGACAAGTTCGGTGAGGTTGAAGGAATGTCCAAGATGCGCTCTGGGTCAGTCTTAATTACGACGTCATCCCCAGCCCAGTCACGGGCATTGCTTGCCTGTGACAAGCTGGGTGATGTTTCCGTAACAATAACGCCACATAAGACCTTGAATATGGTCCAGGGGATAATATTCCATAAAGACCTGTTGCTGCAGTCCGATGAAGAACTACGTGCTAACTTGGAACGCCGGGGAGTACATTTTATTCGGCGAGTCCATAGGGGTCCGAAGGAGAATAGGGTCGCGACCGGTGCCTTCATCTTGGCTTTCGAGGGTGATTCATTGCCCGAGAAGGTCAAGGTGATGGTCTACCGGATCGACGTAAAGCCCTACGTCCCTCCCCCTATGCGTTGTTTCAAGTGCTGGAGGTTTGGGCACATGTCCTCCCGATGCGATGCCAATCCTACGTGTCGGGAGTGCGGACGTGCAGTCCATCCAAACGTCCCTTGCACCCCTCCTCCAGTATGTGTAAACTGCGGCCAGCATCACTCCCCGTGCTCAACTATGTGCTCGGTATTGCAGCAAGAGCGGAAGATTATGGAATACAAGACCCGGGACAGACTGACCTACTCAGAAGCAAAACGGAAGTATCAAAAGCTCCATCCCGTTCATCTGACCACTTCCTATGCCACAGCAGCCTCGTCGTCACCCTTAGTGCCTCGAGTACCGCGTACTGAACCACTGCAAGTGGGCTCCCACGCCCAATCAACTACCCCTGCCCCCTTACCAGCTGGGGGCACTTCCTCTTCGGTGGCTCCCACTCTTTTCACAGTGGGAGCAACAACCCCACAAACATTGGGGACACCAGTCCCCACCTCTAAGTCGGAGAAGGAGAAGCCTTCTCCTGCCCCTCGCGCTCGGAAGGGGTCCCTTGGGACACTCCCTTCCGAGGCTTCTCCACATGGCACAGAGGATCCCAGCAAATTGCTGCAGGATCCTCTTGTTGCTGCCCGAAGGGCCTCCTGCTCTTCGTCAGCCCCTGAGACCATGCCTGAGAAGCCCTCCCGGCCCTTAAAACCCAAGGGCCAGCGAGAGGCTAAGAAAAAATCAACAAGAAAAAAAGAACCCTTGGTGGCTCCAAAGCCACATATACCCTCATCCTCTGGTTCAGAGGATGAGGTAAAGATCCTCGCTTCCCCCGAGGATCTTGCACTTACTGATCCAATAGATCATATGGATCATGAACCTATTGATGCTGAACTCAAGGCAGACGGCGATGCAATGGAATAACCTGCTCCTCAGCTACTATTTATGGCATCTCAGCTAGACGACAAAGTTATTCTCCAATGGAATATCGGCGGTTTCTTCCACCGCTTAGCTGAGTTGCAGCAGTTGTTATGCCACATCCCGGTGTTTTGTATAGCACTGCAGGAAACTTGGTTTCCTGTTCAGAGGACCCCAGCCCTTCGAGGCTATCGGGGCTTTTACCGTAACCGCGATATATACGATAGGGCTTCGGGTGGTGTTGCTGTTTACGTCCTCGCAACGGTCCCAAGCGCTGCTGTGCCTCTCCAAACGACCTTAGAGGCAGTCGCTGTTCGCATCCGAGCGGGACAGGAATTCACCGTCTGTTCCATTTACCTTCCCCCGGATGCAACCGTCTCCACTACTGATGTTGCTGCAGTAGTAGCGCAACTGCCCCCACCATTTCTCCTCCTGGGGGATTTCAATGCCCACCACCCGTTATGGGGTGGAACGCAGACGACGGTTCGTGGTAGGGACGTCGAGACACTTCTGTCCCAGCAGGACATCTGTCTTTTAAACACTGGGGCCCCCACGCATTTTTGCGTGGCGCGAGGCACTTACTCGGCAATCGACCTCTCTTTATGTAGTCCGACTTTGCTCCCACATTTTCGCTGGAGGACCCATTATGACCTTTGCGGCAGCGACCATTTTCCTATCCTTGTGTCGCACCTGCACTTCCAACCTGCAGGCAGCCCACCTCGATGGTCCCTCTGTCGAGCTAATTGGCGGGATTATACGTCCACTGCTACTTTTCCTGTACCATTGCCTGCCAATGTGGACATAGCGGTTGGTCAAGTCACTGCTGCTATCGTTTCCGCCGCTGAAGCCACTGTTCCCACCACTTCTGGCACCCCTCGGCGCAGGTCTGTGCCCTGGTGGACGCCAGAGATTGCTGCAGCCATCCGGGAGCGTCGGCGAGCGCTACAGCGCCATCGACGCCACCCCACCTTGGACAACCTGATAGCCTTCAAACGGCTACGGGCCCGAGCTCGACAGCTCATTCGCCAGAGCAAACAGGACAGCTGGGAGAGGTATGTAGCCAGCATCGGCTCTCGTGCTTCACCATCTCAGGTGTGGTCCCACGTACGACGCCTCTTTGGGTACCGCACGTCAGCAGCGATCCCCAGCTTGCGGATCAGGGGTACTGTATGCACTGACGCCACTGCCATTGCTGAGCATATGGCGGAGCATTATGCTCGCAATTCCGCAACTGCGGCATACAGTGAAGACTTCCGTGCACTGAAAGAGAGGGTAGAACAGCGACGGCTGTCATTTCACACACGTCGAACAGAATCGTACAACTCTGCTTTTAGTAAATGGGAATTCGACACTGCCCTTGCTGCATGCCCCGATACCTCTCCAGGTCCGGACAGGATCCACAGCCAGTTCCTTCGGCACCTTTCTGTGGAGTTTCAGCACCAGCTTCTCGCCATGTTTAACCGTTTATGGGTGGAGGGGGCTTTCCCGTCACAATGGCGAGAAAGCATCGTTCTTCCCGTGATCAAACCTGGTGCTGATCCACAGGTGGCTGATAGTTACCGCCGAATCAGCCTCACCAACGTTCTGTGCAAACTATTTGAACGTATGGTGAGCCGGCGGCTTATGTGGGTACTTGAACATCGGGGTCTGTTGTCCCCACGCCAAGGGGGTTTCCGCCAATGTCGCTCCACTGTTGACAACTTAGTGGCTCTGGAGTCCGCCATTCGTTCGGCATTTAGCAGGCGTGAGCACCTTGTTGCCGTCTTTTTTGACCTCAGGAAGGCCTACGATACCACTTGGCGCCACCACATTCTGGCTACACTGCACGCTTGGGGCTTGAGAGGTCCGCTGCCGGTTTTTATTCAGAACTTCCTTTCCCTCCGATCCTTTCGAGTACGGGTTGGTACTTCTCTCAGCTCCTGTCGCATCCAGGAGAACGGTGTCCCACAGGGCTCTGTCCTTAGTGTACCCCTATTTCTCATTGCCATTAATGGACTTGCTGAGGCAGTGGGGTCGTCGGTTTCTTCCTCCTTGTTCGCCGATGACTTCTGCCTATACTTCAGCTCAGCTAGCATTGGGGTAGCTGAAAGGCGTTTACAGGGAGCCATTCGAAGAGCGCAGTCGTGGGCCTCAACCCATGGGTTCCAGTTTTCTCCATCTAAAACCCGGGTTATGCACTTCTGCCGCCGTCGAGCTGTCCATTTGGACCCAGAGCTATATTTATATGATGAACTTCTTCGTGTCGAAGAGACTCACCGATTTCTTGGCATGCTCTTCGACAGCCGGCTCACTTGGGCGCCCCATCTTCGCCAGCTCAAGCAGAAGTGCATGCGGTACCTTAACATTCTACGCTGCCTCAGCCACACTAGTTGGGGAGCCGCTCGTTCGAGTCTTATGCAGCTCTATAGAGCGCTGATACAATCACGGTTAGACTACGGGACCCCTCAGGGGCTCAGCATTAATTTGCTGAGTACGGGCTTGGCGAACCCGGGGTCCTGAGCCGTGGGCTGTGTCGCGCCAACAGTCCGCTACACCGTAAGCTCTGTGCGTGCCTCAACGACCATCGTTCGGCGCGACGGTGGAACGTTGTACGTTTCAGAGCCCGGGGATCTTGGCTTAATCGCCCGGGTCGCGAGGACGGTACAAACCTCTATAAAAAACCCCTCAATCTCAAGGTGTGCTACGTGCCGAGGAGATGCATGGCTGTTGAGGTTGAACAGCTGCTAGCGAGCAACCTCTGAGGAACCTGCCGCACCTCAGTTGTACAAGGCTTACCCAGGCAAGCGGGGCTCTGCCTGGGTGGACCTCTTTTCCCTAGCTGCTCGTGGGACGGAAATGAAACGAGCACTAACTAGCGTGGGCGGTCGCAAAAACGCCGTTTCTAAGCGAGGAAAGTCCGATTTTGATGCAACAGTATATGACCCTAAGACGTTTCCTTCCCTGGCTACGCCATGGGAAGAGCGCAAAACTTTACGGAGTTCAGATCCCTACACGCCGCGATATCTTGTCTTTTCCCGGACTGATGGAGATTCTTTCTTGTCCACCAAACCGCAGTTCTTCGTTGACCATCTCGAGGACAAGTACGGTGAGGTGGAGTCTTTCTCAAAAATGAGAAGTGGGGCTGTTCTGATACAGACGGCATCCCCAGCGCAGTCCAGGGCATTATTGGCCTGTGACAAGCTGGGTGATATTCCTGTCAGTGTCACGCCCCACAAGACCCTCAATATGGTCCAAGGTCTAATTTACCATCGCGACTTATTGTCGCAGTCCGATGAGGAGTTACGGACCAACCTGGAACGCAGAGGAGTTCACTTTGTTAGACGTATTTATAGGGGACCTAAGGATAACAGAGTTGCCACCGGTGCGTTCATCCTGGCCTTTGAGGGCGATACACTGCCCGAGAAGGTCAAGGTCATGATCTACCGGTGCGACGTCACACCGTATGTCCCGCCCCCTATGAGGTGCTTCAGGTGCTGGAAGTTTGGGCATATGTCCTCCCGGTGTACTTCCAGCCCCGCGTGCAGGGAATGTGGACGTCCAGCTCATCCGGACACTCCCTGCACGCCACCTCCCGTCTGTGTGAACTGTAATCAGCTGCATCCGCCGTGCTCCCCGGACTGTAAAGTCCTACACAAAGAAAGGAAAATTATGGAAATTAAGACCCTGGACCGGTTATCATACAATGAGGCAAGGAAGAAATACGAGCGTCTCCATCCGGTGACTATGAATAATACCTATGCTGTAGTAACGTCGTCCCCGCGCACTACGGGTACGACGTCTAACAAGGTATCGCTTCCTCCTGTGGGCCCTAGAGGCCACAAAACTACCACTGCCCCCTCGTTAGGTGTGGGCAATACTCCATCTGCTGCTGCAGCACCTGTTGTGGGGGCAACTTCCCCACAACCATCGGGGACACCAGTCCCCAACCCCCAGCCGGAGAAGCAACAGCTTCCTCCGGCACCTCTCCCTCGGAAGGGGTCCTTCGGGACGCTCCCTTCTGGGGAGTCCCAGGGTGCGCCAGTGGATCCCAGCCTTTGGCTGAAGGATCCGAAGCCTGCTGGTCGAAGGGCTTCTGGCTCTTCGACGACCCCTGATGCCACCCCCGCTAAGTCCTCCCAGCCCTTAACACCAAAGGGCCAGCGGGAGGGCAAAAAGAAAGTCAAGAAGAAGAAGAAGACTGACCCAAAGGAGGACTCCTCGGCGATTCGGAAGGAACGCTCCATCACATCTTCGACCTCTGAAGATGAGGTGGAGATCCTCGCGTCGCCTGAGGATCTCGCCATACTTGGGTCGCCAGAACCGATGGTTCTGGACCCTGCAGAGTCTGCGGAGTTGGCAGCAGGTGCCACTGCTGAATAACAATTCAACATCTTCAATAATGGATATTCAGCACGCTGCAAAAGACATCTTGCAGTGGAATTGCGGCGGTTTTTTCCGCCGTCTGACAGAGCTGCGGCAATTACTCTGCCACTGCCCTGCTATCTGTCTCGCCTTGCAGGAAACATGGTTCCCCGTCGAGAGGACCCCAGCCCTCCGAGGCTATCGAGGCTATTTTAAGAATCGAAACCCCTACAACAGAGTTTCCGGCGGCGTGTGTGTTTATGTTCACACTTCAGTCCCCAGTGCTGCTGTGCCTCTGCAAACACCTCTAGAGGCAGTCGCTGTACGGCTCCGGTTATTACGAGATTTTACGATATGCTCTGTCTACCTTCCACCAGATGATGTCGTCTCTCCCGTAGACCTCGCTGCCTTGGTCGCCCAAATTCCCCCACCCTTTCTTCTCTTGGGAGATTTTAACGCCCACCACACTCTGTGGGGTGGCACACAGACCTCGGCTCGGGGTAGGGATGTTGAGTCTTTACTATCAGAGCAGAATCTTTGCCTTCTCAACACCGGTGCTCCTACTCACTTTAGTGCAGCGCATGGTACATATTCTGCAATAGACTTGTCTGTCTGCAGCCCTAGCCTTCTTCCACATCTCACCTGGAGGGTCCACGACGACCTGTGTGGTAGCGACCATTTTCCTATCTTCCTGTCGCTCCCACAGCGTTTGCCTGCCGACCGCCTGCCTCGCTGGTCCCTCCGTAGGGCTGACTGGCCAGCCTATTCCGCAGATGCTGTACTATCCTCAAACTTTCCAGCTGATGTTGATGCCGCCGTTGAGCAGTTCACAGCGGCCGTTGTTTCTGCAGCCGAAAGCTCTGTCCCCACCACGTTCGGTTCGCTCTGTCGTACATCGGTGCCCTGGTGGTCACCGGAGATCGCTGAGGCCATCCGGGAACGGCGGCGAGCTCTACAGCGCCACCGACGCCACCCTTGTGTTGAACATCTCGTGGCCTTCAAGCGTCTCCGAGCACGAGCCCGGCGACTGATACAGGAAAGTAAGAGGGCTTCCTGGGAGAAGTACGTCGCCTCCATTGGTTCCCGCGCTTCTCCTTCCAAGGTGTGGTCGCAGGTTCGACGCCTCTTTGGGCACCGCCCACCGGCGGGAATTCCGTGTCTCAGCGTTCAGGGTTCGCTCTGTACTGACCCCGTCGCCGTCGCTGAGCACCTGGCGGATCATTTTTGTCGCATCTCAGAGACTGCTGCTTATGGTGCAGACTTTCGCGCCCTTAAAAGGCTTTCATTTCGAACGCGACGTCGGGAACCGTACAACGTCCCGTTCACTGAATGGGAGTTTGAAGGTGCCCTTACTGCATGCCCCGATACCTCCCCTGGACCCGATCGCATTCACAGTCAGTTCCTCCGACACCTATCAGCGGATGCCAAGAGCCAACTTCTCGCCCTGCTTAATCGGATATGGCTGGAGGGTGTTTTTCCGTCCTCGTGGCGGGAAAGCATTATCATTCCAGTGATAAAGCCTGGGGCGGATCCGCAGGTGGCTGATAGTTACCGCCCAATCAGCCTCACCAACGTTCCATGCAAGCTTCTCGAACGCTTGGTGAGTCGGAGGCTCATGTGGATCCTCGAGGACCGGGGACTTTTGGTGCCACAACAGGGTGGGTTCCGTCAAGGTCGCTCCGCTGTTGACAATCTTGTGTCACTGGAGTCGGCCATCCGTACTGCATTTAGTCGCCGCGAACACCTGGTTGCCGTATTTTTCGACCTGCGGAAAGCATACGACACTACCTGGCGCTACCATATCCTGTCTACGCTGTATGACTGGGGTTTACGGGGTCCGCTTCCCATATTCATTCAGAATTTCCTGGCATTGCGTTCTTTTAGAGTTCGTGTTGGTTCTTGTTTTAGCTCACCTCATTGTCAAGAGAACGGAGTCCCGCAGGGTTCCGTTCTCAGTGTCCCTTTATTTTTAGTCGCCATCAACGGCCTTGCGGCGGCCATGGGGTCATCGGTATCCACTTCCTTGTATGCCGATGACTTCTGCATGTATTTTAGCTCCACCAGCATCAATGTTGCTGAACGTCGGTTGCAACTGGCCATTCGAAAAGCGCAGTCGTGGGCGTTTGCCCACGGTTTTCAGTTCTCTGCGTCGAAGACCCGTGTCATGCATTTCTGCCGACGTCGGGCAGTACACCCAGAACCCGAACTCTATTTAGCTGGAGACCTTCTACATGTCGTAGAAACACACACGTTTCTAGGCATGCTGTTCGACAACCGTCTCACCTGGGTGCACCACCTTCGCCAGCTGAAACGAAAGTGCTGGCGACACCTCAACATCCTGCGTTGTCTCAGCCACACTGTTTGGGGAGCCTCACGCCCAACGCTCCTACAACTTTACAAGGCCCTCATTCAGTCACGCCTAGACTATGGCTGCATAGTCTACGATTCGGCTGCGCCATCAGCACTCCAGGCGTTGGACCCAATTTTACACTGTGGTGTCCGTTTAGCTACGGGGGCTTTTCGCACGAGCCCGGTGACAAGCCTCCTTGTCGAAGCTGGAGTCCTCCCGCTGCGGTTCCGTAGGCAACACCTGCTGGCATCCTATGTTGCTCATGTTCAGGCCTCGCCCTTCCACCCGAACCGCCGGCTCCTTTTTCCAGACGCTGCACTACCTATCCCTCCACGACGGCCAAGGTCGGGATACCCGATCTCGGTCCGTGTTCGTCTCCTTCTTTCGTCTCTTACATCCTATCCACTTCCAACCACTTTCCACTATTCCTTTCACACCCCTCCTTGGTCCATTCCTCGTTTGCAGCTCCGTCTGGACCTGTCCCATGTCTCGAAGGCCTCGGTTTCTCCCACACATCTCCATCACCAGTTTCTGCAAATGCTCGAGCCGTTCCGTGCCGCAGACGCCATTTACACAGATGGTTCCGTAGTAGATGGCCGTGCTGGGTATGCATTTCTACATCACAACCACGTAGAACAGCATTCTCTGCCCTGTGAGAGTAGCATCTTCTCCGCCGAGCTGGTCGCTATTCTCAGAGCTCTCCAACATCTCAAAGCCTGCCCCAGGGGGTCATTCGTCATCTGTACTGACTCCCTGAGTGGCTTACAAGCGATCGACCAGTGTTTCTCTCGGCACCCAATAGTGCGGTCGATCCAGGACACTGTTCACTCCCTATGCCAATCAGGCCGTTCTGTGGTCTTTGTGTGGACCCCAGGTCATGTTGGCATACCAGGGAATGAGCATGTAGATCGATTGGCCAAGCAGGCCACTATGGGACCACCTCTCACAATTGGTGTCACGGAACAAGATGTTAAACTGGTGTTGCACCGGAGGGTGCGCGAGGCTTGGAGCACCGAGTGGGTTACGGCGACTGCACCGAATAAGCTTCGGGCAGTGAAGCTCTCCACAGCTTTGTGGAAATCTTCACTGCGGCCGACCCGCCGAGAGTCAGTTGTCCTCTGTCGCCTCCGGATTGGACATACGTGGCTCACCCACGGGTATCTTATTCGGCGTGAGGCTCCACCCGTGTGTCGATGTGGCACTGTATTGACAGTGGCCCATCTTTTGATGGCCTGTCCACTTTTAGCCGACCTGCGGCACTATTTTACTCTTCCAGACGCACTACCTTTAGTTTTAGGAGACGACGCCTCTATGGCTACCAAAGTTTTACGTTTTATCCGCGCTGCTGGTTTTTATGACTCGATCTAACCGTAGGTGCTGTGGCCTGACATCTTAGGCCACCACCAATCCCGTTTTTACCTTTTCCGCCCTTAGGGGTTCTTCGTGTATGCAGTATGGCTGGCTCATCCTGTTTTTTCTTTGTGATCAGCCAGCCAATGTACTCTGCTATCCAGTTTTATTCCTGACTTTCTTTTACCATTTCTGTGTGTCTTCGTTTTAAGTTATCAGAGGTTTGTCCATTGTCCACTTGTCCCTTATGTGCGTGATCATTTTTAGAGCTTCGTTTAATTTTGTCGTTCTTGGCAGTGGACTCTGAGCTAGTAACAGGGGACTGATGACCTAGATGTTTAGTCCCCTCAATACCCAACAACAACAAGACTACGGGAGCTTTGTGTATGGTTCGGCAGCCCCATCCGCATTGCAGGCCTTGGACCCAGTACACCATAGTGGCGTCCGTCTAGCGACGGGTGCCTTCCGTACAAGTCCCGTGACAAGTCTCCTTGCTGAAGCTGGGGTTCCCCCCCTCCGAATCCGCCGGCAGCAGCTACTGGCTTCATATGTCGCCCATCTTCATGCCTCACCTGACCACCCGAACCACAGGCTTCTGTTCCCAGCTGCTGTCCTCCCTTCCCCACAACGACGTCCACGGTCGGGTCTCCCGATTGCGGTTCGTGTTCGTTCCCTTCTTTCGTCCATCGCATCCCTTCCCATCCCTACCACATTCCGATACCTTTCACCTACACCTCCATGGTTCGTACCTCGCTTCCAGCTTCGGTTAGATTTGTCCAGTGACTCGAAAGCCTCAGTTTCGCCAATGGTCCTTCGTCGAAAGTTCCAGGCACTCGTAGATACTTTCCGTGGTGCAGAAGTCGTCTACACTGACGGCTCCGTTGTGGACGGACGTGCTGGGTACGCGTATGTTCATAGTGACCACATTGAGCAGCATTCCCTACCCTGTGGGACGAGCGTTTTCACAGCTGAGCTGGTGGCCATCTCGCGCGCTCTTTCACATTTCCACAACTGCCCCGGGGAGTCCATAGTTGTCTGTAGTGACTCCCTGAGTGGGCTGATGGCTCTAGGCCAGTATATGCCAAAGCACCAGTTGGTTCGGTCCATTCAGGACACCATATATACCCTCAGCGAATCAGGACGTTCGGTGGTTTTCCTTTGGACCCCAGGCCACGTAGGCATCCCAGGAAATGAACGGGTTGATTGCCTCGCCAAGCAGGCCACTACATCACGGCCCTTGAAGATAGGACTTCAAGAAAGAGATCTACGACTACAACTAACCCGTAAGGTTCTAGGGATTTGGACCTCGGAATGGGATGCTTTGAACGTTCCGAACAAGCTGCGTACCGTCAAGTCCACCACAGCTGTGTGGAGATCCTCCCTGCGAGCCTCTCGTAGGGAGTCTGTAGTCCTCTGCAGACTACGTATCGGACATACGTGGTTAACACACGGCTACCTTCTACGGAGAGAGGACCCACCAACTTGCCGTTGTGGTGCCCCATTGACTGTGGTCCACATTCTGGTGGACTGCTTACTTTTAGCCGACTTGAGGCAGACTTTTACGCTGCCTTGTGAGCTCCCATTGATTTTATCTGACGATGTCTCTGTGATCGATCGTGTTTTAGGTTTTATTCGTGCGACTGGCTTCTATTGGTCTATTTAATGGTGGGGCCTATAGGCCCGCCTTGTCGGGCTTCACCCCTCCAGAACAATAGGCCGCTGTCATTTTACGGTTTACGACTTGCTTTAATTTAAAGATTTTAAAGTTTGCAGAGTGGCTGGCTCATCCTGTATTATCCTTGTGATCGGCCAGCCACACGATTCCGCTGCCTTGTTTTAGTTTTCTGTCTCTTTTGTCAACACTTGTCTTGTTCTTTGTTACGTCCTTTTACCATTGACTGTCTCTTTGAACTGGGAGTATACTGGACTTCGAGTGCTAAGCGACAAAAGGAAACTTTAAAAGTTTACTCTTAGCTGGGAACAGGGGACTGATAACCCAGCAGTTAAGTCCCCTTTAAACACACAACAACAACAACAACAACAACGTTCCCTTCTTTCCTCACTTGATTCCTTACCCCTTCCTCCACCTTACCATTACTCCCTCCGCATCCCCCCCTGGAAAATTCCTCGCCTGGAGCTTCGGCTGGACTTGTCCCGGGATTCAAAAGCCTCGATTTCACCACTGCTTCTCCGTCGCCGGTTCTATGCCCTGATTGATACGTTTCACGGAGCAAACATTGTGTACACGGACGGTTCTTTGGTCGATGGCCATGCTGGATATGCCTTTATCCATGGTGACCACATCGAACAGCGGTCATTGCCTTGTGGAAGCAGCATCTTCACCGCAGAACTGGTCGGTATTTTGAGAGCTCTTGAACACCTCAGAGCTCACCCCAGGGGGTCGTTCGTCATCTGTAGCGACTCCCTGAGTGGCTTACAGGCCCTCGACCAGTTTCTACCGAAAAACACAGTAGTGCGAGCCATTCAAGATGCTGTATTCGCCCTTGGCGAGTCAGGCCGTTCTGTCGTTTTTGTTTGGACGCCAGGGCATGTAGGTATACCAGGCAATGAACGTGTGGATCAGCTGGCCAAGCAGGCCACCACTATGGGGTCCCTGGACATTGGCCTCCCAGTTTCCGACCTCCAAACCCAGTTGACCCGCAAGGTCTTAAAGGTTTGGAATTCGGAATGGGCAGACTCCAATGAACCAAATAAGCTCCGTGCTGTCAAGCCGTCTACCGCTGCATGGAAGACGTCCCTGAGGGCTTCTCGCAGGGAGTCGGTTGTCCTTTGCCGACTCCGTATAGGCCATACTTGGCTCACGCATGGTCACCTTCTGCGTCGCGAGGACCCTCCGCAGTGTCGATGTGGTGCGCCTTTGACGGTCGCCCACATCTTAATTGAATGCCACAATTTAGCCGCAGTGAGACGAAATTTTAATATCCCTGACGTTTTGCAGCTTGCATTAGCTGACAACACCTCCATGGTTGACTCTATTTTACATTTTATGCGTGAGTGTGGACTTTACAAGTCCATTTAATGTTTGTGTTTCTCTGTCGTTTCTCTGTCCTCCGCCTGCTTATGTCTGTTAGGTAGGCGGTTTTAACGTGTTCCAGAGTGGCTGGATGTGTTCCTTATATCCTTGTGACCACCCAGCAAAAACACTCTTGTAATGTTTCAGGTGTTTTATCTCTTCTTCGTTTTTAATCGTATCCTTTCTTTCTATTAGTCTGTAAGTTTTAAACTTTGACTTTTTAGTGCATTCACTTCGGATCGCTTAACACAATGTATTATCTCTTGGACTGGAAAAAGGGACTGATAACCGTCGTTGTTTAGTCCCTTCAAAAACCCAACAACAACAACAACCTGTCGGGACTGTGGCCGTCCTTCACACCCGGACGCTGCCTGTACTCCTCCTCCTTACTGCGTCAACTGCAGTGGTCACCACTCTCCCTGTTCGCAGGACTGTCCCGCTCTACACAAAGAGCGGAAGATAGTAGAATATAAGACCTTGGACCGACTAACCTACTCAGAGGCTCGGAGGAAGTACGAAAAGCTGCATCCCGTCACTTTACTTTCTTCATATGCTGCAGCTACATCGATGGCGCCACAACCAGTGGCCACTTCTCGCACTGTTGTAACTCCATCTGTGGGCCCTATGGGCCGCCCCTCCACCTCGGCCTCCCAGACATCTGGAGGCACACCATCTTCTGCGGGGCCTATACTGCCCCCCACGTCGGGAGTGGTTACCCCTACTCCCCAGCCAGAAAAGGGTTCACCTTCTCTGGCTTCTTCTTCTGGGAAGGGAACCTGTTCTTCCCTTCCACCTGTGTCACCACCGAAACTAGACTCCAGCCAGCGGCTGAAGGACACTCGGCCAGAACGCCGCCTGGCTCCTCAGTCTTCCCACGCTCCTCAAGCCCCACCGGAGAAACCCCCCTCCTCCGGTAGGCCCAAGGAACGACGGGAAGACAAAAAAGAAAAGAAGGAAAAGACAGTGAAGCGCAAGGAAACGCTGGCGGCCTCGGTGCCCCCAACCCTTGCACGTGACACACCGGAGGATGAGGTCATCCTTCTTGCGACGCCCGAAGATCTGGCCTTCGCAGATCTCGGGGATGCCATGGAGACGGAGGATCAGACTTCACAGCCAAAGACGAGTGCTCCTGCCATCCCTCTTCCATCTTCATCTTCATGCACCGTCAACCAGGAGACAGTCTGATCCTCCAATGGAATTGTGGAGGATTTTTCGGTCACTTGGCTGAATTGCGTCAGCTGATGAGCTCTTTTCCACCACTTTGTGTTGCTCTCCAGGAAACCTGGTTTCCTAGTGATCGGACCCCCACCCTTCGGGGCTACCGGGGGTACTTCAATAACCGCACCATCTACAATAGGGTGTCGGGCGGGGTATGTCTATATGTACATACCTCTGCCTATAGTTCCCCAGTGCCACTTCACACAGCCCTGGAGGCTGTCGCTGTCAGGGTTCGAGCATCACGGGACATTACCATCTGTTCCCTTTATCTCCCTCCTGATGCAGCAGTGGCACCAGCTGACCTGGCAGCCTTGATCGGTCAACTTCCTTCACCATTTCTTATTTTAGGAGATTTTAACGCACATCACCCCCTATGGGGGAGCAACGTGACTACAGGACGTGGTCGAGACTTTGAACTACTTTTTACCCAACTTGACCTTTGTATTCTTAATACAGGAGCTCCTACCCATTTTAGTGTGGCCCATGGCACCTTTTCCGCCATAGACCTTTCTGTATGTAGTCCGGGCTTACGTCCACTCCTTAACTGGTGGGTCCATGATGACCTTTGTGGAAGCGACCACTTTCCCATCTTCCTTTCGCTTCCCCGCCACCAACGCCACGCACGTCTACCCCGCTGGTCCTTCCACAGGGCCGACTGGGCAGCATACACTTCCGCTGCAACGTTGGATACCCCTCTCCCTGCTGATGCGACAACGGCTGTTGAGCAAATTATTTCCATTGTCGTTTCTGCTGCTGAGTCCGCGATACCATCTTCTTCTGCCTTACCTTGGCGAAGACCAGTGACCTGGTGGTCACCGGAGATAGCAGCAGCTATCCGCAATCGCCGCAGGGCTCTGCAGCAGTACCGGCGCCACCCCACCCTTGACCACCTGGTTGCATTTAAGCGTCTTCGGGCCCAGACACGCCGGCTTATCCGGCAGCGCAAGCAAGCATGCTGGGAGGAATATGTATCCACAATTGGACCCCGTGTCTCTTCTAGCCAGATTTGGACAAAGATTCGTCGTATATCAGGTCACCATCCACCGACAGGGGTCGCGGTCTCTCTATCCACGGTACAATCCATACCGACCCGACCATCGTTGCCGAGTATTTTGCAGCGCACTTTGCTCTTAATTCGGCGTCCACTGCCTACAGCCAAGGTTTTTGTACCTTAAAAGAGCGGGCTGAGCGAAGGCAGTTGGTATTTCGCACAAACCGCCAAGAGCCGTACAATGCGCCATTTACAGAGTGGGAATTTCAAACTATTCTTGCCAGTTGCCCCAATACATCTGCAGGACCGGACCGAATCCACTGTCAAATGCTGAAACATCTTTCTGAACACTCGCAACGCCATCTTTTGGATTTCTTTAATCGTCTCTGGGTCGAGGGAGCATACCCGTCCCAATGGCAGGAGAGTATCGTTATCCCTCTGTTAAAACCAGGTGCAGATCCATTGAACGTTGACTGTTACCGTCCCATAAGCCTCACAAACGTTCTTTGTAAACTTTTTGAACATTTGGTGAGCCGGCGACTTCTGTGGGTTCTCGAGTATCGGGGTCTGCTCGCCCCACAACAAGGTGCTTTCCGGCAGGGTCGCTCTGCTATTGATAACCTTCTCTCTTTGGAGTCGGCGATCCGTACTGCTTTCGCCCGACGTCACCATCTCGTCGCCATCTTTTTCGACCTCCGGAAAGCATATGACACGGCATGGCGCCATCACATCCTTGCCACACTACATGGGTGGGGTCTTCGTGGCTCCCTCCCACTTTTTATTCAGAATTTTTTACTTTCGCGCCACTTTAGAGTCCGCATTGGCACCTCCTTCAGTTCCTCCCATATCCAAGAGAATGGGGTACCACAAGGGTCCGTCCTCAGTGTACCCCTCTTCTTAGTGTCCATTAATGGCCTAGTGGCTGCAGTGGGGCCATCGGTTTCCTGCTCCCTCTATGCAGACGACTTTTGCATGTACTATTCCACTGCTAGTACAAGTGTAGCTGAACGACGACTGCAGGCAGCCATCCATCGGGCGCAGAATTGGGCTTCTGGCCATGGTTTCACATTTTCCCCTGCAAAAACTAGGGTAATGCACTTTTGTCGCCAACGGGCGGTACATCCGCATCCAGAGCTCTACCTTGATGGTGAGCTCCTTCAGGTTGTGGACACACACCGCTTCCTAGGTCTCCTTTTCGACTCGCGTTTGACATGGCTCCCTCATCTGCGCCAGCTTAGGCAACGGTGTTCCCGGTATTTGGACATCCTTCGTTGCCTCAGCCATACTGTCTGGGGGGCAGCACACCCTGTCCTCCTGCGGCTGTACAATGCCCTGGTGCAGTCACGTCTAGACTACGGAAGCCAGGTCTACGGCTCAGCCTCTCCATCTGCACTGCGAGTTCTCGACCCAGTGCATCATACAGGCATCCGTCTGGCCACTGGAGCCTTTCGTACAAGCCCTGTCACAAGTCTCTTGGCAGAGGCTGGAGTCGCCCCGTTGCGATACCGGCGCCAACAAATACTCGCCCAGTATGCTGCTAGAGTTCACTGTATCCCTCGGCATCCGAATAACAGACTCCTCTTTCCGGGGGAGGATACTCGTTTGCCGCAGAGGCGACCTCGGTCGGGACTCCCGATAGCAGCGCGTGTCCAATCGCTACTGTCGACCCTGGACTCCTTACCTCTTAACCGTCCCTTCCGCTCGACTCTCCATGCTCCTCCCTGGACCGTTCCTCGGCCGCGGATTCGGCTGGATCTTTCCCGTGAGCCGAAGACCTCTACTTCTCCTCTGGTCCTACGGCATCAATTTTATGCACTGCTCCGTGAGTTCAGTAACTCAGAGGTCATTTATACAGACGGTTCTTCAGATGGCGACCACACTGGTTATGCCTACATCCATGGCGCCCATGTTGAACAACGCTCTTTGCCACCCGGTAGCAGCGTCTTCACTGCAGAACTGGTGGCTATATACCGCGCCCTTAACCACATCCGCATGTGCCCCGCGACCTCCTTTCTGATTTGTAGCGACTCGCTGAGCGGTTTACAGGCCCTTGATCAGTGTTATGCTCGTCATACATTGGTCAGGGCCATTCAGGAGTCGATACTGGCTCTTAGTGACTCCGGTCGCTGTGTTACATTCGTTTGGACCCCGGGCCATGTAGGCATCCCGGGCAACGAGAGCGTTGACCAGCTAGCCAAACAGGCTACCACTTGCCGCCCTCTGGCGATTGGCCTCCCAGAAGCAGACTTCCGCCCGTTGCTTCGCACTAAAATACGCGACCTGTGGAACGCCGAATGGTCCGCTCTGGACGTGCCCAATGAGCTGCGTACGATAAAGGACACAACATCTGTCTGGAAGTCGTCGCAGCTGGGATCCCGTAGGGACTCCGTGGTTCTCTGCCGTCTCCGCATTGGTCACACCCATCTGACGCATGGTCACCTCCTCCGTCGAGAGGACCCGCCCGTGTGCCAATGTGGTGCCCCACTGACTGTGCTCCATCTCCTCCTTGACTGTCCCATTTTAGCCCCACTGCGGCATTCTTTTACCCTCCCTAACACTCTCTCTTTGGTGCTCGGCGACGATGCCTCTGTGGCTAATTTGGTTTTACGATTTCTTCGTGATGCAGGGTTTTACCAGTTGTTGTGAGTCCTTTTGGATGGTCTTTTACTTTTTTATGTTCTCCTTGACGTGTCTTTAGACTACAGTTTTTATTTTGTACGCAATGTGGTTGACTTTTTCCTTTTATACACATGGTCGGTCAACCACATTCACTGGCTCTGTCATTTTGTCTCGTATTTGTTACTGTGTGTCTGGCGTCTTTCGAATTGTCTCTTGTTGACTCTGTCAATAATTCATGACGGTGCATTCTTTTATCCTGTTTTGTTTTAAAACTCGCTAGGGCACGATTTTCGACGGTTCTGTTTTACTGTGTGTCGCCTAGATGTGAATCGGGGCCTGATGGCCCTAGTAGTCTAGTCCCCCTAAAACAACCATACCAACCAACCAACCAAACTTGGTATTCATACTACTTACTATTAGGCGAAAAACCGCTGTCATGAGTTAAAAACCTACGACTTAAGCTATAGGAGACATGAAGTCATAAATAATGACATTCTTCGATTACTGCTAGCTCATGCGAGCCATTTTCCTTCAACTCCTCCTAAAATAAT
Source organism: Locusta migratoria (assembly GCA_026315105.1). NCBI lineage: Eukaryota > Metazoa > Arthropoda > Insecta > Orthoptera > Acrididae > Locusta > Locusta migratoria. Next base: position 378,284,274 of record CM048749.1, read on the forward strand.
AGACCGACTGCAACCAAACTTCGTACACATACTGCTTACTATCAGGCGAACAACCGCTGTCATGAATTAAATACCTATGATTTACGGTACAGAAGACATGAAGGCATAAACAAAGATATTCTTGAATAAGTGCTACATCATGTGAGACATTTTCCGGCACCTCCTCCTAAAATAATGGACTGACTGCAACCAAACTTGGTGCACATACTGCTTACTATTAGGCGAACAACCTCTGTCATCAATTAAACACCTACGACTTACGCTACAGTGGACATGAAATCACAAAAAGTGGTTTTCTTGAATTACTGCTACATCATGCGCGCCATTTTCATTCACCTCCTCCTACAATAATAGACCGACTGCAACCAAACTATTAGGCGAACAACCGCTGTCATAAATTCAACACCTACGACTATGCTACAGGAAACATGATGTCATAAAAGATGATATTCTTTAATTACTGCTAGCTCATGCGAGCCAGTTTCCTGCACCTCCTCCTAAAATAATGGACCAACTGCAACCAAACTTGGTACACATACTGCTTACAATTAGGCGAACAACCGCTGTCATGAATTAAACACCTACGATTTATGCTACAGCAGACATGAAGTCATAATCAATGATATTTTTGAATGATTGCTATATTATGTGAACTAATTTCCTGCACCTCCTCCTAAAATAATGGACTGACTGCAACCAAACTTAGTACACATACTGCTTACTATTTGTCGAACATCCGCTGTGATATATTAAACACCTACGACTTACGCTACAGGTGGCATGAAGTCATAAACAATGATATTCTTGAATTACTGCTACATCATGTGAGCCATTTTCCTGCACCTCCTCCTAATATAATGGACCGACTGCAGCCAACCTTGATACACATACTGCTTACTATTAGGCGAACAGCCGCTGTCATGAATTAAACACCTACGACTTACGCTACAGGAGACATGAAGTCATAAACAATGATATTCTTCGTTTACTGCTAGCTCATGCGACCCATTTTCCTGCAACTCCTCCTAAAATAATAGACCGACTGCAACCAAACTTGGTACACATAATGCATACCATTAGGCGAACAACTGCTGTCATGTATTAAACACCTACGACTAACGCTACAGTAGACATGAAGTCATAAACAATGACATTCTTGAACAACTGCAACATCATGTGAGCCAATTTCCTGCGCCTCCTCTTAAAATAATGGACTGAATGCAACAACACTTGGTACACATACCGCTGTCATGAAATAAAAACCTACGACTTACGCTACAGGAGACATTAAGTCATAAACAATGATATTCTTCAATTACTGCTACATCATGAGAGCCATTTTCCTGCACCACCTCCTCCTAAAGTAATCGACCGACTGCAACCAACCTTGGTACACATACTGCTTACTTTTAGGCGGACAACCGCTGTCATGAATTAAACACCTACGACTTTCGCAACAGGAGACATGAAGTCATAAACAATGACATTCTTGAACAACTGCAACATCATGTGAGCCAATTTCCTGCGCCTCCTCTTAAAATAATGGACTGAATGCAACAACACTTGGTACACATACCGCTGTCATGAATTAAAAACCTACGACTTACGCTACAGACGTCATGAAGTCATAAACAATGATATTCTTGATATACTCCTACATCATGTGAGCCATTTTGCTGGACCTCCTCCCAAAATAATGGACCGCTGCAACCAAAATTGGTGCACATACTGCTTACTATTAGGCGAACAACCGCTCTCATGAATTAAACACCTACGACTTACGCTACAGGATGCATGATGTCATAAACAATGATAATCTTGAATTACTGCAACATCGTGCGAGCCATTTTCCTCACCTCCTCCTAAAATAATAGACCAACTGCAACCAAACTTGGCGCACATACTGCTTACTATCAGGCGAACAACTGCTGTCATGAGGTAAACACCTACGACTTACGCTACAGGAGACATTAAGTCATAAACAATGATATTCTTCAATTACTGCTACATCATGAGAGCCATTTTCCTGCACCACCTCCTCCTAAAATAATGGACCGACTGCAACCAAACTTGGTACACATACTGCTTACTATTGGGCGAACAACCGCTGTCATGTATTAAACACCTACGACTAACGCTACAGTAGAAATGAAGTCATAAACAATGATATTCTTGAATTACTGCTACATCATGCGAGCCATTTTCGTGCACCTCCTCCTAAACTAATGGACCGAATGCAACTAAATTTGGTACACATACTGCTTACTATCAGGCGAACAACCGCTGTCATGAATTAAATGCCTACGACTTACGCTACAGTAGACATGAAGTCATTAACTATGATATTCTTGATTTTCTGCAACATCATGTGAGCCAATTTCCTGCGCCTCCTCTTAAAATAATGGACTGAATGCAACAACACTTGGTACACATACCGCTCTCATGAATTAAAAACCTACGACTTACGCTACAGACGTCATGAAGTCATAAACAATGATAATCTTGAATTACTGCCACATCATGCAAGCCATTTTCGTGCACCTCCTCCTAATCTAATGGACCGAATGCAACTAAATTTGGTACACATACTGCTTACTATCAGGCGTACAACCGCTGTTATGAATTAGACACCTAAGACCTACGCAACAGGAGACATGGAGTCATAAACAATGATATTCTTGAATTACTGCTACATCATACGAGCAATTTTCCTGCATCTACTCCTAAAATAATGGACCGACTGCAACCAAACTTGGTACTTATACTGCTTACTATCAGGCGAAACAACGCTGTCATGAATTAAACACCTACGACTTACGCTACAGAAGGCATGAAGTCATAAACAATGTAAACAATGATAATCTTGAATTACTGCTACATCGTGCGAGCAATTTTCCTGCACCTCCTCCAAAAATAATGGACCGACAGCAACCAAACTTGGTAAACATACTGCTTACTATTAGGCGAACAACCGCTGTCATGACGTAAAGACATACGGCTTACGCTACAGAAGTCGTGAAGTCTTAAACAATGATATTCTTCAATTACTGCTACATCATGAGAGCCATTTTCCTGCACCACCTCTTCCTAAAATAATCGACCGACTGCAACGAACCTTGGTACACATACTGCTTACTATTAGGCAAACAACCGCTGTCATGAATTAAACACCTACGACTTTCGCTACAGGAGACATGAAGCCATAAACCATGATATTCTTGAATTACTGCTACATCATGCGAGCCATTTTCATGCACCTCCTCCTAAAATAATGGACTGAATGCAACCAAACTTCGTACACATACTGCTTACTATTAGTCGAACAACCGCTGTCATGAATTAAACACCTACGACTTCCGCTACAGGAGGCATGAAGTCATAAACAATGATAATCTTGAATTACTGCTACATCGTGCGAGCCATTTTCCTGCACCTCCTCTTAAAATAATGAACCGACTGCAACCAAACTTGGTACACATACTGCTTGCTATTAGGCGAACAACTGCTGTCATGAATTAAACACCTACGACTTACGCTACAGGAGAGATGAAGTCATAAACAATGATATTCTTGAGTTACTGCAACATCATTCGAGCCAATTTCCTGCACCTTCTCCTAAAACAGTGGACCGACTGCAACTTAACTTGGTACACCTACTGCTTACTATTACGCGAACAACCGCTGTCATGCCTTAAACCCCTACGACTTACGCTACAGGAGACATAAACTCATAAATAATTAAATTCTAGAATTAGTGCTACATCATGCGAGCAATTTTCCTGCACCTCCTCCTACAATAATGGACCGAATGCAACCAGACTTGGTACACAATCTGCTTAATCGACCGACTGCAACAAAACTTGGTACACATACTGCATACTATCAGGCGAACAATTGCTCTCATGAATTAAACACCTATGACTTTCGCAACAGAAGACATGAAGTCATAAACAATGATATTTTTGAATAACTGCTACACCATGTGAGCAATTTTCCTGCACCTCCTCCTAACATAATGGACCGACTGCAACCAAACTTGGCACACATACTGCTTACTATCAGGCGAACAACTGCTGTCATGAGGTAAACACCTACGACTTACGATACAGAAGACATGAAGTCATAAACAATGATATTCTTCGATTACTGCTAGTTCATACTAATAGGCGAACAACTGCTGTCATGAATTAAACACCTACACCTTACGCTTTAGGAGACATGAAGTCATTAACAATGATATTTTTGAATTCCTGCTACATGATGTGAGACATTTTCCTGCACCTTCTCATAAAATAAAGGATCGACAGCAATCAAACTTGGTACACATACTGATTACTATTAGTCGTACAACCGCTGTCATGAATTCAACACCTACGACTTACGCTACAGGAGACATGAAGTAATAAAAATGATATACTTCAATTACTGCTACATCATGAGAGCCATTTTCCTGCACCTCCACATAAAATAATGGACTTACTGCAACCACACTTGGTCCACATACTGCTTACTATTAGGCGAACAACTGCTGTCATGAATTAAACACATACGACTTACGCTACAGGAGACATGAAGTCAAAACCTATGATATTCCTGAATTACTGCTACATCATGTGAGCAGTTTTCCTGCGCCTCCTCTTAAAATAATCAACCGACTGCAACCAAACTTGTTACACATAATGCATACTATTAGGCGAACAAACGCTGTCCTGAATTAAACACCTACGACTTCCGCTACAATAGACATGAATTCATAAACAATGATATTATGGAAATACTGCTAAATCATTCGAGCCATTTTCCTGCACCTTCTCCTAAAATAATGGACTGACTGCAACCAAACTTGGTACACATACGGCTTACTATTAGTCGAACAACCGCTGTCATGAATTAAACACCTACGACTTACGCTACAGGAGGCATGAAGTCATAAATAATGATAATCTTGAATTACTGCTACAACATGCGAGCCTTTTTCCTGCACCTGCACCTAAATTAATGGACATACTGCAACCAAACTTGGTACACATACTGACTACTATTAGTCGATCAACCGCTGTCATGAATTCAACACCTACGACTTACGCTACAGGAGACATGAAGTCATAAACAAGGATATTCTTGAATTACTGCTACATCATGTGAGAAATTTTTCTGCACCTCCTAATATAATAATGGACCGACTGCAACCAACCTTGGTACACATACTGCTTACTTTTAGGCAAACAACCGCTGTCATGAATTAAACACCTACGACTTACGCTACAGGAGACATGAAGTCATAAACAATGATATTCTTGAATTACTGCTACATCATTCGAGCCATTTTCCTGCACCTTCTCCTAAAATAAGCACCGACTGCAACCAAACTTAGTACACATACTGCTTACTATTACGCAAACAACCGCTGTCATGACCTAAACACCTACGACTTTCGCTACAGGAGACATGAAGCCATAAACCATGATATTCTTGAATTACTGCTACATCATGCGAGCCATTTTCATGCACCTCCTCCTAAAATAATGGACTGAATGCAACCAAACTTCGTACACATACTGCTTACTATTAGTCGAACAACCGCTGTCATGAATTAAACACCTACGACTTCCGCTACAGGAGGCATGAAGTCATAAACAATGATAATCTTGAATTACTGCTACATCGTGCGAGCCATTTTCCTGCACCTCCTCTTAAAATAATGAACCGACTGCAACCAAACTTGGTACACATACTGCTTGCTATTAGGCGAACAACTGCTGTCATGAATTAAACACCTACGACTTACGCTACAGGAGAGATGAAGTCATAAACAATGATATTCTTGAGTTACTGCAACATCATTCGAGCCAATTTCCTGCACCTTCTCCTAAAACAGTGGACCGACTGCAACTTAACTTGGTACACCTACTGCTTACTATTACGCGAACAACCGCTGTCATGCCTTAAACCCCTACGACTTACGCTACAGGAGACATAAACTCATAAATAATTAAATTCTAGAATTAGTGCTACATCATGCGAGCAATTTTCCTGCACCTCCTCCTACAATAATGGACCGAATGCAACCAGACTTGGTACACAATCTGCTTACTATTAGGCGAACAACCGCTGTCATGAAATAAACACCTACGACTTACGCTACAGGAGACATGAAGTCATAAACAATTATATTCTTTAATAACGGCTGCATCATGTGAGGCATTTTCCTGCACCTACTCCTAAAATAATGGCCCGACTGCAACCACACTTGGTACACATACTAGTTAGTATCAGGCGAACAACCGTTGTCATGAATTAAACACCTACGACTTACGCTACAGGAGACATGATGTCATAAACTATGATATTCTTGAATTACTGCTAAATCATGCGAACCATTTTCCTGCACCTCCACCTAAAATAATGGTCCGTCTGCAACCAAACTTGGTACACTTACTGCTAACTATTAGGCGAACAACCGCTGTCACGAATTAAACATCTACCATTTACCCGACAGGAGACATGAAGACCTAAACAATGAAATTCATGATTTACTACTACATCATGTGAGCCACTTACCTCCACCTCCTCCTAAAATAGTTTACCGACTGCAACCAAACTTGGTACACATACAGCTTACTATTAGGCGAACAACCGCTGTGATGAATTAAACACCTACGACTTACGCTACAGGAGACATGAAGTCATAACCTATGATATTCTTGAATTACTGCTAAATCATGCGAGGCCTTGTTCTGCACCCCTCCTAAAATAATGGACCGACTGCAACCAAACTTGGTACACATACTGCTTACTATTTTATTTATTTATTTATTCTGTTCCATAGGACCCACTTCAGGAGTAAGACTCCATGGTCATGGAACAAGTCAATACATTAATTGTTACACAATAATGGTAACAGAAAAAGTGAAAAGAATCAATAAAAAAAATTAGCTTAATTGTTTAACTTTTCTAGGAGTCCCTCGACAGAATAAAAGGAGTGAGCCACGAGGTAGGTCTTCAATTTAGATTTGAAAGCATGTGGATTAGTGCTAAGATTCTTAAGTTCTTGTGGCAGCTTATTGAAAATGGATGCCGCAGAATACTGCACCCCTTTCTGCACAAGTTTTAAGGTGGTGCGGTGCAAATGTAGATTAGACATCTGTCTAGTATTCACCGAGTGAAAGCTACTAACTCGTGGGAATAAGCTGATATTATTAACAACAAACGACATTAAAGAGAAAACGTATTGTGACGCCAGAGTCAAAATTCCCAGACTACTGAAAAGGGGTCGACATGACGTTCGCGAACTTACACCAGATATTGCTCGAACCGCCCGTTTTTGAGCCAGAAATATCCTTTTTGCATCAGGCGAGTTACCCCAAAAAACAATGCCGTACGTCATAAGTGAGTGAAAGTAAGCGAAATAGACTACTTTTCGTGTTGAAAAATCACTTATCTCAGATATTGTTCTAATGGTAAATATAGCAGAATTTAGTTTTGGAACAAGATCCTGAACATGGGCTTTCCATGACAGCTTACTGTCTATATGAACACCTAGAAATTTGAACTGTTCAGTCTCACTTATCACATGCCCATTATGTGTAATCATAATGTCAGATTTCGTCAAATTATGTGTTAGAAATTGTAAGAACTGAGTTTTACTGTGATTTAACATCAACTTGTTTTCTATTAGCCATGAACTTATCTCTTGAACTGCATTATTTGATGCTGTGTCAGTATTACGAGCAACATCCTTCACTACCAAGCTGGTATCATCAGCAAACAAAAATATTTTACAATCACCTGTTATACTCGAAGGCATATCATTTATATAAATAAGAAACAGCAATGGTCCCAAAACAGACCCCTGGGGCACCCCATACTTAATTGTGCCCCATTGGGATTGCACGTCATAGCCATTTTCTACATTGCGCAGAATAACCTTCTGTTGTCTATTATTAAAGTAAGCGGTGAACCAGTTGTGGGCTACTCCCCGTATTCCATAATGTTCCAACTTCTGCAACAATATTTTGTGATCAACACAATCAAACGCTTTTGTTAAATCAAAGAAGACGCCTAATGTCCGTAGCCTCTTATTTAACCCATCAAGTGCCTCACAGAGAAACGAAAATATAGCGTTTTCGGTCGTTAAACCACTTCTAAAACCAAACTGTACGTTTGACAGGAAATTATGTGAACTGAAATGATCAGTTAACTACTAGGCGAACAACCGTTGTCATCTATTAAACGCCTACCACTTACGCTACAAGAGACATGAAATCATAAACAATGATATTCTTGATTTAATGCTACATCATGTGAGACATTTTCCTGCACCTCCTCCTAAAAAAATGGACCGACTGCAACCAACCTTGGTACACATACTGCTTACTATTAGGCGAACAACCGCTGTCATGTATTAAACACCTGCGACGTACGCTACAGGAGACATGAAGTCATACACAATGATATTCTTGAATTACTGTTACATCATGTTAGCCATTATCCTCCACCTCCTCCTAAAATAATGGACCGCCTGCAACCAAACGTAGTACACATACTGCTTACTATTAGGCGAACAACCGCTGACGTGAATTCAACACCTACGACTTACGCTATAGGAGACATGAAGTCATAAACAAAGATATTCTTCAAATACTGCTACATCATGCGAGCCATTTTCCTGCACCCCCTCCTAAAATAATCGACCGACTGCAACAAAACTTGGTACACATACTGCTTACTATTAGGCGAACAGCCGCTGTCATGAGTTAAGCACCTACGATTTCCGCTACAGGAGGTATGAAGTCATAAACAACGATATTCTTGAATTATTGCTACATCATGCGAGCCATTTTCCTGCACCTCCTCCTAAAATAATGGACCGACTGCAACCAATCTTGGTACCCATACTGCTTACTATTAGGCGAAAAACCGCTGTCATGACGCAAACACCTTCGACTTACGCTACAGGAAACATGAAGTCATAAACAATGATATTCTTGAATTACTGCTACATCATTCGAGCCATTTTCCTGCACCTCCTCCTAAAATAATGGACCGACTGCAACCAACCTTGGTACACATACTGCTTACTATTAGGCGAACAGCTGCTGTCATGAATAAAATACTTACGACTTACGCTACAGGAGGCATGAAGTCATAAACAATGACATTCTTGAATTACTGTTACATCATTCGAACCATTTTCCTGCACCTTCTCCTAAAATAATGGAGCGAATGCAACCAAACTTGGTACACATACTGCTTACTATTACGCGAACAACCGCTGTCTTGAATTAAACACCTATGACTTACGCTACAGGAGACATGAAGTCATAAACAATGATATTCTTGAATAACTGCTACGTCATGCGTGCCATTTTCCTGCACTTCCACCAAAAATAATGGACCGACTGCAACCACACTTGGTACACATACTGCTTACTATTAGGCGAACAACCGCTGTCATGAATTAAACGCCGGCCGCGGTGGCCGAGGTGAGTGAGGCGCTCCAGTCACGGTCAGTACGTCCCCTACGGTCGGGGGTTCGAATCCCCCCTCGGGCATGGATATTTGTGCCGTCCTAGTTCGTAAGTAGTTCATAAGTAGTTTGTAAGTTTAGGGACTGATGACCCCGTAGTTAAGTCCCATAAGCTTAACAAACATTTGAACATTTTTTTGAACATTAATTAAACACCTACCACTCATGCTACAGGTGACACGAAGTCGTAAACTACGATATTCTAGAATTACTCCAAAACCATGAGAGACATCTTCCTGCACCTCCTCCTAAAGTGGAGGACCGACTTCAACCAAACTCGGTACACAATCTGGTTACTATCAGGCGAACACCCGCTGTCACGAATTAAACACCTACCACTCACGCTGCAGGAGACACGAAGTCGTAAACTACGATATTCTTGAATTACTGCAAAACCAAGCGAGCCATCTTCCTGCACCTTCCCCTAAAGTAGTGGACCGACTGCAACAAAACTCGGCACACATACTGCTTACTATCAGGCGAACAACTGCTGACATGAATTAAAAACCTACCACTCAAGCTACAGGAGACACGAAGTCGTAAACTACGATATTCTTGAAATTCTGCAAAACAATGCGAGCCATCTTCCTGCACCTCCTCCTGAAGTAGTGGACCGACTGCAACCAAACTAGGTACACATACTAACTACTATCAGGCGAACAACCGCTGTCATGAATTAAACACCTACCACTCACGCTACAGGAGACACGAAGTCGTAAACTACGATATTCTTGAATTACTGCAAAACCATGCGAGCCATCTTCCTGCACCTCCTCCTAAAGTAGTGGACCGACTGCAACCAAAATCGGTACACATACTGCTTACTATCAGTCGAACAACCGCTGTCATGAATTAACCACCTACCACTCACGCTACAGGAGACACAAATTGGTAAACTACGATATTCTTTAATTACTGCAAAACCATGCGGGCTATCTTCCTGCACCTCCTCCTCCAGTAGTGGACCGACTGCAACCAAACACGGTACACATACTGCTTACTATCAGGAAAACAACCGCTGTGATGAATTAAACACCTACCACTCACACTACAGGAGACACGAAGTCGTAAACTACGATGTTCTTGAATTACTGCAAAACCATACGAGCCATCTTCCTGCACCTCCTTCTAAAGTAGTGGACCGACTGCAACCAAACTCGGTACACATACTCCTTACTATCAGGCGAACACACGCTGTCATGAATTAAACACCAACCACTCACGCTACAGGAGACACGAAGTCGTAAACTACGATATTCTTGAATTACTGCAAAACCATGCAAGCAATCTTCCTGCACCTCCTCCTAAAGTAGTGGACCGACTGCAACCCAACTTGGTACACATACTGCTTACTATCAAACCAACAACCGCTGTCATGAATTAAACACCTACCACTCACGCTAGAGGAAGCACGAAGTCGTAAACTACGATATTCTTGAATTACTGCAAAACCATGCGAGCCATCTTCCTGCACCTCCTCCTAAAGTAGTGGACCGACTGCAACCAAACTCGGTACACATACTGCTTACTATCAGGCGAACACCCGCTGTCATGAATTAAACACCTACCACTCACGCTACAGGAGACACGAAGTCGTAAACTACCATTTTCTTGAATTACTGCAAAACCATGCGAGACATCTTCCTGCACCTCCTCCTAAAGTAGAGGACCGACTGCAACCAAACTCGGTACACATACTACTTACTATCAGGCGAACAACCGCTGTCATGAATTAAACACCTACCACTCACGCTACAGGAGACACGATGCCGTAAACTAAGATATTCTTGAATTATTGCAAAAACATTCGAGCCATCTTCCTGCACCTCATCCTAAAGCAGTGGAACGACTGCAACCAAACTCGGTACACATACTGCATACTATCAGGCGAACAACCGCTGTCATGAATTAAACACCTATCACTCACACTACAGGAGACACGAAGTCGTAAACTACGATATTCTTGAATTACTGCAAAACCATGCGAGCCATCTTCCTGCACCTCCTCCTAAAGTAGTGGACCGACTGCAACCAAAATCGGTACACATACTGCTTACTATCAGTCGAACAACCGCTGTCATGAATTAACCACCTACCACTCACGCTACAGGAGACACAAATTGGTAAACTACGATATTCTTTAATTACTGCAAAACCATGCGGGCTATCTTCCTGCACCTCCTCCTCCAGTAGTGGACCGACTGCAGCCAAACACGGTACACATACTGCTTACTATCAGGAAAACAACCGCTTTGATGAATTAAACACCTACCACTCACACTACAGGAGACACGAAGTCGTAAACTACGATGTTCTTGAATTACTGCAAAACCATACGAGCCATCTTCCTGCCCCCTCAGGGGCTCAGCATTAATTTGCTGAGTACGGGCTTGGCGAACCCGGGGTCCTGAGCTGTGGGCTGTGTCGCGCCAACAGTCCGCTACACCGTAAGCTCTGTGCGTGCTTCAACGACCATCGTTCGGCGCGACGGTGGAACGTTGTACGTTTCAGAGCCCGGGGATCTTGGCTTAATCGCCCGGGTCGCGAGGACGGTACAAACCTCTATAAAAAAACCCTCAATCTCAAGGTGTGCTACGTGCCGAGGAGATGCATGTCTGTTGAGGTTGAACAGCCGCTAGCGAGCAACCTCTGAGGAACCTGCCGCACCTCAGTTGTATAAGGCTTACCCAGGCAAGCGGGGCTCTGCCTGGGTGGACCTTTAGTTCCCTAGCTGCTCGTGGGACGAACATGAAACGAGCACTCAATAGCGTCGCCACACGCAAACATGGCGTCTCAAAGCGTGGTAAGAATGACTTTAATGCGGTAGAGTATGATCCCCAAACGTTCCCTTCCCTGGCTACACCATGGGAGGAACGTCGGGCAAAACAGAAGGGTGAGGCCTATGCTCCGAAATACCTTGTCTGTACCCGTACTGATGGAGAATCGTTTAAGAACACAAAGCCCTTGTTTTTCGTGGAGAACTTGGAAGACAAGTTCGGTGAGGTTGAAGGAATGTCCAAGATGCGCTCTGGGTCAGTCTTAATTACGACGTCATCCCCAGCCCAGTCACGGGCATTGCTTGCCTGTGACAAGCTGGGTGATGTTTCCGTAACAATAACGCCACATAAGACCTTGAATATGGTCCAGGGGATAATATTCCATAAAGACCTGTTGCTGCAGTCCGATGAAGAACTACGTGCTAACTTGGAACGCCGGGGAGTACATTTTATTCGGCGAGTCCATAGGGGTCCGAAGGAGAATAGGGTCGCGACCGGTGCCTTCATCTTGGCTTTCGAGGGTGATTCATTGCCCGAGAAGGTCAAGGTGATGGTCTACCGGATCGACGTAAAGCCCTACGTCCCTCCCCCTATGCGTTGTTTCAAGTGCTGGAGGTTTGGGCACATGTCCTCCCGATGCGATGCCAATCCTACGTGTCGGGAGTGCGGACGTGCAGTCCATCCAAACGTCCCTTGCACCCCTCCTCCAGTATGTGTAAACTGCGGCCAGCATCACTCCCCGTGCTCAACTATGTGCTCGGTATTGCAGCAAGAGCGGAAGATTATGGAATACAAGACCCGGGACAGACTGACCTACTCAGAAGCAAAACGGAAGTATCAAAAGCTCCATCCCGTTCATCTGACCACTTCCTATGCCACAGCAGCCTCGTCGTCACCCTTAGTGCCTCGAGTACCGCGTACTGAACCACTGCAAGTGGGCTCCCACGCCCAATCAACTACCCCTGCCCCCTTACCAGCTGGGGGCACTTCCTCTTCGGTGGCTCCCACTCTTTTCACAGTGGGAGCAACAACCCCACAAACATTGGGGACACCAGTCCCCACCTCTAAGTCGGAGAAGGAGAAGCCTTCTCCTGCCCCTCTCGCTCGGAAGGGGTCCCTTGGGACACTCCCTTCCGAGGCTTCTCCACATGGCAAAGAGGATCCCAGCAAATTGCTGCAGGATCCTCTCGTTGCTGACCGAAGGGCCTCCTGCTCTTCGTCAGCCCCTGAGACCATGCCTGAGAAGCCCTCCCGGCCCTTAAAACCCAAGGGCCAGCGAGAGGCTAAGAAAAAATCAACAAGAAAAAAAGAACCCTTGGTGGCTCCAAAGCCACATATACCCTCATCCTCTGGTTCAGAGGATGAGGTAAAGATCCTCGCTTCCCCCGAGGATCTTGCACTTACTGATCCAATAGATCATATGGATCATGAACCTATTGATGCTGAACTCAAGGCAGACGGCGATGCAATGGAATAACCTGCTCCTCAGCTACTATTTATGGCATCTCAGCTAGACGACAAAGTTATTCTCCAATGGAATATCGGCGGTTTCTTCCACCGCTTAGCTGAGTTGCAGCAGTTGTTATGCCACATCCCGGTGTTTTGTATAGCACTGCAGGAAACTTGGTTTCCTGTTCAGAGGACCCCAGCCCTTCGAGGCTATCGGGGCTTTTACCGTAACCGCGATATATACGATAGGGCTTCGGGTGGTGTCGCTGTTTACGTCCTCGCAACGGTCCCAAGCGCTGCTGTGCCTCTCCAAACGACCTTAGAGGCAGTCGCTGTTCGCATCCGAGCGGGACAGGAATTCACCGTCTGTTCCATTTACCTTCCCCCGGATGCAACCGTCTCCACTACTGATGTTGCTGCAGTAGTAGCGCAACTGCCCCCACCATTTCTCCTCCTGGGGGATTTCAATGCCCACCACCCGTTATGGGGTGGAACGCAGACGACGGTTCGTGGTAGGGACGTCGAGACACTTCTGTCCCAGCAGGACATCTGTCTTTTAAACACTGGGGCCCCCACGCATTTTTGCGTGGCGCGAGGCACTTACTCGGCAATCGACCTCTCTTTATGTAGTCCGACTTTGCTCCCACATTTTCGCTGGAGGACCCATTATGACCTTTGCGGCAGCGACCATTTTCCTATCCTTGTGTCGCACCTGCACTTCCAACCTGCAGGCAGCCCACCTCGATGGTCCCTCTGTCGAGCTAATTGGCGGGATTATACGTCCACTGCTACTTTTCCTGTACCATTGCCTGCCAATGTGGACATAGCGGTTGGTCAAGTCACTGCTGCTATCGTTTCCGCCGCTGAAGCCACTGTTCCCACCACTTCTGGCACCCCTCGGCGCAGGTCTGTGCCCTGGTGGACGCCAGAGATTGCTGCAGCCATCCGGGAGCGTCGGCGAGCGCTACAGCGCCATCGACGCCACCCCACCTTGGACAACCTGATAGCCTTCAAACGGCTACGGGCCCGAGCTCGACAGCTCATTCGCCAGAGCAAACAGGACAGCTGGGAGAGGTATGTAGCCAGCATCGGCTCTCGTGCTTCACCATCTCAGGTGTGGTCCCACGTACGACGCCTCTTTGGGTACCGCACGTCAGCAGTGATCCCCAACTTACGGATCAGGGGTACTGTATGCACTGACGCCACTGCCATTGCTGAGCATATGGCGGAGCATTATGCTCGCAATTCCGCAACTGCGGCATACAGTGAAGACTTCCGTGCACTGAAAGAGAGGGTAGAACAGCGACGGCTGTCATTTCACACACGTCGAACAGAATCGTACAACTCTGCTTTTAATAAATGGGAATTCGACACTGCCCTTGCTGCATGCCCCGATACCTCTCCAGGTCCGGACAGGATCCACAGCCAGTTCCTTCGGCACCTTTCTGTGGAGTTTCAGCACCAGCTTCTCGCCATGTTTAACCGTTTATGGGTGGAGGGGGCTTTCCCGTCACAATGGCGAGAAAGCATCGTTCTTCCCGTGATCAAACCTGGTGCTGATCCACAGGTGGCTGATAGTTACCGCCCAATCAGCCTCACCAACGTTCTGTGCAAACTATTTGAACGTATGGTGAGCCGGCGGCTTATGTGGGTACTTGAACATCGGGGTCTGTTGTCCCCACGCCAAGGGGGTTTCCGCCAATGTCGCTCCACTGTTGACAACTTAGTGGCTCTGGAGTCCGCCATTCGTTCGGCATTTAGCAGGCGTGAGCACCTTGTTGCCGTCTTTTTTGACCTCAGGAAGGCCTACGATACCACTTGGCGCCACCACATTCTGGCTACACTGCACGCTTGGGGCTTGAGAGGTCCGCTGCCGGTTTTTATTCAGAACTTCCTTTCCCTCCGATCCTTTCGAGTACGGGTTGGTACTTCTCTCAGCTCCTGTCGCATCCAGGAGAACGGTGTCCCACAGGGCTCTGTCCTTAGTGTACCCCTATTTCTCATTGCCATTAATGGACTTGCTGAGGCAGTGGGGTCGTCGGTTTCTTCCTCCTTGTTCGCCGATGACTTCTGCCTATACTTCAGCTCAGCTAGCATTGGGGTAGCTGAAAGGCGTTTACAGGGAGCCATTCGAAAAGCGCAGTCGTGGGCCTCAACCCATGGGTTCCAGTTTTCTCCATCTAAAACCCGGGTTATGCACTTCTGCCGCCGTCGAGCTGTCCATTTGGACCCAGAGCTATATTTATATGATGAACTTCTTCGTGTCGAAGAGACTCACCGATTTCTTGGCATGCTCTTCGACAGCCGGCTCACTTGGGCGCCCCATCTTCGCCAGCTCAAGCAGAAGTGCATGCGGTACCTTAACATTCTACGCTGCCTCAGCCACACTAGTTGGGGAGCCGCTCGTTCGAGTCTTATGCAGCTCTATAGAGCGCTGATACAATCACGGTTAGACTACGGGAGCTTTGTGTATGGTTCGGCAGCCCCATCCGCATTGCAGGCCTTGGACCCAGTACACCATAGTGGCGTCCGTCTAGCGACGGGTGCCTTCCGTACAAGTCCCGTGACAAGTCTCCTTGCTGAAGCTGGGGTTCCCCCCCTCCGAATCCGCCGGCAGCAGCTACTGGCTTCATATGTCGCCCATCTTCATGCCTCACCTGATCACCCGAACCACAGGCTTCTGTTCCCAGCTGCTGTCCTCCCTTCCCCACAACGACGTCCACGGTCGGGTCTCCCGATTGCGGTTCGTGTTCGTTCCCTTCTTTCGTCCATCGCATCCCTTCCCATCCCTACCACATTCCGATACCTTTCATCTACACCTCCATGGTTCGTACCTCGCTTCCAGCTTCGGTTAGATTTGTCCAGTGACTCGAAAGCCTCAGTTTCGCCAATGGTCCTTCGTCGAAAGTTCCAGGCACTCGTAGATACTTTCCGTGGTGCAGAAGTCGTCTACACTGACGGCTCCGTTGTGGACGGACGTGCTGGGTACGCGTATGTTCATAGTGACCACATTGAGCAGCATTCCCTACCCTGTGGGACGAGCGTTTTCACAGCTGAGCTGGTGGCCATCTCGCGCGCTCTTTCACATTTCCACAACTGCCCCGGGGAGTCCATAGTTGTCTGTAGTGACTCCCTGAGTGGGCTGATGGCTCTAGGCCAGTATATGCCAAAGCACCAGTTGGTTCGGTCCATTCAGGACACCATATATACCCTCAGCGAATCAGGACGTTCGGTGGTTTTCCTTTGGACCCCAGGCCACGTAGGCATCCCAGGAAATGAACGGGTTGATTGCCTCGCCAAGCAGGCCACCACATCACGGCCCTTGAAGATAGGACTTCAAGAAAGAGATCTACGACTACAACTAACCCGTAAGGTTCTAGGGATTTGGACCTCGGAATGGGATGCTTTGAACGTTCCGAACAAGCTGCGTACCGTCAAGTCCACCACAGCTGTGTGGAGATCCTCCCTGCGAGCCTCTCGTAGGGAGTCTGTAGTCCTCTGCAGACTACGTATCGGACATACGTGGTTAACACACGGCTACCTTCTACGGAGAGAGGACCCACCAACTTGCCGTTGTGGTGCCCCATTGACTGTGGTCCACATTCTGGTGGACTGCTTACTTTTAGCCGACTTGAGGCAGACTTTTACGCTGCCTTGTGAGCTCCCATTGATTTTATCTGAAGATGTCTCTGTGATCGATCGTGTTTTAGGTTTTATTCGTGCGACTGGCTTCTATTGGTCTATTTAATGGTGGGGCCTATAGGCCCGCCTTGTCGGGCTTCACCCCTCCAGAACAATAGGCCGCTGTCATTTTACGGTTTACGACTTGCTTTAATTTAAAGATTTTAAAGTTTGCAGAGTGGCTGGCTCATCCTGTATTATCCTTGTGATCGGCCAGCCACACGATTCCGCTGCCTTGTTTTAGTTTTCTGTCTCTTTTGTCAACACTTGTCTTGTTCTTTGTTACGTCCTTTTACCATTGACTGTCTCTTTGAACTGGGAGTATACTGGACTTCGAGTGCTAAGCGACAAAAGGAAACTTTAAAAGTTTACTCTTAGCTGGGAACAGGGGACTGATAACCCAGCAGTTAAGTCCCCTTTAAACACACAACAACAACAACAACATCTTCCTGCACCTCCTTCTAAAGTAGTGGACCGACTGCAACCAAACTCGGTACACATACTCCTTACTATCAGGCGAACACCCGCTGTGATGAATCAAACACCAACCACTCACGCTACAGGAGACACGAAGTCGTAAACTACGATATTCTTGAATTACTGCAAAACCATGCAAGCAATCTTCCTGCACCTCCTCCTAAAGTAGTGGACCGACTGCAACCCAACTTGGTACACATACTGCTTACTATCAAGCCAACAACCGCTGTCATGAATTAAACACCTACCACTCACGCTAGAGGAAGCAGAAGTCGTAAACTACGACATTCTTGAATTACTGCAAAACCATGCGAGCCATCTTCCTGCACCTCCCCCTAAAGTAGTGGACCGACTGCAACCAAACTCGGTACACATACTGCTTACTATCAGGCGAACACCCGCTGTGATGAATTAAACACCAACCACTCACGCTACAGGAGACACGAAGTCGTAAACTACGATATTCTTGAATTACTGCAAAACCATGCAAGCAATCTTCCTGCACCTCCTCCTAAAGGAGTGGACCGACTGCAACCCAACTTGGTACACATACTGCTTACTATCAAGCCAACAACCGCTGTCATGAATTAAACACCTACCACTCACGCTAGAGGAAGCAGAAGTCGTAAACTACGATATTCTTGAATTACTGCAAAACCATGCGAGCCATCTTCCTGCACCTCCCCCTAAAGTAGTGGACCGACTGCAACCAAACTCGGTACACATACTGCTTACTATCAGGCGAACACCCGCTGTTATGAATTAAACACCTACCACTCACGCTACAGGAGACACGAATTGGTAAACTACGATATTCTTTAATTACTGCAAAACCTAGCGGGCCATCTTCCTGCACCTCCTCCTAAAGTAATGGACCGACTGCAACCAAACTCGGTACACATACTGCTTACTATCAGGCGAACAACCGCTGTCATGAATTAAACACCTACCACTCACACTACAGGAGACACGAAGTCGTAAACTACGATGTTCTTGAATTACTGCAAAACCATGCGAGCCATCTTCCTGCACCTCCTTCTAAAGTAGTGTACCGACTGCAACCAAACTCGGTACACATACTCCTTACTATCAGGCGAACACCCGCTGTGATGAATTAAACACCAACCACTCACGCTACAGGAGACACGAAGTCGTAAACTACGATATTCTTGAATTACTGCAAAACCATGCGAGCCATCTTCCTGCACCTCCTCCTAAAGTAGTGGACCGACTGCAACCAAACTCGGTACACATACTGCTTACTATCAGGCGAACACCCGCTGTCATGAATTAAACACCTACCACTTACGCTACAGAAGACACGAATTGGTAAACTACGATATTCTTTAATTACTGCAAAACCTAGCGGGCCATCTTCCTGCACCTCCTCCTAAAGTAGTGGATCGACTGCAACCAAACTCGGTACACATACTGCTTACTATCAGTCGAACAACCGCTATCATGAATTAAACACCTACCAGACACGCTACAGGAGACACGATGTCGTAAACTACAATATTCTTGAATTACTGCAAAACCATGGGAGCCATCTTTCTGCACCTCTGCACACTGCACACTGCAAAACCTAGCGGGCCATCTTCCTGCACCTCCTCCTAAAGTAGTGGACCGACTGCAACCAAACTCAGTACACATACTGCTTACTATCAGTCGAACAACCGCTATCATGAATTAAACACCTACCAGACACGCTACAGGAGACACGATGTCGTAAACTACAATATTCTTGAATTACTGCAAAACCATGGGAGCCATCTTTCTGCCCCTCCTCCTAAAGTAGTGAACCGACTGCAACCAAACTCGGTACACATACTGCTTACTATCAGGCGAACAACCGCTGACATGAATTAAACACCTACAACTCACGCTACAGGGGACACGAAGTCGTAAACTACGATATTCTTGAATTACTGCAAAACCATGCGAGCCATCTACCTGCACCTCCTCCTAAAGTAGTGGACCGACTGACACCAAACTCGGTACACATACTCCTTACTATCAGGCGAACACCCGCTGTGATGAATTAAACACCAACCACTCACGCTACAGGAGACACGAAGTCGTAAACTACGATATTCTTGAATTACTGCAAAACCATGCAAGCAATCTTCCTGCACCTCCTCCTAAAGTAGTGGACCGACAGCAACCCAACTTGGTACACATACTGCTTACTATCAAGCCAACAACCGCTGTCATGAATTAAACACCTACCACTCACGCTAGAGGAAGCAGAAGTCGTAAACTACGATATTCTTGAATTACTGCAAAACCATGCGAGCCATCTTCCTGCACCTCCTCCTAAAGTAGTGGATCGACTGCAACCAAACTCGGTACACATACTGCTTACTATCAGTCGAACAACCGCTATCATGAATTAAACACCTACCAGACACGCTACAGGAGACACGATGTCGTAAACTACAATATTCTTGAATTACTGCAAAACCATGGGAGCCATCTTTCTGCACCTCTGCACACTGCACACTGCAAAACCTAGCGGGCCATCTTCCTGCACCTCCTCCTAAAGTAGTGGACCGACTGCAACCAAACTCAGTACACATACTGCTTACTATCAGTCGAACAACCGCTATCATGAATTAAACACCTACCACTCACACTACAGGAGACACGAAGTCGTAAACTACGATATTCTTGAATTACTGCAAAACCATGCAAGCAATCTTCCTGCACCTCCTCCTAAAGTAGTGGACCGACTGCAACCAAATCGGTACACATACTGCTTACTATCAGGCGAACAACCGCTGTCATGAATTAAACACCTACCACTCACACTACAGGAGACACGAAGTCGTAAACTACGATGTTCTTGAATTACTGCAAAACCATGCGAGCCATCTTCCTGCACCTCCTTCTAAAGTAGTGGACCGACTGCAACCAAACTCGGTACACATACTCCTTACTATCAGGCGAACACCCGCTGTGATGAATTAAACACCAACCACTCACGCTACAGGAGACACGAAGTCGTAAACTACGATATTCTTGAATTACTGCAAAACCATGCAAGCAATCTTCCTGCACCTCCTCCTAAAGTAGTGGACCGACAGCAACCCAACTTGGTACACATACTGCTTACTATCAAGCCAACAACCGCTGTCATGAATTAAACACCTACCACTCACGCTAGAGGAAGCAGAAGTCGTAAACTACGATATTCTTGAATTACTGCAAAACCATGCGAGCCATCTTCCTGCACCTCCCCCTAAAGTAGTGGACCGACTGCAACCAAACTCGGTACACATACTGCTTACTATCAGGCGAACACCCGCTGTTATGAATTAATCACCTACCACTCACACTACAGGAGACACGAATTGGTAAACTACGATATTCTTTAATTACTGCAAAACCTAGCGGGCCATCTTCCTGCACCTCCTCCTAAAGTAATGGACCGACTGCAACCAAACTCGGTACACATACTGCTTACTATCAGGCGAACAACCGCTATCATGAATTAAACACCTACCAGTCACGCTACAGGAGACACGAAGTCGTAAACTACGATATTCTTGAATTACTGCAAAACCATGGGAGCCATCTTTCTGCACCTCCTCCTAAAGTAGTGGACCGACTGACACCAAACTCGGTACAAATACTACTTACTATCAGGCGAACAACCGCTGTCATGAATTAAACACCTACCACTCACGCTACAGGAGACACGATGTCGTAAACTAAGATATTCTTGAATTATTGCAAAACCATTCGAGCCATCTTCCTGCACCTCATCCTAAAGCAGTGGAACGACTGCAACCAGACTCGGTACACATACTGCTTACTATCAGGCGAACAACCGCTGTCATGAATTAAACACCTACCACTCACACTACAGGAGACACGAAGTCGTAAACTACGATATTCTTGACTTACTGCAAAACCATGCGAGCCATCTTCCTGGACCTCCTCCTAAAGTAGTGGACCGACTGCAACCAAAATCGGTACACATACTGCTTACTATCAGGCGAACAACCGCTGTCATGAATTAAACACCTACCACTCACACTACAGGAGACACGAAGTCGTAAACTACGATGTTCTTGAATTACTGCAAAACCATGCGAGCCATCTTCCTGCACCTTCTTCTAAAGTAGTGTACCGACTGCAACCAAACTCGGTACACATACTCCTTACTATCAGGCGAACACCCGCTGTGATGAATTAAACACCAACCACTCACGCTACAGGAGACACGAAGTCGTAAACTACGATATTCTTGAATTACTGCAAAACCATGCAAGCAATCTTCCTGCACCTCCTCCTAAAGTAGTGGTCCGACTGCAACCCAACTTGGTACACATACTGCTTACTATCAAGCCAACAACCGCTGTCATGAATTAAACACCTACCACTCACGCTAGAGGAAGCAGAAGTCGTAAACTACGATATTCTTGAATTACTGCAAAACCATGCGAGCCATCTTCCTGCACCTCCCCCTAAAGTAGTGAACCGACTGACACCAAACTCGGTACACATATTACTTACAATCAGGCGAACAACCGCTGTCATGAATTAAACACCTACCACTCACGCTACAGGAGACACGAAGTCGTAAACTACGATATTCTTGAATTATTGCAAAACCATTCGAGCCATCTTCCTGCACCTCATCCTAAAGCAGTGGAACGACTGCAACCAAACTCGGTACACATACTGCTTACTATCAGGCGAACAACCGCTGTCATAAATTAAACACCTACCACTCACGCTACAGGAGACACGAAATCGTAAACTACGATATTCTTAAATTACTGCAAAACCATGGGAGCCATCTTCCTTCACCTCCTCCTAAAGTAGTAGACCGACTGTAACCAAACTCGGTACACATACAGCTTACTATCAGGCGAACAACCGCTGTCATGAATTAAACACCTACCACTCACGCTTACTGCAAAACCATGCGAGACATCTTCCTGCACCTCCTCCTAAAGTAGTGGACCGACTTCAACCAAACTCGATACACATACTGCTTACCATCAGGCGAAAAACCGCTGTCATGAATTAAACACCTACCACTCACGCTACAGGAGAGACGAAGCCCCTCAGGGGCTCAGCATTAATTTGCTGAGTACGGGCTTGGCGAACCCGGGGTCCTGAGCCGTGGGCTGTGTCGCGCCATCAGTCCGCTACACCGTAAGCTCTGTGCGTGCTTCAACGACCATCGTTCGGCGCGACGGTGGAACGTTGTAAGTTTCAGAGCCCGGGGATCTTGGCTTCATCGCCCGGGTCGCGAGGACGGTACAAACCTCTCTAAAATACCCCTCAATCTCAAGGTGTGCTACGTGCCGAGGAGATGCATGGCTGTTGAGGTTGAACAGCCGCTAGCGAGCAACCTCTGAGGAACCTGCCGCACCTCAGTTGTACAAGGCTTACCCAGGCAAGCGGGGCTCTGCCTGGGTGGACCTTCATTTCCCTAGCTGCTCGTGGGACCACGATGAAAAGAACCCAGAGTAACGCTGGTGGGCGTTTATCCACCGTCTCTAAGAAAGGAAAAGTAGAATTCAATGCTGAGACTTATGACCCCCAGTCGTTCCCTTCCTTGGCCACGCCATGGGAGGAACGCAGGTCTCGTAGCCGAGGACAACAATATGCTCCAAGGTATTTAGTATGTTCCAGGACTGATGGTGAATCTTTCGTGAACACAAAGCCTCTCTTTTTCGTCGAGAACTTGGAAGATAAGTTTGGAGAAGTAGACGGCATGTCGAAGATGCGATCGGGGGCAGTTTTAATAACGACGTCATCCCCAGCACAGTCACGGGCTTTGCTCGCCTGTGACAAGCTGGGTGATGTTCCCGTTACTATCACCCCACACAAAAGCCTGAACATGGTACAGGGTTTGATTTTTCATAGGGATCTCCTTTTGCAGTCAGATGACGAACTCCGCAAGAACTTGGAACGGCGAGGTGTCCACTTTGTAAGGC
Organism: Locusta migratoria; assembly: GCA_026315105.1. Classification (NCBI taxonomy): domain Eukaryota; kingdom Metazoa; phylum Arthropoda; class Insecta; order Orthoptera; family Acrididae; genus Locusta; species Locusta migratoria. The sequence goes on from CM048749.1 coordinate 378,308,144, forward strand.
GAGTCCATAGGGGTCCGAAGGACAACAGGGTCGCCACTGGTGCATTCATCTTGGCCTTCGAGGGCGACTCATTGCCTGAGAAGGTCAAGGTGATGATATACCAGTGTGACGTAAAGCCCTACGTTCCTCCCCCTATGCGCTGTTTTAAATGCTGGAGGTTTGGGCACATGTCCTCCAGGTGTACCGCCAACTCCACCTGTCGGGACTGTGGTCGTCCATCGCACCCGGACCTCCCTTGCACACCACCTCCCATTTGTGTTAACTGTGGACAGCAGCACCCACCTTGCTCGCCTACCTGCTCTGTACTGCACAAAGAAAGGAAGATCATGCAATACAAAACCATGGATCGGCTGTCTTATTCCGAGGCCAAGAGGAAATATGAGAAACTCCACCCGGTCAGCATCAAAACATCCTATGCAGCAGCCACGAAACCTTTTCCACAGACTAGTTTACCGTCAGTTCCGTCTGTCACAGTGGGCCCTCGAGCCCAACGGTCACCATCTGCCCCCTTGGTGGTAGGGGGCACATCTCACACTGTTGCTTCCATAGCCCCTGTCTTGGAAGCAAAAATCCCCCAACCAATGGGGACATCGGTCCCCACATGTGAGCCAGAGTCACAACAGCCTGCTCTGGCTCCTCGTGCTAGGAAGGGGTCGCTTGGATCCCTTCCCTCTAAGGTTTCTCCCGCTGAATCAGCGGATGCCAGTGGATGGCAGAAAGTACTTCCAGCTGGTCATAGGGCTGCACGCCGCTCCTCAGTCCTGGGGACTGAGCTGGCAGCGCCCTCCCAGCATGAGAAACCTAAAGAGAAGCGCGAAACGAAGAAGAAGAAGAAAGACAAGAAACCGCCTAAGGAGAAGGATACCCTGGTGGCAACCTTGCCCCCCTCAGGGGCTCAGCATTAATTTGCTGAGTACGGGCTTGGCGAACCCGGGGTCCTGAGCTGTGGGCTGTGTCGCGCCAACAGCCCGCTACACCGTAAGCTCTGTGCGTGCTTCAACGACCATCGTTCGGCGCGACGGTGGAACGTTGTTCGTTTCAGAGCCCGGGGATCTTGGCTTAATCGCCCGGGTCGCGAGGACGGTACAAACCTCTATAAAAAAAACCTCAATCTCAAGGTGTGCTACGTGCCGAGGAGATGCATGGCTGTTGAGGTTGAACAGCCGCTAGCGAGCAACCTCTGAGGAACCTGCCGCACCTCAGTTGTATAAGGCTTACCCAGGCAAGCGGGGCTCTGCCTGGGTGGACCCTTATTTCCCTAGCTGGTCGTGGGAACACGATGAAAAGACCACGAAACGTTGGCGGACGTACAACCGCCGTCTCTAAGCGCGGTAGAAGCGACTACAATGCTGAACAGTATGACCCCCAAACGTTTCCTTCCCTGTCTACACCGTGGGAGGAACGTAGGGCCAAAATTCAAGGTGAGGCTTACGCCCCGAAGTATTTAGTGTGCAGCCGTACAGATGGGGAATCTTTCATGTCCACGAAGCCAATGTTCTTCGTGGACCATTTGGAAGACAAATATGGTGAGGTCGATGGGTTGTCAAAGATGAGGTCTGGATCCGTTTTAATAACGACGTCATCCCCGGCCCAGTCACGGGCTTTGTTAGCCTGTGACAAGCTGGGTGATGTTTCCGTTTCCATTACACCACATAAGACCTTAAACATGGTCCAGGGCATCATTTTTCACAGAGATCTGCTGCTGCAATCAGACGATGAATTGAGAGCAAACTTGGAGCGGCGAGGTGTGCACTTCATCCGCCGTATCTATAGGGGTCCGAGGGACAAGAGGGTTGCCACCGGTGCCTTCATCGTGGCTTTCGAGGGCGATTCATTGCCTGAGAAGGTCAAGGTGATGGTTTACCGGGTCGACGTCAAGCCTTACGTTCCTCCCCCTATGCGCTGCTTCAAGTGCTGGAGGTTTGGTCACATGTCCTCCCGATGTGACGCCAACCCAACATGTCGGGAGTGTGGGCGTGCATCCCATCCAGACGCCCCCTGTACCCCACCTCCAGTGTGTGTCAATTGCAATCAGCAGCATCCACCTTGTTCGCCCGACTGTACTGTACTCCACAAAGAACGCAAGATCATGGAGTATAAGACCCTGGACCGGCTGACATACGCAGAGGCCAGACGCAAATATTTGAAGCTCCATCCCGTCACCATGACAACGTCTTACGCCACAGTAGCTTCATCGTCAGTCACCAGACCATCTGTGCCACGAATGCCACCGGGCCCCCAGGCCCGAGCTACTGCACCTGCCCCCTTGACAGTTGGGGGTACTACTCCTTCGGTTGCTCCCACATTTTTCACGTTGGGAGCAACAGACAAGCCATTGCGGGGGACGTCGGTCCCCACCCCAGCGCCGGAGAAACAACAGCCTTCTCCGGCTCCTCTCGCCCGGAAGGCGTCCCACGGGACACTCCCTTCCGAGGCTTCTCTTCATGGGAAAGTGGATCCCAGCAAATGGCTGAAGGATCCCGCGGCTGCTGATCGAGGGGCCTCCACCTCTTCGTCGGCAGCTGCAGCCCCTGTTGAGAAGCCCTCACGGCCCTTAACACCCAAGGGCCAGCGAGAGGCTAAAAGGAAAGACAAGAAGAAAAAGGATTCTTTGGTGGCTTCCAAGCCACCCACACCCACATCCTCAGAGGATGAAGTCAAGATCCTTGCCTCCGCTGAGGATCTCGCACTTCTTGATTCGCCCGAACGTAGGAACTCTGCACATCCAGAATCACCTATGGATTCTGTAGATCCTGACCATAAGGCGGCAGATGTTCCTATGGAATGATCTTCTCTCCTTTCTTTTGTTTTATGGCTTTACAGCGAGTAGAAAGAGTTATTCTCCAGTGGAATTGCGGCGGCTTCTTTAATCGCCTGGCCGAGCTGCGCCAATTACTGTGGCACTACCCTGCACTTTGTATTGCCCTACAGGAGACATGGTTTCCAGCACAGCGCAGCCCTGCCCTCCGTGGGTATCGGGGCTACTACCGCAACAGGACCCTTTACGACAGGGTGTCTGGCGGTGTGTGCCTATATATCCTGGACACTGTCCCAAGTGCCCCCGTGCCCCTCACAACCACTCTTGAGACAGTGGCTGTCAGAATTCGGGTAACACAAGAATTCACTGTCTGCAGCTTGTACCTTCCTCCGGATGAGGCCGTGTCTCTCAACACCCTTACTGCTCTGGTCTCGCAACTTCCTCCACCATTCCTCCTTTTGGGGGACTTCAATGCCCACAACCCTCTGTGGGGTGGACTCCAGACCACAGGCCGCGGTAGGGATGTTGAGACATTGTTGGCGCACCAAGACCTTTGCCTCCTGAATACAGGTGCCCCCACGCATTTTAGCGTGGCACAGGGCACGTATTCAGCGATCGACCTCTCCGTCTGCAGCCCCAGCCTTCGACCACACCTTGGTTGGCGTGTGCATGAGGACCTATGTGGCAGCGACCACTTTCCAATCTTTGTGTCGCTCCTGCGGTACCAAGCTGCAGACAGCTTACCCCGTTGGTGTCTCCGTAGGGCTGATTGGAGTGTGTATGCTTCAACTGCCGTCATTGCTCCACCGCTACCAGATGACATTGACGACGCAGTCCAGCAGGTGACTAATAGTATTGTCATGGCCGCTGAGTCGGCAGTTCCACAAACCACCGGTTCCCCTAGGCATAGGTCCGTGCCTTGGTGGACACCGGAGATTGCTGAGGCTATCCGGGAACGTCGGCGAGCGCTCCAGCGCCATCGACGCCACCCTTCCGTGGAGAATTTGGTGGCCTTTAAACGGCTCCGTGCGCGTGCTTGACGACTCGTACAGCAGAGTAAGCAGGATTCCTGGGAGCGGTATGTAGCCAGTATCGGCTCCCGCACCTCCCTGACTAAGGTATGGACGCAAGTCCGACGCGTCTTCGGATACCGCCCGCCGACAGGAATCCCGTCCCTCACCATCCAGGGTGTCCTCTGCACGCTCCCGACAGCTATCGCCGAGCACATGGCAGACCACTACGCACAATGCTCTGCGACTGCCATGTACAGTACTGACTTCCGCTCCCTCAAAGAGCGGGCCGAGCGAAAACGGCTCTCTTTCCGCACTCGTCGTCAGGAAATATACAACGACCCGTTTACTGAGTGGGAGTTCCGAACTGCCCTTGCTGCGTGTCCTGATACAACTCCAGGACCTGATAGGATTCACGGCCAATTCCTCCGACACCTTTCACCAGAGTTTCAACGCCACATTCTTGCCCTGTTTAACCATCTATGGGCAGAGGGCACTTTCCCGTCGCAGTGGCGGGAAAGCACTATCATCCCGGTGCTGAAACCTGGTGCAGATCCCCTGGTGGCTGACAATTACCGTCCGATCAGCCTCACCAACGTTCTCTGCAAGCTCTTCGAACGTATGGTGAGTCGGCGGCTTATGTGGATCCTTGAAGAGCACGGACTCCTTGCTCCACAACAAGGGGGCTTTCGCCAGGGCCGTTCTACCATTGACAACCTCGTGTCATTGGAGTCGGCCATTCGCACTGCCTTCGCTAGGCGTGAACATTTAGTTGCTGTATTTTTCGACCTTCGAAAGGCGTATGACACCACCTGGCGCCACCATATTTTAACAACTCTTCATGACTGGGGCCTACGGGGTGCCCTTCCTATTTTTATTCACAATTTCCTCTCCCATCGCTCGTTCCAGGTGAGGGTTGGGGCATCTTTTAGCTCCCCACGTATTCAAGAGAACGGTGTCCCACAGGGCTCCGTACTTAGCGTTCCATTGTTTTTAGTGGCGATAAACGGTCTCGCTGCGGCTGTGGGGTCATCAGTCAGTTGCTCCCTGTTCGCCGATGACTTCTGCCTGTATTTCAGCTCCGTTAGCATCGGCGTAGCTGAACGGCGGCTGCAGGGTGCCATCCGAAAGGCCCACTCATGGGCCTCTTCTCACGGATTTCAGTTCTCCGCACGGAAAACCCGCGTGATGCACTTCTGTCGCCGTCGGGTAGTTCACCCTGACCCAGAGCTCTACCTGGGTGGTGAACTACTTCAGGTTGAGGAAACACATCGCTTCCTGGGCATGGTCTTCGATGCCCGGCTGACATGGGTGCCACACCTACGTCAGCTGAGACAGAAGTGTTGGCGGCATTTAAATGTCCTTCGATGCCTCAGCCCTACTAGTTGGGGAGCAGCCCGTTCCACCCTTCTTCAGCTCTACAAGTCTCTTATTCTGTCTCGGCTTCATTACGGGAGCTTGGTTTATGACTCGGCAGCCCCTTCTGCCTTGCGAGTCCTAGACCCTGTTCACCACACAGGTGTGCGTCTCGCAACAGGGGCTTTTCGCACCAGTCCCGTAACGAGCCTTCTAGCTGAAGCTGGTGTTCCCCCTCTGCGATATCGCCGGCAACGGCTGTTGGTGAACTACGTTGCCCGGGTTCATGCTTCAACCCGCCATCCGAACCACAGGCTTCTCTTCCCACTTTCTGCACTCCCTTCCCCACGACGTCGGCCCAGGTCGGGTCTCCCGATTGCGGTCCGTGTCCGTTCCCTTCTCTCCTCACTTGATTTCTTACCCCTTCCTCCACCTTACCATTACTCCCTCCGTATCCCCCCCTGGAAAATTCCTCGCCTGGAGCTTCGGCTGGACTTGTCCCGGGATTCGAAAGCCTCGATTTCACCACTGCTTCTCCGTCGCCGGTTCCATGCACTGCTTAATACGTTTAATGGAGCAACTATCATCTACACGGACGGTTCTTTGGTCGATGGCCAAGCTGGATATGCCTTCATGTCTGATGACCACATCGAACAGCGGTCACTGCCTTGTGGAAGCAGCATCTTCACCGCAGAACTGGTCGGTATTTTGAGAGCTCTTGAACACCTCAGAGCCCGCCCCAGGGGTCGTTCGTCATCTGTAGCGACTCCCTGAGTGGCTTACAGGCCCTCGACCAGTTTCTGCCCAAACACACTGTGGTGCGAGCCATTCAAGATGCTGTATTCGCCCTTGGCGAGTCAGGCCGTTCTGTCGTTTTTGTTTGGACGCCAAGGCATGTAGGTATACCAGGCAATGAACGTGTGGATCAGCTGGCCAAGCAGGCCACCACTATGCGGTCCCTGGACATTGGCCTCCCAGTTTCCGACCTCCAAACCCAGTTGACCTGCTAGGTCTTAAGGGTTTGGAATTCTGAATGGGCAGATTCGACTGAACCGAATAAGCTCCGTGCTATCAAGCCGTCTACCGCAGCATGGAAGACGTCCCTGAGGGCTTCTCGCAGGGAGTCGGTTGTCCTTTGCCGACTCCGTATAGGCCATACTTGGCTCACACATGGTCACCTTCTGCGTCGCGAGGACCCTCCGCAGTGTCGATGTGGTGCGCCTTTGACGGTCGCCCACATCTTAATTGAATGCCACAATTTAGCCGCAGTGAGACGTAATTTTAATATCCCTGACGTTTTGCAGCTTGCATTAGCTGACAACACCTCCATGGTTGACTCTATTTTACATTTTATGCGTGAGTGTGGACTTTACAAGTCCATTTAATGTTTGTGTTTCTCTGTCGTTTCTCTGTCCTCCGCCTGCTTAAGTCTGTTAGGTAGGCGGTTTTAACGTGTTCCAGAGTGGCTGGGTGTGTTCCTTATATCCTTGTGACCACCCAGCAAAAACACTCTTGTAATGTTTCAGATGTTTTATCCCTTCTTCGTTTTTAATCGTATCCTTTCTTTCTATTAGTCTGTAAGTTTTAAACTTTGACTTGTTAGTGCATTCACTTCGGATCGCTTAACACAATGTTTTATCTCTTGGACTGGAAAAAGGGACTGATAACCGTCGTAGTTTAGTCCCTTCCAAAACCCAACAACAACAACAGCAACCTTGCCACCACCCCCCTCCACCTCTTCTTCTGAAGACGAGATAGAGATTCTCGCGTCCCCCACAGACTTGGAAATTGCCGAGTCTGCGGAAGCCATGGACGTTGAGGCTCTGCCTCAGAAATCGGCGACAGCAGAAGTTACTGCGACCCCTACTGCGCCGCTGAATTCAGCATTCCCCAGCGACCAGGAGGCTCTCTGATCCTCCAGTGGAACTGTGGCGGCTTTTTCCGCCATCTGCCAGAGTTACAGCACTTGTTGTGCCGCTTCCCAGCTTTTTGTGTAGCCCTGCAGGAAACCTGGTTTCCTGCTAATAGGACCCCAGCCCTTCGTGGGTATCGGGGCTATTACAAAAATCGTCTTTTATATGACAGGGTCTCTGGAGGCGTCTGTATCTACGTCCTTGCCACTGTCCCCAGTGCCGCTGTGCCTCTGCACACGACTCTTGAGGCGGTGGCTGTTCGGATCCGGGCTATGCAGGAACTGACGGTCTGTTCGCTTTACCTTCCTCCAGATGAGACGATTTCATTTACTGACCTTGCTACCCTGGTGGCACAACTTCCCCCACCATTCCTGATTCTGGGAGACTTCAATGCTCACCATCCCTTGTGGGGTGGAGCGCAGACAACAGGCCGTGGTAGGGACATAGAGGCGCTTTTATCACAGCAAGACGTCTGCCTGCTAAACACTGGTGCACCCACGCATTTTTGCGTGGCTCGAGGCACGTATTCCACGATTGATCTCTCTGATTGTTCCCCAAGCCTGCTCCCGCACTTCCAGTGGGGGGGTCCATGATGACCTTTGCAACAGCGACCATTTTCCTGTTCTCTTGACGCTCCTTGATTTTTCCCCTGCAGGCTGCCCATCTCGATGGTCTCTCAGCCGAGCTGATTGGAACCGCTTCACCTCAGCTGCTACAGTTCCCATTCCACTGCCAGCCGACTTGGACATTGCGATTCACCAGCTCACCAGTTCGATAGTTTCCGCTGCTGAGGCTACCGTTCCTACCACGTCTGGCTCCCCACGGCGTAAGTCTGTGCCCTGGTGGACGCCGGAAATCGCTGAGGCCATTCGGGATCGTCGTCGGGCACTCCAGCGGCATCGTCGACACCCCACTGTAGAAAACCTTATAGCTTTTAAGCGGCTCCGGGCCCGGGCTCGACAGCTCATCCGGCAGGGTAAACGGGACTGTTGGGAGACGTATGTCGCCAGCATCGGCCGTCGCGCCTCAGCATCTCGGGTGTGGTCGCAGGTTCGGCGCCTATTTGGGTACCGTCCACCGGCGGCGATTCCCAGCCTACGCATCCAGGGTACCCTATGCACCGACCCGATTTCCATTGCAGAACACATGGCCGAGCATTATGCTCGCACCTCTGCAACATCTGAATACAGTGCGGACTTCCGTGCGCTGAAGGAGCGTGTTGAACAGAGACGGCTGTCCTTTCACACACGTCGCGCCGAAGTGTACAACTCTGCTTTCAGTAAATGGGAATTCGAAACTGCCCTTGCCGCATGCCCCGATACCTCTCCAGGACCGGACAGAATCCACAGCCAGTTCATCCGGCACCTTTCCGTGGAGTTTCAACACCAGCTTCTCGCCCTGTTTAACCGTTTATGGGTGGAGGGGGCTTTCCCGTCACAATGGCGGGAAAGCATCGTCATCCCCGTGATGAAACCTGGTGCTGACCCACAGGTGGCTGATAGTTACCGCCCAATCAGCCTCACCAACGTTCTGTGCAAGCTATTCGAACGTATGGTGAGCCGGCGGCTTATGTGGATCCTAGAACATCGGGGTCTGTTGTCCCCACGTCAAGGGGGTTTCCGCCAAGGCCGCTCCACTGTTGACAACCTAGTGGCTCTGGAGTCCGCTATTCGTACGGCATTTAGCAGGCGTGAGCACCTTGTTGCCGTCTTTTTCGACCTCAGAAAGGCCTACGATACCACTTGGCGCCACCACATTCTGGCTACACTGCACGGTTGGGGATTGCGAGGTCCGCTCCCACTTTTTATTCAGAACTTCCTTTCCCTCCGATCTTTTCGGGTACGGGTTGGTACTTCCCTCAGCTCCTCTCACGTCCAGGAGAACGGTGTCCCACAGGGCTCTGTACTTAGTGTACCCCTATTTTTAATTGCCATCAATGGACTTACTGAGGCAGTGGGGTCTTTGGTTTCTTCTTCTTTGTTTGCCGATGACTTCTGCCTATACTACAGCTCAGCTAGCATTGGGGTAGCTGAAAGGCGTCTACAGGGAGCCATTCGAAAAGCGCAGTCGTGGGCCTCAACCCATGGGTTCCAGTTTTCTCCATCGAAAACCCGGGTTATGCACTTCTGCCGCCGTCGAGCTGTCCATTTGGATCCAGAGCTATATTTATATGATGAACATCTTCGTGTCGAAGAGACTCACCGATTTCTTGGCATGCTCTTCGACAACCGGCTCACTTGGGTGCCTCATCTTCGCCAGCTCAAGCAGAAGTGCGTGAGGTACCTCAATATCCTACGCTGCCTCAGCCACACTAGTTGGGGTGCTGCCCGTAAGAGTCTTTTGCAGCTCTACAGGGCACTGATTCAGTCGCGATTGGATTACGGGAGCTTTGTGTATGGTTCAGCAGCCCCATCTGCATTGCAGGCCTTGGACCCAGTACTTCACAGTGGGGTCCGTTTAGCGACAGGGGCCTTTCGCACAAGTCCAGTGGAAAGCCTACTAGCCGAAGCTGGAGTCCTTCCCCTGCGATTTCGGCGGCGACAGCTGTTGGCCTCCTATGCTGCCCATGTTCATGAGATACCAAATCATCCGAATCGCAGGCTTCTTTTTCCAACTGCTGCACTTCCATCTCCACAACGACGACCGAGGTCGGGTCTTCCGATCGCGGTGCGTGTTCGTTCCGTCCTGTCGTCTCTTGAGTCCATTCCTATCCCTCCTGCTTTTCACAGGCCTTACCACATCGCTCCCTGGTCACTTTCACGTCCACAGCTTCGGCTGGACTTGGCGCATGTATCAAAAGCCTCTGTAGCGCCACTGAATCTCCGTCGCCAGTTTCAGGCGGTTTTGGAGTCGTTCTGTGGCGCGGACGTCGTGTACACGGATGGTTCTGTGGTTGACGGCCGTACTGGCTATGCATACGTCCATGGTGAGCATACTGAACAGCATTCACTGCCCTGTGGAAATAGCGTCTTCACAGCGGAACTAGTTGCCATCTATCGGGCACTTGAACATCTCAGAGGTTGCCATGGGGAGTCTCTGGTCATCTGTTCTGACTCCCTTAGTGGTTTGCAAGCCCTCGGTAAATGTTTCCCGAAACATCCTTTGGTGCAATCCGTACAGGAGTCTCTTTCCAGGCTTGTTCGGTCTGGTCGCTCGGTGGTCTTCGTTTGGACCCCAGGCCACATCGGCATTCCTGGAAACGAACGTGTGGATCAGCTGGCTAAGCAGGCTACTTCCTCCAGTCCATTGGCTATTGGTCTTCCAGAGAGCGATCTCCGATTGGAGTTCCATCGGAAGATCCGTAGCCTGTGGGACTACGAGTGGGCTACCTCTGCTCACCCCAACAAGCTTCGTGCAGTGAAGCTCTCTACGGCCGCATGGAAGTCCTCACTGCGGTCGTCTTGTAGGGAATCTGTTGTTCTCTGCCGCCTACGAATCGGCCACACATGGATGACGCATGGCCACCTTCTTCGGCGGGAGGACGCACCACAGTGTGCCTGTGGCGCCCCCTTGACAGTGGTCCACATCCTGGTGGACTGTCCACTTTTAATTGTTTTGCGACAATCTTTTAATCTCCCAGATGCGCTTCCTTTTATGTTAGGAGACGATGCTACTATGGTCGATCGTGTTTTAGGTTTTATTCGCGCAACTGGCTTTTATGGGTCTATTTAATGGTGGGGCCTATAAGCCCCCCTGTCGGGCTTCTCCCCCTCCAGAACAATAGGCCACTGTTATTTTACGGTTTATGACTTGTTTTTTAACTACGGATTTTAAAGTGTGCAGAGTGGCTGGCTCATCCTGTATTATTTGTGATCAGCCAGCCACACGCTTCTGCAGCCTTGTTTTAGTGTTCTGTCTATTTTGTCCACTCCTGTCTTGTCCATTGTTCTGTCATCATTTTACGATTGACTGTCGCTCAGTACCTGGAGCATCCTGGACTAAGTAGTATGCGACGAAAAGGAAACTTTTAACAGTTTACTCCTAGCTGGGAACAGGGGACTGATAACCCAGCAGTTGAGTCCCCTTTAAACATCAACAACAACAACAACAACAGAGACGAAGTCGTAAACTACGATATTCTTGAATTACTGCAAAACCATGCGAGCCATCTTCCTGCACCTCCTCCTAAAGTAGTGGACCGACTGCAACCAAACTCGGTACACATACTGCTTACTATCAGGTGAACAACTGCTGCCATGAATTAAACACCTACCACTCACGTTACAGGAGACACGAAGTCGTAAACTACCATTTTCTTGAATTACTGCAAAACCATGCGAGACATCTTCCTGCACCTCCTCCTAAAGTAGAGGACCGACTGCAACCAAACTCGGTACACATACTGCTTACTATCAGGCGAACAACCTACCACTCACGCTACAGGGGACACGAAGTCGTATACTACGAAATTCTTGAATTACTTCAAAACAATGCGAGCCATCTTCCTGCACCTCCTCCTAAGGTATTGGACCGACTGCAACCAAACTCTGTACACATACTGCTTACTATCAGGCGAACAACATCTGACATGAATTAAACACCTACCACTCACGCTACAGGAGACACGAAGTCGTAAACTACGATATTCTTGAATTACTGCAAAACCATGCGAGCCATCTTCCTGCACCTCCTCCTAAAGTAGTGGACCGACTGCAAGCAAACTCGGTACACATACTGCTTACTATCAGGCGAACTACCGCTGTCATGAATTAAACACCTACCACTCACGCTACAGGAGACACGAAGTCGTAAACTACGATATTCTTGAATTACTGCAAAACCATGCGAGCCATCTTCCTGCACCTCCTCCTATAGTAGTGGACCGACTGCAACCAAACTCGGTACACATACAGCTTACTATCAGGCGAACAACCGCTGTCGTGAATTAAACACCTACCACTCACGCTTACTGCAAAACCATGCGAGACATCTTCCTGCACCTCCTCCTAAAGTAGTGGACCGACTGCAACCAAACTCGGTACACATACTGCTTACCATCAGGCGAAAAACCGCTGTCATGAATTAAACACCTACCACTCACGCTACAGGAGAGACGAAGTCGTAAACTACGATATTCTTGAATTACTGCAAAACCATGCGAGCCATCTTCCTGCACCTCCTCCTAAAGTAGTGGACCGACTGCAACCAAACTCGGTACACATACTGCTTACTATCAGGTGAACAACTGCTGCCATGAATTAAACACCTACCACTCACGTTACAGGAGACACGAAGTCGTAAACTACCATTTTCTTGAATTACTGCAAAACCATGCGAGACATCTTCCTGCACCTCCTCCTAAAGTAGAGGACCGACTGCAACCAAACTCGGTACACATACTGCTTACTATCAGGCGAACAACCTACCACTCACGCTACAGGGGACACGAAGTCGTATACTACGAAATTCTTGAATTACTTCAAAACAATGCGAGCCATCTTCCTGCACCTCCTCCTAAAGTATTGGACCGACTGCAACCAAACTCTGTACACATACTGCTTACTATCAGGCGAACAACATCTGACATGAATTTAACACCTACCACTCACGCTACAGGAGACACGAAGTCGTAAACTACGATATTCTTGAATTACTGCAAAACCATGCGAGCCATCTTCCTGCACCTCCTCCTAAAGTAGTGGACCGACTGCAACCAAACTCGGTACACATACTGTTTACTATCTTCCTGCACCTCCTCCCAAAGTAGAGGACCGACTGCAACCAAACTCGGTACACATACTGCTTACTATCAGGCGAACAACCAACCACTCACGCTACAGGAGACACGAAGTCGTATACTACGATATTCTTGAATTACTGCAAAATGCGAGCCATCTTCCTGCACCTACTCCTAAAGTAGTGGACCGACTGCAACCAAACTCGGTACACATACTGCTTACTATCAGGCGAACAACCGCTGTCATGAATTAAACACCTACCACTCACACTACAGGAGACACGAAGTCGTAAACTACGATATTCTTGAATTACTGCAAAACCATGCGAGCCATCTTCCTGCACCTCCTCCTAAACTCGTCGTATATCAGATCACCATCCACCGACAGGGGTCGCGGGTCTCTCTATCCGCGGTACAATCCATACCGACCCGACCATCATTGCCGAGTATTTTGCAGCGCACTTTGCTCTTAATTCGGCGTCCACTGCCTACAGCCAAGGTTTTTGTACCTTAAAAGAGCGGGCTGAGCGAAGGCAGTTGGTCTTTCGCACAAACCGCCAAGAGCCGTACAATGCGCCATTTACAGAGTGGGAATTTCAAACTATTCTTGCCAGTTGCCCCAATACATATGCAGGACCGGACCGAATCCACTGTCAAATGCTGAAACATCTTTCTGAACACTCGCAACGCCATCTTTTGGATTTCTTTAATCGTCTCTGGGTAGAGGGAGCATACCCGTCCCAATGGCAGGAGAGTATCGTTATCCCTCTGTTAAAACCAGGTGCAGATCCATTGAACGTTGACAGTTATCGTCCCATAAGCCTCACAAACGTTCTTTGTAAACTTTTTGAACGTTTGGTGAGCCGGCGACTTCTGTGGGTTCTCGAGTATCGGGGTCTGCTCGCCCCACAACAAGGTGCTTTCCAGCAAGGTCGTTCTGCCATTGATAACCTTCTCTCTTTGGAGTCGGCGATCCGTACTGCTTTCGCCCGACGTCACCATCTCGTCGCCATCTTTTTCGACCTCCGGAAAGCATATGACACGGCATGGCGCCATCACATCCTTGCCACACTACATGGGTGGGGTCTTCGTGGCTCCCTCCCACTTTTTATTCAGAATTTTTTACTTTCGCGCCACTTTAGAGTCCGCATTGGCACCTCCTTCAGTTCCTCCCATATCCAAGAGAATGGGGTACCACAAGGGTCCGTCCTCAGTGTACCCCTCTTCTTAGTGGCCATTAATGGCCTAGTGGCTGCAGTGGGGCCATCGGTTTCCTGCTCCCTCTATGCAGACGACTTTTGCATGTACTATTCCACTGCTAGTACAAGTGTAGCTGAACGACGACTGCAGGCAGCCATCCATCGGGCGCAGAATTGGGCTTCTGCCCATGGTTTCACATTTTCCCCTGCAAAAACTAGGGTAATGCACTTTTGTCGCCAACGGGCGGTACATCCGCATCCAGAGCTCTACCTTGATGGTGAGCTCCTTCAGGTTGTGGACACACACCGCTTCCTGGGTCTCCTTTTCGACTCACGTTTGACATGGCTCCCTCATCTGCGCCAGCTTAAGCAACGGTGTTCCCGGTATTTGGACATCCTTCGTTGCCTCAGCCATACTGTCTGGGGGGCAGCACGCCCTGTCCTCCTGCGGCTGTACAATGCTCTGGTGCAGTCACGTCTAGACTACGGAAGCCAGGTCTACGGCTCAGCCTCTCCATCTGCACTGCGAGTTCTCGACCCAGTGCATCATACAGGCATCCGTCTGGCCACTGGAGCCTTTCGTACAAGCCCTGTCACAAGTCTCTTGGCAGAGGCTGGAGTCGCCCCGTTGCGATACCGGCGCCAACAAATACTCGCCCAGTATGCTGCTAGAGTTCACTGTACCCCTCGGCATCCGAATAACAGACTCCTCTTTCCGGGGGAGGATACTCGTTTGCCGCAGAGGCGACCTCGGTCGGGACTCCCGATAGCAGCGCGTGTCCAATCGCTACTGTCGACCCTGGACTCCTTACCTCTTAACCGTCCCTTCCGCTAGACTCTCCATGCTCCTCCCTGGACCGTTCCTCGGCCGCGGATTCGGCTGGATCTTTCCCGTGAGCCGAAGACCTCTACTTCTCCTCTGGTCCTACGGCATCAATTTTATGCACTGCTCCGTGAGTTCAGTAACTCAGAGGTCATTTATACAGACGGTCCCCTCAGGGGCTCAGCATTAGTTTGCTGAGTACGGGCTTGGCGAACCCGGGGTCCTGAGCTGTGGGCTGTGTCGCGCCAACAGTCCGCTACACCGTAAGCTCTGTGCGTGCTTCAACGACCATCGTTCGGCGCGACGGTGGAACGTTGTACGTTTCAGAGCCCGGGGATCTTGGCTTAATCGCCCGGGTCGCGAGGACGGTAAAAACCTCTATAAAAAACCCCTCAATCTCAAGGTGTGCTACGTGCCGAGGAGATGCATGGCTGTTGAGGTTGAACAGCTGCTAGCGAGCAACCTCTGAGGAACCTGCCGCACCTCAGTTGTACAAGGCTTACCCAGGCAAGCGGGGCTCTGCCTGGGTGGACCTGTTTTCCCTAGCTGCTCGTGGGACCAGGATGAAACGAGCAAACAACAGCGTCGCCATACGCAAACCTGGCGTCTCAAAGCGTGGTAAGACTGAATACAATGCAACTACTTATGACCCTAAGACTTTTCCTTCCCTTGGTACCCCATGGGAGGAACGTCGGGCAAGAAACCAGGGTGAGGCTTATGCCCCTAAATATCTCGTTTGTACCCGCACTGATGGAGACTCTTTTAAGACGACTAAGCCCTTGTTCTTCGTTCAAAACTTGGAGGACAAGTATGGTGAGGTGGAAGGCATGTCGAAAATGCGCTCTGGGTCGGTGTTAATAACGACGTCATCCCCAGCCCAGTCACGGGCATTGCTTGCCTGTGACAGGCTGGGTGATGTTTCCGTTAGCATAACACCACACAAAACCTTAAACATGGTGCAGGGAATAATATTCCATAAAGACCTTTTGTTGCAGTCAGACGATGAACTGCGTGCGAACTTAGAACGGCGGGGTGTCCATTTTATTCGCAGAATCCATAGGGGTCCGAAGGACAAGAGGGTTGCCACCGGTGCCTTCATCTTGGCTTTTGAGGGCGATTCATTGCCTGAGAAGGTCAAGGTGATGGTCTACCGGTGCGACGTCACGCCCTACGTTCCTCCCCCTATGCGTTGTTTCAAATGCTGGAGGTTTGGGCATATGTCCTCCCGATGTGATGCCAACCCTACATGTCGGGAGTGCGGACGTGCTGTACATCCAAACGTCCCCTGCACCCCTCCTCCAGTATGTGTTAATTGTGGCCAAAATCACTCCCCTTGTTCATCTGTCTGCACAGTTCTGGACCAGGAAAGGAAAATAATGGAATATAAGACCCGTGATCGACTGACTTACACAGAGGCAAAGAGAAAATATCAAAAGCTCCACCCTGTGCGCCTGGTTAACACCTATGCCACGGCAGCCTCGTCATCGTCTGCAGTGCCTCTTCTACCATCTGTTGCGCCTATGCCAGTGGGCTCTCAGGCCCACTCAACTGTCCCTGCCCCCTTGCCAGCTGGGGGCACTTCCTCTTCAGTGGCTCCCACTCCTGTTGCAGTGGGAGCGTCCACCCCTCAAACATCGGGGACACTGGTCCCCACCTCCCAGCCGGAGAAGGTAAAGCCTTCTCCAGCTCCTCTCGCTCGGAAGGGGTCCCTCGGGACACCCCCTTACGAGGCTTCTCAGGGTGTCTCAGAGGATCCTGGCCAAAGGCTTACGGATCCCAAACCTGCTGGTCGAAGGGCTTCTCGCTCTTCTTCCACGCCCAGTGCCACTTCCGAGAAGCCCTCCCAGCCCCTCAGATCCAAGGGGCAGCGAGAGGGACGTGTCAAGAAGACAAAGAAGAAGGACTCTTTAGTGGCTCGAAAGCCACATCTACCCTCATCTTCTGCTTCAGAAGATGAGTTAGAGATCCTAACCTCACCTGCGGATCTCGCCCTCATCGACTCCCCAGAGCCGATGATCTTGGACTCGGTCGGTTCAAAATCGGCGGTAACTGGTGAAACATCGAAGTAACCACTTTCTTTTATCTTTTTAATCATGGCATTTAATGACAATAGCACAATCCTCCAGTGGAATTGCGGTGGATTTTTTCCCCGCTTAGCTGAGTTACGCCAACTCCTCAGCACTTCACCTGCGTTTTGCATTGCCCTGCAAGAAACTTGGTTTCCCGTGATGCGCACCCCTGCCTTACGTGGCTATCGGGGTTATTATAGGAACCGCACAGACGGTGACAGGGCGTCAGGTGGCGTATGCATTTACGTCCTTACCTCTGTCTACAGCTCAGCTGTTCCACTACGAACGCCTTTGGAAGCTGTAGCTGTCAGGGTAAGAACTGCAGTGGACATTACTCTCTGCAACGTCTACCTTCCTCCTGATGGTGAAGTACAACAACATGTCCTGGCTGCACTGATAGCGCAATTACCCCCGCCTTTTGTGTTATTGGGTGATTTCAACGCCCATAACCCATTGTGGGGTGGTACAGTGACTACTGGCCGTGGTAGAGATGTCGAGTCCTTGATCTCTCAACTCGACCTCTGCCTTTTAAACAACGGTGCCCCCACGCATTTCAGCGTGGCGTATGGTACTTACTCGGCCATCGATCTTTCTGTGTGTAGCCCTAGCCTGTTCCCCTTAATCCACTGGAGTGTCCACGATGATTTGTGTGGTAGTGACCACTTCCCGATTTTCTTGTCACTACCCCGACACCGGGCCCCAGAACGCCCACCCCGATGGGCGTTAAATAAGGCTGACTGGGACGCTTTTACTTCTGCTGCCATCATTGGTTCTCCTCCACTCTCCAACATAGATGCGGTAATTGACAGCGCTACCTCAACCATTCTTTCTGCAGCTGATGGTGCAATCCCTCGCTCTTCCGGATCAGCCCGGCGGCGAACAGTACCCTGGTGGTCCCCGGAGATTGCTGAGGCGATTAGAGAGCGCAGGCGAGCTCTGCAGCGCCACAAGCGGCACCCATCTATGGAGAACCTCATTGCTTTTAAACGGCTTCGTGCCCGCGCCCGACGGTTGATTAGACGAGCCAAACAGGAGTGTTGGGAAAGATATGTCTCTACCATTGGATCGCGTACCTCTCCATCCCAGGTGTGGGCGAAGATCAGACGTGTTTATGGCTACCAGTGTCCTCTTAGTGTGCCTGGGATTTCTGTGAATGGAGTAGTTCACACAGATCCAGATGCAGTTGCTGAACTGTTTGCTGAACACTACGCTCAGAGTTCTGCATCTGCGGCCTACTCCAGGGCCTTTCGTGCCCTGAAAGAGCGGGAGGAACGACAGCGCTTATCCTTCCAGACTCGCCATAATGAACTGTACAATGCTCCATTCAGTGAATGGGAATTTCTCAGTGCCCTGGCACACTGTCCTGACACGGCGCCTGGGCCAGATCGTATCCATAATCAGATGCTGAAACACCTGCCACCTGCGTCTCAGCGTAACGTTCTGGCTATCTTCAACCACATCTGGAGTTCTGGTACGTTCCCTTCACAGTGGCGTGAGAGTCTGATAGTCCCGGTGATCAAACCTGGTCAACATCCACATGAGTTGAACAGTTACCGACCAATCAGCCTCACCAACGTTCTTTGCAAATTGCTGGAGCGTATGGTGAGTCGACGATTGTGTTGGCTCCTTGAGTCCAGGGGTCTTCTCACTCCATATCAGGGTGGTTTCCGAAAGGGGCGTTCAGCTGTGGATAACCTGGTTCACCTAGAGTCCACCATACGGACAGCCTTCTCTCGCCGCCAACACCTGGTGGCAGTTTTCTTCGATTTATCTAAGGCTTATGACAAGACCTGGAGACATCACATCCTTACCACATTACATGGGTGGGGTCTCCGGGGTTCGCTTCCCATTTTTATTCGGAATTTTTTATCTTTTCGTACGTTTCGTGTACAAGTCGGTGCTTCTTGTAGCTCTCTGCATGTACAGGAGAATGGAGTACCCCAGGGCTCTGTCCTGAGTGTTCCTCTGTTTTTAGTGGCGATAAATGGTCTAGCGGCAGCGGTAGGTTCCTCAGTCTCCACCTCGCTGTATGCAGATGACTTCTGCTTATATTTTAGCTCTAGCAGTATGCGTGTTGCTGAACGACAGCTGCAGGGAGCCATACGCAAGGCGCAGAAGTGGGCCCTTGCCCATGGGTTTGAGTTCTCTGCTACCAAGACTTGCGTTATGCACTTCTGCCGGCGTCGGACAGCCCATCCACATCCTGAGCTTTACATCGATGGCCATCTGCTCAATGTGGTGGAAACGCACCGTTTCTTGGGGCTAGTGTTTGACGACCGGCTGACATGGCTTCCTCATATACGTGAGCTCAAGCAGAAATGCTGGAAGCACCTTAATGTCCTCCGCTGCCTCAGTAACACCACTTGGGGCGCAGACCGCAGTAGGCTGCTGCAGTGCTACAAGGCACTTGTTCTGTCCAGACTGGACTACGGCAGTGTTGCCTATGGCTCGGCATCACCTTCAGCTCTGCAGTTGTTGGACCCCATCCATCACTGTGGGGTTAGGCTAGCAACAGGAGCCTTTCGAACAAGTCCTGTGACTAGTCTCCTTGTGGAGGCCGGTGTGCCTTCTCTGCATATCAGGCGACAACAACTGCTTGCGAATTATGCGGCTACTATCTGTGGTTTACCTAACCACCCAAACCACCGTCTACTCTTCCCTCAAACTGAACTCCACCTTCCGCAGAGGCGACCGAGATCAGGGTTGACGGTTGGTGTTCGTGTTAGGTCTCTGCTGAGCCAATTGGAGTCTGTTCCTGTCCCCTCTTTATTCAGATACCAGTCGCGTACACCACCATGGTGTATACGACGGCCTCACCTTCGGCTGGAACTGTCACCGTCCGCTAAAATTTCAGTCCACCCTGAAACCCTTCGTCGCCGCTTCATATCAATTATTGATGGATTCCGAGGCTCTACGGTGGTGTACACAGACTGCTCGATGGTAGATGTTCATGCTGGTTTTGCCTACACGCTTGCAGGACACAATGAGTTGCACTCCCTGCCAGACGGCTGCAGTGTTTTCACTGCAGAGCTGGTAGCCATCCACCGCGCACTTCAACACATATGTTCCTGCCCCGGGGAGTCATTCGTCATCTGTAGCGACTCCCTGGGCGGTTTACAGGCCATCGACCAGTGTTTCCCACGCAATCTTCTGATTGTTGCCATACAAGAGTGCTTGTACACCATTGACCAACGAGGGCAGTCAGTGGCATTTCTTTGGACTCCGGGACACGTCGGGATAGACGGCAATGAGCTGGCTGACAGGCTGGCCAAAGAGGGCACCCACAAGCCTGTCCTCAATATCGGCATTCCGTGCGCTGATCTCCGTTCTGCACTACGCCGTAAAGTGCTCGGTTTGTGGGGTAATGAATGGCGCACCCTACAGGTGCCCAACAAACTGAGGCGTATAAAGGACACTACGAACGTGTGGAGGACCTCTCTGCGGGCCCCTCGCAGAGACTCTGTCGTTCTCTGCCGGCTGCGGATCGGCCATACTTGGCTTACGCACGGCCACCTTCTCCGTCGCGAGGATCCTCCCGAGTGTCGATGTGGTGCGCGTCTGACAGTCGCCCACATCGTCTTGGAATGCCCGGACCTAGCAGCGCAAAGAAGGAATTTTAATCTCCCTGACGATCTGAGAGTTGTTTTAGCTGACAATGACTCTACGGCTGCCGCAGTTTTAAATTTTATTCGTGTAA
This sequence comes from Locusta migratoria, assembly GCA_026315105.1. Lineage (NCBI taxonomy): Eukaryota > Metazoa > Arthropoda > Insecta > Orthoptera > Acrididae > Locusta > Locusta migratoria. The sequence continues at coordinate 378,328,646 of CM048749.1, forward strand.
GTGGTTTGTACCGCTCCCTTTGATTTTTAATACTGTGTTCATTATGTGTTTGTTCTTCGTTGCCCTACCGTTTTAGGCAGGTCTTTTTAAATGTGCAAAAGCGGTCAGATGCCCTACTTCCTAGTCTGTGGTTACCTGGCCAGCATCCTGGCATCGTCTTTCCGCCTTTCTCTTTTTTATTAGTTTTTACTTTGGTTCTTTTATTTTTTGACGCAACACCCTTTGCATGGTGAGTTTTAACAAATCGTTTTTTATTGCGTTGTAGTGCTTTTTTATTCTACCCTCTGTGGTTGGAACTAGGGACTGATAACCATAGTCGTTGAGTCCCTTTAAAACTCAAACCATCCATCCATCCATCCATACAGACGGTTCTTCAGATGGCGACCACACTGGTTATGCCTACATCCATGGCGCCCATGTTGAACAACGCTCTTTGCCACCCGGCAGCAGCGTCTTCACTGCAGAACTGGTGGCTATATACCGCGCCCTTAACCACATCCGCATGTGCCCCGGGACCTCCTTTCTGATCTGTAGCGACTCGCTGAGCGGTTTACAGGCCCTTGATCAGTGTTATGCTCGTCATACATTGGTCAGGGCCATTCAGGATTCGATACTGGCTCTTAGTGACTCCGGTCGCTGTGTTACATTCGTTTGGACCCCGGGCCATGTAGGCATCCCGGGCAACGAGAGCGTTGACCAGCTAGCCAAACAGGCTACCACTTGCCGCCCTCTGGCGATTGGCCTCCCAGAAGCAGACTTCCGCCCGTTGCTTCGCACTAAAATACGCGACCTGTGGAACGCCGAATGGTCCGCTCTGGACGTGCCCAATGAGCTGCGTACGATAAAGGACACAACATCTGTCTGGAAGTCGTCGCAGCTGGGATCCCGTAGGGACTCCGTGGTTCTCTGCCGTCTCCGCATTGGTCACACCCATCTGACGCATGGTCACCTCCTCCGTCGACAGGACCCGCCCATGTGCCAATGTGGTGCCCCATTGACTGTGGTCCATCTCATACTCGACTGTCCCATTTTAGGCCCACTGAGGCATTCCTTTAGCCTCCCGAACACTCTCTCTTTGGTGCTCGGCGACGATGCCTCTGTGGCTAATTTGGTTTTACGATTTCTTCGTGCTGCGGGGTTTTACCAGTTGCTGTGAGTCCTTTTGGATGGTTTTTTAGATAATTTTCTATGTTCTCCTTGACGTGTCTCTAGACTACAGTTTTTAATTTGTACGCTATGTGGTTGGCTTTTCCCTTTTTATACACATGGTCGGTCAACCACATTCACTGGCTCTGTCCTTTTGTCTCATATTTGTTTCTGTGTGTCTGGTGTCTTTCGTATTGTCTCGTGTTGACTCAGTCAATAATTCATTGACGGTGCATTCTTTCATTCTGCTTTGTTTTTAATCTCATTCAGGACCTTTTTTTTATCGTTCTGTTTTTTCTGTGTGTTGCCTAGATATGAAGCGGGGGACTGATGGCCATAGTAGTCTAGCCCCATAAAACCCCCCATCACAACAACAACAACAACAACCCCCCCTAAAGTAGTGGACCGACTGCAATCCAACTTGGTACACATACTGCTTACTATCAAGCCAACAACCGCTGTCATGAATTACACACCTACCAATCACGCTAGAGGAAGCACGAAGTCCTAAACTACGATATTCTTGAATTACTGCAAAACCATGCGAGCCATCTTCCTGCACCTCCTCCTAAAGTAGTGGACCAACTGCAACCAAACTCGGTACACATACTGCTTACTATCAGGCGAACACCCGCTGTTATGAATTAAACACCTACAACTCACGCTACAGGAGACACGAATTGGTAAACTACGATATTCTTTAATTACTGCAAAACCTAGCGGGCCATCTTCCTGCACCTCCTCCTAAAGTAATGGACCGACTGCAACCAAACTCGGTACACATCCTGCTTACTATCAGGCGAACAACCGCTATCATGAATTAAACACCTACCAGTCACGCTACTGGAGACACGAAGTCGTAAACTACGATATTTTTGAATTACTGCAAAATCATGGGAGCCATCTTTCTGCACCTCCTCCTAAAGTAGTGAACCGACTGCAACCAAACTCGGTACACATACTGCTTACTATCAGGCGAACAACCGCTGACATGAATTAAACACCTACAACTCACGCTACAGGGGACACGAAGTCGTAAACTACGATATTCTTGAATTACTGCAAAACCATGCGAACCATCTACCTGCACCTCCTCCTAAAGTAGTGGACCGACTGACACCAAACTCGGTACACATACTACTTACTATCAGGGGAACAACCGCTGTCATGAATTAAACACCTACCACTCACGCTACAGGAGACACGAAGTCGTAAAGTACGATATTCTTGAATTATTGCAAAACCATTCGAGCCATCTTCCTGCACCTCATCCTAAAGCAGTGGAACGACTGCAACCAAACTCGCAACACATACTGCTTACTATCAGGCGAACAACCGCTGTCATAAATTAAACACCTACCACTCACGCTACAGGAGACACGAAATCGTAAACTACGATATTCTTAAATTACTGCAAAACCATGGGAGCCATCTTCCTTCACCTCCTCCTAAAGTAGTAGACCGACTGTAACCAAACTCGGTACACATACTGCTTACTATCAGGCGAACAACCTACCACTCACGCTACAGGAGACAAGAAGTCGTAAACTACGATATTCTTGAATTACTGCAAATTCATGCGAGCCATCTTCATGCACCTACTCGTAAAGTAATGGACCGACTGCAACCAAACTCGGTACACATACTGATTACTATCAGGCGAACTACCGCTGTCATGAATTAAACACCTACCACTCACGCTACAGGAGACACGAAGTCGTAAACTACGATATTCTTGAATTACTGCAAAACCATGCGAGCCATCTTCCTGCACCTCCTCCTATAGTAGTGGACCGACTGCAACCAAACTCGGTACACATACTGCTTACTATCAGGCGAACAACCGCTGTCATGAATTAAACACCTACCACTCACGCTACAGGAGACACGAAGTCGTAAACTACGATATTCTTGAATTACTGCTTAACCATGCGAGCCATCTTCCTGCACCTCCTCCTAAAGTAGTGGACCGACTGCAACCAAACTCGGTACACATACTGCGTACTATCAGGCGAACAACTGCAGTCATGAATTAAACACCTACCACTCACGTTACAGGAGACACGAAGTCGTAAACTACCATTTTCTTGAATTACTGCAAAACCATGCGAGAGATCTTCCTGCACCTCCTCCTAAAGTAGAGGACCGACTGCAACCAAACTCGGTACACATACTGCTTACTATCAGGCGAACAACCTACCACTCACGCTACAGGAGACACGAAGTCGTATACTACGAAATTCTTGAATTACTGCAAAACAATGCGAGCCATCTTCCTGCACCTCCTCCTAAAGTATTGGACCGACTACAACCAAACTCTGTGCACATACTGCTTACTATCAGGCGAACAACTTCTGAGATGAATTAAACACCTACCACTCACGCTACAGGAGACACGAAGTCGTAAACTACGATATTCTTGAATTACTGCAAAACCATGTGAGCCATCTTCCTGCACCTCCTCCTAAAGTAGTGGACCGACTGCAACCAAACTCGGTAGACATACTGTTTACTATCTTCCTGCACCTCCTCCTAAAGTAGAGGACCGACTGCAACCAAACTCGGTACACATACTGCTTACTATCAGGCGAACAACCGCTGTCATGAATTAAACACCAACCACTCACGCTACAGGAGACACGAAGTCGTAAACTACGATATTCTTGAATTACTGCAAAACCATGCGAGCCATCTTCCTGCACCTCCTCCTAAAGTACTGGACCGACTGCAACCAAACTCGGTACACATACTGCTTACTATCAGGCGAACAACCGCTGTCATGAATTAAACACCAACCACTCACGCTACAGGAGACACGAAGTCGTAGACTACGATATTCTTGAATTACTGCAAAACCATGCGAGCCATCTTCCTGCACCTCCCCCTAAAGTAGTGGACCGACTGCAACCAAACTCGGTACACATACTGTTTCTATCAGGCGAACAACCGCTGACATGAATTAAACACCTACCACTCACGCTAAAGGAGACACGAAGTCGTAAACTACGATATTCTTGAATTACTGCAAAACCATGCGAGCCATCTTCCTGCACCTCCTCCTAAAGTAGTGGTCCGACTGCAACCAAACTCGGTACACATACTGCTTACTATCAGGCGAACAACCGCTGACATGAATTAAACACCTACCACCCACGCTACAGGAGACACGAAGTCGTAAACTACGATATTCTTGAATTACTGCAAAACCATGCGAGCCATCTTCCTGCACCTCCTCCTAAAGTAGTGGACCGACTGCAACCAAACTCTGTACACATACTGCTTACTATCAGGCAAACAACCGCTGTCATGAATTAAATACCTACCTCTCACTCTACAGGAGACACGAAGTTGTAAACTACGATATTCTTCAATTACTGCAAAATCATGCGAGCCATCTTCCTACACCTCCTCCTAAAGTAGTGAACCGACAGCAACCAAACTTGGTACACATACTTCTAACTATCAGGCGAACAACCGCTGTCATGAATTAAACACCTACCACTCACGCTACAGGAGACACGAAGTCGTAATCTACGATACTCTTGAATTACTGCAAAACCATGCGAGCCATCTTCCTGCACCTCCTCCTAAAGTAGTGGACCGACTGCAACCAAACTCGGTACACATACTGCTTACTGTCAGGCGAACAACCGCTGTCATGAATTAAACACCTACCACTCACGCTACAGGAGACAAGAAGCCGCAAACTCCGATATTCTTGAATTACTGCAAAACAATGCGAGCCAGCTTCCTGCACCCCCTAGTAAATTAGTGGACCAACTGCAACCAAACTCAGTACACATACTGCTTACTATCAGGCGAACAACCGCTGTCATGAATAAAACACCTACCACTCACGCTACAGGAGACACGAATTCGTAAACTACGATATTCATGAATTACTGGTAACCCATGCGAGTTATTTTCCTGCACCTCCTCTTAAAGTAGTGGACCGACTGCAACCAAACTCGGTACACATACTGCTTACTATCAGGCGAACAACCGCTGTCATGAATTAAACACCTACCACTCACGCTACAGGAGACAAGAAGTCGTAAACTACGATATTCTTGAATTACTGCAAAACCATGCGAGCCATCTTCCTGCACCTCCTCCTAAAGTAGTGGTCCGACTGCAACCAAACTCTGTACACATACTGCATACTATCAGGCGAACAACCGCTGTCATGAATTAAACACCTACCACTCACGCTACAAGAGACACGAAGTCGTAAACTACGATATTCTTGAAATATTGCAAAACCATCCGAGCAATCTTCCTGCACCTCCTCCTAAAGTAGTGGATCGACTGCAACCAAACTCGGTACACAAACTGCTTACTATCAGGCGAACAACCGCTGTTATGAATTAAACACCTACCACTCACGCTACAGGAGACACGAAGTCGTAAACTACGATATTCTTGAATTATTGCAAAACCTTGCGAGCCATCTTCCTGCACGTCCTCCTAAAGTAGTGGACCGACTGCAACCAAACTCGGTACACATACTGCTTACTATCAGGCGAACAACCGCAGACACGAATTAAACACCTACCACTCACGCTACAGGAGACACGAAGTCGTAAACTACGATATTCTCGAATTACTGCAAAACCATGCGAGCCATCTTCCTACACCTCCTCCTAAAGTAGGGGACCGACTGCAACCAAACTCGGTACACATACTTCTTACTATCAGGCGAACAACCGCTGTCATGAATTAAACACCTACCACTCACGCTACAGGAGACACGGAGTCGTAAACTACGATATTCTTGAGTTACTGCACAACCATGCCAGCCATCTTCCCGCACCTCCTCCTAAAGTAGTGGACCGACTGTAATTAAACTCGGTACACATACTGGTTACTATCAGGCGAAAAACCGCTGTCATGGATTAAACACCTACCACTCACGCTACAGGAGACACGAAGTCGTAAACTTAGATATTCTTGAATTACTGCAAAACCATGCGAGCAATCCTCCTGCACCTCCTCCTAAAGTAGTGGACCGACTGCAACCCAACTCGGTACACATACTGCTTACTATCAGGCGAACAACCGCTTTCATGAATTAAACACCAGCCACTCACACTACAGGAGACACGAAGTCGTAAACTACGATATTCTTGAATTACTGCTAAATCATGCGAGCCATCTTCCTGCACCTCCTCCTATAGTAGTGGACCGACTGCAACCAAACTCGGTACACATACTGCTTACTATCAGGCGAACAACCGCTGTCATGAATTAAACACCTACCACTCACGCTACAGGAGACAAGAAGCCGCAAACTCCGATATTCTTGAATTACTGCTAATCAATGCGAGCCAGCTTCCTGCACCTCCTAGTAAATTAGTGGACCGACCGCAACCAAACTCTGTACACATACTGCTTACTATAAGGCGAACAACCGCTGTCATGAATAAAACACCTACCACTCACGCTACAGGAGAAACGAAGTCGTAAACTACGATATTCTTGAATTACTGGTAAACCATGAGAGCCATGTTCCTGCACCTCCTCTAAAAGTAGTGGACCGACTGCAAGCAAACTCGGTACACATACTGCTTACTATCAGACGAACAACCGCTGTCATGAATTAAACACCTACCACTCACGCTACAGGAGACAAGAAGTCGTAAACTACGATATTCTTGAATTACTGCAAAACCATGCGAGCCATCTTCCTGCACCTCCTCCTAAAGTAGTGGACCGACTGCAACCAAACTCGGTACACATACTGCTTACTATCAGGCGAACAACCGCTAACATGAATTAAACACCTACCACTCACGCTACAGGAGACACGAATTCGTAAACTATGATATTCTTGAATTACTGCAAAGCCATGGGAGCCATCTTCCTGCACCTCCTCCTAAAGTAGTGGTCCGACTGCAACCAAACTCTGTACACATACTGCATACTATCAGGCGAACAACCGCTGTCATGAATTAAACACCTACCACTCACGCTACAAGAGACACGAAGTCGTAAACTACGATATTCTTGAAATATTGCAAAACCATCCGAGCACTCTTCCTGCACCTCCTCCTAAAGTAGTGGATCGACTGCAACCAAACTCGGTACACATACTGCTTACTATCAGGCGAACAACCGCTGTTATGAATTAAACACCTACCACTCACGCTACAGGAGACACGAAGTCGTAAACTACGATATTCTTGAATTATTGCAAAACCTTGCGAGCCAAATTCCAGCACCTCCTCCTAAAGTAGTTGACCGACTGCAACCAAACACGGTACACATACTGCTTACTATCAGGCGAACAACCGCTGTCATGAATTAAACACCTACCACTCACGCTACAAGAGACACGAAGTCGTAAACTACGATATTCTTGAAATATTGCAAAACCATCCGAGCAATCTTCCTGCACCTCCTCCTAAAGTAGTGGATCGACTGCAACCAAACTGGGTACACAAACTTCTTACTATCAGGCGAACAACCGCTGTTATGAATTAAACACCTACCACTCACGCTACAGGAGACACGAAGTCGTAAACTACGATATTCTTGAATTATTGCAAAACCTTGCGAGCCATCTTCCTGCACGTCCTCCTAAAGTAGTGGACCGACTGCAACCAAACTCGGTACACATACTGCTTACTATCAGGCGAACAACCGCAGACATGAATTAAACACCTACCACTCACGCTACAGGAGACACGAAGTCGTAAACTACGATATTCTTGAATTACTGCAAAACCATGCGAGCCATCTTCCTACACCTCCTCCTAAAGTAGTGGACCGACTGCAACCAAACTCGGTACACATACTTCTTACTATCAGGCGAACAACCGCTGTCATGAATTAAACACCTACCACTCACGCTACAGGAGACACGGAGTCGTCAACTACGATATTCTTGAGTTACTGCACAACCATGCCAGCCATCTTCCCGCACCTCCTCCTAAAGTAGTGGACCGACTGTAATTAAACTCGGTATACATACTGGTTACTATCAGGCGAAAAACCGCTGTCATGGATTAAACACCTACCACTCACGCTACAGGAGACACGAAGTCGTAAACTTAGATATTCTTGAATTACTGCAAAACCATGCGAGCCATCCTCCTGCACCTCCTCCTAAAGTAGTGGACCGACTGCCACCAAACTTTGTACACATACTGCTTACTAACAGGCGAACAACCGCTGACATCAATTAAACACCTACCAGTCACGGTACAGGAGACACGAAGTCGTAAACTAAGTTATTCTTGAATTACTGCGAAAACCATGCGAGCTATCTTCCTGCACCTCCTCCTAAAGTAGTGGACCGACTGCAACCCAACTCGGTACACATACTGCTTACTATCAGGCGAACAACCGCTTTCATGAATTAAACACCAGCCACTCACACTACAGGAGACACGAAGTCGTAAACTACGATATTCTTGAATTACTGCTAAACCATGCGAGCCATCTTCCTGCACCTCCTCCTATAGTAGTGGACCGACTGCAACCAAACTCGGTACACATACTGCTTACTATCAGGCGAACAACCGCTGTCATGAATTAAACACCTACCACTCACGCTACAGGAGACAAGAAGCCGCAAACTCCGATATTCTTGAATTACTGTAAAACAATGCGAGCCAGCTTCCTGCACCTCCTAGTAAATTAGTGGACCGACTGCAACCAAACTCTGTACACATACTGCTTACTATCAGGCGAACAACCGCTGTCATGAATAAAACACCTACCACTCACGCTACAGGAGAAACGAAGTCGTAAACTACGATATTCTTGAATTACTGCAAAACCATGCGAGCCATCTTCCTGCACCTCCTCCTAAAGTAGTGGACCGACTGCAACCAAACTTTGTACACATACTGCATACTATCAGGCGAACAACCGCTGTCATGAATTAAACACCTACCACTCACGCTACAAGAGACACGAAGTCGTAAACTACGATATTCTTGAAATATTGCAAAACCATGCGAGCCATCTTCCTGCACCTCCTCCTAAAGTAGTGGATCGACTGCAACCAAACTCGGTACACATACTTCTTACTATCAGGCGAACAACCGCTGTCATGAATTAAACACCTACCACTCACGCTACAGGAGACACGGAGTCGTAAACTACGATATTCTTGAGTTACTGCACAACCATGCCAGCCATCTTCCCGCACCTCCTCCTAAAGTAGTGGACCGACTGTAATTAAACTCGGTACACATACTGGTTACTATCAGGCGAAAAACCGCTGTCATGGATTAAACACCTACCACTCACGCTACAGGAGACACGAAGTCGTAAACTTAGATATTCTTGAATTACTGCAAAACCATGCGAGCAATCCTCCTGCACCTCCTCCTAAAGTAGTGGACCGACTGCAACCCAACTCGGTACACATACTGCTTACTATCAGGCGAACAACCGCTTTCATGAATTAAACACCAGCCACTCACACTACAGGAGACACGAAGTCGTAAACTACGATATTCTTGAATTACTGCTAAATCATGCGAGCCATCTTCCTGCACCTCCTCCTATAGTAGTGGACCGACTGCAACCAAACTCGGTACACATACTGCTTACTATCAGGCGAACAACCGCTGTCATGAATTAAACACCTACCACTCACGCTACAGGAGACAAGAAGCCGCAAACTCCGATATTCTTGAATTACTGCTAATCAATGCGAGCCAGCTTCCTGCACCTCCTAGTAAATTAGTGGACCGACTGCAACCAAACTCTGTACACATACTGCTTACTATCAGGCGAACAACCGCTGTCATGAATAAAACACCTACCACTCACGCTACAGGAGAAACGAAGTCGTAAACTACGATATTCTTGAATTACTGGTAAACCATGAGAGCCATGTTCCTGCACCTCCTCTTAAAGTAGTGGACCGACTGCAAGCAAACTCGGTACACATACTGCTTACTATCAGACGAACAACCGCTGTCATGAATTAAACACCTACCACTCACGCTACAGGAGACAAGAAGTCGTAAACTACGATATTCTTGAATTACTGCAAAACCATGCGAGCCATCTTCCTGCACCTCCTCCTAAAGTAGTGGACCGACTGCAACCAAACTCGGTACACATACTGCTTACTATCAGGCGAACAACCGCTAACATGAATTAAACACCTACCACTCACGCTACAGGAGACACGAATTCGTAAACTATGATATTCTTGAATTACTGCAAAGCCATGGGAGCCATCTTCCTGCACCTCCTCCTAAAGTAGTGGTCCGACTGCAACCAAACTCTGTACACATACTGCATACTATCAGGCGAACAACCGCTGTCATGAATTAAACACCTACCACTCACGCTACAAGAGACACGAAGTCGTAAACTACGATATTCTTGAAATATTGCAAAACCATCCGAGCAATCTTCCTGCACCTCCTCCTAAAGTAGTGGATCGACTGCAACCAAACTCGGTACACATACTGCTTACTATCAGGCGAACAACCGCTGTTATGAATTAAACACCTACCACTCACGCTACAGGAGACACGAAGTCGTAAACTACGATATTCTTGAATTATTGCAAAACCTTGCGAGCCAAATTCCAGCACCTCCTCCTAAAGTAGTGGACCGACTGCAACCAAACACGGTACACATACTGCTTACTATCAGGCGAACAACCGCTGTCATGAATTAAACACCTACCACTCACGCTACAAGAGACACGAAGTCGTAAACTACGATATTCTTGAAATATTGCAAAACCATCCGAGCAATCTTCCTGCACCTCCTCCTAAAGTAGTGGATCGACTGCAACCAAACTGGGTACACAAACTGCTTACTATCAGGCGAACAACCGCTGTTATGAATTAAACACCTACCACTCACGCTACAGGAGACACGAAGTCGTAAACTACGATATTCTTGAATTATTGCAAAACCTTGCGAGCCATCTTCCTGCACGTCCTCCTAAAGTAGTGGACCGACTGCAACCAAACTCGGTACACATACTGCTTACTATCAGGCGAACAACCGCAGACATGAATTAAACACCTACCACTCACGCTACAGGAGACACGAAGTCGTAAACTACGATATTCTTGAATTACTGCAAAACCATGCGAGCCATCTTCCTACACCTCCTCCTAAAGTAGTGGACCGACTGCAACCAAACTCGGTACACATACTTCTTACTATCAGGCGAACAACCGCTGTCATGAATTAAACACCTACCACTCACGCTACAGGAGACACGGAGTCGTCAACTACGATATTCTTGAGTTACTGCACAACCATGCCAGCCATCTTCCCGCACCTCCTCCTAAAGTAGTGGACCGACTGTAATTAAACTCGGTATACATACTGGTTACTATCAGGCGAAAAACCGCTGTCATGGATTAAACACCTACTACTCACGCTACAGGAGACACGAAGTCGTAAACTTAGATATTCTTGAATTACTGCAAAACCATGCGAGCCATCCTCCTGCACCTCCTCCTAAAGTAGTGGACCGACTGCCACCAAACTTTGTACACATACTGCTTACTAACAGGCGAACAACCGCTGACATCAATTAAACACCTACCAGTCACGGTACAGGAGACACGAAGTCGTAAACTAAGTTATTCTTGAATTACTGCGAAAACCATGCGAGCTATCTTCCTGCACCTCCTCCTAAAGTAGTGGACCGACTGCAACCCAACTCGGTACACATACTGCTTACTATCAGGCGAACAACCGCTTTCATGAATTAAACACCAGCCACTCACACTACAGGAGACACGAAGTCGTAAACTACGATATTCTTGAATTACTGCTAAACCATGCGAGCCATCTTCCTGCACCTCCTCCTATAGTAGTGGACCGACTGCAACCAAACTCGGTACACATACTGCTTACTATCAGGCGAACAACCGCTGTCATGAATTAAACACCTACCACTCACGCTACAGGAGACAAGAAGCCGCAAACTCCGATATTCTTGAATTACTGTAAAACAATGCGAGCCAGCTTCCTGCACCTCCTAGTAAATTAGTGGACCGACTGCAACCAAACTCTGTACACATACTGCTTACTATCAGGCGAACAACCGCTGTCATGAATAAAACACCTACCACTCACGCTACAGGAGAAACGAAGTCGTAAACTACGATATTCTTGAATTACTGCAAAACCATGCGAGCCATCTTCCTGCACCTCCTCCTAAAGTAGTGGACCGACTGCAACCAAACTCTGTACACATACTGCATACTATCAGGCGAACAACCGCTGTCATGAATTAAACACCTACCACTCACGCTACAAGAGACACGAAGTCGTAAACTACGATATTCTTGAAATATTGCAAAACCATGCGAGCCATCTTCCTGCACCTCCTCCTAAAGTAGTGGATCGACTGCAACCAAACTTGGTACACATACTGCTTACTATCAGGCGAACAACCGCTGTTATGAATTAAACACCTACCACTCACGCTACAGGAGACACGAAGTCGTAAACTACGATATTCTTGAATTATTGCAAAACCTTGCGAGCCAAATTCCAGCACCTCCTCCTAAAGTAGTGGACCGACTGCAACCAAACTCGGTACACATACTGCTTACTATCAGGCGAACAACCGCTGTCATGAATTAAACACCTACCACTCACGCTACAAGAGACACGAAGTCGTAAACTACGATATTCTTGAAATATTGCAAAACCATCCGAGCAATCTTCCTGCACCTCCTCCTAAAGTAGTGGATCGACTGCAACCAAACACGGTACACAAACTGCTTACTATCAGGCGAACAACCGCTGTTATGAATTAAACACCTACCACTCACGCTACAGGAGACACGAAGTCGTAAACTACGATATTCTTGAATTATTGCAAAACCTTGCGAGCCATCTTCCTGCACGTCCTCCTAAAGTAGTGGACCGACTGCAACCAAACTCGGTACACATACTGCTTACTATCAGGCAAACAACCGCAGACATGAATTAAACACCTACCACTCACGCTACAGGAGACACGAAGTCGTAAACTACGATATTCTTGAATTACTGCAAAACCATGCGAGCCATCTTCCTACACCTCCTCCTAAAGTAGTGGACCGACTGCAACCAAACTCGGTACACATACTTCTTACTATCAGGCGAACAACCGCTGTCATGAATTAAACACCTACCACTCACGCTACAGGAGACACGGAGTCGTAAACTACGATATTCTTGAGTTACTGCACAACCATGCGAGCCATCTTCCCGCACCTCCTCCTAAAGTAGTGGACCGACTGTAATTAAACTCGGTACACATACTGGTTACTATCAGGCGAAAAACCGCTGTCATGGATTAAACACCTACCACTCACGCTACAGGAGACACGAAGTCGTAAACTTAGATATTCTTGAATTACTGCAAAACCATGCGAGCCATCCTCGTGCACCTCCTCCTAAAGTAGTGGACCGACTGCCACCAAACTTTGTACACATACTGCTTACTATCAGGCGAACAACCGCTGACATCAATTAAACACCTACCAGTCACGGTACAGGAGACACGAAGTCGTAAACTAAGTTATTCTTGAATTACTGCGAAAACCATGCGAGCCATCTTCCTGCACCTCCTCCTAAAGTAGTGGACCGACTGCAACCCAACTCGGTACACATACTGCTTACTATCAGGCGAACAACCGCTTTCATGAATTAAACACCAGCCACTCACACTACAGGAGACACGAAGTCGTAAACTACGATATTCCTGAATTACTGCTAAACCATGCGAGCCATCTTCCTGCACCTCCTCCTATAGTAGTGGACCGACTGCAACCAAACTCAGTACACATACTGCTTACTATCAGGCGAACAACCGCTGTCATGAATTAATCACCTACCACTCACGCTACAGGAGACATGAAGCCGCAAACTCCGATATTCTTGAATTACTGCAAAACAATGCGAGCCAGCTTCCTGCACCTCCTAGTAAATTAGTGGACCGACTGCAACCAAACTCTGTACACATACTGCTTACTATCAGGCGAACAACCGCTGTCATGAATAAAACACCTACCACTCACGCTACAGGAGAAACGAAGTCGTAAACTACGATATTCTTGAATTACTGGTAAACCATGAGAGCTATGTTCCTGCACCTCCTCTTAAAGTAGTGGACCGACTGCAAGCAAACTCGGTACACATACTGCTTACTATCAGGCGAACAACCGCTGTCATGAATTAAACACCTACCACTCACGCTACAGGAGACAAGAAGTCGTAAACTACGATATTCTTGAATTACTGCAAAACCATGCGAGCCATCTTCCTGCACCTCCTCCTAAAGTAGTGGACCGACTGCAACCAAACTCTGTACACATACTGCATACTATCAGGCGAACAACCGCTGTCATGAATTAAACACCTACCACTCACGCTACAAGAGACACGAAGTCGTAAACTACGATATTCTTGAAATATTGCAAAACCATGCGAGCCATCTTCCTGCACCTCCTCCTAAAGTAGTGGATCGACTGCAACCAAACTTGGTACACATACTGCTTACTATCAGGCGAACAACCGCTGTTATGAATTAAACACCTACCACTCACGCTACAGGAGACACGAAGTCGTAAACTACGATATTCTTGAATTATTGCAAAATCTTGCGAGCCAAATTCCAGCACCTCCTCCTAAAGTAGTGGACCGACTGCAACCAAACTCGGTACACATACTGCTTACTATCAGGCGAACAACCGCTGTCATGAATTAAACACCTACCACTCACGCTACAAGAGACACGAAGTCGTAAACTACGATATTCTTGAAATATTGCAAAACCATCCGAGCAATCTTCCTGCACCTCCTCCTAAAGTAGTAGATCGACTGCAACCAAACTCGGTACACAAACTGCTTACTATCAGGCGAACAACCGCTGTTATGAATTAAACACCTACCACTCACGCTACAGGAGACACGAAGTCGTAAACTACGATATTCTTGAATTATTGCAAAACCTTGCGAGCCATCTTCCTGCACGTCCTCCTAAAGTAGTGGACCGACTGCAACCAAACTCGGTACACATACTGCTTACTATCAGGCAAACAACCGCAGACATGAATTAAACACCTACCACTCACGCTACAGGAGACACGAAGTCGTAAACTACGATATTCTTGAATTACTGCAAAACCATGCGAGCCATCTTCCTACACCTCCTCCTAAAGTAGTGGACCGACTGCAACCAAACTCGGTACACATACTTCTTACTATCAGGCGAACAACCGCTGTCATGAATTAAACACCTACCACTCACGCTACAGGAGACACGGAGTCGTAAACTACGATATTCTTGAGTTACTGCACAACCATGCGAGCCATCTTCCCGCACCTCCTCCTAAAGTAGTGGACCGACTGTAATTAAACTCGGTACACATACTGGTTACTATCAGGCGAAAAACCGCTGTCATGGATTAAACACCTACCACTCACGCTACAGGAGACACGAAGTCGTAAACTTAGATATTCTTGAATTACTGCAAAACCATGCGAGCCATCCTCCTGCACCTCCTCCTAAAGTAGTGGACCGACTGCCACCAAACTTTGTACACATACTGCTTACTATCAGGCGAACAACCGCTGACATCAATTAAACACCTACCAGTCACGGTACAGGAGACACGAAGTCGTAAACTAAGTTATTCTTGAATTACTGCGAAAACCATGCGAGCCATCTTCCTGCACCTCCTCCTAAAGTAGTGGACCGACTGCAACCCAACTCGGTACACATACTGCTTACTATCAGGCGAACAACCGCTTTCATGAATTAAACACCAGCCACTCACACTACAGGAGACACGAAGTCGTAAACTACGATATTCTTGAATTACTGCTAAACCATGCGAGCCATCTTCCTGCACCTCCTCCTATAGTAGTGGACCGACTGCAACCAAACTCAGTACACATACTGCTTACTATCAGGCGAACAACCGCTGTCATGAATTAAACACCTACCACTCACGCTACAGGAGACATGAAGCCGCAAACTCCGATATTCTTGAATTACTGCAAAACAATGCGAGCCAGCTTCCTGCACCTCCTAGTAAATTAGTGGACCGACTGCAACCAAACTCTGTACACATACTGCTTACTATCAGGCGAACAACCGCTGTCATGAATAAAACACCTACCACTCACGCTACAGGAGAAACGAAGTCGTAAACTACGATATTCTTGAATTACTGGTAAACCATGAGAGCCATGTTCCTGCACCTCCTCTTAAAGTAGTGGACCGACTGCAACCAAACTCTGTACACATACTGCATACTATCAGGCGAACAACCGCTGTCATGAATTAAACACCTACCACTCACGCTACAAGAGACACGAAGTCGTAAACTACGATATTCTTGAAATATTGCAAAACCATGCGAGCCATCTTCCTGCACCTCCTCCTAAAGTAGTGGACCAACTGCAACCAAACTCGGTACACATACTGCTTACTATCAGGCGAACAACCGCTGACATGAATTAAACACCTACCACTCACGCTACAGGAGACACGAATTCGTAAACTATGATATTCTTGAATTCCTGCAAAGCCATGCGAGCCATCTTCTGCACCTCCTCCTAAAGTAGTGGTCCGACTGCAACCAAACTCTGTACACATACTGCATACTATCAGGCGAACAACCGCTGTCATGAATTAAACACCTACCACTCACGCTACAAGAGACACGAAGTAGTAAACTACGATATTCTTGAAATATTGCAAAACCATCCGAGCAATCTTCCTGCACCTCCTCCTAAAGTAGTGGATCGACTGCAACCAAACTCGGTACACATACTGCTTACTATCAGGCGAACAACCGCTGTTATGAATTAAACACCTACCACTCACGCTACAGGAGACACGAAGTCGTAAACTACGATATTCTTGAATTATTGCAAAACCTTGCGAGCCAAATTCCAGCACCTCCTCCTAAAGTAGTGGACCGACTGCAACCAAACTCAGTACACATACTGCTTACTATCAGGCGAACAACCGCAGACATGAATTAAACACCTACCACTCACGCTACAGGAGACACGAAGTCGTAAACTACGATATTCTTGAATTACTGCAAAACCATGCGAGCCATCTTCCTACACCTCCTCCTAAAGTAGTGGACCGACTGCAACCAAACTCGGTACACATACTGCTTACTATCAGGCGAACAACCGCTGTCATGAATTAAACACCTACCACTCACGCTACAGGAGACACGAAGTCGTAAACTACGATATTCTTGGTTTACTGCACAACCATGCCAGCCATCTTCCCCCACCTCCTCCTAAAGTAGTGGACCGACTGTAATTAAACTCGGTACACATACTGGTTACTATCAGGCGAAAAACCGCTGTCATGGATTAAACACCTACCACTAACGCTACAGGAGACACGAAGTCGTAAACTACGATATTCTTGAATTACTGCAAAACCATGCGAGCCATCCTCCTGCACCTCCTCCTAAAGTAGTGGACCGACTGCCACCAAACTCTGTACACATACTGCTTACTATCAGGCGAACAACCGCTGACATCAATTAAACACCTACCACTCATGGTACAGGAGACACGAAGTCGTAAACTACGTTATTCTTGAATTACTGCGAAAACCATGCGAGCCATCTTCCTGCACCTCCTCCTAAAGTAGTGGACCGACTGCAACCCAACTCGGTACACATACTGCTTACTATCAGGCGAACAACCGCTTTCATGAATTAAACACCAGCCACTCACGCTACAGGAGACACGAAGTCGTAAACTACGATATTCTTGAATTACTGCTAAACCATGCGAGCCATCTTCCTGCACCTCCTCCTATAGTAGTGGACCGACTGCAACCAAACTCGGTACACATACTGCTTACTATCAGGCGAACAACCGCTGTCATGAATTAAACACCTACCACTCACGCTACAGGAGACACAAAGTCGTAAACTACGATATTCTTGAATTACTGCAAAACCTTGCGAGAAATATTCCTGCACCTCCTCGTAAAGTAGTGGACCGACTGCAACCAAACTCGGTACACATACTGCTAACTATCAGGCGAACAACCGCTGACATGAATTAAACACCTACCACTCACGCTACAGGAGACACGAAGTCGTAAACTACGATATTCTTGAATTACTGCAAAACCATGCGAGCCATCTTCCTGCACCTCCTCCTAAAGTACTGGACCGACTGCAACCAAACTCGGTACACATACTGCTTACTATCAGGCGAACAACCGCTGACATGTACTAAACAGCTACCACTCACGCTACAGGAGACACGAAGTCGTAAACTACGATATTCTTGAATTACTGCAAAACAATGCGAGCCATCTTCCTGCACCTCCTCCTAAAGTAGTGGACCGACTGCAACCAAACTCGGTACAAATACTGCTTACTATCAGGCGAACAACCGCTGTCATGAATTAAACAACGACCACTCACTCTACAGGAGACACGAAGTCGTAAACTACGACATTCTTGAATTACTGCAAAACTTTGCGAGCCATCTTCCTACACCTCCTCCTAAAGTAGTGGACCGACTGCAACCAAACTTTGTACACATACTGCTTACAATCAGGCGAACAACCTCTGACATTTATTAAACAGCTACCACTCACGCTACAGGAGACACGAAGTCGCAAACTACGATATTCTTGAATTACAGCAAAACCATGCGAGCCATGTTCCTGCACCTCCTAGTAAATTAGTGGACCGACTGCAACCAAACTCGGTACACATGCTGGTTACTATCAGGCGAAAAACCGCTGTCATGGATTAAACACCTACCACTAACGCTACAGGAGACACGAAGTCGTAAACTACGATATTCTTGAATTACTGCAAAACCATGCGAGCCATCCTCCTGCACCTCCTCCTAAAGTAGTGGACCGACTGCCACCAAACTCTGTACACATACTGCTTACTATCAGGCGAACAACCGCTGACATCAATTAAACACCTACCACTCATGGTACAGGAGACACGAAGTCGTAAACTACGATATTCTTGAATTACTGCAAAACCATGCGAGCCATCTTCCTGCACCTCCTCCTAAAGTAGTGGACCGTCTGCAACCAAACTCGGTACACATACTGCTTACTATCAGGCGAACAACCGCTTTCATGAATTAAACACCAGCCACTCACGCTACAGGAGACACGAAGTCGTAAACTACGATATTCTTGAATTACTGCTAAACCATGCGAGCCATCTTCCTGCACCTCCTCCTATAGTAGTGGACCGACTGCAACCAAACTCGGTACACATACTGCTTACTATCAGGCGAACAACCGCTGTCATGAATTAAACACCTACCACTCACGCTACAGGAGACACAATGTCGTAAACTACGATATTCTTGAATTACTGCAAAACCTTGCGAGAAATATTCCTGCACCTCCTCGTAAAGTAGTGGACCGACTGCAACCAAACTCGGTACACATACTGCTAACTATCAGGCGAAAATCCGCTGACATGAATTAAACATCTACCACTCACGCTACAGGAGACACGAAGTCGTAAACTACGATATTCTTGAATTACTGCAAAACCATGCGAGCCATCTTCCTGCACCTCCTCCTAAAGTACTGGACCGGCTGCAACCAAACTCGGTACACATACTGCTTACTATCAGGCGAACAACCGCTGACATGTACTAAACAGCTACCACTCACGCTACAGGAGACACGAAGTCGTAAACTACGATATTCTTGAATTACTGCAAAACCATGCGAGCCATCTTCCTGCACCTCCTCCTAAAGTAGTGGACCGACTGCAACCAAACTTTGTACACATACTGCTTACAATCAGGCGAACAACCTCTGACATTTATTAAACAGCTACCACTCACGCTACAGGAGACACGAAGTCGTAAACTACGATATTCTTGAATTACAGCAAAACCATGCGAGCCATCTTCCTGCACCTCCTAGTAAATTAGTGGACCGACTGCAACCAAACTCGGTACACATACTGCTTACTATCAGGCGAACAACCGCTGTCATGAATAAAACACCTACCACTCACGCTACAGGAGAAACGAAGTCGTAAACTACGATATTCTTGAATTACTGCTAAACCATGCGAGCCATCTTCCTGCACCTCCTCCTAAAGTAGTGGACCGACTGCAACCAAACTCGGTACACGTACTGCTTACTATCAGGCGAACAACCGCTGTCATGAATTAAACACCTACCACTCACGCTACAGGAGACAAGAAGTCGTAAACTACGATATTCTTGAATTACTGCAAAACAATGCGAGCCATCTTCCTGCACCTCCTCCTAAAGTAGTGGACAGACTGCAACCAAACTCTGTACACATACTGCTTACTATCAGGCGAACAACCGCTGTCATGAATTAAACACCTACCACTCACGCTACAAGAGACACGAAGTCGTAAACTACGATATTCTTGAATTACTGCAAAACCATGCGAGCAATCTTTCTGCACCTCCTCCTAAAGTAGTGGATCGACTGCAACCAAACTCGGTACACGTACTGCTTACTATCAGGCGAACAACCGCTGTCATGAATTAAACACCTACCACTCACGCTACAAGAGACACGAAGTCGTAAACTACGATATTCTTGAATTACTGCAAAACCATGCGAGCAATCTTTCTGCACCTCCTCCTAAAGTAGTGGACCAACTGCAACCAAACTCGGTACACATACTGCTTACTATCAGGCGAACAACCGCTGTCATGAATTAAACACCTACCACTCACGCTACAGGAGGCACGAAGTCGTAAACTACGATATTGTTGAGTTACTTCAAAACCATGCGAGCCGTCTTCTTGCACCTCCTCCTAAAGTAGTGGACCGACTGCAACCAAACTCGGTACACATACTGCTTACTATCAGGCGAACAACCGCTGTCATGAATTAAACACCTACCACTCACGCTACAGGAGACACGAAGTCGTAAACTACGATACTCCCCCCAGGGGGACCACAGCTCTTTTGTGGGTACGTGTGTGGCGCGCACGGGTCCCCGAGCC
This sequence comes from Locusta migratoria, assembly GCA_026315105.1. Lineage (NCBI taxonomy): Eukaryota > Metazoa > Arthropoda > Insecta > Orthoptera > Acrididae > Locusta > Locusta migratoria. Next base: position 378,349,767 of record CM048749.1, read on the forward strand.
ATTGCGGCCTTCCTTCCTATTTCCCAGGCCGCTTTTCCTCACCCTGGTTCCCTCCCTTCCTAATCCTTTTTCCCACCCTACCCTTCTCCAACCCCGTCTCTAGGTGTTCTTGTGTTGATGGCCCGGCTATTCCCATGGTACTGTTGGTTTGGCAATTGTGTCTTTGTTTGCCGTGTTCACTGATTTCGGCCCAGTTAGGTCCCCATTGTGGTTTGACCTCCACGAAAATTTTCTGATTAAGTGTGAGCCATTTGGGGAAGAACTCCCAACCTAGCCCCTACGGCGCGGATTCCTACCCTTTCCTTCCACATCCCTTCCTCGCCGTAGCCCCCTCCCCGCTAGGTCACCAGCACGGTAGCCAGTCCGTGTGGTGGGGCTGTTATGTACCCTCATGGTTGAGCCCCCTGAATTGCATAGGGATCACACTGCCGATGCCTGAGCTGTGACCTCCTCATGAATGCCAAGGAGTCGATGCTTGTCTTTGCGGGGCATCAGGACTCCCGGCAACGGTCATCCTGCCAGGTGGCGTTGCTGAGGCTGGGTGGCGCCCTTGAGGAGAGCCCCTGTTTCGGAGTGGGTGGCATCGGGGCGGACATTCCGCTATGAAGAGGAGACAAGCCTCAGAAAATCCTGGCTCTAAGTCAGGTGTCTCAAAGATTGGAAGATTTAATTTCAGTAGATACGACCCCAAATCGTTTCCTTCCCTAACTCAATCTTGGGGGGAACGAGGGTCCACAAAACAGGCTGAGACTTACTCACCTAGATACTTAGTGTGTACCAGACAGGATGGGGAATCCTTCCAGGCAACTAAGCCTTCCTTCTTCGTCGAACACCTCGAAGAAAGGTTTGGCGAAGTTGCCGGAATGTCGAAACTACGCGACGGTTCGGTCCTAATACAGGCAGAGACCCCTGCTCAATCACGGAGCCTCTTAAAATGTGATCATTTAGGTGAAATTCCTGTCACAGTAACGCCCCACAAGTCGTTAAATAGGGTACAGGGGGTGATATACCATCGAGACCTTTTGCTACAGACAGATGATGAGTTACGCGAGCACCTACAACGACGCGGAATCCATTTTGTCCGGCGCGTATTTAGAGGACCCAAGGATAATAGGGTGGCCACTGGCGCATTTGTCTTGGCCTTTGAGGGTGACAATCTGCCCGAAAAGGTCAAGGTCATGATGTATCGCTGTGACGTCCAGCCATACATCCCCCCTCCAATGCGATGTTTCAAGTGTTGGCGTTTCGTACACATGTCCTCTCGTTGCAACGCTGCTGCAACCTGTCGGGACTGTGGCCGTCCTTCACACCTGGACGCTGCCTTTACTCCTCCTCCTTACTGCGTCAACTGCAGTGGTCACCACTCTCCCTGTTCGCAGGACTGTCCCGCTCTACACAAAGAGCGGAAGATAGTAGAATATAAGACCTTGGACCAACTAACCTACTCAGAGGCTCGGAGGAAGTACGAAAAGCTGCATCCAGTGACTTTACTTTCTTCATATGCTGCAGCTACATCGATGGCGCCACAACCAGTGGCCACTTCTCGCACTGTTGTAACTCCATCTGTGGGCCCTATGGGCCGCCCCTCCACCTCGGCCTCCCAGACATCTGGAGGCACACCATCTTCTGCGGGGCCTATACTGCCCCCCACGTCGGGAGTGGTTACCCCTACTCCCCAGCCAGAAAAGGGTTCACCTTCTCTGGCTTCTTCTTCTGGGAAGGGAACCTGTTCTTCCCTTCCACCTGTGTCACCACCGAAACTAGACTCCAGCCAGCGGCTGAAGGACACTCGGCCAGAACGCCGCCTGGCTCCTCAGTCTTCCCACGCTCCTCAAGCCCCGCCGGAGAAACCCCCCTCCTCCGGTAGGCCCAAGGAACGACGGGAAGACAAAAAAGAAAAGAAGGAAAAGACAGTGAAGCGCAAGGAAACGCTGGCGGCCTCGGTGCCCCCAACCCTTGCACGTGACACACCGGAGGATGAGGTCATCCTTCTTGCGACGCCCGAAGATCTGGCCTTCGCAGATCTCGGGGATGCCATGGAGATGGAGGATCAGACTTCACAGCCAAAGACTAGTGCTCCTGCCATCCCTCTTCCATCTTCATCTTCATGCACCGTCAACCAGGAGACAGTCTGATCCTCCAATGGAATTGTGGAGGATTTTTCGGTCACTTGGCTGAATTGCGTCAGCTGATGAGCTCTTTTCCACCACTTTGTGTTGCTCTCCAGGAAACCTGGTTTCCTAGTGATCGGACCCCCACCCTTCGGGGCTACCGGGGGTACTTCAATAACCGCACCATCTACAATAGGGTGTCGGGCGGGGTATGTCTATATGTACATACCTCTGCCTATAGTTCCCCAGTGCCACTTCACACAGCCCTGGAGGCTGTCGCTGTCAGGGTTCGAGCATCACGGGACATTACCATCTGTTCCCTTTATCTCCCTCCTGATGCAGCAGTGGCACCAGCTGACCTGGCAGCCTTGATCGGTCAACTTCCTTCACCATTTCTTATTTTAGGAGATTTTAACGCACATCACCCCCTACGTGACTACAGGACGTGGTCGAGACTTTGAACTACTTTTTACCCAACTTGACCTTTGTATTCTTAATACAGGAGCTCCTACCCATTTTAGTGTGGCCCATGGCACCTTTTCCGCCATAGACCTTTCTGTATGTAGTCCGGGCTTACGTCCACTCCTTAACTGGTGGGTCCATGATGACCTTTGTGGAAGCGACCACTTTCCCATCTTCCTTTCGCTTCCCCGCCACCAACGCCACGCACGCCTACCCCGCTGGTCCTTCCACAGGGCCGACTGGGCAGCATACACTTCCGCTGCAACGCTGGATACCCCTCTCCCTGCTGATGCGACAATGGCTGTTGAGCAAATTATTTCCATTGTCGTTTCTGCTGCTGAGTCCGCGATACCATCTTCTTCTGCCTTACCTCGGCGAAGACCAGTGCCCTGGTGGTCACCGGAGATAGCAGCAGCTATCCGCAATCGCCGCAGGGCTCTGCAGCAGTACCAGCGCCACCCCACCCTTGACCACCTGGTTGCATTTAAGCGTCTTCGGGCCCAGACACGCCGGCTTATCCGGCAGCGCAAGCAAGCATGCTGGGAGGAATATGTATCCACAATTGGACCCCGTGTCTCTTCTAGCCAGATTTGGACAATGATTCGTCATATATCAGGTCACCATCCACCGACAGGGGTCACGGGTCTCTCTATCCACGGTACAATCCATACCGACCCGACCATCATTGCCGAGTATTTTGCAGCGCACTTTGCTCTTAATTCGGCGTCCACTGCCTACAGCCAAGGTTTTTGTACCTTAAAAGAGCGGGCTGAGCGAAGGCAGTTGGTATTTCGCACAAACCGCCAAGAGCCGTACAATGCGCCATTTACAGAGTGGGAATTTCAAACTATTCTTGCCAGTTGCCCCAATACATCTGCAGGACCGGACCGAATCCACTGTCAAATGCTGAAACATCTTTCTGAACACTCGCAACGCCATCTGTTGGATTTCTTTAATCGTCTCTGGGTCGAGGGAGCATACCCGTCCCAATGGCAGGAGAGTATCGTTATCCCTCTGTTAAAACCAGGTGCAGATCCATTGAACGTTGACTGTTACCGTCCCATAAGCCTCACAAACGTTCTTTGTAAACTTTTTGAACGTTTGGTGAGCCGGCGACTTTTGTGGGTTCTCGAGTATCGGGGTCTGCTCGCCCCACAACAAGGTGCTTTCCGGCAGGGTCGCTCTGCTATTGATAACCTTCTCTCTTTGGAGTCGGCGATCCGTACTGCTTTCGCCCGGCGTCACCATCTCGTGGCCATCTTTTTCGACCTCCGGAAAGCATATGACACGGCATGGCGCCATCACATCCTTGCCACGCTACATGGGTGGGGTCTTCGTGGCTCCCTCCCACTTTTTATTCAGAATTTTTTACTTTCGCGCCGCTTTAGAGTCCGCATTGGCACCTCCTTAAGTTCCTCCCATATCCAAGAGAATGGGGTACCACAAGGGTCCGTCCTCAGTGTACCCCTCTTCTTAGTGTCCATTAATGGCCTAGTGGCTGCAGTGGGGCCATCGGTTTCCTGCTCCCTCTATGCAGACGACTTTTGCATGTACTATTCCACTGCTAGTACAAGTGTAGCTGAACGACGACTGCAGGCAGCCATCCATCGGGCGCAGAATTGGGCTTCTGGCCATGGTTTCACATTTTCCCCTGCAAAAACTAGGGTAATGCACTTTTGTCGCCAACGGGCGGTACATCCGCATCCAGAGCTCTACCTTGATGGTGAGCTCCTTCAGGTTGTGGACACACACCGCTTCCTGGGTCTCCTTTTCGACTCACGTTTGACATGGCTCCCTCATCTGCGCCAGCTTAAGCAACGGTGTTCCCGGTATTTGGACATCCTTCGTTGCCTCAGCCATACTGTCTGGGGGGCAACACGCCCTGTCCTCCTGCGGCTGTACAATGCTCTGGTGCAGTCACGTCTAGACTACGGAAGCCAGGTCTACGGCTCAGCCTCTCCATCTGCACTGCGAGTTCTCGACCCAGTGCATCATACAGGCATCCGTCTGGCCACTGGAGCCTTTCGTACAAGCCCTGTCACAAGTCTCCTGGCAGAGGCTGGAGTTGCCCCATTGCGATACAGGCGCCAACAACTACTCGCCCAGTATGCTGCCAGAGTTCACTGTACCCCTCGGCATCCGAATAACAGACTCCTCTTTCCGGGAGAGGTCAATCGTTTGCCGCAGAGGCGACCTCGGTCGGGACTCCCAATAGCAGCGCGTGTCCAATCGCTACTATCGACCCTGGACTCCTTTCCTCTTAACCGTCCCTTCCGCTCGACTTTCCATGCTCCTCCCTGGACCGTTCCTCGGCCGCGGATTCGGTTGGATCTTTCCTTTGAGCCTAAGACCTCTACTTCTCCTCTGGTCCTACGGCATCAGTTTTATGCGCTGCTCCGTGAGTTCAGTAACTCCGAGGTCATTTATACAGACGGTTCATCAGATGGCGACCACATTGGTTATGCCTACATCCATGGCGCCCATGTCGAACAACGCTCTTTGCCACCCGGTAGCAGCGTCTTTACTGCAGAACTGGTGGCTATATACCGCGCCCTTAACCACATCCGCATGTGCCCCGCGACCTCCTTTCTGATTTGTAGCGACTCGCTGAGCGGTTTACAGGCCCTTGATCAGTGTTATGCTCGTCATACATTGGTCAGGGCCATTCAGGATTCGATACTGGCTCTTAGTGACTCCGGTCGCTGTGTTACATTCGTTTGGACCCCGGGCCATGTAGGCATCCCGGGCAACGAGAGCGTTGACCAGCTAGCCAAACAGGCTACCACTTGCCGCCCTCTGGCGATTGGCCTCCCAGAAGCAGACTTCCGCCCATTGCTTCGCACTAAAATACGCGACCTGTGGAACGCCGAATGGTCCGCTCTGGACGTGCCCAATAAGCTGCGTACGATAAAGGACACAACATCTGTCTGGAAGTCGTCGCAGCTGGGATCCCGTAGGGACTCCGTGGTTCTCTGCCGTCTCCGCATTGGTCACACCCATCTGACGCATGGTCACCTCCTCCGTCGACAGGACCCGCCCATGTGCCAATGTGGTGCCCCATTGACTGTGGTCCATCTCCTACTCGACTGTCCCATTTTAGCCCCACTGCGGCATTCCTTTAGCCTCCCGAACACTCTCTCTTTGGTGCTCGGCGACGATGCCTCTGTGGCTAATTTGGTTTTACGATTTCTTCGTGCTGCGGGGTTTTACCAGTTGCTGCGAGTCCTTTTGGATGGTCTTTTACTTTTTTATGTTCTCCTTGACGTGTCTTTAGACTACAGTTTTTATTTTGTACGCAATGTGGTTGACTTTTCCCTTTTATACACATGGTCGGTCAACCACATTCACTGGCTCTGTCATTTTGTCTCGTATTTGTTGCTGTGTGTCTGGCGTCTTTCGAATTGTCTCTTGTTGACTCTGTCAATAATTCATGACGGTGCATTCTTTTATCCTGTTTTGTTTTAAAACTCGCTCAGGCACGATTTTCGACGGTTCTGTTTTACTGTGTGTCGCCTAGATGTGAATCGGGGGACTGATGGCCCTAGTAGTCTAGTCCCCCTAAAACACCCATACCAACCAACCAACTACGATACTCTTCAATTACTGCAAAATCATGCGAGCAATCTTCCTGCACCTCCTCCTAAAGTAGTGGACCGACAGCAACCAAACTCGGTACACATACTTCTTACTATCAGTCGAACAACCGCTGTCATTAATTAAACACCTACCACTCACGCTACAGGAGACACGAAGTCGTAATCTACGATAGTCTTGAATTACTGCAAAACCATGCGAGCCATCTTCCTGCACCTCCGCTCACATGAATTAAACACCTACCACTCACGCTACAGGAAACACGAAGTCGTAAACTACGATATTCTTGAATTACTGCAAAACCACGCGAGCCATCTTCCTGCACCTCCTCCTAAAGTAGTGGACAGACTGCAACCAAACTCGGTACACATACTGCTTACTATCAGGCGAACAACCGCTGTCATGAATTAAACACCTACCACTCACGCTACAGGAGACACGAAGTCGTAAACTACGATATTGTTGAGTTACTGCAAAACCATGCGAGCCATCTTCCTGCACCTCCTCCTAAAGTAGTAGACCGACTACGACCAAACTCAGTACACATACTGCTTACTATCAGGCAAACAACCGCTGTCACGAATTAAATACCTACCTCTCACTTTACAGGAGACACGAAGTCGTAAACTACGATACTCTTCAATTACTGCAAAATCATGCGAGCCATCTTCCTGCACCTCCTCCTAAAGTAGTGAACCGACAGCAACCAAACTCGGTACACATACTTCTTACTATCAGTCGAACAACCGCTGTCATTAATTAAACACCTACCACTCACGCTACAGGAGACACGTAGTCGTAATCTACGATAGTCTTGAATTACTGCAAAACCATGCGAGCCATCTTCCTGCACCTCCTCCTATAGTAGTGGACCGACTGCTACGAAACTCTGTACACGTACTGCTTACTATCAGGCGAACACCGCTGACATGAATTAAACACCTACCACTCACGCTACAGGAGACACGAAGTCGTAAACTACGTTATTCTTGAATTACTGCGAAAACCATGCGAGCCATCTTCCTGCACCTCCTCCTAAAGTAGTGGACCAACTGCAACCAAACTCGGTACACATACCGCCTACTATCAGGCGAACAACCGATGACATGAATTAAACACCTACCACTCACGCTACAGGAGACACGAAGTCGTAAACTACGATATTCTTGAATTACTGCAAAACCATGCGAGCCATCTTCCTACACCTCCTCCTACAGTAGTGGACCGACTGCAACCAAACTCGGTACACATACTGCTTACTATCAGACGAACAACCGCTGACATGTATTAAACACCTACCACTCACGCTACAGGAGACACGAAGTCGTAAACTACGATATTCTTGAGTTACTGCACAACCATGCGAGCCATCTTCCTGCACCTCCTCCTAAAGTAGTGGACTGACAACCACCAAACTCAGTACACATACTGCTTACTATCAGGCGAACAACCGCTGTCATGAATTAAACACCTACCACTCACGCTACAGGAGACAAGAAGCCGCAAACTCCGATATTCTTGAATTACTGCAAAACAATGCGAGCCAGCTTCCTGCACCTCCTCCTAAAGTAGTGGACCGACTGCAACCAAACTCGGTACACATACTGCTTACTATCAGGCGAACAACCGCTGACATGTACTAAACAGCTGCCACTCACGCTACAGGAGACACGAAGTCGTAAACTACGACATTCTTGAATTACTGCAAAACCATGCGAGCAATCCTCCTGCACCTCCTCCCAAAGTAGTGGACCGACTCCAACCAAACTCTGTACACATACTGCTTACTATCAGGCGAACAACCGGTGACATGAATTAAACATCTACCACTCACGCTACAGGAGACACGAAGTCGTAAACTACGATATTATTGAATTACTGCAAAACTATGCGAGCCATCTTCCTGCACCTCCTCCTAAAGTAGTGGACCGACTGCAACCCAATTCGGTACACATACTGCTTACTATCAGGCGAACAACCGCTGTCATGAATTAAAAACCTACTACTCACGCTACAGGAGACACGAGTCGTAAACTACGATATTCTTGAATTACTGCAAAACCATGCGAGCCATCTTCCTGCACTTCCTCCTAAAGTAGTGGACCGACTGCAACCAAACTCGGTACACATACTGCTTACTATCAGGTGAACAACCGCTGTCATGAATTAAACACTTATCACTCACGCTACAGGAGACACGAAGTCGTAAGCTACGATATTCTTGAATTACTGCAAAACCATGCGAGCAATCTGCCTGCACCTCCTCCTAAAGTAGTGGACCGACTGCAACCAAACTCGGTACACATACTGCTTACTATCAGGCGAACAACCTCTGTCATGAATTAAACACCTACCACTCACGCTACAGGAGACACGAAGTCATAAACTACGATATTCTTGAATTACTGCAAAACCATGCGAGCCATCTTCCCGCACCTCCTCCTAAAGTAGTGGACCGACTGCAACCAAACTCGGTACACATACTGGTTACTATCAGGCGAAGACCGCTGTCATGGATTAAACACGTACCACTCACGCTACAGGAGACACGAAGTCGTAAACTACGATATTCTTGGATTACTGCAAAACCATGCGAGCCATCTTCCTGCACCTCCTCCTAAAGTAGTGGACCGACTGCAACCAAACACGGTACACATACTGCGTACTATCAGGCGAACAACCGCTGTCATGGATTAAACACCTACCACTCACGCTACAGGAGACACGAAGTCTTAAACTACGATATTCTTGAATTACTGCAAAACCATGCGAGCCATCTTCCTGCACCTCCTCCTAAAGTAGTGGACCGACTGCAACCAAACTCGGTACACATACTGCTTACTATCAGGCGAACAACCGCTGACATGTACTAAACAGCTACCACTCACGCTACAGGAGACACGAAGTCGTAAACTACGATATTCTTGAATTACTGCTAAACCATGCGAGCCATCTTCCTGCACCTCCTCCTAAAGTAGTGGACCGACTGCAACCAAACTCGGTACACATACTGCTTACTATCAGGCGACCAACCGCTGACATGTACTAAACAGCTACCACTCACGCTACAGGAGACACGAAGTCGTAAACTACGATATTCTTGAATTACTGCAAAACCATGCGAGCCATCTTCGTGCACCTCCTCCTATAGTAGTGGACCGACTGCAACCAAACTCGGTACACATACTGCTTACTATCAGGCGAACAACCGCTGTCATGAATTAAACACCTATCACTCACGCTACAGGAGACACAAAGTCGTAAACTACGATATTCCTGAATTACTGCAAAACCATGCAAGCCATCTTCCTGCACCTCCTCCTAACGTAGTGGACTGACTGCAACCAAACTCGGTACACATACTGCTTACAATCAGGCGAACAACCGCTGTCATGAATTAAACACCTACCACTCACGCTACAGGAGACACGAAGTCGTAAACTACGATATTCTTGAATTACTGAAAAACCTTGCGAGCAATCTTCCTGCACCTCCTCCTAAAGTAGTGGACCGACTGCAACCAAACTCGGTACACATACTGCTTACTATCAGGCGAACAACCGCTGACATGAATTAAACACCTACCACTCACGCCACAGGAAACACGAAGTCGTAAACTACGATATTCTTGAATTCCTGCAAAACCATGGGAGCCATCTTCCTGCACCTCCTCCTGAAGTAGTGGACCGACTGCAACCAAACTCGGTACACATACTGCTTACTATCAGGCGAACAACCTCTGTGATGAATTAAACACCTACCACTCACGCTACAGGAGACACGAAGTCGTAAACTACGATATTCTTGAATTACTGCAAAACCATGCGAGCCATCTTCCTGCACCTCCTCCTAAAGTAGTGGACCGACTGCATCCCAACTCGGTACACATACTGGTTACTATCAGGCGAACAACCGCTGTCATGAATTAAACACTTACCACTCACGCTAAAGGAGACACAAAGTCGTATACTACGATATTCCTGAATTACTGCAAAACCACGCGAGCCATCTTCCTGCACCTCCTCCTACAGTAGTGGACCGACTGCAACCAAACTCGGTACACATACTGGTTACTATCAGGCAAAAACCGCTGTCATGGATTAAACACCTACCACTCACGCTACAGGAGACACGAAGTCGTAAACTACGATATTCTTGAATTACTGCAAAACCATGCGAGCCATGTTCCTGCACCTCCTCCTAAAGTAGTGGACCGACTGCAACCAAACTCGGTGCACATACTGCTTACTATCAGGCGAACAACCGCTGACATGTACTAGACGGCTACCACTCACGCTACAGGAGACACGAAGTCGTAAACTACGATATTCTTGAATTACAGCTAAACCATGCGAGCCATCTTCCTGCACCTCCTACTAAAGTAGTGGACCGACTGCAACCAAACTCGGTACACATACTGCTTACTATCAGGCGAACAACCGCTGACATGTACTAAACAGCTACCACTCACGCTGCAGGAGACACAAAGTCGTAAACTACGATATTCATGAATTACTGCAAAACCATGCGAGCCATCTTCCTGCACCTCCTCCTATAATAGTGGACCGACTGCAACCAAACTCGGTACACATACTGCTAACTATCAAACGAACAATCGCTGATATGAATTAAACACCTACCACTCACGCTACAGGAAACACGAAGTCGTAAACTAAGATATTCTTGAATTACTGCAAAACCATGCGAGCCATCTTCCTACACCTCCTCCTAAAGTAGTAGACCGACTGCAAGCAAACTCGGTACACATACTGCTTACTATCAGGCGAACAACCGCTGTCATGAATTAAACACCTACCACTCACGCTACAGGAGACACGAAGTCGTAAACTACGATATTTTTGAATTAGTGCAAAACCATGCGAGCCATCTTCCTGCACCTCCTCCTAAAGTAGTGGACCGACTGCAACCAAACTCTGTGCACATACTGCTTACTATCAGGCGAACAACCGCTGACATGTGTTAAACACCTACCACTCACGCTACAGGAGACACGAAGTCGTAAACAACGATATTCTTCAGTTACTGCACAACCATGCGAGCCATCTTCCTGCACCTCCTCCTAAAGTAGTGGACTGACAACGACCAAACTCAGTACACATACTGCTTACTATCAGGCGAACAACCGCTCTCATGAATTAAACACCTACCACTCACGCTACAGGAGACAAGAGGCCGCAAACTCCGATATTCTTGAATTACTGCAAAACAATGCGAGCCATCTTCCTGCACCTCCTCCTAAAGTAGTGGACCGACTGCAACCAAACTCGGTACACATACTGCTTACTATCAGGCGAAAAATCGCTGTCATGGATTAATCACCTACCACTCACGCTACAGGAGACACGAAGTCGTAAACTACGATATTATTGAATTACTGCAAAACCATGCGAGCCATCTTCCTGCACCTCCTCCTAAAGTAGTGGACCGACTGCAACCCAATTCGGTACACATACTGCTTACTATTAGGCGAACAACCGCTGTCATGAATTAAACACCTACCACTAACGCTACAGGAGACACGAAGTCGTAAACTACGATATTCTTGAATTACTGCAAAACCATGCGAGCCATCTTCCTACACCTCCTCCTAAAGTAGTGGACCGACTGCAACCAAACTCGGTACACATACCGCTTACTATCAGGCGAACAACCGCTGTCATGAATTAAACACCTACCACTCACGCTACAGGAGACACGAAGTCGTAAACTATGATATTCTTGAGTTACTGCAAAACCATGCGAGCCATCTTCCTGCACCTCCTCCTAAAGTAGTGGACCGACTGCAACCCAACTCGGTACACATACTGCTTACTATCAGGCGAACAACCGCTGTCATGAATTAAACACCTACCACTCACGCTACAGGAGACACGAAGTCGTAAACAACGATATTCTTGAATTACTGCAAAACCATTCGAGCCATCTTCCTGCACTTCCTCCTAAAGTAGTGGACCGACTGCAACCAAACTCGGTACACATACTGCTTACTATCAGGCGAACAACCGCTTTCACGAATTAAACACCTACCACTCACGCTACAGGAGACACGAAGTCGTAAACTACGATATTCTTGAATTACTGCAAATCCATGCGAGCCATCTTCCTGCACTTCCTCTTAAAGTAGTGGACCGACTGCAACCAAACTCGGTACACATACTGGTTACTATCAGGCGAAAACCGCTGTCATGGATTAAACACCTACCACTCACGCTACAGGAGACACGAAGTCGTAAACTACGATATTCTTGAATTACTGCAAAACCATGCGAGCAACCTTCCTGCACCTCCTGCTCAAGTAGTGGACCGACTGCAACCAAACTCGGTACACATACTGCTTACTATCAGGCGAACAACCGCTGTCATGAATTAAACACCTACCACTCACGCTACAGGAGACACGAAGTCGTTATCTACGATATTCTTGAATTACTGCAAATCCATGCGAGCCATCTTCCAGCACCTTCTCCTAAAGTAGTGGACCAACTGCAACCAACCTCGGTATACATACTGCTTACTATCAGGCGAACAACCGATGACATGAATTAAACACCCACCACTCACGCTACAGGAGACACGAAGTCGTAAACTACGATATTCTTGAATTACTGCAAAACCATGCGAGCCATCTTCCTACACCTCCTCCTAAAGTTGTGGACCGACTGCAACCAAACTCGGTACACATACTGCTTACTATCAGGCGAAAAACCGCTGTCATGGATTAAACACCTACCACTCACGCTACAGGAGACACGAAGTCGTAAACTACGATATTATTGAATTACTGCAAAACCATGCGAGCCATCTTCCTGCACCTCCTCCTAAAGTAGTGGACCGACTGCAACCCAATTCTGTACACATACTGCTTACTATTAGGCGAACAACCGCTGTCATGAATTAAACACCTACCACTCACGCTACAGGAGACACAAAGTCGTAAACTACGATATTCTTGAGTTACTGCAAAACCATGCGAGCCATCTTCCTGCACCTCCTCCTAAAGTAGTAGACCGATTGCAACCAAACTCGGTACACATACTGCTTACTATCAGGCGAACAACCGCTTTCACGAATTAAACACCTACCACTCACGCTACAGGAGACACGAAGTCCTAAACTACGATATTCTTGAATTACTGCAAAACCATGCGAGCCATCTTCCTGCACTTCCTCCTAAAGTAGTGGACCGACTGCAACCAAACTCGGTACACATACTGGTTACTATCAGGCGAAAACCGCTGTCATGGATTAAACACGTATCACTCACGCTACAGGAGACACGAAGTCGTAAACTACGATATTCTTGAATTACTGCAAAACCATGCGAGCAACCTTCCTGCACCTCCTGCTCAAGTAGTGGACCGACTGCAACCAAACTCGGTACACATACTGCTTACTATCAGGCGAACAACCGCTGACATGAATTAAACACCTACCACTCACGCTACAGGAGACACGAAGTCGTAAACTACGATATTCTTGAATTACTGCAAAACCATGCGAGCCATCTTCCAGCACCTTCTCCTAAAGTAGTGGACCAACTGCAACCAAACTCGGTATACATACTGCATACTATCAGGCGAACAACCGATGACATGAATTAAACACCCAACACTCACGCTACAGGAGACACGAAGTCGTAAACTACGTTATTCTTGAATTACTGCAAAACCATGCGAGCCATCTTCCTACACCTCCTCCTAAAGTTGTGGACCGACTGCAACCAAACTCGGTACACATACTGCTTACTATCAGGCGAAAAACCGCTGTCATGGATTAAACACCTACCACTCACGCTACAGGAGACACGAAGTCGTAAACTACGATATTATTGAATTACTGCAAAACCATGCGAGCCATCTTCCTGCACCTCCTCCTAAAGTAGTAGACCGACTACGACCAAACTCAGTACACATACTGCTTACTATCAGGCAAACAAACGCTGTCACGAATTAAATACCTACCTCTCACTCTACAGGAGACACGAAGTCGTAAACTACGATACTCTTGAATTACTGCAAAACCATGCGAGCCATCCTCCTGCACCTCCTCCTAAAGTAGTGGACCGACTGCAAGCAAACTCGGTACACATACTGCTTACTATCAGGCGAACAACCGCTCACATGAATTAAACACCTACCACTCACGCTACAGGAAACACGAAGTCGTAAACTACGATATTCTTGAATTACTGCAAAACCACGCGAGCCATCTTCCTGCACCTCCTCCTAAAGTAGTGGACCGACTGCAAGCAAACTCGGTACACATACTGCTTACTATCAGGCGAACAACCGCTCACATGAATTAAACACCTACCACTCACGCTACAGGAAACACGAAGTCGTAAACTACGATATTCTTGAATTACTGCAAAACCACGCGAGCCATCTTCCTGCACCTCCTCCTAAAGTAGTGGACCGACTGCAACCAAATTCGGTACACATACTGCTTACTATCAGGCGAACAACCTCTGTGATGAATTAAACACCTACCACTCACGCTGCAGGAGACACGAAGTCGTAAACTACGATATTCTTGAATTACTGCAAAGCCATGCGAGCCATCTACCTGCACCTCTTCCTAAAGTAGTGGACCGACTGCAACCAAACTCTGTACACATACTGCTTACTATCAGGCGAACAACCTCTGACATGTATTAAACAGCTACCACTCACGCTACAGGAGACACGAAGTCGTAAACTACGATATTCTTGAATTACTGCAAAATCATGCGAGCAATCTTCCTGCACCTCCTCCTAAAGTAGTGGACCGACTGCAACCAAACACGGTACACATACTGCTTACTATCAGGCGAACAACCGCTGTTATGAATTAAACACCTACCACTCACGCTACAAGAGACACGAAGTCGTAAACTACGATTTTCTTGAATTACTGAAAAACCATGCGAGCCATCTTCCTGCACCTCCTCCTAAAGTAGTGGACCGACCGCAACCAAACTCTGTACACATACTGCTTACTATCAGGCGAACAACCGCTGTCATGAATAAAACACCTACCACTCACGCTACAGGAGACACAAAGTCGTAAACTACGATAGTCTTGAATTACTTCGAAAACCATGCGAGCCATCTTCCTGCACCTCCGCCTAAAGTAGTGGATCGACTGCAACCCAACTCGGTACACATACTGCTTACTATCAGGCGAACAACCGCTGTCATGAATTAAACACCTACCACTCACGCTACAGGAGACACGAAGTCGTAAACTACGATATTCTTGAATTACTGCAAAACCATGCGAGCCATCTTCCTACACCTCCTCCTAAAGTAGTGGACCGACTGCAACCAAACTCGGTACACATACTGCTTACTATCAGGCGAACAACCGCTGTCATGAATTAAACACCTACCACTCACGCTACAGGAGACACGAAGTCGTAAACTACGATATTCTTGAATTAGTGCAAAAACATGCGAGCCATCTTCCTGCACCTCCTCCAAAAGTAGTGGACCGACTGCAACCAAACTCTGTGCACATACTGCTTACTATCAGGCGAACAACCGCTGACATGTGTTAAACACCTACCACTCACGCTACAGGAGACACGAAGTCGTAAACAACGATATTCTTCAGTTACTGCACAACCATGCGAGCCATCTTCCTGCACCTCCTCCTAAAGTAGTGGACTGACTACGACCAAACTCAGTACACATACTGCTTACTATCAGGCGAACAACCGCTGTCATGAATTAAACACCTACCACTCACGCTACAGGAGACAAGAAGCCGCAAACTCCGATATTCTTGAATTACTGCAAAACAATGAGAGTCATCTTCCTGCACCTCCTCCTAAAGTAGTGGACCGTCTGCAACCAAACTCGGTACACATACTGCTTACTATCAGGCGAACAACCGCTGACATGAATTAAACACCTACCACTCACGCTACAGGAGACACGAAGTCGTAAACTACGATATTCTTGAATTACAGCAAAACCATGCGAGCCATCTTCCTGCACCTCCTCCTATAGTAGTGGACCGACTGCAACCAAACTCGGTACACATACTGCGTACTATCAGGCGAGCAACCGCTGTCATGAATTAAACACTGATCACTCACGCTACAGGAGACACAAAGTCGTAAACTACGATATTCCTGAATTACTGCAAAACCATGCGAGCCAACTTCCTGCACCTCCTCCTAATGTAGTGGACCGACTGCAACCAAAATCGGTACACATACTGCTTACTATCAGGCGAACAACCGCTGTCATGATTTAAACACCTATCACTCACGCTACAGGAGACACGAAGTCGTAAACTACGATATTTCTGAATTACTGCAAAACCATGCGAGCAATCTTCCTGCACCTCCTTCTAAAGTAGTGGACCGACTGCAACCAAACTCGGTACACATACTGCTTACTATCAGGCGAACAACCTCTGTGATGAATTAAACACCTACCACTCACGCTACAGGAGACACGAAGTCGTAAACTACGATATTCTTGAATTACTGCAAAACCATGCGAGACATCTTCCTGCACCTCCTCCTAAAGTAGTGGACCGACTGCTACCAAACTCTGTACACATACTGCTTACTATCAGGCGAACAACCGCTGACATGTACTAAACAGCTACCACTCACGCTACAGGAGACACGAAGTCGTAAACTACGATATTCTTGAATTATTGCAAAACCATGGGAGCCATCTTCCTGCACCTCCTCCTGAAGTAGTGGACCGACTGCAACCAAACTCGGTACACATACTGCTTACTATCAGGCGAACAACCGCTGTCATGAATTAAACACCTAACACTCACGCTACAGGAGACACGAAGCCGTAAACTACGATATTCTTGAATTACTGCAAAACCATGCGAGCAATCTTCCTGCACCTCCTCCTAAAGTAGTGGACCGACTGCAACCAAACTCGGTACACATACTGCTTACTATCAGGCGAACAACCGCTGTCATGAATTAAACACCTACCACTCACGCTACAGGAGACACGAAGACGTAAACTACGATATTCTTGAATTACTGCAAAACCATGCGAGCCATCTTCCTGCAACTCCTCCTATAGTAGTGGACCGACTGCAACCAAACTCGGTACACATACTGCTTACTATCAGGCGAACAACCGCTGTCATGAATTAAACACTTATCACTCACGCTACAGGAGACACAAAGTCGTAAACTACGATATTCCTGAATTACTGCAAAACCATGCGAGCCATCTTCCTGCACCTCCTCCTAAAGTAATGGACCGACTGCAACCAAACTCGGTACACATACTGCTTACTATCAGGCGAACAACCTCTGTCATGAATTAAACACCTACCACTCACGCTACAGGAGACACGAAGTCGTAAACTACGATATTCTTAAATTAGTGCAAAACCATGCGAGCCATCTTCCTGCACCTCCTCCTAAAGTAGTGGACCGACTGCAACCAAACTCTGTACACATACTGCTTACTATCAGGCGAACAACCGCTGACATGTACTAAACAGCTACCACTCACGCTACAATAGACACGAAGTCGTAAACTACGATATTCTTGAATTACTGCAAATCCATGCGAGCCATCTTCCTGCACCTCCTCCTATAGTAGTGGACCGACTGCAACCAAACTCGGTACACATACTGCTTACTATCAGGCGAACAACCGCTGTCATGAATTAAACACTTATCACTCACGCTACAGGAGACACAAAGTCGTAAACTACGATATTCCTGAATTACTGCAGAACCATGCGAGCCATCTTCCTGCACCTCCTCCTAAAGTAATGGACCGACTGCAACCAAACTCGGTACACATACTGCTTACTATCAGGTGAACAACCTCTGTCTGGAATTAAACACCTACCACTCACGCTACAGGAGACACAAAGTCGTAAACTACGAAATTCTTGAATTACTGAAAAACCTTGCGAGCCATCTTCCTGCACCTCCTCCTAAAGTAGTGGACCGACTGCAACCAAACTCGGTTCACATACTGCTTACTATCAGGCGAACAACCGCTGACATGAATTAAACAACTACCACTTACGCTACAGGAGACACGAAGTCGTAAACTACGATATTCTTGAATTACTGCAAAACCATGCGTGCAATCATCCTGAACCTCCTCCTAAAGTAGTGGACCGACTGCAACCAAACTCGGTACACATAATGCTTACTATCAGGCGAACAACCTCTCTGATGAGTTAAACACCTACCACTCACGCTACAGGAGACACGAAGTCGTAAACTACGATATTCTTGAATTACTGCAAAACCATGCGAGCCAACTTCCTGCACCTCCTCCTAAAATAGTGGACCGACTGCAACCAAACTCTGTACACATACTGCTTACTATCAGGCGAACAACCGCTGACATGTACTAAACAGCTACCACTCATGCTACAGGAGTCTCGAAGTCGTAAACTACGATATTCTTGAATTACTGCAAAACCATGGGAGCCATCTTCCTGCACCTCCTCCTGAAGTAGTGGACCGACTGCAACCAAACTCGGTACACATACTGCTTACTATCAGGCGAACAACCTCTGTGATGAATTAAACACCTACCACTCACGCTACAGGAGACACGAAGTCGTAAACAACGATATTCTTGAATTACTGCAAAACCATGCGATCAATCTTCCTGCAACTCCTCCTAAAGTAATGGACCGACTGCAACCAAACTCGGTACACATACTGCTTACTATCAGGCGAACAACCGCTGTCATGAATTAAACACCCAACACTCACGCTACAGGAGACACGAAGCCGTAAACTACGATATTCTTGAATTACTGCAAAACCATGCGAGCAATCTTCCTGCACCTCCTCCTAAAGTAGTGGACCGACTGCAACCAAACTCGGTACACATACTGCTTACTATCAGGCGAACAACCGCTGTCATGAATTAAACACCTACCACTCACGCTACAGGAGACACGAAGACGTAAACTACGATATTCTTGAATTACTGCAAAACCATGCGAGCCATCTTCCTGCAACTCCTCCTATAGTAGTGGACCGACTGCAACCAAACTCGGTACACATACTGCTTACTATCAGGCGAACAACCGCTGTCATGAATTAAACACTTATCACTCACGCTACAGGAGACACAAAGTCGTAAACTACGATATTCCTGAATTACTGCAAAACCATGCGAGCCATCTTCCTGCACCTCCTCCTAAAGTAATGGACCGACTGCAACCAAACTCGGTACACATACTGCTTACTATCAGGCGAACAACCTCTGTCATGAATTAAACACCTACCACTCACGCTACAGGAGACACGAAGTCGTAAACTACGATATTCTTGAATTAGTGCAAAACCATGCGAGCCATCTTCCTGCACCTCCTCCTAAAGTAGTGGACCGACTGCAACCAAACTCTGTACACATACTGCTTACTATCAGGCGAACAACCGCTGACATGTACTAAACAGCTACCACTCACGCTACAATAGACACGAAGTCGTAAACTACGATATTCTTGAATTACTGCAAATCCATGCGAGCCATCTTCCTGCACCTCCTCCTATAGTAGTGGACCGACTGCAACCAAACTCGGTACACATACTGCTTACTATCAGGCGAACAACCGCTGTCATGAATTAAACACTTATCACTCACGCTACAGGAGACACAAAGTCGTAAACTACGATATTCCTGAATTACTGCAGAACCATGCGAGCCATCTTCCTGCACCTCCTCCTAAAGTAATGGACCGACTGCAACCAAACTCGGTACACATACTGCTTACTATCAGGTGAACAACCTCTGTCTGGAATTAAACACCTACCACTCACGCTACAGGAGACACAAAGTCGTAAACTACGATATTCTTGAATTACTGAAAAACCTTGCGAGCCATCTTCCTGCACCTCCTCCTAAAGTAGTGGACCGACTGCAACCAAACTCGGTACACATACTGCTTACTATCAGGCGAACAACCGCTGACATGAATTAAACAACTACCACTTACGCTACAGGAGACACGAAGTCGTAAACTACGATATTCTTGAATTACTGCAAAACCATGCGTGCAATCATCCTGAACCTCCTCCTAAAGTAGTGGACCGACTGCAACCAAACTAGGTACACATAATGCTTACTATCAGGCGAACAACCTCTCTGATGAGTTAAACACCTACCACTCACGCTACAGGAGACACGAAGTCGTAAACTACGATATTCTTGAATTACTGCAAAACCATGCGAGCCATCTTCCTGCACCTCCTCCTAAAATAGTGGACCGACTGCAACCAAACTCTGTACACATACTGCTTACTATCAGGCGAACAACCGCTGACATGTACTAAACAGCTACCACTCATGCTACAGGAGTCTCGAAGTCGTAAACTACGATATTCTTGAATTACTGCAAAACCATGGGAGCCATCTTCCTGCACCTCCTCCTGAAGTAGTGGACCGACTGCAACCAAACTCGGTACACATACTGCTTACTATCAGGCGAACAACCTCTGTCAGGAATTAAACACCTACCACTCACGCTACAGGAGACACAAAGTTGTAAACTACGATATTCTTGAATTACTGCAAAACCATGCGAGCCATCTTCCTGCACCTCCTCCCAAAGTAGTGGACCGACTGCAACCAACCTCGGTACACATACTGCTTACTATCAGGCGAACAACCGCTGTGATGAATTAAACACCTACCACTCACGCTACAGGAGACACGAAGTCGTAAACTACGATATTCTTGAATTACTGCAAAACCATGCGAGCCATCTTCCTGCACCTCCACCTAAAGTAGTGGACCGACTGCAACCAAACTCTGTACACATACTGCTTACTATCAGGCAAACAACCGCTGACATGTACTAAACAGCTACCACTCACGCTACAGGAGACACGAAGTCGTAAACTACGATATTCTTGAATTACTGCAGAACCATGGGAGCCATCTTCCTGCACCTCCTCCTGAAGTAGTAGACCGACTGCAGCCAAACTCGGTACACATACTGTTTACTATCAGGCGAACAACCTCTGTGATGAATTAAGCACCTACCACTCACGCTACAGGAGACACGAAGTCGTAAACTACGATATTCTTGAATTACTGCAAATCCATGCGAGCCATCTTCCTGCACCTCCTCCCAAAGTAGTGGACCGACTGCAACCAAACTCGGTACACATACTGCTTACTATCAGGCGAACAACCGCTGACATGAATCAAACACCTACCACTCACGCTACAATAGACACGAAGTCGTAAACTACGATACTCCTGAATTACTACAAAACCATGCGAGCCATCTTCCTGCACCTCCTCCTATAGTAGTGGACCGACTGCAACCAAACTCGGTACACATACTGCTTACTATCAGGCGAACAACCGCTTACATGAATTAAACACCTACCACTCACGCTACAGGAGACACGAATACGTAAACTACGATATTCTTGAATTACTGCAAATCCATGCGAGCCATCTTCCTGCACCTCCTCCTAAAGTAGTGGACCGACTACAACCAAACTCGGTACACATACTGCTTACTATCAGGCGAACAACCGCTGACATGAATTAAACACCTACCACTCACGATACAGGAGAAACGAAGTCGTAAACTACGATAATCTTGAATTACTGCTAAACCATGCGAGCCATCTTCCTGCACCTCCTCCTAAAGTAGTGGACCGACTGCAACCAAACTCGGTACACATACTGCTTACTATCAGGCGAACAACCGCTGTCATGATTTAAACACCTATCACTCACGCTACAGGAGACACGAAGTCGTAAACTACGATATTCCTGAATTACTGCAAAACCATGCAAGCCATCTTCCTGCACCTCCTCCTAAAGTAGTGGACCGACTGCAACCAAACTCGGTACACATACTGCTTACTATCAGGCGAACAACCGCTGACATGAATTAAACAACTACCACTTACGCTACAGGAGACACGAAGTCGTAAACTACGATATTCTTGAATTACTGCAAAACCATGCGTGCAATCTTCCTGAACCTCCTCCTAAAGTAGTGGACCGACTGCAACCAAACTCGGTACACATACTGCTTACTATCAGGCGAACAACCTCTCTGATGAGTTAAACACCTACCACTCACGCTACAGGAGACACGAAGTTGTAAACTACGATATTCTTGAATTACTGCAAAACCATGCGAGCCATCTTCCTGCACCTCCTCCTAAAATAGTGGACCGACTGCAACCAAACTCTGTACACATACTGCTTACTATCAGGCGAACAACCGCTGACATGTACTAAACAGCTACCACTTATGCTACAGGAGACACGAAGTCGTAAACTACGATATTCTTGAATTACTGCAAAACCATGGGAGCCATCTTCCTGCACCTCCTCCTGAAGTAGTGGACCGACTGCAACCAAACTCGGTACACATACTGCTTACTATCAGGCGAACAACCTCTGTCAGGAATTAAACACCTACCACTCACGCTACAGGAGACACAAAGTTGTAAACTACGATATTCTTGAATTACTGAAAAACCTTGCGAGCCATCTTCCTGCACCTCCTCCTAAAGTAGTGGACCGACTGCAACCAAACTCTGTACACATACTGCTTACTATCAGGCAAACAACCGCTGACATGTACTAAACAGCTACCACTCACGCTACAGGAGACACGAAGTCGTAAACTACGATATTCTTGAATTACTGCAGAACCATGGGAGCCATCTTCCTGCACCTCCTCCTGAAGTAGTAGACCGACTGCAGCCAAACTCGGTACACATACTGTTTACTATCAGGCGAACAACCTCTGTGATGAATTAAGCACCTACCACTCACGCTACAGGAGACACGAAGTCGTAAACTACGATATTCTTGAATTACTGCAAATCCATGCGAGCCATCTTCCTGCACCTCCTCCCAAAGTAGTGGACCGACTGCAACCAAACTCGGTACACATACTGCTTACTATCAGGCGAACAACCGCTGACATGAATCAAACACCTACCACTCACGCTACAATAGACACGAAGTCGTAAACTACGATACTCCTGAATTACTACAAAACCATGCGAGCCATCTTCCTGCACCTCCTCCTATAGTAGTGGACCGACTGCAACCAAACTCGGTACACATACTGCTTACTATCAGGCGAACAACCGCTTACATGAATTAAACACCTACCACTCACGCTACAGGAGACACGAATACGTAAACTACGATATTCTTGAATTACTGCAAATCCATGCGAGCCATCTTCCTGCACCTCCTCCTAAAGTAGTGGACCGACTACAACCAAACTCGGTACACATACTGCTTACTATCAGGCGAACAACCGCTGACATGAATTAAACACCTACCACTCACGATACAGGAGAAACGAAGTCGTAAACTACGATAATCTTGAATTACTGCTAAACCATGCGAGCCATCTTCCTGCACCTCCTCCTAAAGTAGTGGACCGACTGCAACCAAACTCGGTACACATACTGCTTACTATCAGGCGAACAACCGCTGTCATGATTTAAACACCTATCACTCACGCTACAGGAGACACGAAGTCGTAAACTACGATATTCCTGAATTACTGCAAAACCATGCAAGCCATCTTCCTGCACCTCCTCCTAAAGTAGTGGACCGACTGCAACCAAACTCGGTACACATACTGCTTACTATCAGGCGAACAACCGCTGACATGAATTAAACAACTACCACTTACGCTACAGGAGACACGAAGTCGTAAACTACGATATTCTTGAATTACTGCAAAACCATGCGTGCAATCTTCCTGAACCTCCTCCTAAAGTAGTGGACCGACTGCAACCAAACTCGGTACACATACTGCTTACTATCAGGCGAACAACCTCTCTGATGAGTTAAACACCTACCACTCACGCTACAGGAGACACGAAGTTGTAAACTACGATATTCTTGAATTACTGCAAAACCATGCGAGCCATCTTCCTGCACCTCCTCCTAAAATAGTGGACCGACTGCAACCAAACTCTGTACACATACTGCTTACTATCAGGCGAACAACCGCTGACATGTACTAAACAGCTACCACTTATGCTACAGGAGACACGAAGTCGTAAACTACGATATTCTTGAATTACTGCAAAACCATGGGAGCCATCTTCCTGCACCTCCTCCTGAAGTAGTGGACCGACTGCAACCAAACTCGGTACACATACTGCTTACTATCAGGCGAACAACCTCTGTCAGGAATTAAACACCTACCACTCACGCTACAGGAGACACAAAGTTGTAAACTACGATATTCTTGAATTACTGAAAAACCTTGCGAGCCATCTTCCTGCACCTCCTCCTAAAGTAGTGGACCGACTGCAACCAAACTCTGTACACATACTGCTTACTATCAGGCGAACAACCGCTGACATGTACTATACAGCTACCACACACGCTACAGGAGACACGAAGTCGTAAACTACGATATTCTTGAATTACTGCAAAACCATGGGAGCCATCTTCCTGCACCTCCTCCTCAAGTAGTGGACCGACTGCAGCCAAACTCGGTACACATACTGCTTACTATCAGGCGAACAACCTCTGTGATGAATTAAACACCTACCACTCACGCTACAGGAGACACGAAGTCGTAAACTACGATATTCTTGAATTACTGCAAAACCATGCGAGCCATCTTCCTGCACCTCCTCCCAAAGTAGTTGGCCGACTGCAACCAAACTCGGTACACATACTGCTTACTATCAGGCGAACAACCGCTGACATGAATCAAACACCTACCACTCACGCTACAATAGACACGAAGTCGTAAACTAGGATATTCTTGAATTACTACAAAACCATGCAAGTCATCTTCCTGCACCTCCTCCTAAAGTAGTGGACCGACTGCAACCAAACTCGGTACACATACTGCTTACTATAAGGCGAACAACCGCTGTCATGATTTAAACACCTATCACACACGCTACAGGAGACACGAAGTCGTAAACTACGATATTCCTGAATTACTGCAAAACCATGCAAGCCATCTTCCTGCACCTCCTCCTAAAGTTGTGGACCGACTGCAACCAAACTCGGTACACATACTTCTTACTATCAGGCGAACAACCGCTGTCATGAATTAAACACCTACCACTCACGCTACAGGAGACACGAAGTCGTAAACTACGATATTCTTGAGTTACTGCAAAACCATGCGAGCCATCTTCCTGCACCTCCTCCTAAAGTAGTGGACCGAATACGACCGAACTCAGTACACATACTGCTTACTATCAGGCGAACAACCGCTGACATGTACTAAACAGCTACCACTCACGCTACAGGAGACACGAAGTTGTAAACTACGATATTATTGAATTACTGCAAAACCATGCGAGCCATCTTCCTGCACCTCCTCCTAAAGTAGCGGCCCGACTGCAACCAAACTCGGTACACATACTGCTTACTATCAGGCGAACAACCGCTGACATGAATTAAACACCTACCACTCACGCTACAGGAGACACGAAGTTGTAAACTACGATATTCTTGAATTACTGCAAAATCATGCGAGCCATCTTCCTGCACCTCCTCCTATAGTAGTGGACCGACTGCAACCAAACTCGGTACACATACTGCTTACTATCAGGCGGACAACCGCTGTCATGAATTAAACACTTATCACTCACGCTACAGGAGACACAAAGTCGTAAACAACAATATTCTTGAATTACTGCAAAACCTTGCGAGCCATCTTCCTGCACCTCCTCCTAAAGTAGTGGACCGACTGCAACCAAACTCGGTACACATACTGCTTACTATCAGGCGAACAACCGCTGACATGAATTAAACACCTATCACTCACGCTACAGGAGACACGAAGTCGTAAACTACGATATTCTTGAATTACTAAAAAACCATGCGAGCCATCTTCCTGCACCTCCTCCTATAGTAGTGGACCGACTGCAACCAAACTCGGTACACATACTGCTTACTATCAGACGAACAACCGCTGACATGAATTAAACACCTACCACTCACGCTACAGGAGACACGAATTCGTAAACTACGATATTCTTGAATTACTGCAAAACCATGCGAGCCATCTTCCTGCACCTCCTCCTAAAGTAGTGGACCGACTGCAACCAAACTCGGTACACATACTTCTTACTATCAGGCGAACAACCGCTGACATGAATTAAACACCTACCACTCACGCTACAGGAGACACGAAGTCGTAAACTACGATATTCTTGAATTACTGCAAAACCATGCGAGCCATCTTCCTGCACCTCCTCCTTAAGTAGTGGACCGACTGCAACCAAACTCGGTACACATACTGCTTACCATCAGGCGAACAACCGCTGTCATGAATTAAACACATATCACTCACGCTACAGGAGACACAAAGTCGTAAACAACAATATTCTTGAATTACTGCAAAACCTTGCTAGCCGTCTTCCTGCACCTCCTCCTAAAGTAGTGGACCGACTGCAACCAAACTCGGTACACATACCGCTTACTATCAGGCGAACAACCGCTGACATGAATTAAACACCTACCACTCACGCTACAGGAGACACGAAGTCGTAAACTACGATATTCTTGAATTACAGCAAAACCATGCGACAATTCTTCCTGCACCTCCTCCTAAAGTAGTGGACCGACTGCAACCAAACTCTGTACACATACTGCTTACTATCAGGCGAACAACCTCTGTGATGAATTAAACACCTACCACTCACGCTACAGGAGACACGAAGTCGTAAACTACGATAATCTTGAATTACTGCAAAACCATGCGAGCCATCTTCCTGCACCTCCTCCTAAAGTAGTGGACCGACTGCAACCAAAATCGGTACACATACTGCTTACTATCAGGCGAACAACCGCTGTCATGATTTAAACACCTATCACTCACGCTACAGGAGACACGAAGTCGTAAACTACGATATTCCTGAATTACTGCAAAACCATGCAAGCCATCTTCCTGCACCTCCTAATAAAGTAGTGGACCGACTGCAACCAAACTCGGTACACATACTGCTTACTATCAGGCGAACAACCGCTGACACGAATTAAACACCTACCACTCACGCTACAGGAGACACGAAGTCGTAAACTACGATATTCTTGAATTACTGCAAATCCATGCGAGCCATCTTCCTGCACCTCCTCCTATTGTAGTGGACCGACTGCAACCAAACTCGGTACACATACTGCTTACTATCAGGCGAACAACCTCTGTCAGGAATTAAACACCTAC
Organism: Locusta migratoria; assembly: GCA_026315105.1. Classification (NCBI taxonomy): domain Eukaryota; kingdom Metazoa; phylum Arthropoda; class Insecta; order Orthoptera; family Acrididae; genus Locusta; species Locusta migratoria. The sequence goes on from CM048749.1 coordinate 378,377,117, forward strand.
CACTCACGCTACAGGAGACACAAAGTCGTAAACTACGATATTCTTGAATTACTGAAAAACCTTGCGGGCCATCTTCCTGCACCTCCTCTTAAAGTAGTGGACCGACTGCAACCAAACTCGGTACACATACTGCTTACTATCAGGCGAACAACCGCTGACATGAATTAAACAACTACCACTTACGCTACAGGAGACACGAAGTCGTAAACTACGATATTCTTGAATTACTGCAAAACCATGCGAGCAATCTTCCTGAACCTCCTCCTAAAGTAGTGGACCGACTGCAACCAAACTCGGTACACATACTGCTTACTATCAGGCGAAAAACCTCTGTGATGAATTAAACAGCTACCACTCACGCTACAGGAGACACGAAGTCGTAAACTACGATATTCTTGAATTACTGCAAAACCATGCGAGCCATCTTCCTGCACCTCCTCCCAAAGTAGTGGACCGACTGCAACCAAACTCGGTACACATACTGCTTACTATCAGGCGAACAACCGCTGACATGAATCAAACACCTACCACTCACGCTACAATAGACACGAAGTCGTAAACTACGATATTCTTGAATTACTGCAAATCCATGCGAGCCATCTTCCTGCACCTCCTCCTATAGTAGTGGACCGACTGCAACCAAACTCGGTACACATACTGCTTACTATCAGGCGAACAACCGCTGTCATGAATTAAACACTTATCACTCACGCTACAGGAGACACAAAGTCGTAAACTACGATATTCCTGAATTACTGCAGAACCATGCGAGCAATCTTCCTGCACCTCCTCCTAAAGTAATGGACTGACTGCAACCAAACTCGGTACACATACTGCTTACCATCAGGCGAACAACCTCTGTCAGGAATTAAACACCTACCACTCACGCTACAGGAGACACAAAGTCGTAAACTACGATATTCTTGAATTACTGAAAAACCTTGCGAGCCATCTTCCTGCACCTCCTCTTAAAGTAGTGGACCGACTGCAACCAAATTCGGTACACATACTGCTTACTATCAGGCGAACAACCGCTGACATGAATTAAACTTCTACCACTCACGCTACAGGAGACACGAAGTCGTAAACCACGATATTCTTGAATTACTGCAAAACCATGCGAGCAATCTTCCTGAACCTCCTCCTAAAGTAGTGGACCGACTGCAACCAAACTCGGTACACATACTGCTTACTATCAGGCGAACAACCTCTGTGATGAATTAAACAGCTACCACTCACGCTACAGGAGACACGAAGTCGTAAACTACGATATTCTTGAATTACTGCAAAACCATGCGAGACATCTTCCTGCACCTCCTCCTAAAGTAGTGGACCGACTGCAACCAAACTCTGTACACATACTGCTTACTATCAGGCGAACAACCGCTGACATGTACTAAACAGCTACCACTCACGCTACAGGAGACACGAAGTCGTAAACTACGATATTCTTGAATTACTGCAAAACCATGGGAGCCATCTTCCTGCACCTCCTCCTGAAGTAGTGGACCGACTGCAACCAAACTCGGTACACATACTGCTTACTATCAGGCGAACAACCTCTGTGATGAATTAAACACCTACCACTCACGCTACAGGAGACACGAAGTCGTAAACTACGATATTCTTGAATTACTGCAAAACCATGCGAGCCATCTTCCTGCACCTCCTCCCAAAGTAGTGGACCGACTGCAACCAAACTCGGTACACATACTGCTTACTATCAGGCGAACAACCGCTGACATGAATCAAACACCTACCACTCACGCTACAATAGACACGAAGTCGTAAACTACGATATTCTTGAATTACTGCAAATCCATGCAGCCATCTTCCTGCACCTCCTCCTATAGTAGTGGACCGACTGCAACCAAACTCGGTACACATACTGCGTACTATCAGGCGAACAACCGCTGTCATGAATTAAACACTTATCACTCACGCTACAGGAGACACAAAGTCGTAAACTACGATATTCCTGAATTACTGCAGAACGGTGCGAGCCATCTTCCTGCACCTCCCCCTAAAGTAATGGACCGACTGCAACCAAACTCGGTACACATACTGCTTACTATCAGGCGAACAACCTCTGTCAGGAATTAAACACCTATCACTCACGCTACAGGAGACACAAAGTCGTAAACTACGATATTCTTGAATTACTGAAAAAGCTTGCGAGCCATCTTCCTGCATCTCCTCCTAAAGTAGTGGACCGACTGCAACTAAACTCGGTACACATACTGCTTACTATCAGGCGAACAACCGCTGGTATGAATTAAACAACTACCACTCACGCTACAGGAGACATTAAGTCGTAAACTACGATATTCTTGAATTACTGCAAAACCATGCGAGCAATCTTCCTGAACCTCCTCCTAAAGTAGTGGACCGACTGCAACCAAACTCGGTACACATACTGCTTACTATCAGGCGAGCAACCTCTGTGATGAATTAAACACCTACCACTCACGCTACAGGAGACACGAAGTCGTAAACTACGATATTCTTGAATTACTGCAAAACCATGCGAGCCATCTTCCTGCACATCCTCCTAAAGTAGTGGACCGACTGCAACCAAACTCTGTACACATACTGCTTACTATCAGGCGAACAACCGCTGACATGTACTAAACAGCTACCACTCACGCTACAGGAGACACGAAGTCGTAAACTACGATATTCTTGAATTACGGCAAAACCATGGGAGCCATCTTCCTGCACCTCCTCCTGAAGTAGTGGACCGACTTCAACCAAACTCGGTACACATACTGCTTACTATCAGGCGAACAACCTGTGTGATGAATTTAACACGTACCACTCACGCTACAGGAGACACGAAGTCGTAAACTACGATATTCTTGAATTACTGCAAAACCATGCGAGCCATCTTCCTGCACCTCCTCCTGAAGTAGTGGACCGACTGCAACCAACCTCGGTACACATACTGCTTACTATCAGGCGAACAACCTCTGTGATGAATTAAACAAATACCACTCACGCTATGGGAGACACGAAGTCGTAAACTACGATATTCTTGAATTACTGCTAAACCATGCGAGCCATCTTCCTGCACCTCCTCCTCAAGTAGTGGACCGACTTCTACCAAACTCGGTACACATACTGCTTACTATCAGGCGAAACACCGCTAACATGTACTAAACAGCTACCACTCACGCTACAGGAGACACGAAGTCGTAAACTACGATATTCTTGAATTACTGCAAAACCATGCGAGCCATCTTCCTGCACCTCCTCCTAAAGTAGTGGACCGTCTGCAACCAAACTCGGTACACATACTGCTTACTATCAGGCGAACAACCGCTGACATGAATTAAACACCTACCACTCACGCTACAGGAGACACGAAGTCGTAAACTACGATATTCTTGAATTACTGCAAAACCATGCGAGCCATCTTCCTGCACCTCCTCCTATAGTAGTGGACCGACTGCAACCAAACTCGGTACACATACTGCGTACTATCAGGCGAGCAACCGCTGTCATGAATTAAACACTGATCACTCACGCTACAGGAGACACAAAGTCGTAAACTACGATATTCCTGAATTACTGCAAAACCATGCGAGCCAACTTCCTGCACCTCCTCCTAATGTAGTGGACCGACTGCAACCAAAATCGGTACACATACTGCTTACTATCAGGCGAACAACCGCTGTCATGATTTAAACACCTATCACTCACGCTACAGGAGACACGAAGTCGTAAACTACGATATTCCTGAATTACTGCAAAACCATGCAAGCCATCTTCCTGCACCTCCTAATAAAGTAGTGGACCGACTGCAACCAAACTCGGTACACATACTGCTTACTATCAGGCGAACAACCTCTGTGATGAATTAAACACCTACCACTCACGCTACAGGAGACACGATGTCGTAAACTACGATATTCTTGAATTACTGCAAAACCATGCGAGCCATCTTCCTGCACCTCCTCCTAAAGTAGTGGACCGACTGCAACCAAACTCTGTACACATACTGCTTACTATCAGGCGAACAACCGCTGACATGTACTAAACAGCTACCACTCACGCTACAGGAGACACGAAGTCGTAAACTACGATATTCTTGAATTACTGCAAAACCATGGGAGCCATCTTCCTGCACCTCGTCCTGAAGTAGTGGACCGACTGCAACCAAACTCGGTACACATACTGCTTACTATCAGGCGAACAACCTGTGTGATGAATTAAACACCTACCACTCACGCTACAGGAGACACGAAGTCGTAAACTACGATATTCTTGAATTACTGCAAAACCATGCGAGCCATCTTCCTGCACCTCCTCCTAAAGTAGTGGACCGACTGCAACCAAACTCTGTACACATACTGCTTACTATCAGGCGAACAACCGCTGACATGTACTAAACTACGATATTCTTGAATTACTGCAAAACCATGCGAGCCATCTTCCTGCACCTCCTCCTGAAGTAGTGGACCGACTGCAACCAAACTCGGTACACATACTGCTTACTATCAGGCGAACAAGCTGTGTGATGAATTAAACACCTACCACTCACGCTACAGGAGACACGAAGTCGTAAACTACGATATTCTTGAATTACTGCAAAACCATGCGAGCTATCTTCCTGCACCTCCTCCTAAAGTAGTGGACCGACTGCAACCAAACTCTGTACACATACTGCTTACTATCAGGTGAACAACCGCTGACATGTACTAAACAGCTACCACTCACGCTACAGGAGACACGAAGTCGTAAACTACGAAATTATTGAATTACTCCAAAAACATGCGAGCCATCTTCCTGCACCTCCTCCTAAAGTAGTGGACCGACTGCAACCAAACTCGGTACACATACTGCTTACTATCAGGGGAACAACCGCTGACATGAATTAAACACCTCCCCTCAGGGGCTCAGCATTAATTTGCTGAGTACGGGCTTGGCGAACCCGGGGTCCTGAGCTGTGGGCTGTGTCGCGCCAACAGTCCGCTACACCGTAAGCTCTGTGCGTGCTTCAACGACCATCGTTCGGCGCGACGGTGGAACGTTGTACGTTTCAGAGCCCGGGGATCTTGGCTTAATCGCCCGGGTCGCGAGGACGGTACAAACCTTTATAAAAACCCCTCAATCTCAAGGTGTGCTACGTGCCGAGGAGATGCATGGTTGTTGAGGTTGAACAGCCGCTAGCGAGCACCCTCTGAGGAACCTGCCGCACCTCAGTTGTATAAGGCTTACCCAGGCAAGCGGGGCTCTGTCTGGGTGGACCCTTATTTCCCTAGCTGCTCGTGGGAACACGATGAAAAGACCACGAAACGTTGGCGGACGTACAACCGCCGTCTCTAAGCGCGGTAGAAGCGATTACAACGCAGAACAGTATGACCCCCAAACGTTTCCTTCCCTGTCTACACCGTGGGAGGAACGTAGGGCCAAAATTCAAGGCGAGGCTTACGCCCCAAAGTATTTAGTGTGCAGCCGTACAGATGGGGAATCTTTCATGTCCACAAAGCCAATGTTCTTTGTGGAACATCTAGAAGACAAATATGGAGAGGTCGATGGATTGTCGAAAATGAGGTCTGGATCCGTTTTAATAACGACGTCATCCCCAGCCCAGTCACGGGCTTTGCTAGCCTGTGACAAGCTGGGTGATGTTTCCGTTTCCGTTACACCACATAAGACCTTAAACGTGGTCCAGGGCATCATTTTTCACAGGGATCTGCTGCTGCAATCGGACGATGAATTGAGAGCTAACTTGGAGCGTCGAGGTGTGCACTTCGTCCGCCGTATCTATAGGGGTCCGAGGGACAAGAGGGTTGCCACCGGTGCGTTCATCGTGGCTTTCGAGGGCGATTCATTGCCTGAGAAAGTCAAGGTGATGGTTTACCGGGTCGACGTCAAGCCCTACGTTCCTCCCCCTATGCGCTGCTTGAAGTGCTGGAGGTTTGGTCACATGTCCTCCCGATGTGACGCCAAGTGTGGGCATGCATCCCATCCAGACGCCCCCTGTACCCCACCTCCTGTGTGCGTCAATTGCAATCAGCAGCATCCTCCTTGTTCGCCCGACTGTTCTGTACTCCACAAAGAGCGCAAGATCATGGAGTATAAGACCCTGGACCGGCTGACATACGCAGAGGCCAGACGCAAATATTTTAAGCTCCATCCTGTCACCATGACAACGTCTTACGCCACAGTAGCTTCATCGTCAGTCACCAGACCATCTGTGCCACGAATGCCACCGGGCCCCCAGGCCCGAGCTACTGCACCTGCCCCCTTGACAGTTGGGGGTACTACTCCTTCGGTTGCTCCCACACTTTTCTCGTTGGGAGCACCGGACAAACCATTGCGGGGGACGTCGGTCCCCACCCCAGCGCCGGAGAAACAACAGCCTTCTCCGGCTCCTCTCGCCCGGAAGGGGTCCCATGGGACACTCCCTTCCGAGGCTTCTCTTCATGGGAAAGTGGATCCCAGCAAATGGCTGAAGGATCCCGCGGCTGCTGATCGAGGGGCCTCCACCTCTTCGTCGGCGGCTGCAGCCCCTGTTGAGAAGCCCTCACGGCCCTTAACACCCAAGGGCCAGCGAGAGGCTAAAAGGAAAGACCAGAAGAAAAAGGATTCTTTGGTGGCTTCCAAGCCACCCACACCCACATCCTCTGCTTCAGAGGATGAATTCGAGATCCTTGCCTCCGCTGAGGATCTCGCACTTCTTGATTCGCCCGAACGTAGGAACTCTGCACATCCAGAATCACCTATGGTCTTAGATTCTGTAGATCCTGACCATAAGGCGGCAGATGTTCCTATGGAATGATCTTCTTTCCTTTCTTTTATTTTATGGCTTTAGAGCGAGTAGAAAGAGTTATTCTCCAGTGGAACTGCGGCGGCTTCTTTAATCGCCTGGCCGAGCTGCGCCAATTACTGTGGCATTACCCTGCACTCTGTATTGCCCTACAGGAGACATGGTTTCCAGCACAGCGCACCCCTGCCCTCCGTGGGTATCGGGGGTACTACCGCAACAGGACCCTTTACGACAGGGTGTCTGGCGGTGTCTGCCTATATATCCTGGACACTGTCCCAAGTGCCCCCGTGCCCCTCACAACCACTCTTGAGGCAGTGGCTGTCAGAATTCGGGTAACGCAAGAATTCACTGTCTGCAGCTTGTACCTTCCTCCGGATGAGGCCGTGTCTCTCAACACCCTTACCGCTCTGGTCTCGCAACTTCCCCCACCATTCCTCCTTTTGGGGGACTTCAACGCCCACAACCCTTTGTGGGGTGGACTCCAGACCACAGGCCGCGGTAGGGATGTTGAGACATTGTTGGCGCAACAAGACCTTTGCCTCCTGAATACAGGTGCCCCCACGCATTTTAGCGTGGCACAGGGCACGTATTCAACGATCGACCTCTCCGTCTGCAGCCCCAGCCTTCGACCACACCTCGGTTGGCGTGTGCATGAGGACCTGTGTGGCAGCGACCACTTTCCAATCTTTGTGTCGCTCCCGCAGTACCAAGCTGCAGACAGCTTACCCCGTTGGTGTCTCCGTAGGGCTGACTGGCCAGTCTATACTTCAACTGCTGTCATCACTGCACCACTGCCAGATGACATTGACGATGCAGTCCAGCAGGTGACTGATGGTATTGTCAGGGCCGCTGAGGTAGCAGTTCCGCAAACCACCGGTTCCACTAGGCGTAGGTCCGTGCCTTGGTGGACACCGGAGATTGCTGAGGCTATCCGGGAACGTCGGCGAGCGCTCCAGCGCCATCGACGCCACCCATCCATGGAGAATTTTGTGGCCTTTAAGAGGCTCCGTGCGCGTGCTCGACGACTCATACAGCAGAGCAAGCAGGATTCCTGGGAGCGGTATGTAGCCAGCATCGGCTCCCGCACCTCCCTGACTAAGGTATGGACGCAAGTCCGACGCGTCTTTGGATACCGCCCGCCGACAGGAATCCCATCCCTCACCATCCAGGGTGTGCTCTGCACGCTCCCGACAGCTATCGCCGAGCATATGGCAGACCACTACGCACGATGCTCTGCGACTGCCGCGTACAGTGACGACTTTCGCTCCCCCAAAGAGCGGGGCGAGCGGAAAATGTTGTCCTTCCGCACTCGTCGTCGGGAAACATACAACGACCCGTTTAGCGAGTGGGAGTTCCGAACTGCCCTTGCTGCGTGTCCTGATACAACTCCAGGACCTGATAGGATTCACGGCCAATTCCTCCGACACCTTTCACCAGAGTTTCAACGCCGCATTCTCGCCCTGTTTAACCATCTATGGGCAGAGGGCACTTTCCCGTCGCAGTGGCGGGAAAGCACTATCATCCCTGTGCTGAAACCTGGTGCAGATCCCCTGGTGGCTGACAATTACCGTCCGATCAGCCTCACCAACGTTCTCTGCAAGCTCTTCGAACGTATGGTGAGTCGGCGGCTTATGTGGATCCTTGAAGAGCGCGGACTCCTTGCTCCACAACAAGGGGGCTTTCGCCAGGGCCGTTCTACCATTGACAACCTCGTGTCATTGGAGTCGGCCATTCGCACTGCCTTCGCTAGGCGTGAACATTTAGTTGCTGTATTTTTCGACCTTCGAAAGGCGTATGACACCACCTGGCGCCACCATATTTTAACAACTCTTCATGACTGGGGCTTACGTGGCGCCCTTCCTGTTTTTATTCGCAATTTCCTCTCCTACCGATCGTTTCGGGTGAGGGTTGGGACATCATTTAGCTCCCCCCGTATTCAGGAGAACGGTGTCCCACAGGGCTCCGTACTTAGCGTTCCATTGTTTTTAGTGGCGATAAACGGTCTTGCTGCAGCTGTGGGGTCATCAGTCAGTTGCTCTCTGTTCGCCGATGACTTCTGCCTGTATTTCAGCTCCGTTTCCATCGGCGTAGCTGAACGGCGGCTGCAGGGTGCCATCCGAAAGGCCCACTCATGGGCCTCTACTCACGGATTTCAGTTCTCAGCACTGAAAACCCGCGTGATGCACTTCTGTCGCCGTCGGGTAGTTCACCCTGACCCAGAGCTCTACTTGGGTGGTGAACTACTTCAAGTCAAGGAAACACATCGCTTCCTGGGCATGGTGTTCGATGCCCGGCTGACTTGGGTGCCACACCTACGTCAGCTGCGACAGAAGTGTTGGCGGCATTTAAATGTTCTTAGATGCCTCAGCCATACTAGTTGGGGAGCAGCACGTTCAACCCTTCTTCAGCTCTACAAGTCTCTCATTCTGTCACGGCTTGATTACGGGAGCTTGGTGTATGACTCCGCAGCCCCTTCTGCCATGCGGGTCCTAGACCCCGTTCACCACACAGGCGTGCGTCTCACAACAGGGGCTTTTCGTACCAGTCCCGTAACGAGCCTTCTAGCTGAAGCTGGTGTTCCCCCTCTGCGGTATCGCCGGCAACGGTTGTTGGTGAGTTACGTTGCCCGGGTTCATGCTTCACCCCGCCATCCGAACCACAGGCTTCTCTTCCCACTTTCTGCTCTCCCTTCCCCACGACGTCGGCCCAGGTCGGGTCTCCCGATTGCGCTCCGCGTCCGTTCCCTTCTCTCCTCACTTGATTCCTTACCCCTTCCTCCACCTTACCATTACTCCGTCCGTATCCCCCCCTGGAAAATTCCTCGCCTGGAGCTTCGGCTGGACTTGACCCGGGATTCAAAAGCCTCGATTTCACCACTGCTTCTCCGTCGCCGGTTCTATGTACTGATTGATACGTTTCACGGAGCAAACATTGTGTACACGGACGGTTCTTTGGTCGATGGCCATGCTGGATATGCCTTTATCCATGGTGACCACATCGAACAGCGGTCATTGCCTTGTGGAAGCAGCATCTTCACCGCAGAACTGGTCGGTATTTTGAGAGCTCTTGAACACCTCAGAGCTCACCCCAGGGGGTCGTTCGTCATCTGTAGTGACTCCCTGAGTGGCTTACAGGCCCTCGACCAGTTTCTGCCGAAAAACACAGTAGTGCGAGCCATTCAAGATGCTTTCTTTGCCCTTGGCAAGTCAGGCCTTTCTGTCACCTTTGTCTGGACTCCAGGCCACATAGGTATACCGGGCAATGAACGCGTCGATGAGCTGGCTAAACAGGCCACCACTATGGGGTCCCTGGATATTGGCCTCCCAGTTTCCGACCTCCAAACCCAGTTGACCCGCAAGGTCTTAAGGGTTTGGAATTCTGAATGGGCAGATTCGACTGAACCGAATAAGCTCCGTGCTATCAAGCCGTCTACCGCAGCATGGAAGACGTCCCTGAGGGCTTCTCGCAGGGAGTCGGTTGTCCTTTGCCGACTCCGTATAGGCCATACTTGGCTCACACATGGTCACCTTCTGCGTCGCGAGGACCCTCCGCAGTGTCGATGTGGTGCGCCTTTGACGGTCGCCCACATCTTAATTGAATGCCACAATTTAGCCGCAGTGAGACGAAATTTTAATATCCCTGACGTTTTGCAGCTTGCATTAGCTGACAATACCTCCACGGTTGACTCTGTTTTAAATTTTATGCGTGAGTGTGGACTTTACAAGTCCATTTAATGTTTGTGTTTCTCTGTCGTTTCTCTGTCCTCCGCCTGCTTAAGTCTGTTAAGTAGGCGGTTTTAACGTGTTCCAGAGTGGCTGGGTGTGTTCCTTATATCCTTGTGACCACCCAGCAAAAACACTCTTGTAATGTTTCAGCTGTTTTATCCCTTCTTCGTTTTTAATCGTATCCTTTCTTTCTATTAGTCTGTAAGTTTTAAACTTTGACTTGTTAGTGCATTCACTTCGGATCGCTTGACACAATGTTTTATCTCTTGGACTGGCAAAAGGGACTGATAACCGTCGTTGTTTAGTCCCTTCAAAAACCCAACAACAACAACAACAACAATTAAACACCTACCACTCACGCTACAGGAGACACGAAGTCGTAAACTACGATATTCTTGAATTACTGCAAAACCATGCGAGCCATCTTCCTGCACCTCCTCCAATAGTAGTGGACCGACTGCAACCAAACTCGGTACACATACTGCTTACTATCAGGCGAACAACCGCTGTCATGAATTAAACACTTATCGCTCACGCTACAGGAGACACAAAGTCGTAAACTACGATATTCCTGAATTACTGCAAAACCATGCGAGCCATCTTCCTACACCTCCTCCTAAAGTAATTGACCGACTGCAACCAAACTCGGTACACATACTGCTTGCTATCAGGCGAACAACCGCTGACATGAATTAAACACCTACCACTCACGCTACAGGAGACACGAAGTCGTAAACTACGATATTCTTGAATTACTGCAAAACCATGCGAGCCATCTTCCTGCACCTCCTCCTAAAGTAGTGGACCGTCTGCAACCAAACTCGGTACACATACTGCTTACTATCAGGCGAACAACCGCTGACATGAATTAAACACCTACCACTCACGCTACAGGAGACACGAAGTCGTAAACTACGATATTCTTGAATTACTGCAAAACCATGCGAGCCATCTTCCTGCACCTCCTCCTATAGTAGTGGACCGACTGCAACCAAACTCGGTACACATACTGCTTACTATCAGGCGAGCAACCGCTGTCATGAATTAAACACTTATCACTCACGCTACAGGAGACACAAAGTCGTAAACTACGATATTCCTGAATTACTGCAAAACCATGCGAGCCAACTTCCTGCACCTCCTCCTAAAGTAGTGGACCGACTGCAACCAAAATCGGTACACATACTGCTTACTATCAGGCGAACAACCGCTGTCATGATTTAAACACCTATCACTCACGCTACAGGAGACACGAAGTCGTAAACTACGATATTCCTGAATTACTGCAAAACCATGCAAGCCATCTTCCTGCACCTCCTAATAAAGTAGTGGACCGACTGCAACCAAAATCGGTACACATACTGCTTACTATCAGGCGAACAACCTCTGTGATGAATTAAACACCTACCACTCACGATACAGGAGACACGAAGTCGTAAACTACGATATTCTTGAATTACTGCAAAACCATGCGAGCCATCTTCCTGCACCTCCTCCTAAAGTAGTGGACCGACTGCAACCAAACTCTGTACACATACTGCTTACTATCAGGCGAACAACCGCTGACATGTACTAAACAGCTACCACTCACGCTACAGGAGACACGAAGTCGTAAACTACGATATTCTTGAATTACTGCAAAACCATGGGAGCCATCTTCCTGCACCTCCTCCTAAAGTAGTGGACCGACTGCAACCAAACTCTGTACACATACTGCTTACTATCAGGCGAACAACCGCTGACATGTACTAAACAGCTACCACTCACGCTACAGGAGACACGAAGTCGTAAACTACGATATTCTTGAATTACTGCAAAACCATGGGAGCCATCTTCCTGCACCTCCTCCTGAAGTAGTGGACCGACTGCAACCAAACTCGGTACACATACTGCTTACTATCAGGCGAACAACCTGTGTGATGAATTAAACACCTACTACTCACGCTACAGGAGACACGAAGTCGTAAACTACGATATTCTTGAATTACTGCAAAACCATGCGAGCCATCTTCCTGCACCTCCTCCTAAAGTAGTGGACCGACTGCAACCAAACTCTGTACACATACTGCTTACTATCAGGCGAACAACCGCTGACATGTACTAAACAGCTACCACTCACGCTACAGGAGACACGAAGTCGTAAACTACGAAATTATTGAATTACTCCAAAAACATGCGAGCCATCTTCCTGCACCTCCTCCTAAAGTAGTGGACCGACTGCAACCAAACTCGGTACACATACTGCTTACTATCAGGCGAACAACTTCTGACATGAATTAAACACCTCCCCTCAGGGGCTCAGCATTAATTTGCTGAGTACGGGCTTGGCGAACCCGGGGTCCTGAGCTGTGGGCTGTGTCGCGCCAACAGTCCGCTACACCGTAAGCTCTGTGCGTGCTTCAACGACCATCGTTCGGCGCGACGGTGGAACGTTGTACGTTTCAGAGCCCGGGGATCTTGGCTTAATCGCCCGGGTCGCGAGGACGGTACAAACCTCTATAAAAACCCCTCAATCTCAAGGTGTGCTACGTGCCGAGGAGATGCATGGTTGTTGAGGTTGAACAGCCGCTAGCGAGCACCCTCTGAGGAACCTGCCGCACCTCAGTTGTATAAGGCTTACCCAGGCAAGCGGGGCTCTGTCTGGTTGGACCCTTATTTCCCTAGCTGCTCGTGGGAACACGATGAAAAGACCACGAAACGTTGGCGGACGTACAACCGCCGTCTCTAAGCGCGGTAGAAGCGATTACAACGCAGAACAGTATGACCCCCAAACGTTTCCTTCCCTGTCTACACCGTGGGAGGAACGTAGGGCCAAAATTCAAGGCGAGGCTTACGCCCCAAAGTATTTAGTGTGCAGCCGTACAGATGGGGAATCTTTCATGTCCAGAAAGCCAATGTTCTTTGTGGAAAATCTAGAAGACAAATATGGAGAGGTCGATGGATTGTCGAAAATGAGGTCTGGATCCGTTTTAATAACGACGTCATCCCCAGCCCAGTCACGGGCTTTGCTAGCCTGTGACACGCTGGGTGATGTTTCCGTTTCCGTTACACCACATAAGACCTTAAACGTGGTCCAGGGCATCATTTTTCACAGGGATCTGCTGCTGCAATCGGACGATGAATTGAGAGCTAACTTGGAGCGTCGAGGTGTGCACTTCATCCGCCGTATCTATAGGGGTCCGAGGGACAAGAGGGTTGCCACCGGTGCCTTCATCGTGGCTTTCGAGGGCGATTCATTGCCTGAGAAAGTCAAGGTGATGGTTTACCGGGTCGACGTCAAGCCCTACGTTCCTCCCCCTATGCGCTGCTTCAAGTGCTGGAGGTTTGGTCACATGTCCTCCCGATGTGACGCCAACCCAACATGTCGGGAGTGTGGGCGTGCATCCCATCCAGACGCCCCCTGTACCCCACCTCCTGTGTGCGTCAATTGCAATCAGCAGCATCCTCCTTGTTCGCCCGACTGTTCTGTACTCCACAAAGAGCGCAAGATCATGGAGTATAAGACCCTGGACCGGCTGACATACGCAGAGGCCAGACGCAAATATTTTAAGCTCCATCCTGTCACCATGACAACGTCTTACGCCACAGTAGCTTCATCGTCAGTCACCAGACCATCTGTGCCACGAATGCCACCGGGCCCCCAGGCCCGAGCTACTGCACCTGCCCCCTTGACAGTTGGGGGTACTACTCCTTCGGTTGCTCCCACACTTTTCTCGTTGGGAGCACCGGACAAACCATTGCGGGGGACGTCGGTCCCCACCCCAGCGCCGGAGAAACAACAGCCTTCTCCGGCTCCTCTCGCCCGGAAGGGGTCCCATGGGACACTCCCTTCCGAGGCTTCTCTTCATGGGAAAGTGGATCCCAGCAAATGGCTGAAGGATCCCGCAGCTGCTGATCGAGGGGCCTCCACCTCTTCGTCGGCGGCTGCAGCCCCTGTTGAGAAGCCCTCACGGCCCTTAACACCCAAGGGCCAGCGAGAGGCTAAAAGGAAAGACCAGAAGAAAATGGATTCTTTGGTGGCTTCCAAGCCACCCACACCCACATCCTCTGCTTCAGAGGATGAATTCGAGATCCTTGCCTCCGCTGAGGATCTCGCACTTCTTGATTCGCCCGAACGTAGGAACTCTGCACATCCAGAATCACCTATGGTCTTAGATTCTGTAGATCCTGACCATAAGGCGGCAGATGTTCCTATGGAATGATCTTCTTTCCTTTCTTTTATTTTATGGCTTTAGAGCGAGTAGAAAGAGTTATTCTCCAGTGGAACTGCGGCGGCTTCTTTAATCGCCTGGCCGAGCTGCGCCAATTACTGTGGCATTACCCTGCACTCTGTATTGCCCTACAGGAGACATGGTTTCCAGCACAGCGCACCCCTGCCCTCCGTGGGTATCGGGGGTACTACCGCAACAGGACCCTTTACGACAGGGTGTCTGGCGGTGTCTGCCTATATATCCTGGACACTGTCCCAAGTGCCCCCGTGCCCCTCACAACTACTCTTGAGGCAGTGGCTGTCAGAATTCGGGTAACGCAAGAATTCACTGTCTGCAGCTTGTACCTTCCTCCGGATGAGGCCGTGTCTCTCAACACCCTTACCGCTCTGGTCTCGCAACTTCCCCCACCATTCCTCCTTTTGGGGGACTTCAACGCCCACAACCCTTTGTGGGGTGGACTCCAGACCACAGGCCGCGGTAGGGATGTTGAGACATTGTTGGCGCAACAAGACCTTTGCCTCCTGAATACAGGTGCCCCCACGCATTTTAGCGTGGCACAGGGCACGTATTCAACGATCGACCTCTCCGTCTGCAGCCCCAGCCTTCGACCACACCTCGGTTGGCGTGTGCATGAGGACCTGTGTGGCAGCGACCACTTTCCAATCTTTGTGTCGCTCCCGCAGTACCAAGCTGCAGACAGCTTACCCCGTTGGTGTCTCCGTAGGGCTGACTGGCCAGTCTATACTTCAACTGCTGTCATCACTGCACCACTGCCAGATGACATTGACGATGCAGTCCAGCAGGTGACTGATGGTATTGTCAGGGCCGCTGAGGTAGCAGTTCCGCAAACCACCGGTTCCACTAGGCGTAGGTCCGTGCCTTGGTGGACACCGGAGATTGCTGAGGCTATCCGGGAACGTCGGCGAGCGCTCCAGCGCCATCGACGCCACCCATCCATGGAGAATTTTGTGGCCTTTAAGAGGCTCCGTGCGCGTGCTCGACGACTCATACAGCAGAGCAAGCAGGATTCCTGGGAGCGGTATGTAGCCAGCATCGGCTCCCGCACCTCCCTGACTAAGGTATGGACGCAAGTCCGACGCGTCTTTGGATACCGCCCGCCGACAGGAATCCCATCCCTCACCATCCAGGGTGTGCTCTGCACGCTCCCGACAGCTATCGCCGAGCATATGGCAGACCACTACGCACGATGCTCTGCGACTGCCGCGTACAGTGACGACTTTCGCTCCCCCAAAGAGCGGGGCGAGCGGAAAATGTTGTCCTTCCGCACTCGTCGTCGGGAAACATACAACGACCCGTTTAGCGAGTGGGAGTTCCGAACTGCCCTTGCTGCGTGTCCTGATACAACTCCAGGACCTGATAGGATTCACGGCCAATTCCTCCGACACCTTTCACCAGAGTTTCAACGCCGCATTCTCGCCCTGTTTAACCATCTATGGGCAGAGGGCACTTTCCCGTCGCAGTGGCGGGAAAGCACTATCATCCCTGTGCTGAAACCTGGTGCAGATCCCCTGGTGGCTGACAATTACCGTCCGATCAGCCACACCAACGTTCTCTGCAAGCTCTTCGAACGTATGGTGAGTCGGCGGCTTATGTGGATCCTTGAAGAGCGCGGACTCCTTGCTCCACAACAAGGGGGCTTTCGCCAGGGCCGTTCTACCATTGACAACCTCGTGTCATTGGAGTCGGCCATTCGCACTGCCTTCGCTAGGCGTGAACATTTAGTTGCTGTATTTTTCGACCTTCGAAAGGCGTATGACACCACCTGGCGCCACCATATTTTAACAACTCTTCATGACTGGGGCTTACGTGGCGCCCTTCCTGTTTTTATTCGCAATTTCCTCTCCTACCGATCGTTTCGGGTGAGGGTTGGGACATCATTTAGCTCCCCCCGTATTCAGGAGAACGGTGTCCCACAGGGCTCCGTACTTAGCGTTCCATTGTTTTTAGTGGCGATAAACGGTCTTGCTGCAGCTGTGGGGTCATCAGTCAGTTGCTCCCTGTTCGCCGATGACTTCTGCCTGTATTTCAGCTCCGTTAGCATCGGCGTAGCTGAACGGCGGCTGCAGGGTGCCATCCGAAAGGCCCACTCATGGGCCTCTTCTCACGGATTTCAGTTCTCTGCATGGAAAACCCGCGTGATGCACTTCTGTCGCCGTCGGGTAGTTCACCCTGACCCAGAGCTCTACCTGGGTGGTGAACTACTTCAGGTTGAGGAAACACATCGCTTCCTGGGCATGGTCTTCGATGCCCGGCTGACATGGGTGCCACACCTACGTCAGCTGAGACAGAAGTGTTGGCGGCATTTAAATGTCCTTCGATGCCTCAGCCATACTAGTTGGGGAGCAGCCCGTTCCACCCTTCTTCAGCTCTACAAGTCACTCATTCTGTCTCGGCTTGATTACGGGAGCTTGGTTTATGACTCGGCAGCCCCTTCTGCCTTGCGAGTCCTAGACCCTGTTCACCACACAGGTGTGCATCTCGCAACAGGGGCTTTTCTCACCAGTCCCGTAACGAGCCTTCTAGCTGAAGCTGGTGTTCCCCCTCTGCGATATCGCCGGCAACGGCTGTTGGTGAGCTACGTTGCCCGGGTTCATGCTTCACCCCGCCATCCGAACCACAGGCTTCTCTTCCCACTTTCTGCACTCCCTTCCCCACGACGTCGGCCCAGGTTGGGTCTCCCGATTGCGGTCCGCGTCCGTTCCCTTCTCTCCTCACTTGATTCCTTACCCCTTCCTCCACCTTACCATTACTCCCTCCGCATCCCCCCCTGGAAAATTCCTCGCCTGGAGCTTCGGCTGGACTTGTCCCGGGATTCAAAAGCCTCGATTTCACCACTGCTTCTCCGTCGCCGGTTCTATGCCCTGATTGATACGTTTCACGGAGCAAACATTGTGTACACGGACGGTTCTTTGGTCGATGGCCATGCTGGATATGCCTTTATCCATGGTGACCACATCGAACAGCGGTCATTGCCTTGTGGAAGCAGCATCTTCACCGCAGAACTGGTCGGTATTTTGAGAGCTCTTGAACACCTCAGAGCTCACCCCAGGGGGTCGTTCGTCATCTGTAGCGACTCCCTGAGTGGCTTACAGGCCCTCGACCAGTTTCTACCGAAAAACACAGTAGTGCGAGCCATTCAAGATGCTGTATTCGCCCTTGGCGAGTCAGGCCGTTCTGTCGTTTTCGTTTGGACGCCAGGGCATGTAGGTATACCAGGCAATGAACGTGTGGATCAGCTGGCCAAGCAGGCCACCACTATGGGGTCCCTGGACATTGGCCTCCCAGTTTCCGACCTCCAAACCCAGTTGACCCGCAAGGTCTTAAAGGTTTGGAATTCGGAATGGGCAGATTCGACTGAACCGAATAAGCTCCGTGCTATCAAGCCGTCTACCGCAGCATGGAAGACGTCCCTGAGGGCTTCTCGCAGGGAGTCGGTCGTCCTTTGCCGACTCCGTATAGGCCATACTTGGCTTACGCATGGACACCTTCTGCGTCGCGAGGACCCTCCGCAGTGTCGATGTGGTGCGCCTTTGACGGTCGCCCACATCTTAATTGAATGCCACAATTTAGCCGCAGTGAGACGAAATTTTAATATCCCCGACGTTTTTGCAGCTTGCATTAGCTGACAACACCTCCATGGTTGACACTATTTTACATTTTATGCGTGAGTGTGGACTTTAAAAGTCCATTTAATGTCTGTGTTTCTCTGTCGTTTCTCTGTCCTCCGCCTGCTTAAGTCTGTTAGGTAGGTGGTTTTAGCGTGTTGCAGAGTGGCTGGGTGTGTTCCTTATATCCTTGTGACCACCCAGCACAAACACTCTTGTGCTGTTTCAGCTGTTTTATCCCTTCTCCGTTTTTAATCGTATCCTTTCTTTCTATTAGTCTGTAAGTTTTAAACTTTGACTTGTTAATGCGTTCACTTCGGATCGCTTAACAAACTGTTTTATCTCTTTGAATGGAACAAGGGACTGATAACCGTCGTAGTTTAGTCACTTCCAAAACCCCAACAACAACAACAACAACAATACTACAAAACCATGCGAGCCATCTTCCTGCACCTCCTCCTAAAGTTGTGGACCTACTGCAACAAAAATCGGTACACATACAGCTTCCTATCAGGCGAACAGCCGCTGTTATGAATTAAACACCTACCATTCACGCTACAGGAGACACGAAGTCGTAAACTACGATATTCTTGATTTACTGCAAAACCATGCGAGCAATCTTCCTGCACCTCCTCCTAAAGTAGTTGACCGACTGCAACCAAACTCGGTACACATACCGCTTACTATCAGGCGAGCAACCGCTGTCATGAATTAAACACCTACCACTCACGTTACAGGAGACACGAAGTCCTAAACTACGATATACTTGAATTACTGCAAAACCATGCGAGCCATCATCCTGCACCTCCTCCCAAAATATAGGACCGACTGCCACCAAACTCGGTACACATACTGCTTACTATCAGGCGAACAACCGCTGTCATGAATTAAACACTTACAACTCACGCTACAGGAGACACGAAGTCGTAAACTACGACATTCTCGAATTACTGCAGAACAATGCGAGCCATCCTCCTGCACCTCCTCCTAAAGTAGTGGACCGACTGCAACCAAACTCAGTACACATACTGCATGCTATCAGGCGAACAACCGCTGTCATGAATTAAACAGCTACCACTCACGCTACAGGAGACACGAAATTGTAAACTACGATATTCCTGAATTACTGCAAAACCATGCGAGCAATCTTCCTGCACCTCCTCCTAAAGTAGTTGACCGACTGCAACCAAACTCGGTACACATACTGCTTACTATCAGGCGAGCAACCGCTGTCATGAATTAAACACCTACCACTGACGCTACAGGTGACACGAAGTCGTAAACTACGATTTTCTTGAATTACTGTAAAACCATGCGAGCCATCTTCCTGCACCTCCTCCTAAAGTAATCGACCGACTGCAAACAAACTTGGTACACATACTGCCTACTATCAGGCGAAGAACCGCTGTCATGAATTATACACCTACCACTCACGCTACAGGAGACACGAAGACGTAAACTACGATATTCTTGAATTATTGCAAAACCATGCGAGCCATCTTCCTGCACCTCCTCCTAAAGTAGTGGACCGACTGCAACCAAACTCAGTACACATACTGCTTACTATCAGTCGAACAACCGCTGTCATGAATTAAACACCTACCACTCACGCTACAGGAGACACGAAGTCGTAAACTACGATATTCTTGAATTACTACAAAACCATGCGAGCAATCTTCCTGCACCTCCTCCGAAAGTAGTGGACCGACTGCAACCAAACTCAGTACACATACTGCTTACTATCAGGCGAACAACCGCTGTCATGAATTAAACACCTACCACTCACGCTACAGGAGACACGAAGTCGTAAACTACGATATCCTTGAATTATTGCAAAACCATGCGAGCCATATTCCTCCACCTCCTCCTAAAGTAGTGGACCGACTGCAACCAAACTCGGTACACATACTGCTTACTATCAGGTGAACAACCGCTGTCATGAATTAAACACATACCACTTACGCTACAGGAGACACGAATTCGTAAATTACGATATTCTTGAATTACTGCAAAACCATGCGAGCTATCTGCCTGCACCTCCTCCTAAAGTAGTGGACCGACTGCAACCAAACTCAGTACACATTCTGCTTACTATCAGGCGAACAACCGCTGTCATGAATTAAACACCTACCACTCACGCTACAGGAGACACGAAGTCGTAAACAACGATATTCTTGAATTACTACAAAACCATGCGAGCCATCTTCCTGCACCTCCTCCTAAAGTTGTGGACCTACTACAACAAAAATCGGTACACATACAGCTTCCTATCAGGCGAACAGCCGCTGTTATGAATTAAACACCTACCATTCACGCTACAGGAGACACGAAGTCGTAACCTACGATATTCTTGATTTACTGCAAAACCATGCGAGCAATCTTCCTGCACCTCCTCCTAAAGTAGTTGACCGACTGCAACCAAACTCGGTACACATACCGCTTACTATCAGGCGAGCAACCGCTGTCATGAATTAAACACCTACCACTCACGTTACAGGAGACACGAAGTCCTAAACTACGATATACTTGAATTACTGCAAAACCATGCGAGCCATCATCCTGCACCTCCTCCCAAAATATAGGACCGACTGCCACCAAACTCGGTACACATACTGCTTACTATCAGGCGAACAACCGCTGTCATGAATTAAACACTTACAACTCACGCTACAGGAGACACTAAGTCGTAAACTACGATATTCTTGAATTACTGCAAAACCATGCGAGGCATCTCCCTGCACCTCCAAGTAAAGTAGTGTACCGACTGCAACCAAACTCGGTACACATACTGCTTACTATCCGGCGAACAACCGCTGTCATGAATTAAAAACCTGCCCCTCACGCTACAGGTGACACGAAGTCGTAAACTACGACATTCTTGAATTACTGCAAAACCATGCGAGCCATTTTCCTGCACCTCCTCCTCCAGTGGTGGACCGACTGCAACCAAACTCGGTACACATACTGCTTACTATCAGGCGTACAACCGCTGTCATGAATTAAACAGCTACCACTCACGCTACAGGAGACACGAAATCGTAAACTACGATATTCCTGAATTACTGCAAAACCATGCAAGACATCTTCCTGCATCTCCTCCTCCAGTAGGGGACCGACTGCAACCAAACTCGGTACACATACTGCCTACTATCAGCCGAAAAACCGCTCTCATGAATTAAACACCTAACACTCACGCTACAGGAGACAAGAAGTCGTAAACTACGATATTCTTGAATTACTGCAAAACCATGCGTGCCATCTTCCTGCACCTCCTCCTAAAGTAGTGGACCGACTGCAACCAAACTCGGTACACATACTGCTCACTATCAGGCGAACAACCGCTGTCATGAATTAAACACCTACCACTCACGCTACAGGAGACACGAAGTCGTAAACTACGATATTCTTGAATTACTGCAAAACCATGCGAGCCATCCTCCTGCACCTCCTCCTAAAGTATTGGACCGACTGCAACCAAACTCAGTACACATACTGCTTACTATCAGGCGAACAACCGCTGTCATGAATTAAACACCTACCCCTCACGCTACAGGAGACAGGAAGTCGTAAACTACGATATTCTTGAATTACTGCACAAGCATGGGAGCCATCTTCCTGCACCTCCTCCTAAAGTAGTGGACCGACTGCAACCAAACTCGGTACACATACTGCTTACTATCCGGCGAACAACCGCTGTCATGAATTAAACACCTACCCCTCACGCTACAGGAGACACGAAGTCGTAAACTACGACATTCTTGATTTACTGCAAAACAATGCGAGCCATCCTCCTGCACCTCCTCCTAAAGTATCGGACCGACTGCAACCAAACTCAGTACACATACAGCATGCTATCAGGCGAACAACCGCTGTCATGAATTAAACACATACCACTTACGCTACAGGAGACACGAATTCGTAAATTACGATATTCTTGAATTACTGCAAAACCATGCGAGCCATCTGCCTGCACCTCCTCCTAAAGTAGTGGACCGACTGCAACCAAACTCGGTACACATTATGCTTACTATCAGGCGAACAACCGCTGTCATGAATTAAACACCTACCACTCACGCTACAGGAGACACGATGTCGTAAACAACGATAATCTTGAATTACTACAAAACCATGCGAGCCATCGTCCTGCACCTCGTCCTAAAGTTGTGGACCTACTGCAACCAAAATCGGTACACATACAGCTTCCTATCAGGCGAACAACCGCTGTTATGAATTAAACACCTACCATTCACGCTACAGGAGAAACGAAGTCGTAAACTACGATATTCTTGATTTACTGCAAAACCATGCGAGCAATCTTCCTGCACCTCCTCCTAAAGTAATTGACCGACTGCAACCAAACTCGGTACACATACTGCTTACTATCAGGCGAACAACCGCTGTCATGAATTAAACACCTACCTCTCACGCTACAGGAGACACGAAGTCGTAAACTACGATATTCTTGAATTACTGCAAAACCATGCGAGCCATCTCCCTGCACCTCCAAATAAAGTAGTGGACCGACTGCAACCAAACTCGGTACACATACTGCTTACTATCAGGCGAACAACCGCTGTCATGAATTAAACACCTACCCCTCACGCTACAGGAGACAGGAAGTCGTAAACTACGATATTCTTGAATTACTGCACAAGGATGGGAGCCATCTTCCTGCACCTCCTCCTAAAGTAATGGACCGACTGCAACTAAACTCGTTTCACATACTGCTTACTATCCGGCGAACAACCGCTGTCATGAATTAAACACCTACCTCTCACGCTACAGGAGACACGAAGTCGTAAACTACGACATTCTTGAATTACTGCAAAACAATGCGAGCCATCCTCCTGCACCTCCTCCTAAAGTATTGGACCGACTGCAACCAAACTCAGTACACATACTGCATGCTATCAGGCGAACAACCGCTGTCATGAATTAAACACATACCACTTACGCTACAGGAGACACGAATTCGTAAATTACGATATTCTTGAATTACTGCAAAACCATGCGAGCCATCTGCCTGCACCTCTTCCTAAAGTAGTGGACCGACTGCAACCAAACTCGGTACACATTATGCTTACTGTCAGGCGAACAACCGCTGTCATGAATTAAACACCGACCACTCACGCTACAGGAGACACGAAGTCGTTAACTACGATATTCTTGAATTACTGCAAAACCACGCGAGCCATCTTCCTGCACCTCCTCCTAAAGTCCCCTCAGGGGCTCAGCATTAATTTGCTGAGTACGGGCTTGGCGAACCCGGGGTCCTGAGCTGTGGGCTGTGTCGCGCCAACAGTCCGCTACACCGTAAGCTCTGTGCGTGCTTCAACGACCATCGTTCGGCGCGACGGTGGAACGTTGTACGTTTCAGAGCCCGGGGATCTTGGCTTAATCGCCCGGGTCGCGAGGACGGTACAAACCTCTATAAAAAACCCCTCAATCTCAAGGTGTGCTACGTGCCGAGGAGATGCATGGCTGTTGAGGTTGAACAGCCGCTAGCGAGCAACCTCTGAGGAACCTGCCGCACCTCAGTTGTACCAGGCTTACCCAGGCAAGCGGGGCTCTGCCTGGGTGGACCTTTAGTTCCCTAGCTGCTCGTGGGATGCACATGAAACGAGCAAATAAAAGCGTGGCCGGCCGCGAAAACGGCGTCTCAAAGCGTGGTAGAAGTACATTCAATGCCTCACAATATGATCCCCAATCGTTCCCATCCCTAGCTACACCATGGGAGGAACGACGGGCGAAAGACAGGGTTGAGTCCTACTCCCCTAAATTTCTTGTCTGTGCCAGGACTGATGGGGAAACTTTTAGCAATACGAAGCCACTCTTCTTTGTGGATAATCTAGAAGACAAGTATGGCGAAGTCTCAGGTCTGTCTAAAATGAGAAGTGGTGCAGTCCTCATTGAAGCGGCATCCCCAGCACAGTCACGGGCACTTCTGGCGGTGCTTCAAATGCTGGAAATTTGGGCACATGTCCTCCAGGTGCAATTCCAGCTCCACCTGTAGAGAATGTGGGCGTCCATCCCATCCGGACGCTCCTTGTGCTCCTCCACCTATTTGTGTGAACTGCGGACAGCACCATCCCCCTTGCTCACCTAACTGCACGGTGCTCCATAAGGAAAGAAAAATTATGGAATACAAGACCATGGATAAACTATCGTACAATGAGGCCAAAAAGAAGTTTGAGCGACTGCACCCTGTATCACTGAAGACGTCATTTGCGACTGTCACGTCGTCGCCTTTTCCCTCGGTGTCGACGGTCCCCATGTCTTTAACAACTTCTGTGGGCTCTCAGGGCCGTAAAGCTCCATCCGCCCCCTCGATGGTTGGGGGTTCTCCACCATGTGCTGCCCCCAATACACCTCCTGGGGGAGCACATCCCCCATCGGGGACACCAGTCCCCATTACTCAGCCGGAGAAGCAACATCTTCCTCCGGCTCCTCTCGCTCGGAAGGGGTCCCTTGGGACGCTCCCTTCCGAGGCCTCTCAGAGTGCCACGGAGGGTCCCAGCCAACGGCTGTCGGACTCGCACGCCCCTGGTCAAAGGGCTCTACACTCTAACTCGAGCCCTGCCACATCCTCTGAGAAGCCCTCTCAGTCCATAAAACCAAAAGGACAGCGAGAGGATAAGAAAAAGAAACCTAAGAAAAAGGATTCTTCTGTGGCTCTAAAGCCACGCCATCTTACATCATCTGCTTCCGATGACGAGTTGGAGATCCTTGCATCGCCCAAGGATCTCGCCATTCTCAACTCGCCGGAACCTATGGTTCTTGATCCAGCAGATTCTGAGCAGTTAGCAGCGGATACTCCTGTGGAATAAGCTGCCCTGCTTTCAGACTATGGCTAATCAGCTCGTTGCAAATTCCATCCTCCAATGGAATTGTGGCGGTCTTTTCCACCATATTGCTGAGCTGCGACAATTACTTTCCCGCTACGCAGCATTTTGCGTCGTTCTGCAGGAAACATGGATTCCTGCCCAGCGGACCCCTGCCCTTCGTGGCTATCGGGGTTATTTTAAAAACCGTGTGGACTATGACAGGGTCTCTGGAGGTGTTTGCGTGTACGTCCTTGCTACTGTCCCCAGTGCTCCCGTGGCTCTTCATACTAGCCTAGAGGCAGTGGCTGTCAGGATCAGAGCGCTACAAGACATCACGGTATGCTCTCTTTACCTGTCCCCAGATGAGGCAGTTTCTTCCACTGACCTTGCTGCCTTGGTCGCCCAACTTCCCCCACCCTTCCTTCTTCTGGGGGACTTCAACGCCCACCACCCTTTGTGGGGTGGTTCTCAGACCTCGGCGCGTGGTAGGGAAGTTGAAGCTTTACTGGCGCGGCAGGATGTGTGCCTTCTGAATACTGGTGCTCCTACGCACTTCAGCATCGCACATGGCACATATTCTTCCATAGATCTATCCATCTGCAGCCCAAGCCTTTTGCCACATCTTAGCTGGAGCGTCCACGACGATCTTTGCGGTAGCGACCACTTCCCTGTCATTTTATCGCACTTGGATTTTCACCCTGCAGCCGGGCCACTCCGTTGGTGTCTCCGTCGAGCTGATTGGCAGGGTTACGCCTCGACTGCTGTGGTCCCTACTCCACTACCAGCAGACACGGATATGGCGGTTAACCTGATCACTACTGCCATAGTTTCTGCTGCCCAGGCTAATGTTCCGACTACTGCTGGTTCCCCTCGGCGCAAGTCTGTGCCATGGTGGACGTTGGAAATTGCTGAGGCCATCCGAGACCGTCGAAGAGCGCTGCAACGCCACCGGCGCCATCCCACATTAGAAAATTTAATTGCCTTTAAAAGACTACGAGCCCGAGCCCGACGACTCATTCGACAAAGCAAGCAGGACTGTTGGGAGAGGTATGTCGCCTCCATCGGTTCTCGCGCCTCCCCTTCCTGCGTCTGGTCTCACGTACGGCGTCTATTCGGGTATCGGCCACCGGCAGGAGTCCCATCTCTGAATATCGAGGGCACCCTTTGCAGTGACCCGTCCATAATAGCCGAGTGCTTGGCAGACCATTATGCACGATGCTCTGCGACGGTGAACTATACTGCATCCTTCCGTTTCCTCAAGCAGCGGGTAGAGCGGACTCGGTTATCTTTCGCTACACGTCGCCGGGAACCGTACAATGACCCGTTTACAGAGTGGGAGTTCCAAACTGCTCTCAATGCATGCCCTGACACCACCCCAGGGCCAGACCGCATACACAGCCAGTTCATTCGTCACCTGTCGGCGGATTTCCAAACCAAACTGCTGTCCCTGTTCAATAGTGTTTGGGCAGTGGGTGTTTTTCCATCCCAGTGGAGGGATAGTATCATTGTCCCTGTGCTGAAACCAGGTGGAGATCCGCTGGCGGTTGATAGTTACCGTCCCATCAGCTTAACAAATGTACTGTGTAAGCTGCTTGAACGCATGGTGAGTCGCCGGCTTCTGTGGGTACTCGAAGATCGATGTCTCCTGGCCCCGCAACAGGCGGGTTTCCGTCAGGGTCGCTCCAGTATTGACAATCTAGTGTCACTGGAGTCTGCCATTCGAACAGCCTTCTCTAGGCGCGAGCACCTAGTTGCGGTCTTTTTTGACCTCCGGAAGGCATATGACGCTACCTGGCGCCACCACATTCTTGCGACATTACATGACTGGGGCTTCCGGGGTTCACTCCCCATTTTTATCCGGAATTTTCTTTCACTCCGCACATTCAGGGTTAGAGTTGGTACCGCCCTCAGTTCTTCCCGAGTCCAAGAGAACGGTGTCCCACAAGGCTCCGTTCTCAGTGTACCACTCTTTTTAATTGCGATTAACGGTCTAGCAGCGGCTGTTGGGTCATCGGTTAGCTGTTCCTTATTTGCCGATGACTTTTGCATATATTACAGCTCTTCTAGCATTGTTGTCGCCGAACGGCGTCTGCAGGGAGCCATTCGCAAGGCACAGTCATGGGCCTCAGCCCATGGCTTCACCTTCTCCTCTCCCAAAACCCGGGTTGTACACTTCTGTCGTCGGCGAGCTGTTCACCCCGATCCAGAACTCTATCTAGCTGATGAACAGCTTCGTGTTGAAGACACACACCGGTTTCTCGGCATGCTGTTTGACAACCGACTGACTTGGGGGCCGCACCTTCGTCAGTTGAAGCAGAAGTGCTGGAGGTCTCTAAATATCTTGCGTTGTCTCAGCCACACTACCTGGGGAGCTAGCCGTCAAACTCTCCTTCACCTCTACAAGGCTCTAATCCAGTCACGCCTGGATTATGGAAGCCAGGTGTATGACTCTGCAGCACCTTCCGCCTTACAGATCTTGGATCCGATCCTTCATGGTGGTGTACGTTTAGCAACAGGGGCTTTCCGTACTAGCCCTGTTCTAAGCCTCCTGGCCGAAGCTGGCATCCCGCCTTTGTGGTACCGCCGGCAACAGCTGTTGGCTTCTTATGTTGCCCATGTTCACACTACACCGCATCATCCCAATCGCAGGCTTTTGTTTCCGAATACTGCCCTACCCTGTCCACAGCGTCGACCCAGATCGGGTCATCCGATTGCAGTCCGCGTTCGTGGTCTCCTTTCCTCCCTCGAGGCTCTCCCTCTCCCTATCGCATTCTCCTGCGACTCGCATATCCCTCCTTGGTCCATCCCTCGCCTACAGCTCAACCTACAATTGTCCTGCGACCCCAAGGCAACGGTTCCATCACCCATACTTCGTCACCAGTTTCAGGACACACTTTGCGCGTTCGGTGATGCAGACGTGATATATACTGATGGCTCCCAGGTAGATGGCAGAGTGGGTTATGCCTACGTGCATGGCGACCACTGTGAACAACGCTCGCTCCCACATGGCTGCACAGTCTTTACGGCAGAGTTGGTCGCAATACTCAGAGCCCTCGACCATCTCCGTACATGCCCCAGGAAGTTGTATGTCGTATGCAGTGACTCCCTGAGCGGCTTACGAGCCCTTGACCAGTGTTTTCCCAAACACCACCTGGTGCGGTCCATCCAGGACTCCGTTTTCAATCTCGGCAAGTCCGGCCGATCTGTGGCCTTCATCTGGACCCCAGGCCACATTGGCATTCAGGGGAACGAACGTGCTGATCGGCTGGCCAAGCAGGCAATCGACTGCCAGCGCCTGAAGATCGGTACCCCAGAAAGGGATATCCGATTGGTTCTACACCAGAAAATCTCCATGGCCTGGGACGGTGAATGGTCCACGTTGACAACGCCAAATAAACTCCATGCCGTTAAACAGTCAACTGCAGCTTGGAAGACCTCCTTCTTGCCTTCTCGAAGAGACTCGGTTGTCCTGTGTCGCCTGCGTATAGGCCATACATGGCTAACGCACGGCTACCTGTTGCGACGTGAGGACCCACCAGGCTGCCGTTGTGGCGCGCTGCTCACGGTGGCCCACATCTTGTCGGACTGTCCGCTTTTAGCTGCATTGCGGCAGTCTTTTATGCTTCCTTCTGCGCTTTCTTCTATTTTATCCGACGATGCCCTCATGGTTAACCGTGTTTTACATTTTATTCGCGCAGCTGGATTTTATCATATGATTTAATGGTGACACCTGAAACTCGATCTTTCAGGCGGCCACCATCAAGCAGTTTTAATATGTTGTTACTTTTGTCCCGCTGATCTTTTTTATTTGGCAGTTTTAGTACGTGCAGAATGGCTGGCTCATCCATTTTTATCATAGTGATCAGCCAGCCTCAGTCTTCTGTTGAGCTATTTTAACAACATTTCTTATTTGAGCGTAGACTTTTATCGTTTTTCCTTTTTTATGTTGCCATCTTAGCGCCTCTTGTCACCTCATCATTTTGCAGAATGAGCTACGTAGTGCTCGTCTTTCCAACGGAAAACCATCCTTAGTGCACTCCTCGAAAGGAACGGGGGACTGATAACCCAGTCGTTTAGCCCCCCTTTAAAAACCCCCAACAACAACAACAACAACAACAACTTTTCGGGTATCGGCCACCGGCAGGAGTCCCATCTCTGAATATCGAGGGCACCCTTTGCAGTGACCCGTCCATAATAGCCGAGTGCTTGGCAGACCATTATGCACGATGCTCTGCGACGGTGAACTATACTGCATCCTTCCGTTTCCTCAAGCAGCGGGTAGAGCGAACTCGGTTATCTTTCGCTACACGTCGCCGGGAACCGTACAATGACCCGTTTACAGAGTGGGAGTTCCAAACTGCTCTCAATGCATGCCCTGACACCACCCCAGGGCCAGACCGCATACACAGCCAGTTCATTCGTCACCTGTCGGCGGATTTCCAAGCCACACTGCTGTCCCTGTTTAATAGTGTTTGGGCAGTGGGTGTTTTTCCATCCCAGTGGAGGGATAGTATCATTGTACCTGTGCTGAAACCAGGTGGAGATCCGCTGGCGGTTGATAGTTACCGTCCCATCAGCTTAACAAATGTACTGTGTAAGCTGCTTGAACGCATGGTGAGTCGCCGGCTTCTATGGGACTCGAAGATCGATGTCTCCTGGCCCCGCAACAGGGGGGTTTCCGTCAGGGTCGCTCCAGTATTGACAATCTAGTGTCACTGGAGTCTGCCATTCGAACAGCCTTCTCTAGGCGCGAGCACCTAGTTGCGGTCTTTTTTGACCTCCGGAAGGCATATGACGCTACCTGGCGCCACCACATTCTTGCGACATTATATGACTGGGGCTTCCGGGGTTCACTCCCCATTTTTATCCGGAATTTTCTTTCACTTCGCACATTCAGGGTTAGAGTTGGTACCGCCCTCAGCTCTTCCCGAGTCCAAGAGAACGGTGTCCCACAAGGCTCCGTTCTCAGTGTACCACTCTTTTTAATTGCGATTAACGGTCTAGCAGCGGCTGTTGGGTCATCGGTTAGCTGTTCCTTATTTGCCGATGACTTTTGCATATATTACAGCTCTTCTAGCATTGTTGTCGCCGAACGGCGTCTGCAGGGAGCCATTCGCAAGGCACAGTCATGGGCCTCAGCCCATGGCTTCACCTTCTCCTCTCCCAAAACCCGGGTTGTACACTTCTGTCGTCGTCGGGCTGTTCACCCCGATCCAGAACTCTATCTAGCTGATGAACAGCTTCGTGTTGAAGAAACACACCGGTTTCTCGGCATGCTGTTTGACAACCGACTGACTTGGGGGCCGCACCTTCGTCAGTTGAAGCAGAAGTGCTGGAGGTCTCTAAATATCTTGCGTTGTCTCAGCCACACTACCTGGGGAGCTAGCCGTCAAACTCTCCTTCACCTCTACAAGGCTCTAATCCAGTCACGCCTGGATTATGGAAGCCAGGTGTATGACTCTGCAGCACCTTCTGCCTTACAGATCTTGGATCCGATCCTTCATGGTGGTGTACCTTTAGCAACAGGGGCTTTCTGTACTAGCCCTGTTCTAAGCCTCTTAGCCGAAGCTGGCATCCCGCCTTTGCGATACCGCCGGCAACAGCTGTTGGCTTCTTATGTTGCCCATGTTCACACTACACCGCATCATCCCAATCGCAGGCTTTTGTTTCCGAATACTGCCCTACCCTGTCCACAGCGTCGACCCAGATCGGGTCATCCGATTGCAGTCCGCGTTCGTGGTCTCCTTTCCTCCCTCGAGGCTCTCCCTCTCCCTATCGCATTCTCCTGCGACTCGCATATCCCTCCTTGGTCCATCCCTCGCCTACAGCTCAACCTACAATTGTCCTGCGACCCCAAGGCAACGGTTCCATCACACATACTTCGTCACCAGTTTCAGGACACACTTTGCGCGTTCGGTGATGCAGACGTGATATATACTGATGGCTCCCAGGTAGATGGCAGAGTGGGTTATGCCTACGTTCATGGCGACCACTGTGAACAACGCTCGCTCCCACATGGCTGCACAGTCTTTACGGCAGAGTTGGTCGCAATACTCAGAGCCCTCGACCATCTCCGTACATGCCCCAGGAAGTCGTATGTCGTATGCAGTGACTCCCTGAGCGGCTTACGAGCCCTTGACCAGTGTTTTCCCAAACACCACCTGGTGCGGTCCATCCAGGACTCCGTTTTCAATCTCGGCAAGTCCGGCCGATCTGTGGCCTTCATCTGGACCCCAGGCCACATTGGCATTCAGGGGAACGAACGTGCTGATCGGCTGGCCAAGCAGGCAATCGACTGCCAGCGCCTGGAGATCGGTACCCCAGAAAGGGATATCCGATTGGTTCTACACCAGAAAATCTCCATGGCCTGGGACGGTGAATGGTCCACGTTGACAACGCCAAATAAGCTCCATGCAGTTAAACAGTCAACTGCAGCTTGGAAGACCTCCTTCTTGCCTTCTCGAAGAGACTCGGTTGTCCTGTGTCGCCTGTGTATAGGCCATACATGGCTAACGCACGGCTACCTGTTGCGACGTGAGGACCCACCAGGCTGCCGTTGTGGCGCGCTGCTCACGGTGGCCCACATCTTGTCAGACTGTCCACTTTTAGCTGCATTGCGGCAGTCTTTTATGCTTCCTTCTGCGCTTTCTTCTATTTTATCCGACGATGCCCTCATGGTTAACCGTGTTTTACGTTTTATTCGCGCAGCTGGATTTTATCACATGATTTAATGGTGACACCTGAAACTCGATCTTTCAGGCGGCCACCATCAAGCAATTTTAATATGTTGTTACTTTTGTCTCGCTAATCTTTTTTACTTGGCAGTTTCAGTACGTGCAGAATGGCTGGCTCATCCATTTTTATCCTAGTGATCAGCCAGCCTCAATCTTCTGTTGAGCTATTTTAACATCATTTCTTATTTGAGCGTAGACTTTTATCGTTTTTCCTTTTTATGTTGCGATCTTAGCGCCTCTTGTCACCTCATCATTTTGCAGAATGAGCTACGTAGTGCTCGTCTTTCCAACGGAAAACCATCCTTAGTGCACTCCTCGAAAGGAACGGGGGACTGATAACCCAGTCGTTTAGCCCCCCTTTAAAAACCCCCAACAACAACAACAACAACTTAGCGTTCCATTGTTTTTAGTGGCGATAAACGGTCTTGCTGCAGCTGTGGGGTCATCAGTCAGTTGCTCTCTGTTCGCCGATGACTTCTGCCTGTATTTCAGCTCCGTTTCCATCGGCGTAGCTGAACGGCGGCTGCAGGGTGCCATCCGAAAGGCCCACTCATGGGCCTCTACTCACGGATTTCAGTTCTCAGCACTGAAAACCCGCGTGATGCACTTCTGTCGCCGTCGGGTAGTTCACCCTGACCCAGAGCTCTACTTGGGTGGTGAACTACTTCAGGTCGAGGAAACACATCGCTTCCTGGGCATGGTGTTCGATGCCCGGCTGACTTGGGTGCCACACCTACGTCAGCTGCGACAGAAGTGTTGGCGGCATTTAAATGTTCTTAGATGCCTCAGCCATACTAGTTGGGGAGCAGCACGTTCAACCCTTCTTCAGCTCTACAAGTCTCTCATTCTGTCACGGCTTGATTACGGGAGCTTGGTGTATGACTCCGCAGCCCCTTCTGCCTTGCGGGTCCTAGACCCCGTTCACCACACAGGCGTGCGTCTCACAACAGGGGCTTTTCGTACCAGTCCCGTAACGAGCCTTCTAGCTGAAGCTGGTGTTCCCCCTCTGCGGTATCGCCGGCAACGGTTGTTGGTGAGTTACGTTGCCCGGGTTCATGCTTCACCCCGCCATCCGAACCACAGGCTTCTCTTCCCACTTTCTGCTCTCCCTTCCCCACGACGTCGGCCCAGGTCGGGTCTCCCGATTGCGCTCCGCGTCCGTTCCCTTCTCTCCTCACTTGATTCCTTACCCCTTCCTCCACCTTACCATTACTCCGTCCGTATCCCCCCCTGGAAAATTCCTCGCCTGGAGCTTCGGCTGGACTTGACCCGGGATTCAAAAGCCTCGATTTCACCACTGCTTCTCCGTCGCCGGTTCTATGTACTGATTGATACGTTTCACGGAGCAAACATTGTGTACACGGACGGTTCTTTGGTCGATGGCCATGCTGGATATGCCTTTATCCATGGTGACCACATCGAACAGCGGTCATTGCCTTGTGGAAGCAGCATCTTCACCGCAGAACTGGTCGGTATTTTGAGAGCTCTTGAACACCTCAGAGCTCACCCCAGGGGGTCGTTCGTCATCTGTAGTGACTCCCTGAGTGGCTTACAGGCCCTCGACCAGTTTCTACCGAAAAACACAGTAGTGCGAGCCATTCAAGATGCTGTATTCGCCCTTGGCGAGTCAGGCCGTTCTGTCGTTTTCGTTTGGACGCCAGGGCATGTAGGTATACCAGGCAATGAACGTGTGGATCAGCTGGCCAAGCAGGCCACCACTATGGGGTCCCTGGACATTGGCCTCCCAGTTTCCGACCTCCAAACCCAGTTGACCCGCAAGGTCTTAAAGGTTTGGAATTCTGAATGGGCAGATTCGACTGAACCGAATAAGCTCCGTGCTATCAAGCCGTCTACCGCAGCATGGAAGACGTCCCTGAGGGCTTCTCGCAGGGAGTCGGTTGTCCTTTGCCGACTCCGTATAGGCCATACTTGGCTCACACATCGTCACCTTCTGCGTCGCGAGGACCCTCCGCAGTGTCGATGTGGTGCGCCTTTGACGGTCGCCCACATCTTAATTGAATGCCACAATTTAGCCGCAGTGAGACGAAATTTTAATATCCCTGACGTTTTGCAGCTTGCATTAGCTGACAATACCTCCACGGTTGACTCTGTTTTAAATTTTATGCGTGAGTGTGGACTTTACAAGTCCATTTAATGTTTGTGTTTCTCTGTCGTTTCTCTGTCCTCCGCCTGCTTAAGTCTGTTAAGTAGGCGGTTTTAACGTGTTCCAGAGTGGCTGGGTGTGTTCCTTATATCCTTGTGACCACCCAGCAAAAACACTCTTGTAATGTTTCAGCTGTTTTATCCCTTCTTCGTTTTTAATCGTATCCTTTCTTTCTATTAGTCTGTAAGTTTTAAACTTTGACTTGTTAGTGCATTCACTTCGGATCGCTTGACACAATGTTTTATCTCTTGGACTGGCAAAAGGGACTGATAACCGTCGTTGTTTAGTCCCTTCAAAAACCCAACAACAACAACAACAACAATTAAACACCTACCACTCACGCTACAGGAGACACGAAGTCGTAAACTACGATATTCTTGAATTACTGCAAAACCATGCGAGCCATCTTCCTGCACCTCCTCCAATAGTAGTGGACCGACTGCAACCAAACTCGGTACACATACTGCTTACTATCAGGCGAACAACCGCTGTCATGAATTAAACACTTATCGCTCACGCTACAGGAGACACAAAGTCGTAAACTACGATATTCCTGAATTACTGCAAAACCATGCGAGCCATCTTCCTACACCTCCTCCTAAAGTAATTGACCGACTGCAACCAAACTCGGTACACATACTGCTTGCTATCAGGCGAACAACCGCTGACATGAATTAAACACCTACCACTCACGCTTCAGGAGACACGAAGTCGTAAACTACGATATTCTTGAATTACTGCAAAACAATGCGAGCAATCGTCCTGCACCTCCTCCTAAAGTAGTGGACCGACTGCAACCAAACTCGGTACACATACTGCTTACTATCAGGCGAACAACCGCTGACATGAATTAAACACCTACCACTCACGCTACAGGAGACACGAAGTCGTAAACTACGATATTCTTGAATTACTGCAAAACCATGCGAGCCATCTTCCTGCACCTCCTCCTATAGTAGTGGACCGACTGCAACCAAACTCGGTACACATACTGCTTACTATCAGGCGAGCAACCGCTGTCATGAATTAAACACTTATCACTCACGCTACAGGAGACACAAAGTCGTAAACTACGATATTCCTGAATTACTGCAAAACCATGCGAGCCATCTTCCTGCACCTCCTCCAATAGTAGTGGACCGACTGCAACCAAACTCGGTACACATACTGCTTACTATCAGGCGAACAACCGCTGTCATGAATTAAACACCTACCACTCACGCTACAGGAGACACGAAGTCGTAAACTACGATATTCTTGAATTACTGCAAAACCTTGCGAGCCATTTTCCTGCACCTCCTCCTAAAGTAGTGGACCGAGTGCAACCAAACTCGGTACACATACTGCTTACTATCAGGCGAACAACCGCTGACATGAATTAAACACCTACCAGTCACGCTACAGGAGACAGGAAGTCGTAAACTACGATATTCTTGAATTACTGCAAAACCATGCGAGCATCGTCCTGCACCTCCTCCTAAAGTAGTGGACCGACTGCAACCAAACTCGGTACACATACTGCTTACTATCAGGCGAACAACCTCTGTGATGAATTAAACACCTACCACTCACGCTACAGGAGACACGAAGTCGTAAACTACGTTTTTATTGAATTACTGCAAAACCATGCGAGCCATCTTCCTGCACCTCCTCCTAAAGTAGTGGACCGACTGCAACCAAACTCTGTAAACATACTGCATACTATCAGGCGAAACACCGCTGACATGTACTAAACAGCTACCACTCATGCTACAGGAGACACGAAGTCGTAAACTACGATATTCTTGAATTACTGCAAAACCATGCGAGCCATCTTCCTACACCTCCTCCTAAAGTAGTGGACCGACTGCAACCAAACTCGGTACACATACTGCTTACTATCAGGCGAACAACCTCTGTGATGAATTAAACACCTACCACTCACGCTACAGGAGACACGAAGTCGTAAACTACGATATTCTTGAAAGTAGTGGACCGACTGCAACCAAACTCGGTACACATACTGCTTACTATCAGGCGAACAACCTCTGTGATGAATTAAACACCTACCACTCACGCTACAGGAGACACGAAGTCGTAAACTACGATATTCTTGAATTACTGCAAAACCATGCGAGCCA
Organism: Locusta migratoria; assembly: GCA_026315105.1. Lineage (NCBI taxonomy): Eukaryota > Metazoa > Arthropoda > Insecta > Orthoptera > Acrididae > Locusta > Locusta migratoria. The sequence goes on from CM048749.1 coordinate 378,413,296, forward strand.
TCTTCCTGCACCTCCTCCTAAAGTAGTGGACCGACTGCAACCAAACTCGGTACACATACTGCTTAATATCAGGCGAACAACCGCTGACATGTACTAAACAGCTACCACTCACGCTACAGGAGACACGAAGTCGTAAACTACGATATTCTTGAATTACTGCTAAACCATGCGAGCCATCTTCCTGCACCTCCTCCTAAAGTAGTGGACCGACTGCAACCAAACTCGGTACACATACTGCTTACTTTCAGGCGAACAACCGCTGACATGTACTAAACAGCTACCACTCACGCTACAGGAGACACGAAGTTGTAAACTACGATATTCTTGAATTACTGCAAATCTATGCGAGCCATCTTCCTGCACCTCCTCCTAAAGTATTGGACCAACTGCAACCAAACTCGGTACACATACTGGTTACTATCAGGCGAACAACCTCTGTGATGAATTAAACACCTACCACTCACGCTACAGGAGACACGAAGTCGTAAACTACGATATTCTTGAGTTACTGCACAACCATGCGAGCAATTTTCCTGTACCTCCTCCTAAAGTATTGGACCGACTACTACCAAACTCGGTACACATACTGCTTACTATCAGGCGAACAACCGCTGTCATGTATTAAGCACCTAACACTCACGCTACAGGAGACACGAAGTCGTAAACTACGATATTCTTGAATGACTGCAATACCATGCGAGCCATCTTCCTGCACCTCCTCCTAAAGTATTGGACCGACTGCAACCAAACTCTGTACACATACTGCTTCCCCTCAGGGGCTCGGCATTAATTTGCTGAGTACGGGCTTGGCAAACCCGGGGTCCTGAGCTGTGGGCTGTGTCGCGCCAACAGTCCGCTACACCGTAAGCTCTGTGCGTGCTTCAACGACCATCGTTCGTCGCGACGGTGGAACGTTGTACGTTGCAGAGCCCGGGGATCTTGGCTTAATCGCCCGGGTCGCGAGGACGGAATAAACCTCTATAAAAAACCCCTCAATCTCAAGGTGTGCTACGTGCTGAGGAGATGCATGGCTGTTGAGGTTGAACAGCCGCTAGCGAGCAACCTCTGAGGAACCTGCCGCACCTCAGTTGTACAAGGCTTACCCAGGCAAGCGGGGCTCTGCCTGGGTGGACCTTTATTTCCCTAGCTGCTCGTGGGAACACGATGAAAAGGACCCAAAGCAACGCTGGTGGGCGTTTAACCACCGTCTCTAAGCGAGGAAGAGTAGACTTCAATGCTGAGACTTATGACCCCCAGTCGTTCCCTTCCTTGGCCACGCCATGGGAGGAACGCAGATCTCGTAGCCGAGGACAACAATATGCTCCAAGGTTTTTAGTTTGTTCCAGGACTGATGGTGAATCTTTCATGCACACGAAACCTCTCTTTTTCGTCGAGAACCTGGAATATAAGTTTGGAGAAGTAGACGGCATGTCAAAGATGCGATCGGGATCGGTTTTAATAACGACGTCATCCCCAGCACAGTCACGGGCTTTGCTCGCCTGTGACAAGCTGGGTGATTTTCCCGTTACTATCACCCCACACAAAAGCCTGAACATGGTACAGGGTTTGATTTTCCATAGGGATCTCCTTTTGCAGTCAGATGACGAACTCCGCAAGAACTTGGAACAGCGAGGTGTCCACTTTATACGGCGAGTCCATAGGGGTCCGAAGGACAACAGTGTCGCCACTGGTGCATTAATCTTGGCCTTCGAAGGCGACTCATTGCCTGAGAAGGTCAAGGTGATGATTTACCAGTGTGACGTAAAGCCCTACGTTCCTCCCCCTATGCGTTGTTTTAAATGCTGGAGGTTCGGGCACATGTCCTCCAGGTGTACCGCCAACTCCACCTGTCGGGACTGTGGTCGTCCATCGCACCCAGACCTCCCTTGTACACCACCTCCCATTTGTGTTAACTGTGGACAGCAGCACCCACCTTGCTCGCCTACCTGCTCTGTACTGCACAAAGAACGGAAGATCATGCAATACAAAACCACGGATCGGCTGTCTTATTCCGAGGCCAAGAGGAAATATGAGAAACTCCACCCGGTCAGCATCAAAACATCCTATGCACTAGCTACAGAACCATCTCCGCAGACTACTTTACCGCCAGTTCCGTCTATCACAGTGGGCCCTCGAGCCCAACCGTCACCATCGGCCCCCTTGGTGGTAGGGGGCACATCTGACACTGTTGCTTCCAAAGCCCCTGCCTTGGAAGCAAAAACCCCCCAACAAATGGGGACATCGGTCCCCACACGTGAGCCAGAGCTACCACAGCCTGCTCTGGCTCCTCTCGCGAGGAAGGGATCGCTTGAATCCCTTTCTCCCTCGGTTTCTCCCACTGGCTCAGTGGATGCCAGTGAGTGGCAGCAAGTGCCACCCAAAGCTGGTCGTAGGGCCTCAAGGACAACCTCCGTCCCTGAGACTGAGTTTGCCAAGCCCTCCCAGCGTGAGAGGCCGAAGGATCAGCGCGAGAAACAAAAGAAAACCAAAACAAAAGATTCTCAAGTGGCTACCATGCCACCACAAAAACCATCTGCTTCCGAGGACGTGGTGGAAATCCTCGCGTCCCCTGACGATTTGGCAATTGCCAAGACTCTGGAAGCTATGGACGCTGAGGCTCTGCCTCCTGGGTCTGTGACTACAGAGAAACCTGTGGGCCCTACTCTACCACCTACATAAATATGCCCAGTACGCCGGGACATAGTGTGGTGCTGCAGTGGAACTGTGGCGGTTTCTTCCGCCACTTGGCCGAGTTACAGCAGTTGCTCTGTTACTGCCCTTCCCTCTGTGTTGCTCTACAGGAAACTTGGTTTCCTGCTGAACGGACTCCTGCCCTTCGTGGGTATAGGGGTTATTATAAAAACCGTACAACACACAACAGGGTATCCGGAGGAGTCTGTATTTACGTTCTTGCCACTGTCCCCAGTTCACCAGTGCCACTTACCACAGTGCTCGAGGCGGTGGCCGTGAGAATTCGGGCACGACAGGACATTACCATCTGCTCACTCTACCTTCCTCCGGATGAGGCAGTGTCTCCTGCAGACCTTGCGAATTTGATCGCACAACTTCCCCCACCATTCCTTCTACTGGGGGATTTCAATGCCCACAACCCCTTGTGGGGTGGCTCTCAGGTCTCAGGTCGCGGTAGGGACATTGAAGTTCTACTAGCACAGCTGGACTGCTGCCTTCTTAACACCAGTGCCCCCACACATTTCAGTGTGGCGCATGGCACATACTCGGCTATAGACCTTTCTCTCTGCAGCCCGAGTCTTCTACCACAGCTTCATTGGGGGGTCCACGATGACCTATGTGGTAGCGACCACTTCCCCATCCATATCTCTCTTCTCCAATACCAACCTCCAACTCGTGTCCCCCATTGGTCCCTGTGTAGGGCTGACTGGCCTGCTTACACCTCAGCTACTAGGGCGATCCCTCCACTCCCAGATGACATTGATCAGGTTGTTCATCACATTACTAGCGCCATCATTTCCGCTGCTGAAGCCAGTGTTACGACCACCACTGGCTCAGTTCGGCGCAAGTCGGTTCCATGGTGGTCTGTAGAGATTGCTGAGGCCATCAGGGAACGTCGTAGGGCACTCCAGCGCCACCGGCGCCACCCTTGCGTAGAGCACCTGATCGCTTTCAAACGCCTTCGGGCTCAAGCTCGGAGACTGATACGCCAGAGTAAGCAGGACTGTTGGGAGAGATATGTCGCTACCATTGGCTCGCGTGCCGCCCCATCTTGGGTGTGGTCACAGGTTCGGCGCCTTTTTGCGTACCGACCACAGGCGGGAATCCCCAGCTTGAACATTCGGGGTACTATATGCATGGATCCAGCTGCTATCTCTGAACACATGGCGGACCATTATGCCAGTAACTCTGCGACTTCTGCGTATATTGCGGGCTTCCGCACTCGCAAAGAACAGTTCGACGGAGGCAGCTATCTTTCCATACACGTCGGCGAGAGCTATATAATGCCCCATTCACTAAGTGGGAGTTCCAGAGTGCCCTCACTGCTTGCCCTGATACCACCCCAGGGCCAGATAGAATCCACAAACAGTTCCTGCGCCACCTGTCACAGGAGTTTAAAGACCACCTTCTCGCCCTGTTCAACCACCTCTGGGCCGAGGGTACTTTCCCATCTCAATGGCGGGACAGCAGCGTCGTTCCAGTAATAAAACCTGGCGCTGATCCACATGTGGCAGACAGTTACCGCCCGATTAGCCTCACCAACGTTCCTTGCAAGCTCCTGGAACGTATGGTGAGTCGGCGGCTCATGTGGGTTCTTGAAGACCGTGGAATCCTTGCCCCACAACAAGGGGGATTCCGCCAGGGACGTTCTGCATTGGACAATCTAGTTCCGCTGGAGTCGGCCATCCGCACTGCATTTGCCAGGCGCGAGCACCTAATTGCAGTCTTTTTCGATCTCCGAAAGGCTTATGATACCACCTGGCGCTACCATATTCTAGCTACACTGCATGGCTGGGGCTTGAGAGGACCGCTTCCACTGTTCATACAGAACTTCCTCTCACTCCGCACTTTTCGGGTTAGGGTTGGTACCCACCTCAGCTCCCCACGCACCCAGGGTTCCGCTGTTTCTAATTGCCATCAACGGACTTGCTGCAGCAGTAGGGTCATCGGTGTCCTCCTCACTGTATGCCGATGACTTTTGTATGTATTACAGTTCGGTTAGTATTGGTGTCGCTGAAAGGCGGTTGCAGGGAGCCATTCAAAGGGCGCATTCCTGGGCTTTAGCGCATGGGTTCCGGTTCTCTGCCTCCAAAACTCGAGTTATGCACTTTTGCCGCCAACGGGCGGTGCACCCAGACCCAGAACTGTACTTAGGTGACGACCTTCTGCGTGTTGAAGATACGCACCGCTTCTTGGGCATGTTGTTCGATGCCCGGCTCACGTGGGTTCCCCACCTACAACAGCTTCGACAAAAGTGCTGGCGCCACTTAAACATACTGCGCTGCCTCAGCCACACTGCTTGGGGGGCCGCCCGTCCAACTCTCTTACGCCTTTATAAGGCTCTCATCCAGTCCCGCCTGGACTATGGGAGCCAGGTGTATGACTCGGCAGCCCCTTCTGCGCTTCGGGTCCTAGACCCCATCTTAAATGCTGGTGTTCGCTTGGCAACGGGAGCCTTTCGTACAAGCCCGGTAATGAGCCTCCTCGTTGAGGCTGGGGTTCCTCCACTGCGTTACCGTCGGCAACACTTGTTGTCTTCATACGTCGCTCGTGTCCACACCTCAGACCATCATCCGCATCGCAGGCTTCTCTTCCCAACTGCTGCACTCCCATCCCCTCAAAGACGGCCTCGGTCGGGTCTCCCGATTGCAGTCCGTGTCCATTCCCTTCTCTCCTCCCTGGAATCTCTTCCCTTCCCTCCTACTTTCCACTACTCTTCCCAAACACCTCCTTGGTGTATTCCTCGTCCGCAGCTACGGTTGGACTTGTCCTGGGACTCAAAAGCCTCCATTTCACCATCGGTTCTTCGTTGCCAGTTCCAGGAACTCCTTGACTCATTCCACGGTGCAGAGGTCATTTATACCGATGGTTCCCTGGTAGATGGCCATTCTGGGTACGCCTATCTCCATGGTGACCTTTTTGAACAGCGGTCTTTGCCAAGCGGAAGTGGTGTGTTCACTGCAGAGCTGGTCGCTATCTCTAGAGCTCTGGAACATATCCGAGCCTGCCCTGGGGAGTCGTTTGTCATATGTAGCGACTCCCTGAGTGCTTTGCGAGTGCTCGACCAGTGCTTCAGCAAACACTCTCTGGTGCAGAGTATCCAAGACACTGTTGCAGCTCTCCATAGGTCAGGTCGCTCAGTGGTCTTCGTATGGACCCCAGGGCACGTCGGCATACCTGGTAATGAGCGTGTCGACCAGTTGGCCAAGCAGGCCACTTCCTCACGCCGTCTTGACATTGGGCTCGTGGAAACGGACCTTAGGTTGATGCTGCACCGGAAGGTGCGAGGCGCTTGGGGCTTGGAATGGTCTGCACTGAGTGTGCCAAACAAGCTTCGCACAATCAAACCATCCACAGCCACATGGAAAACCTCACTGAGGCCCTGTCGTCGAGACTCCATCGTGCTGTGCCGCCTCCGTATCGGGCACACGTGGTTGACACATGGCTATTTACTTCGCCATGAGCCACCGCCCGTGTGTCGCTGTGGTGGCGCCTTGACGGTGGTTCACCTCCTGGTGGACTGTACTGTTTTGGCCCCATTGCGGCGGTCTTTTAATCTTCCAACTACCCTATCCTTAGTGCTAGGGGACGATGCCTCCATGGCTGACTCTGTGCTCCGTTTTATCCGTGCAGCCGGTTTTTACAATTCTATTTAATGTAGGGTGGATTCTCCTGACCTTTTAACCGTATTTTACTGTTTTATATCTTCTGATTAACAGACATTCGTGTTGCTGTGACATTCGTGACTGGCCCGTCCATTTTTATCTCAGTGACCAGCCAGCCACGGATTCTCATTTCAAATTTTAGCATGATTGACTAACTTGGTTTTATTGTTTTATTTTTGTATCTGTGCTGTTGGTTTCTCTATGTTTGTTGTTTGTAAATTTCATCGGTGACATGTACTCTTGAGTATTCATATGGTTGTTTACAATTAAATGGACATACTTTGTTGGGAACAGGGGACTGATGACCCAGTAGTTTGGTCCCCTTTAAATAACAACAACAACAACAACAACATACTGCTTACTATCAGGCGAACAACCGTTGTCGCCGGCCGCGGTGGCCGAGGGGACTGAGGCGCTTCAGTCACGGTCTGCACGGCCACTACGGTCGGGGGTTCGAATCCCCCCTCGGGCATGGATATTTGTGCCGTCCTTAGGATAAGCTAGTTGATAAGTAGTTTGTAAGTTTAGGGACTGATAACCCCGTAGTTAAGTCCCATAAGCTTAACAAACATTTGAACATTTTGAACAACCGTTGTCATGATTTAAACACCTATCACTCACGCTACAGGAGACACGAAGTCGTAAACTACGATATTCCTGAATTACTGCAAAACCATGCAAGCCATCTTCCTGCACCTCCTCCTAAAGTAGTGGACCGACTGCAACCAAACTCGGTACACATACTGCTTGCTATCAGGCGAACAACTGCTGTCATGAATTAAACACCTAACACTCACGCTACAGGAGACACGAATTCGTAAACTACGATAATCTTGATATACTGCAAAACCATGCGAGCCATCTTCCTGCACCTCCTCCTAAAGTAGTGGACCGACTGCAACCAAACTCGGTACACATACTGCTTACTATCAGCCGAACAACCGCTGTCATGAATTAAACACCTACCACTCACGCTACAGGAGACACGAAGTCGTAAACTACGATATTCTTGAATTACTGCAAAACCATGCGAGCCATCTTCCTGCAACTCCTCCTATAGTAGTGGACCGACTGCAACCAAACTCGGTACACATACTGCTTACTATCAGGCGAACAACCGATGTCATGAATTAAACACTAATCACTCACGCTGCAGGAGACACAAAGTCGTAAACTACGATATTCCTGAATTACTGCAAAACCATGCGAGCCATCTTCCTGCACCTCCTCCTAAAGTAGTGGACCGACTGCAACCAAACTCGGTACACATACTGCCTACTATCAGGCGAACAACCTCTGTGATGAATTAAACAAATACCACTCACGCTATGGGAGACACGAAGTCGTAAACTACGATATTCTTGAATTACTGCTAAACCATGCGAGCCATCTTCCTGCACCTCCTCCTAAAGTAGTGGACCGACTGCAACCAAACTCGGTACACATACTGCTTACTATCAGGCGAACAACCGCTGACATGAATTAAACACCTACCACTCACGCTACAGGAGACACGAAGTCGTAAACTACGATATTCTTGAATTACTGCAAAACCATGCGAGCCATCTTCCTGCACCTCCTCCTATAGTAGTGGACCGACTGCAACCAAACTCGGTACACATACTGCTTACTATCAGGCGAACAACCACTGTCATGAATTAAACACTTATCACTCACGCTACAGGAGACACAAAGTCGTAAACTACGATATTCCTGAATTACTGCAAAACCATGCGAGCCAACTTCCTGCACCTCCTCCTAAAGTAGTGGACCGACTGCAACCAAAATCGGTACACATACTGCTTACTATCAGGCGAACAACCGCTGTCATGATTTAAACACCTATCACTCACGCTACAGTAGACACGAAGTCGTAAACTACGATATTCCTGAATTACTGCAAAACCATGCAAGCCATCTTCCTGCACCTCCTAATAAAGTAGTGGACCGACTGCAACCAAACTCGGTACACATACTGCTTACTATCAGGCGAACAACCTCTGTGATGAATTAAACACCTACCACTCACGCTACAGGAGACACGAAGTCGTAAACTACGATATTCTTGAATTACGGCAAAACCATGCGAGCCATCTTCCTGCACCTCCTCCTAAAGTAGTGGACCGACTGCAACCAAACTCTGTACACATACTGCTTACTATCAGGCGAACAACCGCTGACATGTACTAAACAGCTACCACTCACGCTACAGGAGACACGAAGTCGTAAACTACGATATTCTTGAATTACTGCAAAACCATGGGAGCCAACTTCCTGCACCTCCTAATAAAGTAGTGGACCGACTGCAACCAAACTCGGTACACATACTGCTTACTATCAGGCGAACAACCTCTGTGATGAATTAAACACCTACCACTCACGCTACAGGAGACACGAAGTCGTAAACTACGATATTCTTGAATTACTGCAAAACCATGCGAGCCATCTTCCTGCAACTCCTCCTATAGTAGTGGACCGACTGCAACCAAACTCGGTACACATACTGCTTACTATCAGGCGAACAACCGATGTCATGAATTAAACACTAATCACTCACGCTGCAGGAGACACAAAGTCGTAAACTACGATATTCCTGAATTACTGCAAAACCATGCGAGCCATCTTCCTGCACCTCCTCCTAAAGTAGTGGACCGACTGCAACCAAACTCGGTACACATACTGCCTACTATCAGGCGAACAACCTCTGTGATGAATTAAACAAATACCACTCACGCTATGGGAGACACGAAGTCGTAAACTACGATATTCTTGAATTACTGCTAAACCATGCGAGCCATCTTCCTGCACCTCCTCCTAAAGTAGTGGACCGACTGCAACCAAACTCGGTACACATACTGCTTACTATCAGGCGAACAACCGCTGACATGAATTAAACACCTACCACTCACGCTACAGGAGACACGAAGTCGTAAACTACGATATTCTTGAATTACTGCAAAACCATGCGAGCCATCTTCCTGCACCTCCTCCTATAGTAGTGGACCGACTGCAACCAAACCCGGTACACATACTGCTTACTATCAGGCGAACAACCACTGTCATGAATTAAACACTTATCACTCACGCTACAGGAGACACAAAGTCGTAAACTACGTTATTCCTGAATTACTGCAAAACCATGCGAGCCAACTTCCTGCACCTCCTCCTAAAGTAGTGGACCGACTGCAACCAAAATCGGTACACATACTGCTTACTATCAGGCGAACAACCGCTGTCATGATTTAAACACCTATCACTCACGCTACAGTAGACACGAAGTCGTAAACTACGATATTCCTGAATTACTGCAAAACCATGCAAGCCATCTTCCTGCACCTCCTCCTGAAGTAGTGGACCGACTGCAACCAAACTCGGTACACATACTGCTTACTATCAGGCGAACAACCTGTGTGATGAATTAAACACCTACCACTCACGCTACAGGAGACACGAAGTCGTAAACTACGATATTCTTGAATTACTGCAAAACCATGCGAGCCATCTTCCTGCACCTCCTCCTAAAGTAGTGGACCGACTGCAACCAAACTCTGTACACATACTGCTTACTATCAGGCGAACAACCGCTGACATGTACTAAACAGCTACCACTCACGCTACAGGAGACACGAAGTCGTAAACTACGAAATTATTGAATTACTCCAAAAACATGCGAGCCATATTCCTGCACCTCCTCCTAAAGTAGTGGACCGACTGCAACCAAACTCGGTACACATACTGCTTACTATCAGGCGAACAACCGCTGACATGAATTAAACACCTACCACTCACGCTACAGGAGACACGAAGTCGTAAACTACGATATTCTTGAATTACTGCAAAACCATGCGAGCCATCTTCCTGCACCTCCTCCAATAGTAGTGGACCGACTGCAACAAACTCGGTACACATACTCCTTACTATCAGGCGAACAACCGCTGACATGAATTAAACACCTACCACTCACGCTTCAGGAGACACGAAGTCGTAAACTACGATATTCTTGAATTACTGCAAAACCATGCTAGCAATCGTCCTGCACCTCCTCCTAAAGTAGTGGACCGACTGTAACCAAACTCGGTACACATACTGCTTACTATCAGGCGAACAACCTCTGTGATGAATTAAACACCTACCACTCACGCTACAGGAGACACGAAGTCGTAAACTACGTTTTTATTGAATTACCGTAAAACCATGCGAGCCATCTTCCTGCACCTCCTCCTAAAGTAGTGGACCGACTGCAACCAAACTCTGTACACATACTGCATACTATGAGGCGAAACACCGCTGACATGTACTAAACAGCTACCACTCATGCTACAGGAGACACGAAGTCGTAAACTACGACATTCTTGAATTACTGCAAAACCATGCGAGCCATCTTCCTGCACCTCCTCCTAAAATAGTGGACCGACTGCATCCAAATTCGGTACACATACTGCTTACTATCAGGCGAACAACCTCTGTGACGAATTAAACACCTACCACTCACGCTACAGGAGACACGAAGTCGTAAACTACGATATTCTTGAATTACTGCAAAACCATGCGAGCCATCTTCCTGCACCTCCTCCTAAAGTAGTGGACCGACTGCAAACAAACTCGGTACACATACTGCTTACTATCAGGCGAACAACCGCTGACATGTACTAAACAGCTACCACTCACGCTACAGGAGACACGAAGTCGTAAACTACGATATTCTTGAATTACTGCTAAACCATGCGAGCCATCTTCCTGCACCTCCTCCTAAAGTAGTGGACCGACTGCAACCAAACTCGGTACACATACTGCTTACTATCAGGCGAACAACAGCTGACATGTACTAAACAGCTACCACTCACGCTACAGGAGACACGAAGTCGTAAACTACGATATTCTTGAATTACTGCAAAACCATGCGAGCCATCTTCCTGCACCTCCTCCTAAAGTATTGGACCAACTGCAACCAAATTTGGTACACATACTGCTTACTATCAGGCGAACAACCTCTGTGATGAATTAAATACCTACCACTCACGCTACAGGAGACACGAAGTCGTAAACTACGATATTCTTGAGTTACTGCACAACCATGCCAGCAATTTTCCTGCACCTCCCCCTAAAGTATAGGACCGACTACTACCAATCTCGGTACACATACTGCTTACTATCAGGCGAACAACCGCTGTCATGAATTAAACACCTAACACTCACGCTACAGGAGACACGAAGTCGTAAACTACGATATTCTTGATTTACTGCAAAACCATGCGAGCCATCTTCCTGCACCTCCTCCTAAAGTAGTGGACCGACTGCAACCAAACTCGGTACACATACTGCTTACTATCAGGCGAACAACCGCTGTCATGAATTAAACACCTACCACTCACGCTACAGGAGACACGAAGTCGTAAACTACGATATTCTTGAATTACTGCAAAACCATGCGAGCCATCTTCCTGCAACTCCTCCTATAGTAGTGGACCAACTGCAACCAAACTCGGTACACATACTGCTTACTATCAGGCGAACAACCGCGGTTATGAATTAAACACTTATCACTACGCTACAGGAGACACAAAGTCGTAAACTACGATATTCCTGAATTACTGCAAAACCATGCGAGCCATCTTCCTGCACCTCCTCCTAAAGTAGTGGACCGACTGCAACCCAACTCGGTACACATACTGCTTACTATCAGGCGAACAACCTCTGTGATGAATTAAACAAATACCACTCACGCTATGGGAGACACGAAGTCGTAAACTACGATATTCTTGAATTACTGCTAAACCATGCGAGCCATCTTCCTGCACCTCCTCCTAAAGTAGTTGACCGACTTCTACCAAACTTGGTACACATACTGCTTACTATCAGGCGAAACACCGCTAACATGTACTAAACAGCTACCACTCACGCTACAGGAGACACGAAGTCGTAAACTACGATATTCTTGAATTACTGCAAAACCATGCGAGCCATCTTCCTGCACCTCCTCCTAAAGTAGTGGACCGTCTGCAACCAAACTCGGTACACATACTGCTTACTATCAGGCGAACAACCGCTGACATGAATTAAACACCTACCACTCACGCTACAGGAGACACGAAGTCGTAAACTACGATATTCTTGAATTACTGCAAAACCATGCGAGCCATCTTCCTGCACCTCCTCCTATAGTAGTGGACCGACTGCAACCAAACTCGGTACACATACTGCTTACTATCAGGCGAACAACCGCTGTCATGAATTAAACACTTATCACTCACGCTACAGGAGACTCAAAGTCGTAAACTACGATATTCCTGAATTACTGCAAAACCATGCGAGCCATCTTCTTGCACCTCCTCCTAAAGTAGTGGACCGACTGCAACCAAACTCTGTACACATACTGCGTACTATCAGGCGACCAACCGCTGACATGTACTAAACAGCTACCACTCACGCTACAGGAGACACGAAGTCGTAAACTACGATATTCTTGAATTACTGCAAAACCATGGGAGCCATCTTCCTGCACCTCCTCCTGAAGTAGTGGACCGACTGCAACCAAACTCGGTACACATACTGCTTACTATCAGGCGAACAACCGCTGTCATGAATTAAACACCTACCACTCACGCTACAGGAGACACGAAGTCGTAAACTACGATATTCTTGAATTACTGCAAAACCATGCAAGCCATCTTCCTGCAACTCCTCCTATAGTAGTGGACCGACTGCAACCAAACTCGGTACACATACTGCTTACTATCAGGCGAACAACCGATGTCATGAATTAAACACTAATCACTCACGCTGCAGGAGACACAAAGTCGTAAACTACGATATTCCTGAATTACTGCAAAACCATGCGAGCCATCTTCCTGCACCTCCTCCTAAAGTAGTGGACCGACTGCAACCAAACTCGGTACACATACTGCTTACTATCAGTCGAACAACCTCTGTGATGAATTAAACAAATACCACTCACGCTATGGGAGACACGAAGTCGTAAACTACGATATTCTTGAATTACTGCTAAACCATGCGAGCTATCTTCCTGCACCTCCTCCTAAAGTAGTGGACCGACTGCAACCAAACTCGGTACACATACTGCTTACTATCAGGCGAACAACCGCTGACATGAATTAAACACCTACCACTCATGCTACAGGAGACACGAAGTCGTAAACTACGATATTCTTGAATTACTGCAAAACCATGCGAGCCATCGTCCTGCACCTCCTCCTAAAGTAGTGGACCGACTGCAACCAAACTCGGAACACATACTGCTTACTATCAGGCGAACAACAGCTGACATGTACTAAACAGCTACCACTCACGCTACAGGAGACACGAAGTCGTAAACTACGATATTCTTGAATTACTGCTAAACCATGCGAGCCATCTTCCTGCACCTCCTCCTAAAGTAGTGGACCGACTGCAACCAAACTCGGTACACATACTGGTTACTATCAGGCGAACAACCGCTGACATGTACTAAACAGCTATTACTCACGCTACAGGAGACACGAAGTCGTAAACTACGATATTCTTGAATTACTGCAAATCCATGCGAGCCATCTTCCTGCACCTCTTCCTAAAGTATTGGACCAACTGCAACCAAACTCGGTACACATACTGCTTACTATCAGGCGAACAACCTCTGTGATGAATTAAACACCTACCACTCACGCTACAGGAGACACGAAGTCGTAAACTACGATATTCTTGAGTTACTGCACAACCATGCCAGCAATTTTCCTGCACCTCCTCCTAAAGTATTGGACCGACTACTACCAAACTCGGTACACATACTGCTTACTATCAGGCGACCAACCGCTGTCATGAATTAAAAACCTAACACTCACGCTACAGGAGACACGAAGTCGTAAACTACGATATTCTTGAATTACTCCAAAACCATGCGAGCCATCTTCCTGCACCTCCTCCTAAAGTAGTGGACCGACTGCAACCAAACTCGGTACACATACTGCTTACTATCAGGCGAACAACCGCTGTCATGAATTAAACACCTACCACTCACGCTACAGGAGACACGAAGTCGTAAACTACGATATTCTTGAATTACTGCAAAACCATGCGAGCCATCTTCCTGCAACTCCTCCTATAGTAGTGGACCGACTGCAACCAAACTCGGTACACATACTGCTTACAATCAGGCGAACAACCGCGGTCATGAATTAAATACTTATCACTCACGCTACAGGAGACACAAAGTCGTAAACTACGATATTCCTGAATTACTGCAAAACCATGCGAGCCATCTTCCTGCACCTCCTCCTAAAGTTGTGGACCGACTGCAACCAAACTCGGTACACATACTGCTTACTATCAGGCGAACAACCTCTGTGATGAATTAAACACCTACCACTCACGCTACGAGGGGACACGAAGTCGTAAACTACGATATTCTTGAATTACTGCAAAACCATGCGAGCCATCTTCCTGCACCTCCTCCTAAAGTAGTGGACCGACTGCAACCAAACTCTGTACACATACTGCTTACTATCAGGCGAACAACTGCTGACATGTACTAAACAGCTACCACTCACGCTACAGGAGACACGAAGTCGTAAACTACGATATTCTTGAATTACTGCAAAACCATGGGAGCTATCTTCCTGCACCTCCTCCTGAAGTAGTGGACCGACTGCAACCAAACTCGGTACACATACTGCTTACTATCAGGCGAACAACCTCTGTGATGAATTAAACACCTACCACTCACGCTACAGGAGACACGAAGTCGTAAACTACGATATTCTTGAATTACTGCAAAACCATGCGAGCCATCGTCCTGCACCTCCTCCTATAGTAGTGGACCCACTGCAACCAAACTTGGTACACATACTGCTTACTATCAGGCGAACAACCTCTGTGATGAATTAAACGAATACCACTCACGCTATGGGAGACACAAAGTCGTAAACTACGATATTCTTGAATTACTGCTAAACCATGCGAGCCATCTTCCTGCACCTTTTCCTAAAGTAGTGGAACGACTTCTACCAAACTCGGTACACATACTGCTTACTATCAGGCGAACACCCTCTGTGATGAATTAAACACCTACCACTCACGCTACAGGAAACACGAAGTCGTAAACTACGTTTTTATTGAATTACTGCAAAACCATGCGAGCCATCTTCCTGCACCTCCATTTAAAGTAGTGGACCGAATGCAACCAAACTCTGTACACATACTGCTTCCTATCAGGCGAAACACCGCTAACATGTACTAAACAGCTACCACTCACGCTACAGGAGACACGAAGTCGTAAACTACGATATTCTTGAATTACTGCAAAACCTTGCGAGCCATCTTCCTGCACCTCCTCCTATAGTAGTGGACCGACTTCAACCAAACTCGGTACACATACTGCTTACTATCAGTCGAACAACCGCTGTCATGAATTAAACACTTATCACTCACGCTACGGGAGACACAAAGTCGTAAACTACGATATTCCTGAATTACTGCAAAACCATGCGAGCCAACTTCCTGCACCTCCTCCTAAAGTAGTGGACCGACTGCAACCAAAATCGGTACACATACTACTCACTATCAGGCGAACAACCGCTGTCATGATTTAAACACCTATCACTCACGCTACAGGAGAAACGAAGTCGTAAACTACGATATTCCTGAATTACTGCAAAACCATGCAAGCCATCTTCCTGCACCTCCTAATAAAGTAGTGGACCGACTGCAACCAAACTCGGTACACATACTGCTTACTATCAGGCGAACAACCTCTGTGATGAATTAAACACCTACCACTCACGCTACAGGAGACACGAAGTCATAAACTACGATATTCTTGAATTACTGCAAAACCATGCGAGCCATCTTCCTGCACCTCCTCCTAAAGTAGTGGACCGACTGCAACCAAACTCGGTACACATACTGCTTACCATCAGGCGAACAACCTCTGTGATGAATTAAACAAATACCACTCACGCTATGGGAGACACGAAGTCGTAAACTACGATATTCTTGAATTACTGCTAAACCATGCGAGCTATCTTCCTGCACCTCCTCCTAAAGTAGTGGACCGACTGCAACCAAACTCGGTACACATACTGCTTACTATCAGGCGAACAACCGCTGACATGAATTAAACACCTACCACTCACGCTACAGGAGACACGAAGTCGTAAACTACGATATTCTTGAATTACTGCAAAACCATGCGAGCCATCGTCCTGCACCTCCTCCTAAAGTAGTGGACCGACTGCAACCAATCTCGGTACACATACTGCTTACTATCAGGCGAACAACCGCTGACATGTACTAAACAGCTACCACTCACGCTACAGGAGACACGAAGTCGTAAACTACGATATTCTTGAATTACTGCTAAACCATGCGAGCCATCTTCCTGCACCTCCTCCTAAAGTAGTGGACCGACTGCAACCAAACTCGGTACACATACTGCTTACTATCAGGCGAACAACCTCTGTGATGAATTAAACACCTACCACTCACGCTACAGGAGACACGAAGTCGTAAACTTCGATATTCTTGAGTTACTGCACAACAATGCCAGCAATTTTCCTGCACCTCCTCCTAAAGTATTGGACCGACTACTACCAAACTCGGTACACATACTGCTTACTATCAGGCGAACAACCGCTGTCATGAATTAAAAACCTAACACTCACGCTACAGGAGACACGAAGTCGTAAACTACGATATTCTTGAATTACTGCCAAACCATGCGAGCCATCTTCCTGCACCTCCTCCTAAAGTAGTGGACCGACTGCAACCAAACTCGGTACACATACTGCTTACTATCAGGCGAACAACCGCTGTCATGAATTAAACACCTACCACTCACGCTACAGGAGACACGAAGTCGTAAACTACGATATTCTTGAATTACTGCAAAACCATGCGAGCCATCTTCCTGCAACTCCTCCTATAGTAGTGGACCGACTGCAACCAAACTCTGTACACATACTGCATACTATCAGGCGAACAACCGCGGTCATGAATTAAACACTTATCACTCACGCTACAGGACCCACAAAGTCGTAAACTACGATATTCCTGAATTACAGCAAAACCATGCGAGCCATCTTCCTGCACCTCCTCCTAAAGTAGTGGACCGACTGCAACCAAACTCGGTACACATACTGCTTACTATCAGGCGAACAACCTCTGTGATGAATGAAACACCTACCACTCACGCTACAGGAGACACGAAGTCGTAAACTACGATATTCTTGAATTACTGCAAAACCATGCGAAACATCTTCCTGCACCTCCTCCTAAAGTAATGGACCGACTGCAACCAAACTCGGTACACATACTGCTTACTATCAGGCGAACAACCGCTGACATGAATTAAACACCTACCACTCACGCTACAGGAGACACGAAGTCGTAAACTACGATATTCTTGAATTACTGCAAAACCATGCGAGCCATCTTCCTGCACCTCCTCCAATAGTAGTGGACCGAATGCAACCAAACTCGGTACACATACTCCTTACTATCAGGCGAACAACCGCTGACATGAATTAAACACCTACCACTCACGCTTCAGGAGAAACGAAGTCGTAAACTACGATATTCTTGAATTACTGCAAAACCATGCGAAACATCTTCCTGCACCTCCTCCTAAAGTAGTGGACCGACTGCAACCAAACTCTGTACACATACTGCATACTATCAGGCGAAACACCGCTGACATGTACTAAACAGCTACCACTCATGCTACAGGAGACACGAAGTCGTAAACTACGATATTCTTGAATTACTGCAAAACCATGCGAGCCATCTTCCTGCACCTCCTCCTAAAATACTGGACCGACTGCAACCAAACTCGGTACACATACTGCTTACTATCAGTCGAACAACCTCTGTGATGAATTAAACACCTACCACTCACGCTACAGGAGACACGAAGTCATAAACTACGATATTCTTGAATTACTGCAAAACCATGCGAGGCATCTTCCTGCACCTCCTCCTAAAGTAGAGGACCGACTGCAACCAAACTCTGTACACATACTGCTTACTATCAGGCGAACAACCGCTGATATGTACTAAACAGCTACCACTCACGCTACAGGAGACACGAAGTCGTAAACTACGATATTCTTGAATTACTGCAAAACCATGGGAGCCATCTTCCTGCACCTCCTCCTAAAGTAGTGGACCGACTGCAACCAAACTCTGTACACATACTGCTTACTATCAGGCGAACAACCGCTGACATGTACTAAACAGCTACCACTCACGCTACAGGAGACACGAAGTCGTAAACTACATTTTTATTGAATTACTCCAAAAACATGCGAGCCATCTTCCTGCACCTCCTCCTAAAGTAGTGGACCGACTGCAACCAAACTCGGTACACATACTGCTTACTATCAGGCGAACAACCGCTGACATGAATTAAACACCTACCACTCACGCTACAGGAGACACGAAGTCGTAAACTACGATATTCTTGAGTTACTGCACAACCATGCCAGCAATTTTCCTGCACCTCCTCCTAAAGTATTGGACCGACTACTACCAAACTCGGTACACATACTGCTTACTATCAGGCGACCAACCGCTGTCATGAATTAAACACCTACCACTCACGCTACAGGAGACACGAAGTCGTAAACTACGATATTCTTGAATTACTGCAAAACCATGCGAGCCATCTTCCTGCAACTCCTCCTATAGTAGTGGACCGACTGCAACCAAACTCGGTACACATACTGCTTACTATCAGGCGAACAACCGCGGTCATGAATTAAATACTTATCACTCACGCTACAGGAGACACAAAGTCGTAAACTACGATATTCCTGAATTACTGCAAAACCATGCGAGCCATCTTCCTGCACCTCCTCCTAAAGTTGTGGACCGACTGCAACCAAACTCGGTACACATACTGCTTACTATCAGGCGAACAACCTCTGTGATGAATTAAACACCTACCACTCACGCTACGAGGGGACACGAAGTCGTAAACTACGATATTCTTGAATTACTGCAAAACCATGCGAGCCATCTTCCTGCACCTCCTCCTAAAGTAGTGGACCGACTGCAACCAAACTCTGTACACATACTGCTTACTATCAGGCGAACAACTGCTGACATGTACTAAACAGCTACCACTCACGCTACAGGAGACACGAAGTCGTAAACTACGATATTCTTGAATTACTGCAAAACCATGGGAGCTATCTTCCTGCACCTCCTCCTGAAGTAGTGGACCGACTGCAACCAAACTCGGTACACATACTGCTTACTATCAGGCGAACAACCTCTGTGATGAATTAAACACCTACCACTCACGCTACAGGAGACACGAAGTCGTAAACTACGATATTCTTGAATTACTGCAAAACCATGCGAGCCATCGTCCTGCACCTCCTCCTATAGTAGTGGACCCACTGCAACCAAACTTGGTACACATACTGCTTACTATCAGGCGAACAACCTCTGTGATGAATTAAACGAATACCACTCACGCTATGGGAGACACAAAGTCGTAAACTACGATATTCTTGAATTACTGCTAAACCATGCGAGCCATCTTCCTGCACCTTTTCCTAAAGTAGTGGAACGACTTCTACCAAACTCGGTACACATACTGCTTACTATCAGGCGAACACCCTCTGTGATGAATTAAACACCTACCACTCACGCTACAGGAAACACGAAGTCGTAAACTACGTTTTTATTGAATTACTGCAAAACCATGCGAGCCATCTTCCTGCACCTCCATTTAAAGTAGTGGACCGAATGCAACCAAACTCTGTACACATACTGCTTCCTATCAGGCGAAACACCGCTAACATGTACTAAACAGCTACCACTCACGCTACAGGAGACACGAAGTCGTAAACTACGATATTCTTGAATTACTGCAAAACCTTGCGAGCCATCTTCCTGCACCTCCTCCTATAGTAGTGGACCGACTTCAACCAAACTCGGTACACATACTGCTTACTATCAGTCGAACAACCGCTGTCATGAATTAAACACTTATCACTCACGCTACGGGAGACACAAAGTCGTAAACTACGATATTCCTGAATTACTGCAAAACCATGCGAGCCAACTTCCTGCACCTCCTCCTAAAGTAGTGGACCGACTGCAACCAAAATCGGTACACATACTACTCACTATCAGGCGAACAACCGCTGTCATGATTTAAACACCTATCACTCACGCTACAGGAGAAACGAAGTCGTAAACTACGATATTCCTGAATTACTGCAAAACCATGCAAGCCATCTTCCTGCACCTCCTAATAAAGTAGTGGACCGACTGCAACCAAACTCGGTACACATACTGCTTACTATCAGGCGAACAACCTCTGTGATGAATTAAACACCTACCACTCACGCTACAGGAGACACGAAGTCATAAACTACGATATTCTTGAATTACTGCAAAACCATGCGAGCCATCTTCCTGCACCTCCTCCTAAAGTAGTGGACCGACTGCAACCAAACTCGGTACACATACTGCTTACCATCAGGCGAACAACCTCTGTGATGAATTAAACAAATACCACTCACGCTATGGGAGACACGAAGTCGTAAACTACGATATTCTTGAATTACTGCTAAACCATGCGAGCTATCTTCCTGCACCTCCTCCTAAAGTAGTGGACCGACTGCAACCAAACTCGGTACACATACTGCTTACTATCAGGCGAACAACCGCTGACATGAATTAAACACCTACCACTCACGCTACAGGAGACACGAAGTCGTAAACTACGATATTCTTGAATTACTGCAAAACCATGCGAGCCATCGTCCTGCACCTCCTCCTAAAGTAGTGGACCGACTGCAACCAATCTCGGTACACATACTGCTTACTATCAGGCGAACAACCGCTGACATGTACTAAACAGCTACCACTCACGCTACAGGAGACACGAAGTCGTAAACTACGATATTCTTGAATTACTGCTAAACCATGCGAGCCATCTTCCTGCACCTCCTCCTAAAGTAGTGGACCGACTGCAACCAAACTCGGTACACATACTGCTTACTATCAGGCGAACAACCTCTGTGATGAATTAAACACCTACCACTCACGCTACAGGAGACACGAAGTCGTAAACTTCGATATTCTTGAGTTACTGCACAACAATGCCAGCAATTTTCCTGTACCTCCTCCTAAAGTATTGGACCGACTACTACCAAACTCGGTACACATACTGCTTACTATCAGGCGAACAACCGCTGTCATGAATTAAAAACCTAACACTCACGCTACAGGAGACACGAAGTCGTAAACTACGATATTCTTGAATTACTGCCAAACCATGCGAGCCATCTTCCTGCACCTCCTCCTAAAGTAGTGGACCGACTGCAACCAAACTCGGTACACATACTGCTTACTATCAGGCGAACAACCGCTGTCATGAATTAAACACCTACCACTCACGCTACAGGAGACACGAAGTCGTAAACTACGATATTCTTGAATTACTGCAAAACCATGCGAGCCATCTTCCTGCAACTCCTCCTATAGTAGTGGACCGACTGCAACCAAACTCTGTACACATACTGCATACTATCAGGCGAACAACCGCGGTCATGAATTAAACACTTATCACTCACGCTACAGGACCCACAAAGTCGTAAACTACGATATTCCTGAATTACAGCAAAACCATGCGAGCCATCTTCCTGCACCTCCTCCTAAAGTAGTGGACCGACTGCAACCAAACTCGGTACACATACTGCTTACTATCAGGCGAACAACCTCTGTGATGAATGAAACACCTACCACTCACGCTACAGGAGACACGAAGTCGTAAACTACGATATTCTTGAATTACTGCAAAACCATGCGAAACATCTTCCTGCACCTCCTCCTAAAGTAATGGACCGACTGCAACCAAACTCGGTACACATACTGCTTACTATCAGGCGAACAACCGCTGACATGAATTAAACACCTACCACTCACGCTACAGGAGACACGAAGTCGTAAACTACGATATTCTTGAATTACTGCAAAACCATGCGAGCCATCTTCCTGCACCTCCTCCAATAGTAGTGGACCGAATGCAACCAAACTCGGTACACATACTCCTTACTATCAGGCGAACAACCGCTGACATGAATTAAACACCTACCACTCACGCTTCAGGAGAAACGAAGTCGTAAACTACGATATTCTTGAATTACTGCAAAACCATGCGAAACATCTTCCTGCACCTCCTCCTAAAGTAGTGGACCGACTGCAACCAAACTCTGTACACATACTGCATACTATCAGGCGAAACACCGCTGACATGTACTAAACAGCTACCACTCATGCTACAGGAGACACGAAGTCGTAAACTACGATATTCTTGAATTACTGCAAAACCATGCGAGCCATCTTCCTGCACCTCCTCCTAAAATACTGGACCGACTGCAACCAAACTCGGTACACATACTGCTTACTATCAGTCGAACAACCTCTGTGATGAATTAAACACCTACCACTCACGCTACAGGAGACACGAAGTCATAAACTACGATATTCTTGAATTACTGCAAAACCATGCGAGGCATCTTCCTGCACCTCCTCCTAAAGTAGAGGACCGACTGCAACCAAACTCTGTACACATACTGCTTACTATCAGGCGAACAACCGCTGATATGTACTAAACAGCTACCACTCACGCTACAGGAGACACGAAGTCGTAAACTACGATATTCTTGAATTACTGCAAAACCATGGGAGCCATCTTCCTGCACCTCCTCCTAAAGTAGTGGACCGACTGCAACCAAACTCTGTACACATACTGCTTACTATCAGGCGAACAACCGCTGACATGTACTAAACAGCTACCACTCACGCTACAGGAGACACGAAGTCGTAAACTACATTTTTATTGAATTACTCCAAAAACATGCGAGCCATCTTCCTGCACCTCCTCCTAAAGTAGTGGACCGACTGCAACCAAACTCGGTACACATACTGCTTACTATCAGGCGAACAACCGCTGACATGAATTAAACACCTACCACTCACGCTACAGGAGACACGAAGTCGTAAACTACGATATTCTTGAGTTACTGCACAACCATGCCAGCAATTTTCCTGCACCTCCTCCTAAAGTATTGGACCGACTACTACCAAACTCGGTACACATACTGCTTACTATCAGGCGACCAACCGCTGTCATGAATTAAACACCTACCACTCACGCTACAGGAGACACGAAGTCGTAAACTACGATATTCTTGAATTACTGCAAAACCATGCGAGCCATCTTCCTGCAACTCCTCCTATAGTAGTGGACCGACTGCAACCAAACTCGGTACACATACTGCTTACTATCAGGCGAACAACCGCGGTCATGAATTAAATACTTATCACTCACGCTACAGGAGACACAAAGTCGTAAACTACGATATTCCTGAATTACTGCAAAACCATGCGAGCCATCTTCCTGCACCTCCTCCTAAAGTAGTGGACCGACTGCAACCAAACTCGGTACACATACTGCTTACTATCAGGCGAACAACCTCTGTGATGAATTAAACACCTACCACTCACGCTACAGGAGACACGAAGTCGTAAACTACGATATTCTTGAATTACTGCAAAACCATGCGAGCCATCTTCCTGCACCTCCTCCTAAAGTAGTGGACCGACTGCAACCAAACTCGGTACACATACTGCTTACTATCAGGCGAACAACTGCTGACATGTACTAAACAGCTACCACTCACGCTACAGGAGACACGAAGTCGTAAACTACGATATTCTTGAATTACTGCAAAACCATGGGAGCTATCTTCCTGCACCTCCTCCTGAAGTAGTGGACCGACTGCAATCAAACTCGGTACACATACTGCTTACTATCAGGCGAACAACCTCTGTGATGAATTAAACACCTACCACTCACGCTACAGGAGACACGAAGTCGTAAACTACGATATTCTTGAATTACTGGAAAACCATGCGAGCCATCTTCCTGCAACTCCTCCTATAGTAGTGGACCGACTGCAACCAAACTCGGTACACATACTGCTTACTATCAGGCGAACAACCGCGGTCATGAATTAAATACTTATCACTCACGCTACAGGAGACACAAAGTCGTAAACTACGATATTCCTGAATTACTGCAAAACCATGCGAGCCATCTTCCTGCACCTCCTCCTAAAGTAGTGGACCGACTGCAACCAAACTCGGTACACATACTGCTTACTATCAGGCGAACAACCTCTGTGATGAATTAAACACCTACCACTCACGCTACAGGAGACACGAAGTCGTAAACTACGATATTCTTGAATTACTGCAAAACCATGCGAGCCATCTTCCTGCACCTCCTCCTAAAGTAGTGGACCGACTGCAACCAAACTCTGTACACATACTGCTTACTATCAGGCGAACAACTGCTGACATGTACTAAACAACTACCACTCACGCTACAGGAGACACGAAGTCGTAAACTACGATATTCTTGAATTACTGCAAAACCATGGGAGCTATCTTCCTGCACCTCCTCCTGAAGTAGTGGACCGACTGCAACCAAGCTCGGTACACATACTGCTTACTATCAGGCGAACAACCTCTGTGATGAATTAAACACCTACCACTCACGCTACAGGAGACACGAAGTCGTAAACTACGATATTCTTGAATTACTGCAAAACCATGCGAGCCATCGTCCTGCACCTCCTTCTATAGTAGTGGACCCACTGCAACCAAACTCGGTACACATACTGCTTACTATCAGGCGAACAACCTCTGTGATGAATTAAACGAATACCACTCACGCTATGGGAGACACGAAGTCGTAAACTACGATATTCTTGAATTACTGCTAAACCATGCGAGCCATCTTCCTGCACCTCCTCCTAAAGTAGTGGAACGACTTCTACCAAACTCGGTACACATACTGCTTACTATCAGGCGAACACCCTCTGTGATGAATTAAACACCTACCACTCACGCTACAGGAGACACGAAGTCGTAAACTACGTTTTTATTGAATTACTGCAAAACCATGCGAGCCAACTTCCTGCACCTCCTCCTAAAGTAGTGGACCGACTGCAACCAAAATCGGTACACATACTGCTTACTATTAGGCGAACAACCGCTGTCATGATTTAAACACCTATCACTCACGCTACAGGAGAAACGAAGTCGTAAACTACGATATTCTTGAATTACTGCAAAACCATGCGAGCCATCTTCCTGCACCTCCTCCTAAAGTAGTGGACCGACTGCAACCAAATCCGGTACACATACTGCTTACAATCAGGCGAACAACCGCTGACATGTACTAAACAGCTACCACTCACGCTACAGGAGACACGAAGTCGTAAACTACGATATTCTTGAATTACTGCAAAACCATGCGAGCCATCTTCCTTCACCTCCTCCTAAAGTAGTGGACCGACTGCAACCAAACTCGGTACACATACTGCTTACTATCAGGCGAACAACCGCTGACATGAATTAAACACCTACCACTCACGCTACAGGAGACACGAAGTCGTAAACTACGATATTCTTGAATTACTGCAAAACCATGCGAGCCATCTTCCTGCACCTCCTCCTAAAGTAGTGGACCAACTGCAACCAAACTCGGTACACATACTGCTTACTATCAGGCGAACAACCTCTGAGATGAATTAAACACCTACCACTCACGCTACAGGAGACACGAAGTCGTAAACTACGATATTCTTGAATTACTGCAAAACCATGCGAGCCATCTTCCTGCACCTCCTCCTAAAGTAGTGGACCGACTGCAACCAAACTCGGTACACATACTGCTTACTATCAGGCGAACAACCGCTGACATGTACTAAACCCCTCAGGGGCTCAGCATTAATTTGCTGAGTACGGGCTTGGCGAACCCGGGGTCCTGAGCCGTGGGCTGTGTCGCGCCAACAGTCCACTACACCGTAAGCTCTGTGCGTGCTTCAACGACCATCGTTCGGCGCGACGGTGGAACGTTGTACGTTTCAGAGCCCGGGGATCTTGGCTTAATCGCCCGGGTCGCGAGGACGGTACAAACCTCTATAAAAAAACCCTCAATCTCAAGGTGTGCTACGTGCCGAGGAGATGCATGGCTGTTGAGGTTGAACAGCCGCTAGCGAGCAACCTCTGAGGAACCTGCCGCACCTCAGTTGTACAAGGCTTACCCAGGCATGCGGGGCTCTGCCTGGGTGGACGTTTAGATCCCTAGCTGCTCGTGGGACCACAATGAAACGAGCAAAAGAACACGTTGGTGGACGTACAACCACCGTCTCTAAGCGTGGTAAAAGGGACTACAATGCTGCAGATTATGATCCCCAAACGTTTCCTTCTCTGGCTACACCTTGGGAAGAACGTCAGGGAAGACAGAAGGGTGAGGCTTATGCCCCTAAGTATCTGGTCTGTAGCCGTAGTGATGGGGAATCGTTTAAAAATACTAAACCACTATTTTTTGTTGAGAACCTTGAGGACAAGTATGGCGAGGTGGAAGGCATGTCGAAGATGCGGTCGGGATCAGTATTAATAACGACGTCATCCCCAGCACAATCACGGGCACTGCTTGCCTGTGACAAGCTGGGTGATGTTTCCGTTACCATTACGCCGCACAAGACCCTAAATATGGTGCAGGGTATCATCTTCCACAAAGACCTCTTGCTGCAGTCCGATGACGAATTGCGTGCCAATCTAGAACGGCGGGGAGTACATTTTATTCGGCGAGTCCATAGGGGTCCGAAGGACAATAGGGTCGCGACCGGTGCCTTCATCTTGGCTTTTGAGGGTGATTCATTGCCCGAGAAGGTCAAGGTGATGGTTTACCGGATCGACGTAAAGCCCTACGTTCCTCCCCCTATGCGCTGTTTTAAATGCTGGAAGTTTGGCCATATGAGCTCCCGATGTGATGCCAACCCAACATGTCGGGAGTGTGGACGTGCAGTTCATCCGAACGTCCCTTGCACGCCGCCTCCAGTATGTGTCAACTGCGGCCAGAATCACTCCCCTTGCTCGCCTATGTGTACAGTTCTGCAGCAAGAAAGGAAAATCATGGAATACAAGACCAGAGATCGACTGACTTATTCAGAGGCCAAACGGAAATATCAGAAGCTCCATCCTGTCCGCCTGGTAACTACCTATGCCGCGGTAGCCTCATCGTCCTCGTCCACTGTGCCTGCTGTTCCACCTGTTCCGTCAACGTTAGCACGACCCCAGGCCCAATCGACTGACCCGGCCCCCCTACCAGCAGGGGGCACCTCATCTTCGGTGGCTCCCACTCTTTTCACAGTGGGAGCATCACCTGCTACAACACCGGGGACCCCAGTCCCCACCTCTAAGCCGGGGAAGGAGAAGCCTTCTCCGGCCCCTCTCGCTCGGAAGGGGTCCTTAGAGACAACCCCTTCTGCAGCTTCCCAGAGTGCTCCGGAGGATCCTGGCCGCAGTCTTCAGGATCTCCAACCTGCCGGTCGAAGAGCTTCCCGCTCTTCCTCCGTCCCGGATGCCACTTCTGGGAAGCCCCCTCGGCCCTGCAAACCAAAGGGCCAGCGAGAGGACAAGAAGAAGAGAAATAAGAAGAAAGAATGTTCAGTGGCTTCAAAGCCACAACCACCCACATCCTCCTCTTCGGAGGATGAAGTCGAGATCCTCGCATCTCCTGAGGATCTTGCAATTACAGATTCCCCAGAAAATAAGATCTCTGGTTCCATGGATTCCAAGCACATGGCAGCAGACGATCCGATGGAGTGATCTGCTTTTTATTCGTCATGGCGGTACAGCCAGAAGGAAGCATCATCCTCCAGTGGAATTGTAGCGGCTTTTTCCATCACCTGCCTGAGCTACGACAACTTCTCAGCCAAACACCTGCCTTTTGTATCGCTCTTCAAGAGACCTGGTTCCCAGCGACGCGGTCCCCTGCCCTTCGAGGCTACAGGGGCTATTTTAAAAATCGGCCTATGTATGACAGAGTATCTGGTGGAGTTTGCATCTATGTCCTATCCACTGTCCCGAGCGCTGCCGTGCCCCTTCAAACGCCCCTAGAGGCGGTTGCTGTTCGGCTCCGGGCGGTGCAAGATGTTACAATCTGTTCAGTCTATCTCCCACCAGATGAGGCTGTCTCTCCTGAGGACCTCGCTGCTTTGGTCGCCCAACTTCCCCCACCCTTCCTTCTTTTGGGGGATTTCAATGCCCACCACACTTTGTGGGGTGGCATGCAGACCTCGGCACGGGGTAGGGATGTTGAGACA
This sequence comes from Locusta migratoria, assembly GCA_026315105.1. Lineage (NCBI taxonomy): Eukaryota > Metazoa > Arthropoda > Insecta > Orthoptera > Acrididae > Locusta > Locusta migratoria. Next base: position 378,441,845 of record CM048749.1, read on the forward strand.
CTACTGAACCAGCTGAACATCTGCCTCCTGAATACTGGTGCTGCTACGCACTTTAGCGTGGCACACGGTACATTCTCCGCCATAGACCTGTCTGTCTATAGCCCAAGCCTGCTTCCGCACTTCACTTGGAGGGTCCACGATGACCTGTGTGGCAGCGACCATTTCCCTATCTTCCTGTCGCTCCCACAGTGTCCACCTGCTGACCGTCTGCCTCGCTGGTCCCTCCATAGGGCCGACTGGCCAGCATACTCCATAGCCGCTGTGCTTCCCTCTCCTCTTCTGGCTGATATAGATACCGCTGTTCAGCAGGTCACTCTTTCGATCATTTCTGCTGCTGAGAAAACCGTACCCGTCTCACTGGGATCACTCCACCGTAAGTCAGTGCCCTGGTGGACGCCGGAGATAGCTGAGGCCATCCGGGAACGTCGGCGAGCACTACAGCGCCACCGACGCCACCCTTGTGTCGAACATCTTGTTGCCTTCAAGCGTCTCCGTGCACGGGCACGGCGATTGATCCAGCAAAGCAAGAGGGCCTCCTGGGAGCGCTATGTCGCCTCCATTGGCTCCCGAGCATCGCCTTCACGGGTATGGTCACAAGTTCGACGCCTCTTTGGCCACCGCCCACCAGTGGGAATTCCGTGCCTGAGCATTCAGGGTACATTTTGCACTGACCCTCACACAATAGCAGAGCATTTGGCACACCACTATGCTCGCACCTCAGCGACCGCTGCATATGATGCGGATTTCCGCGCCCTTAAGGAGCGCACAGAGCGAAAGCAGATATCCTTTCGAACGCGACGCCAGGAAACCTACAACATCCCTTTCACCGAATGGGAGTTCGAAAGTGCACTTGCCGCATGCCCAGCCACGTCCCCAGGACCCGACCGCATCCATAGTCAGTTCCTCCGACACCTGTCAACAGACTCTAAACGCCAACTTCTCTCCTTGCTGAATCGTCTCTGGGTTGAGGGTGTCTTCCCGTCCCAATGGCGGGATAGCATCATCATCCCAGTGATGAAGCCTGGGGCTGATCCACAGGTGGCTGATAGTTACCGCCCAATCAGCCTCACCAACGTTCCGTGTAAACTCCTCGAACGGATGGTGAGTCGGAGGCTCATGTGGATCCTCGAGGACCGAGGACTCTTGGCGCCTCAACAGGGTGGATTCCGTCAAGGCCGCTCTGCTATCGACAATCTCGTGTCACTAGAGTCGGCCATTCGTACAGCATTTTCTCGCCGTGAACACCTGATAGCCGTCTTCTTTGACCTGCGGAAAGCGTACGACACCACTTGGCGCTATCATATTCTGTCTACGCTGTACGATTGGGGCTTACGGGGTCCACTTCCTACATTCATTAAGAACTTCCTGGCATTGCGTTCTTTTCGTGTTCGTGTTGGTTCTTGTTTCAGCTCACCTCATTGTCAAGAGAATGGAGTCCCACAAGGTTCCGTTCTTAGTGTTCCTTTGTTCTTAATCGCCATAAACGGCCTTGCTGCGGCTGCGGGGTCATCGGTTTCCACTTCCTTGTATGCCGATGACTTCTGCATGTATTACAGCTCCTCCAGCATCAGCGTAGCTGAACGGCGGTTGCAGATCGCAATTCGACAGGCACAGTCGTGGGCGTTTGCCCACGGTTTTCAATTTTCTACATCCAAAACCCGTGTGATGCATTTTTGTCGACGTCGGGCAGTACACCCGGAACCCGAACTGTATCTCGCTGATGACCTGCTGCGTGTCGAAGAGACGCACCGTTTTTTAGGAATGTTATTCGACAACCGTCTTACCTGGGTGCCACACCTTCGCCAGCTCAAACAAAAGTGCTGGCGACACCTTAATATTCTACGCTGTCTAAGCCATACTGTTTGGGGAGCGTCACGCCCAACGCTCCTGCAACTTTATAAGGCGCTCATCCAGTCGCGCCTAGACTATGGCTGCGTAGTATACGATTCGGCTGCACCTTCAGCACTGCAAACATTAGACCCAGAATTACATTCTGGAGTTCGTTTGGCGACAGGAGCTTTCCGCACGAGCCCTGTGACAAGCCTACTAGTTGAAGCTGGGGTCCTTCCTCTGCGGTTCCGCCGGCAGCACCTGCTGGCTTCGTACGTTGCCCATGTTAAGGCCTTGCCACACCATCCGAACCACCGGCTTCTTTTTCCAGGCGCTGCACTCCCTATCCCTCCAAGACGACCTCGGTCAGGTTACCCAATATCGGTCCGCGTTCGTTCTCTACTTTCGTCCCTCGAATCCCAACCACTCCATGCCACTTTCCACTATTCCTTTCAAACCCCTCCTTGGTCCATTCCTCGTTTGCAGCTTTGTCTGGACCTGGCCAATAGATCAAAGGACTCCGTTTCTCCAATGCAACTCCGACACCAGTTCCTGGATCTCTTCAACTCTTTCCGTGGTGCTGAAGCCATCTATACTGATGGGTCCCTAGCTGATGGTCGTGCTGGGTATGCATTTCTCCATGGTGACCATGTCGAACAACATTCATTGCCCCGTGAAAGTAGTGTCTTTACTGCAGAGCTGGTCGCTATCCTCAAGGCTCTAGAACACCTCCGAGCCTGCCCCAGGGGGTCATTTGTCATCTGTAGTGACTCCCTGAGTGGCTTGCAGGCACTCGACCAGTTCTTCCCTAGTCACCCGTTAGTGCAGTCCATTCAAGACACTACTTATTCACTTGGCAAATCTGGCCGATGTGTGGTCTTCCTATGGACCCCTGGCCACGTCGGCATTTTGGGGAATGAACGTGTTGACCGGTTGGCCAAACAGGCCGCCACTGCGTCACCCTTCACCATTGGCGTCATGGAATCAGACCTCAGGACATCATTGCACAAGAAGGTGCGTGATGCTTGGAGTGCCGAATGGTCTACCACGAGTGCAACAAACAAGCTCCGAGCAGTGAAGCTATCCACAACCCTGTGGAAGTCTTCACTGCGGCCGATCCGCCGAGAGGCGGTTGTCCTCTGCCGTCTCCGTATTGGGCACACGTGGTTGACCCATGGGTATCTCCTTCGCCGTGAGTCCCCGCCCGTGTGTCGATGTGGTGCCGCAATGACAGTGGTCCATCTCTTGATGGACTGTTCGCTTTTAGCCAATCTGCGGCATTCTTTTAATCTCCCAGACGCACTACCCTTAGTTTTAGGTGACGATGCCTCTACGGCTAACAAAGTTTTAAGTTTTATCCGCGCTTCTGGTTATTATGCATCTATCTAACCGTGGGTGTTGAGGCCTGATATCTTAGGCCACCAGCAACCCAGCTTTTTACCTTTTCACGTCCTTAGGAGTTCTTATTGTGTGCAGTGTGGCTGGCTCATCCTGTTTTTTCTTTGTGATCAGCCAGCCAACGTACTCTGCTATCCAGTTTTATTCGTGACTTTCTTTTACTAATTCTGTGTGTCTTCGTTTTGTATTGCCAGTGGCTCGTCCATTCTTAACCTGCCGTTTAATGCGATGTCACTTTCAGGGCATTGTTTTATCTTTATTGACAGTTGACTCTCAGCTAGGAACAGGGGACTGATAACCTAGCTGTTTAGTCCCCTCAAAACAACCAACAACAACAACAACATGTACTAAACAGCTACCACTCACGCTACAGGAGACACGAAGTCGTAAACTACGATATTCTTGAATTACTGCTAAACCATGCGAGCAATCTTCCTGCACCTCCTCCTAAAGTAGTGGACCGACTGCAACCAAACTCGGTACACATACTGCTTACTATCAGGCGAACAACCGCTGACATGTACTAAACAGCTACCACTCACGCTACAGGAGACACGAAGTCGTAAACTACGATATTCTTGAATTACTGCAAATCCATGCGAGCCATCGTCCTGCACCTCCTCCTAAAGTATTGGACCAACTGCAACCAAACTCGGTACACATACTGCATACTATCAGGCGAACAACCTCTGTGATGAATTAAACACCTACCACTCACGCTACAGGAGGCACGAAGTCGTAAACTTCGATATTCTTGAGTTACTGCACAACAATGCCAGCAATTTTCCTGCACCTCCTCCTAAAGTATTGGACCGACTACTACCAAACTCGGTACACATACTGCTTACTATCAGGCGAACAACCGCTGTCATGAATTAAAAACCTAACACTCACGCTACAGGAGACACGAAGTCGTAAACTACGATATTCTTGAATTACTGCAAAACCATGCGAGCCATCTTCCTGCACCTCCTCCTAAAGTAGTGGACAGACTGCAACCAAACTCGGTACACATACTGCTTACTATCAGGCGAACAACCGCTGTCATGAATTAAACACCTACCACTCACGCTACAGGAGACACGAAGTCGTAAACTACGATATTCTTGAATTACTGCAAAACCATGCGAGCCATCTTCCTACACCTCCTCCTAAAGTAGTGGACCGACTGCAACCAAACTCGGTACACATACTGCTTACTATCAGGCGAACAACATCTGTGTTGAATTAAACACCTACCACTCACGCTACAGGAGACACGAAGTCGTAAATTACGTTATTCTTGAATTATGGAAAAACCATGCGAGCCATCTTCCTTCACCTCCTCTTAAAGTAGTGGACCAACTGCCACCAAACACGGTACACATACTGCTTACTATCAGGCGAACAACCGCTGACATGAATTAAACACCTACCACTCACGCTACAGGAGACACGAAGTCGTAAACTACGATATTCTTGAATTACTGCAAAACCATGCGAGCCATCTTCCTGCACCTCCTCCAATAGTAGTGGACCGACTGCAACCAAACTCGGTACACATACTCCTTACTATCAGGCGAACAACCGCTGACATGAATTAAACACCTACCACTCACGCTTCAGGAGACACGAAGTCGTAAACTACGATATTCTTGAATTACTGCAAAACCATGCGAGCAATCGTCCTGCACCTCCTCCTAAAGTAGTGGACCGACTGCAACCAAACTCGGTACACATACTGCTTACTATCAGGCGAACAACCTCTGTGATGAATTAAACACCTACCACTCACGCTACAGGAGACACGAAGTCGTAAACTACGTTTTTATTGAATTACCGTAAAACCATGCGAGCCATCTTCCTGCACCTCCTCCTAAAGTAGTGGACCGACTGCAACCAAACTCTGTACACATACTGCTTACTATCAGGCGAACAACCGCTGACATGTACTAAACAGCTACCACTCACGCTACAGGAAACACGAAGTCGTAAACTACGATATTCTTGAATTACTGCAAAACCATGGGAGCCATCTTCCTGCACCTCCTCCTGAAGTAGTGGACCGACTGCAACCAAACTCTGTACACATACTGCTTACTATCAGGCGAACAACCGCTGACATGTACTAAACAGCTACCACTCACGCTACAGGAGACACGAAGTCGTAAACTACATTTTTATTGAATTACTCCAAAAACATGCGAGCCATCTTCCTGCACCTCCTCCTAAAGTAGTGGACCGACTGCAACCAAACTCGGTACACATACTGCTTACTATCAGGCGAACAACCGCTGACATGAATTAAACACCTACCACTGACGCTACAGGAGACACGAAGTCGTAAACTACGATATTCTTGAATTACTGCAAAACCATGCGAGCCATCTTCCTGCACCTCCTCCAATAGTAGTGGACCGACTGCAACCAAACTCGGTACACATACTGCTTACTATCAGGCGAACAACCGCTGTCATGAATTAAACACTTATCACTCACGCTACAGGACCCACAAAGTCGTAAACTACGATATTCCTGAATTACTGCAAAACCATGCGAGCCATCTTCCTGCACCTTCTCCTAAAGTAATTGACCGACTGCAACCAAACTCGGTACACATACTGCTTACTATCAGGCGAACAACCGCTGACATGAATTAAACACCTACCACTCACGCTACAGGAGACACGAAGTCGTAAACTACGATATTCTTGAATTACTGCAAAACCATGCGAGCCATCTTCCTGCACCTCCTCCAATTGTAGTGGACCGACTGCAACCAAACTCGGTACACATACTGCTTACTTTCAGGCGAACAACCGCTGACTTGAATTAAACACCTACCACTCACGCTTCAGGAGACACGAAGTCGTAAACTACGATATTCTTGAATTACTGCAAAACCATGCGAGCAATCGTCCTGCACCTCCTCCTAAAGTAGTGGACCGACTGCAACCAAACTCGGTACACATACTGCTTACTATCAGGCGAACAACCTCTGTAATGAATTAAACACCTACCACTCACGCTACAGGAGGCACGAAGTCGTAAACTACGTTTTTATTGAATTACTGCAAAACCATGCGAGCCATCTTCCTGCACCTCCTCCTAAAGTAGTGGACCGACTGCAACCAAACTCTGTACACATACTGCATACTATCAGGCGAAACACCGCTGACATGTACTAAACAGCTACCACTCATGCCACAGGAGACACGAAGTCGTAAACTACGATATTCTTGAATTACTGCAAAATCATGCGAGCCATCTTCCTGCACCTCCTCCTAAAGTAGTGGACCGACTGCAACCAATCTCGGTACACATACTGCTTACTATCAGGCGAACAACCTCTGTGATGAATTAAACACCTACCACTCACGCTACAGGAGACACGAAGTCGTAAACTACGATATTCTTGAATTACTGCAAAACCTTGGGAGCTATCTTCCTGCACCTCCTCCTGAAGTAGTGGACCGACTGCAACCATACTCGGTACACATACTGCTTACTATCAGGCGAACAACCTCTGTGATGAATTAAACACCTACCACTCACGCTACAGGAGACACGAAGTCGTAAACTACGATATTCTTGAATTACTGCTAAACCATGCGAGCCATCTTCCTGCACCTCCTCCTAAAGTAGTGGACCGACTTCTACCAAACTCGGTACACATACTGCTTACTATCAGGCGAACACCCTCTGTGATGAATTAAACACCTACCACTCACGCTACAGGAGACACGAAGTCGTAAACTACGATATTCTTGAATTACTGCAAAACCATGCGAGCCATCTTCCTGCACCTCCTCCTATAGTAGTGGACCGACTGCAACCAAACTCGGTACACATACTGCTTACTATCAGGCGAACAACCGCTGTCATGAATTAAACACTTATCCCTCACGCTACAGGAGACACAAAGTCGTAAACTACGATATTCCTGAATTACTGCAAAACCATGCGAGCCATCTTCCTGCACCTCCTCCTAAAGTAGTGGACCGACTGCAACCAAAGTCGGTACACATACTGCTTACCATCAGGCGAACAACCGCTGTCATGAATTAAACACCTACCACTCACGCTACAGGAGACACGAAGTCGTAATCTACGATATTCTTGAATTACTGCAAAACCATGCGAGCCATCTTGCTGCACCTCCTCCTAAAGTAGTGGACCGACTGCAACCAAACTCGGTAACCATACTGCTTACTATCAGGCGAACAACCGCTGACATGAATGAAACACCTACCACTCACGCTACAGGAGACACGAAGTCGTAAACTACGATATTCTTGAATTACTGTAAAACCATGCGAGCAATCTTCCTGCACCTCCTTCTAAAGTAGTGGACCGACTGCAACCAAACTCGGTACACATACTGCTTACTATCAGGCGAACAACCTCTGTGATGCATTAAGATGGTTGGAATCACTATTACTTCAGACTTAAACTGGAAAGAACACGTAGATAATATCGTGGGAAAGGCGAACCAGAGACTGCGTTTTATTGGCAGAACCCTTAAAAGATGCAACAGAACTACTAAAGAAACTGCATACACTGCGCTTGTCCGTCCATTTTTGGAGTATTGCAGCCCAGTGTGGGATCCTTATCAGGTGGGTTTGACGGAGGACATCGAAAGAGTCCAAAGAAGGGCAGCTCGATTCGTATTGTCACGATACAGGGGAGACAGCGTTACGGAAATTATACAGGATCTGGGATGGGAATCATTACAACAACGGCGCTTATCGCTGAGGCGTGGGTTACTTGCGAAACTCCAATCGCCAACATTCTCCTCCGAATGCGAAAATATATTGTTGACTCCCACTTACATAGGTAGAAATGATCATCAAAATAAAATACGAGAAATCAGGGCTCGAACAGAGAGATTCAGGTGCTCTTTCTTCCCCCGCGCTATTCGAGAATGGAATGGGAGATAAATAGTATAATTGTGGTTCGATGAACCCTCTGCCAGGCACTTAAATGTGATTTGCAGAGTATCCCATGTAGATGTAGATGTAGATGTACCACTCACGCTACAGGAGACACGAAGTCGTAAACAACGTTTTTATTGAATTACTGCAAAACCATGCGAGCCATCTTCCTGCACCTCCTCCTATAGTTGTGGACCGACTGCAACCAAACTCGGTACACATACTGCTTACAATCAGGCGAACAACCGCTGACATGTACTAAACAGCTACCACTCACGCTACAGGAGACACGAAGTCGTAAACTACGATATTCTTGAATTACTGCAAAACCATGCGAGCCATCTTCCTGCACCTCCTCCTAAAGTAGTGGACCGACTGCAACCAAACTCGGTACACATACTGCTTACTATCAGGCGAACAACCGCTGACATGAATTAAACACCTACCACTCACGCTACAGGAGACACGAAGTCGTAAACTACGATATTCTTGAATTACTGCAAAACCATGCGAGCCATCTTCCTGCACCTCCTCCTAAAGTAGTGGACCAACTGCAACCAAACTCGGTACACATACTGCTTACTATCAGGCGAACAACCTCTGAGATGAATTAAACACCTACCACTCACGCTACAGGAGACACGAAGTCGTAAACTACGATATTCTTGAATTACTGCAAAACCATGCGAGCCATCTTCCTGCACCTCCTCCTAAAGTAGTGGACCGACTGCAACCAAACTCGGTACACATACTGCTTACTATCAGGCGAACAACCGCTGACATGTACTAAACAGCTACCACTCACGCTACAGGAGACACGAAGTCGTAAACTACGATATTCTTGAATTACTGCAAAACCATGCGAGCCATCTTCCTGCACCTCCTCCTAAAGTAGTGGACCGACTGCAACCAAACTCGGTACACATACTGCTTACTATCAGGCGAACAACATCTGTGTTGAATTAAACACCTACCACTCACGCTACAGGAGACACGAAGTCGTAAATTACGTTATTCTTGAATTATGGAAAAACCATGCGAGCCATCTTCCTTCACCTCCTCTTAAAGTAGTGGACCAACTGCCACCAAACACGGTACACATACTGCTTACTATCAGGCGAACAACCGCTGACATGAATTAAACACCTACCACTCACGCTACAGGAGACACGAAGTCGTAAACTACGATATTCTTGAATTACTGCAAAACCATGCGAGCCATCTTCCTGCACCTCCTCCAATAGTAGTGGACCGACTGCAACCAAACTCGGTACACATACTCCTTACTATCAGGCGAACAACCGCTGACATGAATTAAACACCTACCACTCACGCTTCAGGAGACACGAAGTCGTAAACTACGATATTCTTGAATTACTGCAAAACCATGCGAGCAATCGTCCTGCACCTCCTCCTAAAGTAGTGGACCGACTGCAACCAAACTCGGTACACATACTGCTTACTATCAGGCGAACAACCTCTGTGATGAATTAAACACCTACCACTCACGCTACAGGAGACACGAAGTCGTAAACTACGTTTTTATTGAATTACCGTAAAACCATGCGAGCCATCTTCCTGCACCTCCTCCTAAAGTAGTGGACCGACTGCAACCAAACTCTGTACACATACTGCTTACTATCAGGCGAACAACCGCTGACATGTACTAAACAGCTACCACTCACGCTACAGGAAACACGAAGTCGTAAACTACGATATTCTTGAATTACTGCAAAACCATGGGAGCCATCTTCCTGCACCTCCTCCTGAAGTAGTGGACCGACTGCAACCAAACTCTGTACACATACTGCTTACTATCAGGCGAACAACCGCTGACATGTACTAAACAGCTACCACTCACGCTACAGGAGACACGAAGTCGTAAACTACATTTTTATTGAATTACTCCAAAAACATGCGAGCCATCTTCCTGCACCTCCTCCTAAAGTAGTGGACCGACTGCAACCAAACTCGGTACACATACTGCTTACTATCAGGCGAACAACCGCTGACATGAATTAAACACCTACCACTGACGCTACAGGAGACACGAAGTCGTAAACTACGATATTCTTGAATTACTGCAAAACCATGCGAGCCATCTTCCTGCACCTCCTCCAATAGTAGTGGACCGACTGCAACCAAACTCGGTACACATACTGCTTACTATCAGGCGAACAACCGCTGTCATGAATTAAACACTTATCACTCACGCTACAGGACCCACAAAGTCGTAAACTACGATATTCCTGAATTACTGCAAAACCATGCGAGCCATCTTCCTGCACCTTCTCCTAAAGTAATTGACCGACTGCAACCAAACTCGGTACACATACTGCTTACTATCAGGCGAACAACCGCTGACATGAATTAAACACCTACCACTCACGCTACAGGAGACACGAAGTCGTAAACTACGATATTCTTGAATTACTGCAAAACCATGCGAGCCATCTTCCTGCACCTCCTCCAATTGTAGTGGACCGACTGCAACCAAACTCGGTACACATACTGCTTACTTTCAGGCGAACAACCGCTGACATGAATTAAACACCTACCACTCACGCTTCAGGAGACACGAAGTCGTAAACTACGATATTCTTGAATTACTGCAAAACCATGCGAGCAATCGTCCTGCACCTCCTCCTAAAGTAGTGGACCGACTGCAACCAAACTCGGTACACATACTGCTTACTATCAGGCGAACAACCTCTGTAATGAATTAAACACCTACCACTCACGCTACAGGAGGCACGAAGTCGTAAACTACGTTTTTATTGAATTACTGCAAAACCATGCGAGCCATCTTCCTGCACCTCCTCCTAAAGTAGTGGACCGACTGCAACCAAACTCTGTACACATACTGCATACTATCAGGCGAAACACCGCTGACATGTACTAAACAGCTACCACTCATGCCACAGGAGACACGAAGTCGTAAACTACGATATTCTTGAATTACTGCAAAATCATGCGAGCCATCTTCCTGCACCTCCTCCTAAAGTAGTGGACCGACTGCAACCAATCTCGGTACACATACTGCTTACTATCAGGCGAACAACCTCTGTGATGAATTAAACACCTACCACTCACGCTACAGGAGACACGAAGTCGTAAACTACGATATTCTTGAATTACTGCAAAACCTTGGGAGCTATCTTCCTGCACCTCCTCCTGAAGTAGTGGACCGACTGCAACCATACTCGGTACACATACTGCTTACTATCAGGCGAACAACCTCTGTGATGAATTAAACACCTACCACTCACGCTACAGGAGACACGAAGTCGTAAACTACGATATTCTTGAATTACTGCTAAACCATGCGAGCCATCTTCCTGCACCTCCTCCTAAAGTAGTGGACCGACTTCTACCAAACTCGGTACACATACTGCTTACTATCAGGCGAACACCCTCTGTGATGAATTAAACACCTACCACTCACGCTACAGGAGACACGAAGTCGTAAACTACGATATTCTTGAATTACTGCAAAACCATGCGAGCCATCTTCCTGCACCTCCTCCTATAGTAGTGGACCGACTGCAACCAAACTCGGTACACATACTGCTTACTATCAGGCGAACAACCGCTGTCATGAATTAAACACTTATCCCTCACGCTACAGGAGACACAAAGTCGTAAACTACGATATTCCTGAATTACTGCAAAACCATGCGAGCCATCTTCCTGCACCTCCTCCTAAAGTAGTGGACCGACTGCAACCAAAGTCGGTACACATACTGCTTACCATCAGGCGAACAACCGCTGTCATGAATTAAACACCTACCACTCACGCTACAGGAGACACGAAGTCGTAATCTACGATATTCTTGAATTACTGCAAAACCATGCGAGCCATCTTGCTGCACCTCCTCCTAAAGTAGTGGACCGACTGCAACCAAACTCGGTAACCATACTGCTTACTATCAGGCGAACAACCGCTGACATGAATGAAACACCTACCACTCACGCTACAGGAGACACGAAGTCGTAAACTACGATATTCTTGAATTACTGTAAAACCATGCGAGCAATCTTCCTGCACCTCCTTCTAAAGTAGTGGACCGACTGCAACCAAACTCGGTACACATACTGCTTACTATCAGGCGAACAACCTCTGTGATGCATTAAGATGGTTGGAATCACTATTACTTCAGACTTAAACTGGAAAGAACACGTAGATAATATCGTGGGAAAGGCGAACCAGAGACTGCGTTTTATTGGCAGAACCCTTAAAAGATGCAACAGAACTACTAAAGAAACTGCATACACTGCGCTTGTCCGTCCATTTTTGGAGTATTGCAGCCCAGTGTGGGATCCTTATCAGGTGGGTTTGACGGAGGACATCGAAAGAGTCCAAAGAAGGGCAGCTCGATTCGTATTGTCACGATACAGGGGAGACAGCGTTACGGAAATTATACAGGATCTGGGATGGGAATCATTACAACAACGGCGCTTATCGCTGAGGCGTGGGTTACTTGCGAAACTCCAATCGCCAACATTCTCCTCCGAATGCGAAAATATATTGTTGACTCCCACTTACATAGGTAGAAATGATCATCAAAATAAAATACGAGAAATCAGGGCTCGAACAGAGAGATTCAGGTGCTCTTTCTTCCCCCGCGCTATTCGAGAATGGAATGGGAGATAAATAGTATAATTGTGGTTCGATGAACCCTCTGCCAGGCACTTAAATGTGATTTGCAGAGTATCCCATGTAGATGTAGATGTAGATGTACCACTCACGCTACAGGAGACACGAAGTCGTAAACAACGTTTTTATTGAATTACTGCAAAACCATGCGAGCCATCTTCCTGCACCTCCTCCTATAGTTGTGGACCGACTGCAACCAAACTCGGTACACATACTGCTTACAATCAGGCGAACAACCGCTGACATGTACTAAACAGCTACCACTCACGCTACAGGAGACACGAAGTCGTAAACTACGATATTCTTGAATTACTGCAAAACCATGCGAGCCATCTTCCTGCACCTCCTCCTAAAGTAGTGGACCGACTGCAACCAAACTCGGTACACATACTGCTTACTATCAGGCGAACAACCGCTGACATGAATTAAACACCTACCACTCACGCTACAGGAGACACGAAGTCGTAAACTACGATATTCTTGAATTACTGCAAAACCATGCGAGCCATCTTCCTGCACCTCCTCCTAAAGTAGTGGACCAACTGCAACCAAACTCGGTACACATACTGCTTACTATCAGGCGAACAACCTCTGAGATGAATTAAACACCTACCACTCACGCTACAGGAGACACGAAGTCGTAAACTACGATATTCTTGAATTACTGCAAAACCATGCGAGCCATCTTCCTGCACCTCCTCCTAAAGTAGTGGACCGACTGCAACCAAACTCGGTACACATACTGCTTACTATCAGGCGAACAACCGCTGACATGTACTAAACAGCTACCACTCACGCTACAGGAGACACGAAGTCGTAAACTACGATATTCTTGAATTACTGCAAAACCATGCGAGCCATCTTCCTGCACCTCCTCCTAAAGTAGTGGACCAACTGCAACCAAACTCGGTACACATACTGCTTACTATCAGGCGAACAACCTCTGAGATGAATTAAACACCTACCACTCACGCTGCAGGAGACACGAAGTCGTAAACTACGATATTCTTGAATTACTGCAAAACAATGCGAGCCATCTTCCTGCACCTCCTCCTAAAGTAGTGGACCGACTGCAACCAAACTCGGTACACATACTGCTTACTATCAGGCGAACAACATCTGTGTTGAATTAAATACCTACCACTCACGCTACAGGAGACACGAAGTCGTAAACTACGATATTCTTGAATTACTGCAAAACCATGCGAGCCATCATCCTGCACCTCCTCCTAAAGTAGTGGACCGACTGCAACCAAACTCAGTACACATACTGCTTACTATCAGGCGAACCACCTCTGTGATTAATTAAACACCTACCACTGACGCTACAGGACACACGAATTCGTAAACAACGATATTCTTGAATTACTGCAAAACCATGCGATCCATCTTCCTGCACCTCCTCCTAAAGTAGTGGACCGACTGCAACCAAACTCTGTACACATACTGCTTACTATCAGGCGAACAACCTCTGTGATGAATTAAACACCTACCACTCACGCTACAGGAGACACGTAGTCGTTAACTACGATATTCTTGAATTACTGCAAAACAATGTGAGCCATCTTCCTGCACCTCCTCCTAAAGTAGTGGACCGACTGCAACCAAACTCGGTACACATACTGATTACTATCAGGCGAACAACCGCTGACATGTACTAAACAGCAACCACTCACGCTACAGGAGACACGAAGTCGTAAACTACGATATTCTTGAATTACTGCTAAACCATGCGAGCCACCTTCCTGCACCTCCTCCTAATGTAGTGGACCGACTGCAACCAAACTCTGTACACATACTGCTTACTATCAGGCGAACAACCGCTGACATGTACTAAACAGCTACCACCTACGCTACAGGAGACACGAAGTCGTAAACTACGATATTCTTGAATTACTGCAAAACCATGCGAGCCATCTTCCTGCACCTCCTCCTATAGTAGTGGACCGACTGCAACCAAACTCGGAACACATACTGCTTACTATCAGGCGAACAACCGCTGTCATGAATTAAACACTTATCACTCACGCTACAGGAGACACAATGTCGTAAACTACGATATTCCTGAATTACTGCAAAACCATGCGAGCCATCTTCCTGCACCTCCTCCTAAAGTAGTGGACCGACTGCAACCAAACTCGGTACACATACTGCTTACCATCAGGCGAACAACCGCTGTCATGAATTAAACACCTACCACTCACGCTACAGGAGACACGAAGTCGTAAACTACGATATTCTTGAATTACTGCAAAACCATGCGAGCCATCTTCCTGCACCTCCTCCTAAAGTAGTGGACCGACTGCAACCAAACTCGGTACACATACTGCTTACTATCAGGCGAACAACCGCTGACATGAATGAAACACCTACCACTCACACTACAGGAGACACGAAGTCGTAAACTACGATATTCTTGAATTACTGTAAAACAATGCGAGCAATCTTCCTGCACCTCCTCCTAAAGTAGTGGACCGACTGCAACCAAACTCGGTACACATACCGCTTACTATCAGGCGAACAACCTCTGTGATGAATTAAACGCCTACCACTCACGCTACAGGAGACACGAAGTCGTAAACTACGTATTTACTGAATTACTGCAAAACCATGCGAGCAATATTCCTGCACCTCCTCCTAAAGTAGTGGACCGACTGCAACCAAACTCTGTACACATACTGCTTACTATCAGGCGAAACACCTCTGACATGTACTAAACAGCTACCACTCACGCTACAGGAGACACGAAGTCGTAAACTACGATATTCTTGAATTACTGCAAAACCATGCGAGCCATCTTCCTGCACCTCCTCCTATAGTTGTGGACCGACTGCAACCAAACTCGGTACACATACTGCTTACTATCAGGCGAACAACCTCTGTGATGAATTAAACACCTACCCCTCACGCAACAGGAGACACGAAGTCGTAAACTACGATATTCTTGAATTACTGCAAAACCATGCGAGCCATCTTCCTGCACCTCCTCCTAAAGTTGTGGACCGAATGCAACCAAACTCGGTACACATACTGCTTACTATCAGACGAACAACCGCTGACATGTACTAAACAGCTACCACTCACGCTACAGGAGACACGAAGTCGTAAACTACGATATTCTTGAATTACTGCAAAACCATGCAAGTCATCTTCCTGCACCTCCTCCTGAAGTAGTGGACCGACTGCAACCAAACTCGGTACACATACTGCTTACTATCAGGCGAACAACCGCTGACATGTACTAAACAGCTACCACTCACACTACAGGAGACACGAAGTCGTAAACTACGATACTCTTGAATTACTGCAAAACCATGCGAGCCATCTTCCTGCACCTCCTCCTAAAGTAGTGGACCAACTGCAACCAAACTCGGTACACATACTGCTTACTATCAGGCGAACAACCTCTGTGATCAATTAAACACCTACCACTCACGCTACAGGAGACACGAAGTCGTAAACTACGATATTCTTGAATTACTGCAAAACAATGCGAGCCATCTTCCTGCACCTCCTCCTAAAGTAGTGGACCGACTGCAACCAAACTCGGTACACATACTGCTTACTATCAGGCGAACAACATCTGTGCTGAATTAAACACCTACCACTCACGCTACAGGAGACACGAAGTCGTAAACTACGATATTCTTGAATTACTGCAAAACCATGCGAGCCATCTTCCTGCACCTCCTCCTCCAGTAGTGGACCGACTGCAACCAAACTCGGTACACATACTGCTTACTATCAGGCGAACAACCGCTGACATGTACTAAACAGCTACCACTCACGCTACAGGAGACACGAAGTCGTAAACTACGATATTCTTGAATTACTGCAAAACCATGCGAGCCATCATCCTGCACCTCCTCCTAAAGTAGTGGACCGACTGCAACCAAACTCGGTACACATACTGCTTACTATCAGGCGAACCACCTCTGTGATTAATTAAACACCTACCACTCACGCTACAGGAGACACGAATTCGTAAACTACGATATTCTTGAATTACTGCAAAACCATGCGAGCCATCTTCCTGCACCTCCTCCTAAAGTAGTGGACCGACTGCAACCAAACTCTGTACACATACTGCTTACTATCAGGCGAAAAACCTCTGTGATGAATTAAACACCTACCACTCACGCTACAGGAGACACGTAGTCGTAAACTACGATATTCTTGAATTACTGCAAAACCATGCGAGCCATCTTCCTGCACCTCCTTCTAAAGTAGTGGACCGACTGCAACCAAACTCGGAACACATACTGCTTACTATCAGGCGAACAACCGCTGTCATGATTTAAACACTTATCACTCACGCTACAGGAGACACAAATTCGTAAACTACGATATTCCTGAATTACTGCAAAACCATGCGAGCCATCTTCCTGCACCTCCTCCTAAAGTAGTGGACCGACTGCAACCAAACTCGGTACACACACTGCTTACCATCAGGCGAACAACCGCTGTCATGAATTAAACACCTACCACTCACGCTACAGGAGACACGAAGTCGTAAACTACGATATTCTTGAATTACTGCAAAACCATGCGAGCCATCTTCCTGCACCTCCTCCTAAAGTAGTGGACCGACTGCAACCAAACTCGGTACACATACTGCTTACTATCAGGCGAACAACCGCTGACATGAGTGAAACACCTACCACTCACGCTACAGGAGACACGAAGTCGTAAACTACGATATTCTTGAATTACTGCAAAACCATGCGAGCCATCTTCCTGCACCTCCTCCTAATGTAGTGGACCGACTGCAACCAAACTCTGTACACATACTGCTTACTATCAGACGAACAACCGCTGACATGTACTAAACAGCTACCACTCACGCTACAGGAGACACGAAGTCGTAAACTACGATATTCTTGAATTACTGCAAAACCATGCGAGCCATCTTCCTGCACCTCCTCCTAAAGTAGTGGACCGTCTGCAACCAAACTCGGTACACATACTGCTTACTATCAGGCGAACAACCGCTGACATGAATTAAACACCTACCACTCAAGCTACAGGTGACACGAAGTCGTAAACTACGATATTCTTGAATTACTGCAAAACCATGCGAGCCATCTTCCTGCACCTCCTCCTAAAGTAGTGGACCGACTGCAACCAAACTCGGTACACATACTGCTTACTATCAGGCGAACAACCGCTGACATGAATGAAACACCTACCACTCACGCTACAGGAGACACGAAGTCGTAAACTACGATATTCTTGAATTACTGTAAAACAATGCGAGCAATCTTCCTGCACCTCGTCCTAAAGTATTGGACCGACTGCAACCAAACTCGGTACACATACTGCTTACTATCAGGCGAACAACCTCTGTGATGAATTAAACGCCTACCACTCACGCTACAGGAGACACGAAGTCGTAAACTACGTTTTTACTGAATTACTGCAAAACCATGCGAGCCATCTTCCTGCACCTCCTCCTAAAGTAGTGGACCGACTGCAACCAAACTCGGTACACATACTGCTTACTATCAGGCGAACAACCTCTGTGATGAATTAAACACCTACCACTCACGCTACAGGAGACACGAAGTCGTAAACTACGATATTGTTGAATTACTGCAAAACCATGCGAGCCATCTTCCTGCACCTCCTCCTAAAGTTGTGGACCGACTGCAACCAAACTCGGTACACATACTGCTTACTATAAGACGAACAACCGCTGACATGTACTAAACAGCTACCACTCACGCTACAGGAGACACGAAGTCGTAAACTACGATATTCTTGAATTACTGCAAAACCATGCGAGCCATCTTCCTGCACCTCCTCCTAAAGTAGTGGACCAACTGCAACCAAACTCGGTACACATACTGCTTACTATCAGGCGAACAACCTCTGTGATCAATTAAACACCTACCACTCACGCTACAGGAGACACGAAGTCGTAAACTACGATATTCTTGAATTACTGCAAAACAATGCGAGCCATCTTCCTGCACCTCCTCCTAAAGTAGTGGACCGACTGCAACCAAACTCGGTACACATACTGCTTACTATCAGGCGAACAACATCTGTGATGAATTAAACACCTACCACTCACGCTACAGGAGACACGAAGTCGTAAACTACGATATTCTTGAATTACTGCAAAACCACGCGAGTTATCTTCCTGCACCTCCTCCTAAAGTAGTGGACCGACTGCAACCAACCTCGGTACACACACTCCTTACTACCAGGCGAAAAACCACAGTCATGAATTAAACACCTACGACTCACGCTACAGGAGACACGAAGTCGTAAACTACGATATTCTTGAATTACTGCAAAACTATACGAGCCATCTTCCTGCACCTCCTCCTAAAGTAGTAGACCGACTGCAACCATAATCGGTACAACATACTGCTTACTATCAGGCGAACAACCGCTGTCATGAATTAAACACCTACCACTCACGCCACAGGAGACACGAAGTCGTAAACTACGATATTCTTGAATTACTGCAAAACCATGCGAGCCATCTTCCTGCACCTTCTCCTAAAGTAGTGAACCGACCTCAAACAAACTCGGTACACATACTGCTTACTATCAGGCGAACAACCGCTGACATGAATTAAACACCTACCTCTCAAGCTACAAGAGACACGTTGTCGTAAACTACGATATTCTTGAATTACTGCAAAACCATGCGAGCCATCTTCCTACACCTCCTCCTAAAGTAGTGGACCGACTGCAACCAAACTCGGTACACATACTGCTTACTATCAGGCGAACAACATCTGTGTTGAATTAAACACCTACCACTCACGCTACAGGAGACACGAAGTCGTAAATTACGTTATTCTTGAATTATGGAAAAACCATGCGAGCCATCTTCCTTCACCTCCTCTTAAAGTAGTGGACCAACTGCCACCAAACACGGTACACATACTGCTTACTATCAGGCGAACAAACGCTGTCATGAGTGAAACACATACCACTCACGCTACAGGAGACACGAAGTCCTAAACTGCGATATTCTTGAATTACTGCAAAACCATACGAGCCATCTTCCTGCACCTCCACCTCCAGTAATGGACCGACTGCAACCAAACTCGGTACACATACTGCTTACTATCAGGCGAACAATCGCTCTCATGAATTAAACACCTACCACTCACGCTACAGGAGACACGAAGTCGTAAACTACGATATTCTTGAATTACTGCAAAACAATGCGAGCCATCTTCCTGCACCTCCTCCTAAAGTATTGGACCGACTGCAACCAAACTCGGTACACATACTGCTTACTATCAGGCGAACAACCTCTGTGATGAATTAAACGCCTACCACTCACGCTACAGGAGACACGAAGTCGTAAACTACGTTTTTACTGAATTACTGCAAAACCATGCGAGCCATCTTCCTGCACCTCCTCCTAAAGTAGTGGACCGACTGCAACCAAACTCGGTACACATACTGCTTACTATCAGGCGAACAACCTCTGTGATGAATTAAACACCTACCACTCACGCTACAGGAGACACGAAGTCGTAAACTACGATATTCTTGAATTACTGCAAAACCATGCGAGCCATCTTCCTGCACCTCCTCCTAAAGTTGTGGACCGACTGCAACCAAACTCGGTACACATACTGCTTACTATAAGACGAACAACCGCTGACATGTACTAAACAGCTACCACTCACGCTACAGGAGACACGAAGTCGTAAACTACGATATTCTTGAATTACTGCAAAACCATGCAAGTCATCTTCATGCACCTCCTCCTGAAGTAGTGGACCGACTGCAACCAAACTCGGTACACATACTGCTTACTATCAGGCGAACAACCGCTGACATGTACTAAACAGCTACCACTCACGCTACAGGAGACACGAAGTCGTAAACTACGATATTCTTGAATTACTGCAAAACCATGCGAGCCATCTTCCTGCACCTCCTCCTAAAGTAGTGGACCGACTGCAACCAAACTCGGTACACATACTGCTTACTATCAGGCGAACAACCTCTGTGATGAATTAAACACCTACCACTCACGCTACAGGAGACACGAAGTCGTAAACTACGATATTCTTGAATTACTGCAAAACAATGCGAGCCATCTTCCTGCACCTCCTCCTAAAGTAGTGGACCGACTGCAACCAAACTCGGTACACATACTGCTTACTATCAGGCGAACAACATCTGTGTTGAATTAAACACCTACCACTCACGCTACAGGAGACACGATGTCGTAAACTACGATATTCTTGAATTACTGCAAAACCATGCGAGCCATCTTCCTGCACCTCCTCCTAAAGTAGTGGACCGACTGCAACCAAACTCGGTACACATACTGCTTACTATCAGGCGAACAACCGCTGACATGTACTAAACAGCTACCACTCACGCTACAGGAGACACGAAGTCGTAAACTACGATATTCTTGAATTACTGCAAAACCATGCGAGCCATCTTCCTGCACCTCCTCCTATAGTTGTGGACCGACTGCAACCAAACTCGGTACACATACTGCTTACTATCAGGCGAACAACCTCTGTGATGAATTAAACACCTACCATTCACGCTACTGGAGACACGAAGTCGTAAACTACGATAATCTTGAATTACTGGAAAACCATGCGAGGCATCTTCCTGCCCCTCCTCCTAAAGTAGTGGACCGACTGCAACCAAACTCGGTACACATACTGCTTACTATCAGGCGAACAACGTCTGTGATGAATTAAACACCTACCACTCACGCTACATGAGACACGAAGTCGTAAACTACGATATTCTTGAATTACTGCAAAACCATGCGAGCCATCTTCCTGCACCTCCTCCTAAAGTTGTGGACCGACTGCAACCAAACTCGGTACACATACTGCTTACTATCAGGCGAATAACCGCTGACATGTACTAAACAGCTACCACTCACGCTACAGGAGACACGAAGTCGTAAACTACGATATTCTTGAATTACTGCAAAACCATGCAAGTCATCTTCCTGCACCTCCTCCTGATGTATTGGACCGACTGCCACCAAACTCGGTACACATACTGCTTACTATCAGGCGAACAACCGCTGACATGTACTAAACAGCTACCACTCACGCTACAGGAGACACGAAGTCGTAAACCACGATATTCTTGAATTACTGCAAAACCATGCGAGCCATCTTCCTGCACCTCCTCCTAAAGTAGTGGACCAACTGCAAGCAAACTCGGTACACATACTGCTTACTATCAGGCGAACAACCTCTGTGATCAATTAAACACCTACCACTCACGCTACAGGAGACACGAAGTCGTAAACTACGATATTCTTGAATTACTGCAAAACAATGCGAGCCATCTTCCTGCACCTCCTCCTAAAGTAGTGGACCGACTGCAACCAAACTCGGTACACATACTGCTTACTATCAGGCGAACAACATCTGTGTTGAATTAAACACCTACCACTCACGCTACAGGAGACACGAAGTCGTAAACTACGATATTCTTGAATTACTGCAAAACCATGCGAGCCATCTTCCTGCACCTCCTCCTAAAGTAGTGGACCGACTGCAACCAAACTCGGTACACATACTGCTTACTATCAGGCGAACAACCGCTGACATGTACTAAACAGCTACCACTCACGCTACAGGAGACACGAAGTCGTAAACTACGATATTCTTGAATTACTGCAAAACCATGCGAGCCATCTTCCTGCACCTCCTCCTAAAGTAGTGGACCGACTGCAACCAAACTCGGTACACATACTGCTTACTATCAGGCGAACCACCTGTGTGATGAATTAAACACCTACCACTCACGCTACAGGAGACACGAATTCGTAAACTACGATATTCTTGAATTACTGCAAAACCATGCGAGCCATCTTCCTGCACCTCCTCCTAAAGTAGTGGTCCGACTGCAACCAAACTCGGTACAAATACTGCTTACTATCAGGCGAACAACCTCTGTGATGAATTAAACACCTACCACTCACGCTACAGGAGACACGAAGTTGTAAACTACGATATTCTAGAATTACTGCAAAACCATGCGAGCCGTCTTCCTGCACCTCCTCCTAAAGTAGTGGACCGACTGCAACCAAACTCGGTACACATACTGCTTACTATAAGGCGAACAACCTCTGTGATGAATTAAACACCTACCACTCACGCTACAGGGGACACGAAGTCGAAAACTACGATATTTTTGAATTACTGCAAAACCATTCGAGCCATCTTCCTGCACCTCCTCCTATAGTAGTGGACCGGCTGCAACCGCACTCGGTACACATACTGCTTACTATCAGGCGAACAACCTCTGTGATGAATTAAACACCTACCACTCACGCTACAGGATACACGAAGTCGTAAACTACGATATTCTTGAATTACTGCAAAACCATGCGAGCAATCTTCCTGCACCTCCTCCTAAAGTAGTGGACCGACTGCAACCAAACTCGGTACACATACTGCTTACTATCAGGCGAACAACCGCTGACATGTACTAAACAGCTACCACTCACGCTACAGGAGACACGAAGTCGTAAACTACGATATTATTGAATTACTGCAAAAACATGCGAGCAATCTTCCTGCACCTCCTCCTAAAGTAGTGGACCGACTGCAACCAAACTCGGTAAACATACTGCCTACTATCAGGCGAACAACCGCTGACATGAATTAAACACCTACCACTCACGCTACAGGAGACACGAAGTCGTAAACTACGATATTCTTGAATAACTGCAAAACCTTGCGAGCCATTTTCCTGCACCTCCTCCTAAAGTAGTGGACCGAGTGCAACCAAACTCGGTACACATACTGCTTACCATCAGGCGAACAACCGCTGACATGAATTAAACACCTACCACTCACGTACAGGAGACACGAATTCGTAAACTACGATATTCTTGAATTACTGCAAAAGCATGCGAGCCATCTTCCTGCACCTCCTCCTAAAGTAGTTGACCGACTGCAACCAAACTCGGTACACATACTGCTTACTATCAGGCGAACAACCTCTGTGATGAATTAAACACCTACCACTTACGCTACAGGAGACACGAAGTCGTAAACTACGATATTCTTGAATTACTGCAGAACCATGCGAGCCATCTTCCTGCACCTCCTCCTAAAGTAGTGGACCGACTGCAACCAAACTCGGTACACATACTGCTTACTATCAGGCGAACAACCTCTGTGATAATTTAAACACCTACCACTCACGCTACAGGAGACACGAAGTCGTAAACTACGATATTCTTGAGTTACTGCACAAACATGCGAGCAATTTTCCTGCACCACCTCCTAAAGTATTGGACCGACTACTACCAAACTCGGTACACATACTGCTTACTATCAGGCGAACAACCGCTGTCATGAATTAAACACCTAACACTCACGCAACAGGAGACACGAAATCGTAAACTACGATATTCTTGAATTACTGCAAAACCATGCGAGCCATCTTCCTTCACCTCCTCCTAAAGTAGTGGACCGACTGCAACCAAACTGTGTACACATACTGCTTACTATCAGGCGAACAACCGCTGTCATGATTTAAACACCTATCACTCACGCTGCAGGAGACACGAAGTCGTAAACTACGATATTCCTGAATTACTGCAAAACCATGCAAGCCATCTTCCTGCACCTCCTCCTAAAGTAGTGGACCGACTGCAACCAAACTCGGTACACATACTGCTTACTATCAGGCGAACAACTGCTGTCATGAATTAAAAACCTACCACTCACGCTACAGGAGACACGAAGTCGTAAACTACGATATTCTTGAATTACAGCAAAACCATGCGAGCCATCTTCCTGCACCTCCTCCTAAAGTAGTGGACCGACTGCAACCAAACTCGGTACACATACTGCTTACTATCAGGCGAACAACCGCTGTCATGTACTAAACAGCTACCACTCACGCTACAGGAGACACGAAGTCGTAAACTACGATATTCTTGAATCACTGCAAAACCATGCGAGCAATATTCCTGCACCTCCTCCTAAAGTAGTCGACCGACTGCAACCAAACTCGGTACACATACTGCTTACTATCAGGCGAACAACCTATGTGATGAATTAAACAAATACCACTCACGCTATGGGAGACACGAAGTCGTAAACTACGATATACTTGAATTACTGCTAAACCATGCGAGCAATCTTCCTGCACCTCCTCCTAAAGTAGTGGACCGACTTCTACCAAACTCGGTACACATACTGCTTACTATCAGGCGAAACACCGCTAACATGTACTAAACAGCTACCACTCACGCTACAGGAGACACGAAGTCGTAAACTACGATATTCTTGAATTACTGCAAAACCATGCGAGCCATCTTCCTGCACCTCCTCCTAAAGTAGTGGACCGACTGCAACCAAACTCGGTACACATACTGCTTACTATCAGGCGAACAACCGCTGTCATGAATTAAACACTTATCACTCACGCTACAGGAGACACAAAGTCGTAAACTACGATATTCCTGAATTACTGCAAAACCATGCGAGCCATCTTCCTGCACCTCCTCCTAAAGTAGTGGACCGACTGCAACCAAAATCGGTACACATACTGCTTACTATCAGGCGAACAACCGCTGTCATGATTTAAACACCTATCACTCACGCTACAGGAGACACGATGTCGTAAACTACGATATTCCTGAATTACTGCAAAACCATGCAAGCCATCTTCCTGCACCTCCTAATAAAGTAGTGGACCGACTGCAACCAAACTCGGTACACATACTGCTTACTATCAGGCGAACAACCTCTGTGATGAATTAAACACCTACCACTCACGCTACAGGAGACACGAAGTCGTAAACTACGATATTCTTGAATTACTGCAAAACCATGCGAGCCATCTTCCTGCACCTCCTCCTGATGTAGTGGACCGACTGCAACCGAACACGGTACACATACTGCTTACTATCAGGCGAACAACCTCTGTGATGAATTAAACACCTACCACTCACGCTACAGGAGACACGAAGTCGTAAACTACGATATTCTTGAATTACTGCAAAACCATGGGAGCCATCTTCCTGCACCTCCTCCTAAAGTAGTGGACCGACTGCAACCAAACTCTGTACACATACTGCTTACTATCAGGCGAACAACCGCTGACATGTACTAAACAGCTACCACTCACGCTACAGGAGACACGAAGTCGTAAACTACGATATTATTGAATTACTGCAAAAACATGCGAGCCATCATCCTGCACCTCCTCCTAAAGTAGTGGACCGACTGCAACCAAACTCGGTACACATACTGCTTAGTATCAGGCGAACAACCGCTGACATGAATTAAACAGCTACCACTCACGCTACAGGAGACACGAAGTCGTAAACTACGATATTCTTGAATTACTGCAAAACCATGCGAGCAATCGTCCTGCACCTCCTCATAAAGTAGTGGACCGACTGCAACCAAACTCGGTACACATACTGCTTACTATCAGGCGAACAACCTCTGTGATGAATTAAACACCTACCACTCACGCTACAGGAGACACGAAGTCGTAAACTACGTTTTTATTGAATTACTGCAAAACCATGCGAGCCATCTTCCTGCACCTCATTCTAAAGTAGTGGACCGACTGCAACCAAACTCTGTACAAATATTGCATACTATCAGGCGAAACACCGCTGACATGTACTAAACAGCTACCACTCATGCTACAGGAGACACGAAGTCGTACACTACGATATTCTTGAATCACTGCAAAACCATGCGAGCCATCTTCCTGCACCTCCTCCTAAAGTAGTGGACCGACTGCAACCAAACTCGGTACACATACTGCTTACTATCAGGCGAACCACCTCTGTGATGAATTAAACACCTACCACTCACGCTACAGGAGACACGAAGTCGTAAACTACGATATTCTTGAATTACTGCAGAACCATGCGAGGCATCTTCCTGCACCTCCTCCTATAATAGTGGACCGACTGCAACCAAACTCGGTACACATACTGCTTACTATCAGGCGAACAACCGCTGTCAAGAATTAAACACCTACCACTCACGCTACAGGAGACACGAAGTCGTAAACTACGATATTCTTGAATTACTGCAAAACCATGCGAGCCATCTTCCTGCACCTCCTCCTAAAGTAGTGGACCGACTGCAACCAAACTCTGTACACATACTGCTTGTTATCAGGCGAACAAACGTTGACATGAATTAAACACCTACCACTCACGCTACAGGAGACACGAAGTCGTAAACTACGATATTCTTGAATTACTGCAAAACCATGCGAGCCATCTTCCTGCACCTCCTCCTATAGTAGTGGACCGACTGCAACCAAACTCGGTACACATACTGCTTACTATCAGGCGAACACCCGCTGTCATGAATTAAACACCTACCACTCACGCTACAGGAGACACAAAGTCGTAAACTACGATATTCCTGAATTACTGCAAAACCATGCGAGCAATCTTCCTGCACCTCCTCCTAAAATAGTGGACCGACTGCAACCAAACTCGGTACACATACTGCTTACTATCAGGCGAACAACCTCTGTGATGAATTAAACACCTACCACTCACGCTACAGGAGACACGAAGTCGTAAACTACGATATTCTTGAATTACTGCAAAACTATGCGAGACATCTTCCTGCACCTCCTCCTAAAGTAGTGGACCGACTGCAACCAAACTCGGTACACATACTGCTTACTATCAGGCGAACCACCGCTGACATGTAATAAACAGCTACCACTCACGCTACAGGAGACACGATGTCGTAAACTACGATATTCTTGAATTACTGCAAAACCATGCAAGCCATCTTCCTGCACCTCCTCCTAAAGTAGTGGACCGACTGCAACCAAACTCGGTACACATACTGCTTACTATCAGGCGAACAACCGCTGACATGAATTAAACACCTACCACTCACGCTACAGGAGACACGAAGTCGTAAACTACGATATTCTTGAATTACTGCAAAACCATGCGAGCCATCTTCCTGCACCTCCTCCTATAGTAGTGGACCGACTGCAACCAAACTCGGTACACATACTGCTTACTATCAGGCGAACAACCGCTGTCATGATTTAAACACCTACCACTCACGCTACAGGAGACACAAAGTCGTAAACTACGATATTCCTGAATTACTGCAAAACCATGCGAGCAATCTTCCTGCACCTCCTCCTAAAGTAGTGGACCGACTGCAACCAAACTCGGTACACATACTGCTTACTATCAGGCGAACAACCTCTGTGATGAATTAAACACCTACCACTCATGCTACAGGAGACACGAAGTCGTAAACTACGATATTCTTGAATTACTGCAAAACTATGCGAGACATCTTCCTGCACCTCCTCCTAAAGTAGTGGACCGACTGCAACCAAACTCGGTACACATACAGCTTACTATCAGGCGAACCACCGCTGACATGTAATAAACAGCTACCACTCACGCTACAGGAGACACGATGTCGTAAACTACGATATTCTTGAATTACTGCAAAACCATGCAAGCCATCTTCCTGCACCTCCTCCTAAAGTAGTGGACCGACTGCAACCAAACTCGGTACACATACTGCTTACTATCAGGCGAACAACCTCTGTGATGAATTAAACACCTACCACTCACGCTACAGGAGACACGAAGTCGTAAACTACGATATTCTTGAATTACTGCAAAACCATGCGAGCCATCTTCCTGCACCTCCTCCTAAAGTAGTGGACCGACTGCAACCAAACTCGGTACACATACTGCTTACTATCAGGCGAACAACCGCTGACATGTACTAAACAGCTACCACTCACGCTACAGGAGACACGAAGTCGTAAACTACGATATTCTTGAATTACTGCAAAACCATGTGAGCCATCTTCCTGCACCTCCTCCTAAAGTAGTGGACCGACTGCAACCAAACTCGGTACACATACTGCTTACTATCAGGCGAACAACTTCTGTGATGAATTAAACACCTACCACTCACGCTACAGGAGACACGAAGTCGTAAACTACGATATTCTTGAATTACTGCAAAACAATGCGAGCCATCTTCCTGCACCTCCTCCTATAGTAGTGGACCGACTGCAACCAAACTCGGTACACATACTGCTTACTATCAGGCGAACAACCTCTGTGATGAATTAAACACCTACCACTCACGCTACAGGAGACACGAAGTCGTAAACTACGATATTCTTGAATTACTGCACAACCATGCGAGCCATCTTCCTGCACCTCCTCCTAAAGTAGTGGACCGACTGCAACCAAACTCGGTACACATACTGCTTACTATCAGGCGAACAACGGCTGACATGTACTAAACAGCTACCACTCACGCTACAGGAGACACGAAGTCGTAAACTACGATATTATTGAATTACTGCAAAACCATGCGAGCCATCTTCCTGCACCTCCTCCTAAAGTAGTGGACCGACTGCAACCAAACTCGGTACACATACTATCAGGCGAACAACCGCTGACATGTACTAAAAAGCTACCACTCACGCTACACGAGACACGAAGTCGTAAACTACGATATTCTTGAATTACTGCAAAACCATGCGAGCCATCTTCCTGCACCTCCTCCTATAGTAGTGGACCGACTGCAACCAAACTCGGTACACATACTGCTTACTATCAGGTGTACAACCTCTGTGATGAATTAAACACCTACCACTCACGCTACAGGAGACACGAAGTCGTAAACTACGATATTCGTGAATTACTGCAAAACCATGCGAGCCATCTTCCTGCACCTCCTCCTAAAGTAGTGGACCGACTGCAACCAAACTCGGTACACATACTGCTTACTATCAGGCGAACAACCGCTGACATGTACTAAACAGCTACCACTCACGCTACAGGAGACACGAAGTCGTAAACTACGATATTCTTGAATTACTGCAAAAGCATGCGAGCCATCTTCCTGCACCACCTCCTAAAGTAGTGGACCGACTGGAACTAAGCTCGGTACACATACTGCTTACTATCAGGCGAACAACCTCTGTGATGAATTAAACACCTACCACTCACGCTACAGGAGACACGAAGTCGTAAACTACGATATTCTTGAATTACTGCAAAACCATGGGAGCCATCTTCCTGCACCTCCTCCTAAAGTAGTGGACCGACTGGAACCAAACTCGGTACACATACTGCTTACTATCAGGCGAACAACCTCTGTGATGAATTAAACACCTACCACTCACGCTACAGGAGACACGAAGTCGTAAACTACGATATTCTTGAATTACTGCAAAAGCATGCGAACCATCTTCCTGCACCTCCTCCTAAAGTAGTGGACCGACTGGAACCAAACTCGGTACACATACTGCTTACTATCAGGCGAACAACCTCTGTGATGAATTAAACACCTACCACTCACGCTACAGGAGACACGAAGTCGTAAACTACGATATTCTTGAATTACTGCAAAACCATGCGAGCCATCTTCCTGCACCTCCTCCTAAAGTAGTGGACCGACTGCAACCAAACTCGGTACACATACTGCTTACTATCAGGCGAACAACCTCTGTGATGAATTAAAACCCTACCACTCACGCTACAGGAGACACGAATTCGTAAACTACGATATTCTTGAATTACTGCAAAACCATGCGAGCAATCTTCCTGCACCTCCTCCTAAAGTAGTGGACAGACTGCAACCAAACTCGGTACACATACTGCTTACTATCAGGCGAACAACCGCTGACATGTACTAAACAGCTACCACTCACGCTACAGGAGACACGAAGTCGTAAACTACGATATTCTTGAATTACTGCAAAACCATGCGAGCCATCTTCCTGCACCTCCTCCTAAAGTAGTGGACCGACTGCAACCAAACTCGGTACACATACTGCTTACTATCAGGCGAACAACCTCTGTGATGAATTAAACACCTACCACTCACGCTACAGGAGACACGAAGTCGTAAACTACGATATTCTTGAATTACTGCAAAACCATGCGAGCCATCTTCCTGCACCTCCTCCTAAAGTAGTGGACCGACTGCAACCAAACTCGGTACACATACTGCTTACTATCAGGCGAACAACCGCTGACATGTACTAAACAGCTACCACTCACGCTACAGGAGACACGAAGTCGTAAACTACGATATTCTTGAATTACTGCAAAACCATGCGAGCCATCTTCCTGCACCTCCTCCTAAAGTAGTGGACCGACTGCAACCAAACTCGGTACACATACTGCTTACTATCAGGCGAACAACCTCTGTGATGAATTAAACACCTACCACTCACGCTACAGGAGACACGAAGTCGTAAACTACGATATTCTTGAATTACTGCAAAACCATGCGAGCCATCATCCTGCACCTCCTCCTATAGTAGTGGACCGACTGCAACCAAACTCGGTACACATACTGCTTACTATCAGGCGAACAACCTCTGTGATGAATTAAACACCTACCACTCACGCTACAGGAGACACGAAGTCGTAAACTACGATATTCTTGAATTACTGCACAACCATGCAAGCCATCTTCCTGCACCTCCTCCTAAAGTAGTGGACCGACTGCAACCAAACTCGGTACACATACTGCTTACTATCAGGCGAACAACCGCTGACATGTACTAAACAGCTACCACTCACGCTACAGGAGACACGAAGTCGTAAACTACGATATTCTTGAATTACTGCAAAACCATGCGAGCCATTTTCCTGCACCTCCTCCTAAAGTAGTGGACCGACTTCAACCAAACTCGGTACACATACTGCTTACTATCAGGCGAACAACCTCTGTGATGAATTAAACACCTACCACTCACGTACAGGAGACACGAAGTCATAAACTACGTTTTTATTGAATTACTGCAAAACCATGCGAGCAATCTTCCTGCACCTCCTCCTAAAGTAGTGGACCGACTGCAACCCAACTCGGTACACATACTTCTTACTATCAGGCGAATAACCTCTGTGATGAATTAAACACCTACCACTCACGCTTCAGGAGACACGAAGTCGTAAACTACGATATTCTTGAATTACTGCAAAACCATGCGAACCATCTTCCTGCACCTCCTCCTAAAGTATTGGACCAACTGCAACCAAACTCAGTACACATACTGCTTACTATCAGGCGAACAACCTCTGTGATGAATTAAACACCTACCACTCTCGCTACAGAAGACACGAAGTCGTAAACTACGATATTCTTGAATTACTGCAAAACCATGCAAGCCATCTTCCTGCACCTCCTCCTTAAGTAGTGGACCGACTGCAACCAAACTCGGTACACATACTGATTACTATCAGGCGAACAACCGCTGACATGAATTAAACACCTACCACTCACGCTACAGGAGACACGAATTCGTGAACTACGATATTCTTGAATTACTGCAAAAGCATGCGAGCAATCTTCCTGCACCTCCTCCCAAAGTAGTGGACCGACTGCAACCAAACTCGGTACACATACTGCTTACTATCAGGCGAACAACCTCTGTGATGAATTAAACACCTACCACTCACGATACAGGAGACACGAAGTCGTAAACTACGATATTCTTGAATTACTGCAAAACCATGCGAGCCATCTTCCTGCACCTCCTCCTAAAGTAGTGGACCGACTGCAACCAAACTCGGTACACATACTGCTTACTATCAGGCGAACAACCGCTGACATGTACTAAACAGCTACCACTCACGCTACAGGAGACACGAAGTCGTAAACTACGATATTCTTGAATTACTGCAAAACCATGCAAGCCAACTTCCTGCACCTCCTCCTTAAGTAGTGGACCGACTGCAACCAAACTCGGTACACATACTGCTTACTATCAGGCGAACAACCTCTGTGATGAATTAAACACCTACCACTCACGCTACAGGAGACACGAAGTCGTAAACTACGATATTCTTTAATTACTGCAAAAGCATGCGAGCCATCTTCCTGCACCTCCTCCTAAAGTAGTGGACCGACTGGAACCAAACTCGGTACACATACTGCTTACTATCAGGCGAACAACCTCTGTGATGAATTAAACACCTACCACTCACGCTACAGGAGACACGAAGTCGTAAACTACGATATTCTTGAATTACTGCAAAACCATGCGAGCCATCGTCCTGCACCTCCTCCTAAAGTAGTGGACCGACTGCAACCAAACTCGGTACACATACTGCTTACTATCAGGCGAACAACCTCTGTGATGAATTCAAACCCTACCACTCACGCTACAGGAGACACGAATTCGTAAACTACGATATTCTTGAATTACTGCAAAACCATGCGAGCCATCTTCCTGCACCTCCTCCTAAAGTAGTGGACCGACTGCAACCAAACTCGGTACACATACTGCTTACTATCAGGCGAACAACCGCTGACATGTACTAAACAGCTACCACTCACGCTACAGGAGACACGAAGTCGTAAACTACGATATTCTTGAATTACTGCAAAACCATGCGAGCCATTTTCCTGCACTTCCTCCTAAAGTAGTGGACCGACTGCAACCAAACTCGGTACACATACTGCTTACTATCAGGCGAACAACCTCTGTGATGAATTAAACACCTACCACTCACGTACAGGAGACACGAAGTCGTAAACTACGTTTTTATTGAATTACTGCAAAACCATGGGAGCCATCTTCCTGCACCTCCTCCTAAAGTAGTGGACCGACTGCAACCAAACTCGGTACACATACTTCTTACTATCAGGCGAATAACCTCTGTGATGAATTAAACACCTACCACTCACGCTTCAGGAGACACGAAGTCGTAAACTACGATATTCTTGAATTACTGCAAAACCATGCGAACCATCTTCCTGCACCTCCTCCTAAAGTATTGGACCAACTGCAACCAAACTCAGTACACATACTGCTTACTATCAGGCGAACAACCTCTGTGATGAATTAAACACCTACCACTCTCGCTACAGAAGACACGAAGTCGTAAACTACGATATTCTTGAATTACTGCAAAACCATGCAAGCCATCTTCCTGCACCTCCTCCTTAAGTAGTGGACCGACTGCAACCAAACTCGGTACACATACTGATTACTATCAGGCGAACAACCGCTGACATGAATTAAACACCTACCACTCACGCTACAGGAGACACGAATTCGTAAACTACGATATTCTTGAATTACTGCAAAAGCATGCGAGCCATCTTCCTGCACCTCCTCCCAAAGTAGTGGACCGACTGCAACCAAACTCGGTACACATACTGCTTACTATCAGGCGAACAACCTCTGTGATGAATTAAACACCTACCACTCACGATACAGGAGACACGAAGTCGTAAACTACGATATTCTTGAATTACTGCAAAACCATGCGAGCCATCTTCCTGCACCTCCTCCTAAAGTATTGGACCGACTGCAACCAAACTCGGTACACATACTGCTTACTATCAGGCGAACAACCGCTGACATGTACTAAACAGCTACCACTCACGCTACAGGAGACACGAAGTCGTAAACTACGATATTCTTGAATTACTGCAAAACCATGCGAGCCATCTTCCTGCACCTCCTCCTAAAGTAGTGGACCGACTGGAACCAAACTCGGTACACATACTGCTTTCTATCAGGCGAACAACCTCTGTGGTGAATTAAACACCTACCACTCACGCTACAGGAGACACGAAGTCGTAAACTACGATATTCTTGAATTACTGCAAACCATGCGAGCCATCTTCCTGCACCTCCTCCTATAGTAGTGGACCGACTGCAACCAAACTCGGTACACATACTGCTTACTATCAGGCGAACAACCACTGTGATGAATTAAACACCTACCACTCACGCTACAGGAGACACGAAGTCGTAAACTACGATATTCTTGAATTACTGCACAACCATGCGAGCCATCTTCCTGCACCTCCTCCTAAAGTAGTGGACCGACTGCAACCAAACTCGGTACACATACTGCTTACTATCAGGCGAACAACCGCTGACATGTACTAAACAGCTACCACTCACGCTACAGGAGACACGAAGTCGTAAACTACGATATTCTTGAATTACTGCAAAACCATGCGAGCCATTTTCCTGCACCTCCTCCTAAAGTAGTGGACCGACTGCAACCAAACTCGGTACACATACTGCTTACTATCAGGCGAACAACCTCTGTGATGAATTAAACACCTACCACTCACGTACAGGAGACACGAAGTCGTAAACTACGTTTTTATTGAATTACTGCAAAACCATGCGAGCCATCTTCCTGCACCTCCTCCTAAAGTAGTGGACCGACTGCAACCCAACTCGGTACACATAATTCTTACTATCAGGCGAACAACCTCTGTGATGAATTAAACACCTACCACTCACGCTTCAGGAGACACGAAGTCGTAAACTACGATATTCTTGAATTACTGCAAAACCATGCGAACCATCTTCCTGCACCTCCTCCTAAAGTATTGGACCAACTGCAACCAAACTCGGTACACATACTGCTTACTATCAGGCGAACAACCTCAGTGATGAATTAAACACCTACCACTCTCGCTACAGGAGACACGAATTCGTAAACTACGATATTCTTGAATTACTGCAAAACAATGCGAGCCATCTTCGTGCACCTCCTCCTAAAGTAGTGGACCGACTGCAACCGAACTCGGTACACATACTGCTTACTATCAGGCGAACAACCTCTGTGATGAATTAAACACCTACCACTCACGCTACAGGAGACACGAAGTCGTAAACTACGTTTTTATTGAATTACTGCAAAACCATGCGAGCCATCTTCCTGCACCTCCACCTAAAGTAGTGGACCGACTGCAAACAAACTCTGTACACATACTGCTTACTATCAGGCGAAACAGCGCTGACATGTATTAAACAGCTACCACTCACGCTACATGAGACACGAAGTCGTAAACTACGATATTCTTGAATTACTGCAAAACCATGAGAGCCATCTTCCTGCACCTCCTCCTAAAGTAGTGGACCGACTGCAACCAAACTCGGTACACATACTGCTTACTATCAGGCGAACAACCTCTGTGATGAATTAAACACCTACCACTCACGCTACAGGAGACACGAAGTCGTAAACTACGATATTCTTGAATTACTGCAAAACCATGCGAGCCATCTTCCTGCACCTCCTCCTAAAGTAGTGGACCGACTGCAACCAAACTCGGTACACATACTGCTTACTATCACGGGAACAACCGCTGACATGTACTAAACAGCTACCACTCTCGCTACAGGAGACACGAAGTCGTAAACTACGATATTCTTGAATTACTGCAAAACCATGGGAGCCATCTTCCTGCACCTCCTCCTTAAGTAGTGGACCGACTGCAACCAAACTCGGTAATCATACTGCTTACTATCAGGCGAACAACCGCTGACATGAATTAAACACCTACCACTCACGCTACAGGAGACACGAATTCGTAAACTACGATATTCTTGAATTACTGCAAAAGCATGCGAGCCATCTTCCTGCACCTCCTCCTAAAGTAGTGGACCGACTACAACCAAACTAGGTACACATACTGCTTACTATCAGGCGAACAACCTCTGTGATGAATTAAACACCTACCACTCACGCTACAGGAGACACGAAGTCGTAAACTACGATATTCTTGAATTACTGCAAAACCATGCGAGCCATCTTCCTGCACCTCCTCCTAAAGTAGTGGACCGACTGCAACCAAACTCGGTACACATACTGCTTACTATCAGGCGAACAACCGCTGACATGTACTAAACAGCTACCACTCACGCTACAGGAGACACGAAGTCGTAAACTACGATATTCTTGAATTACTGCAAAACCATGCAAGCCATCTTCCTGCACCTCCTCCTTAAGTAGTGGCCCGACTGCAACCAAACTCGGTACACATACTGCTTACTATCAGGCGAACAACCTCTGTGATGAATTAAACACCTACCACTCACGCTACAGGAGACACGAAGTCGTAAACTACGATATTCTTGAATTACTGCAAAACCATGCGAGCCATCTTCCTGCACCTCCTCCTAAAGTAGTGGACCGACTGCAACCAAACTCGGTACACATACTGCTTACTATCAGGCGAACAACCGCTGACATGTACTAAACAGCTACCACTCACGCTACAGGAGACACGAAGTCGTAAACTACGATATTCTTGAATTACTGCAAAACCATGCGAGCCATCTTCCTGCACCTCCTCCTAAAGTAGTGGACCGACTGCAACCAAACTCGGTACACATACTGCTTACTATCAGGCGAACAACCTCTGTGATGAATTAAACACCTACCACTCACGCTACAGGAGACACGAAGTCGTAAACTACGATATTCTTGAATTACTGCAAAACCATGCGAGCCATCTTCCTGCACCTCCTCCTAAAGTAGTGGACCGACTGCAACCAAACTCGGTACACATACTGCTTACTATCAGGCGAACAACCGCTGACATGTACTAAACAGCTACCACTCACGCTACAGGAGACACGAAGTCGTAAACTACGATATTCTTGAATTACTGCAAAACCATGCGAGCCATCTTCCTGCACCTCCTCCTAAAGTAGTGGACCGACTGCAACCAAACTCGGTACACATACTGCTTACTATCAGGCGAACAACCTCTGTGATGAATTAAACACCTACCACTCACGCTACAGGAGACACGAAGTCGTAAACTACGATATTCTTGAATTACTGCAAAACAATGCGAGCCATCTTCCTGCACCTCCTCCTATAGTAGTGGACCGACTGCAACCAAACTCGGTACACATACTGCTTACTATCAGGCGAACAACCTCTGTGATGAATTAAACACCTACCACTCACGCTACAGGAGACACGAAGTCGTAAACTACGTTATTCTTGAATTACTGCACAACCATGCGAGCCATCTTCCTGCACCTCCTCCTAAAGTAGTGGACCGACTGCAACCAAACTCGGTACACATACTGCTTACTATCAGGCGAACAACCGCTGACATGTACTAAACAGCTACCACTCACGCTACAGGAGACACGAAGTCGTAAACTACGATATTCTTGAATTACTGCAAAACCATGCGAGCCATTTTCCTGCACCTCCTCCTAAAGTAGTGGACCGACTGCAACCAAACTCGGTACACATACTGCTTACTATCAGGCGAACAACCTCTGTGATGAATTAAACACCTACCACTCACGTACAGGAGACACGAAGTCGTAAACTACGTTTTTATTGAATTACTGCAAAACCATGGGAGCCATCTTCCTGCACCTCCTCCTAAAGTAGTGGACCGACTGCAACCAAACTCGGTACACATACTTCTTACTATCAGGCGAATAACCTCTGTGATGAATTAAACACCTACCACTCACGCTTCAGGAGACACGAAGTCGTAAACTACGATATTCTTGAATTACTGCAAAACCATGCGAACAATCTTCCTGCACCTCCTCCTAAAGTATTGGACCAACTGCAACCAAACTCAGTACACATACTGCTTACTATCAGGCGAACAACCTCTGTGATGAATTAAACACCTACCACTCTCGCTACAGAAGACACGAAGTCGTAAACTACGATATTCTTGAATTACTGCAAAACCATGCAAGCCATCTTCCTGCACCTCCTCCTTAAGTAGTGGACCGACTGCAACCAAACTCGGTACACATACTGATTACTATCAGGCGAACAACCGCTGACATGAATTAAACACCTACCACTCACGCTACAGGAGACACGAATTCGTAAACTACGATATTCTTGAATTACTGCAAAAGCATGCGAGCCATCTTCCTGCACCTCCTCCCAAAGTAGTGGACCGACTGCAACCAAACTCGGTACACATACTGCTTACTATCAGGCGAACAACCTCTGTGATGAATTAAACACCTACCACTCACGATACAGGAGACACGAAGTCGTAAACTACGATATTCTTGAATTACTGCAAAACCATGCGAGCCATCTTCCTGCACCTCCTCCTAAAGTATTGGACCGACTGCAACCAAACTCGGTACACATACTGCTTACTATCAGGCGAACAACCGCTGACATGTACTAAACAGCTACCACTCACGCTACAGGAGACACGAAGTCGTAAACTACGATATTCTTGAATTACTGCAAAACCATGCGAGCCATCTTCCTGCACCTCCTCCTAAAGTAGTGGACCGACTGGAACCAAACTCGGTACACATACTGCTTTCTATCAGGCGAACAACCTCTGTGATGAATTAAACACCTACCACTCACGCTACAGGAGACACGAAGTCGTAAACTACGATATTCTTGAATTACTGCAAACCATGCGAGCCATCTTCCTGCACCTCCTCCTATAGTAGTGGACCGACTGCAACCAAACTCGGTACACATACTGCTTACTATCAGGCGAACAACCACTGTGATGAATTAAACACCTACCACTCACGCTACAGGAGACACGAAGTCGTAAACTACGATATTCTTGAATTACTGCACAACCATGCGAGCCATCTTCCTGCACCTCCTCCTAAAGTAGTGGACCGACTGCAACCAAACTCGGTACACATACTGCTTACTATCAGGCGAACAACCGCTGACATGTACTATACAGCTACCACTCACGCTACAGGAGACACGAAGTCGTAAACTACGATATTCTTGAATTACTGCAAAACCATGCGAGCCATTTTCCTGCACCTCCTCCTAAAGTAGTGGACCGATTGCAACCAAACTCGGTACACATACTGCTTACTATCAGGCGAACAACCTCTGTGATGAATTAAACACCTACCACTCACGTACAGGAGACACGAAGTCGTAAACTACGTTTTTATTGAATTACTGCAAAACCATGCGAGCCATCTTCCTGCACCTCCTCCTAAAGTAGTGGACCGACTGCAACCCAACTCGGTACACATAATTCTTACTATCAGGCGAACAACCTCTGTGATGAATTAAACACCTACCACTCACGCTTCAGGAGACACGAAGTCGTAAACTACGATATTCTTGAATTACTGCAAAACCATGCGAACCATCTTCCTGCACCTCCTCCTAAAGTATTGGACCAACTGCAACCAAACTCGGTACACATACTGCTTACTATCAGGCGAACAACCTCAGTGATGAATTAAACACCTACCACTCTCGCTACAGGAGACACGAATTCGTAAACTACGATATTCTTGAATTACTGCAAAACAATGCGAGCCATCTTCGTGCACCTCCTCCTAAAGTAGTGGACCGACTGCAACCGAACTCGGTACACATACTGCTTACTATCAGGCGAACAACCTCTGTGATGAATTAAACACCTACCACTCACGCTACAGGAGACACGAAGTCGTAAACTACGTTTTTATTGAATTACTGCAAAACCATGCGAGCCATCTTCCTGCACCTCCACCTAAAGTAGTGGACCGACTGCAAACAAACTCTGTACACATACTGCTTACTATCAGGCGAAACAGCGCTGACATGTAATAAACAGCTACCACTCACGCTACATGAGACACGAAGTCGTAAACTACGATATTCTTGAATTACTGCAAAACCATGCGAGCCAT
Source organism: Locusta migratoria (assembly GCA_026315105.1). Taxonomy (NCBI): domain Eukaryota; kingdom Metazoa; phylum Arthropoda; class Insecta; order Orthoptera; family Acrididae; genus Locusta; species Locusta migratoria. Next base: position 378,482,066 of record CM048749.1, read on the forward strand.
CTTCCTGCACCTCCTCCTAAAGTAGTGGACCGACTGCAACCAAACTCGGTACACATACTGCTTACTATCACGGGAACAACCGCTGACATGTACTAAACAGCTACCACTCACGCTACAGGAGACACGAAGTCGTAAACTACGATATTCTTGAATTACTGCAAAACCATGCAAGCCATCTTCCTGCACCTCCTCCTTAAGTAGTGGACCGACTGCAACCAAACTCGGTAATCATACTGCTTACTATCAGGCGAACAACCGCTGACATGAATTAAACACCTACCACTCACGCTACAGGAGACACGAATTCGTAAACTACGATATTCTTGAATTACTGCAAAAGCATGCGAGCCATCTTCCTGCACCTCCTCCTAAAGTAGTGGACCGACTACAACCAAACTAGGTACACATACTGCTTACTATCAGGCGAACAACCTCTGTGATGAATTAAACACCTACCACTCACGCTACAGGAGACACGAAGTCGTAAACTACGATATTCTTGAATTACTGCAAAACCATGCGAGCCATCTTCCTGCACCTCCTCCTAAAGTAGTGGACCGACTGCAACCAAACTCAGTACACATACTGCTTACTATCAGGCGAACAACCGCTGACATGTACTAAACAGCTACCACTCACGCTACAGGAGACACGAAGTCGTAAACTACGATATTCTTGAATTACTGCAAAACCATGCAAGCCATCTTCCTGCACCTCCTCCTTAAGTAGTGGCCCGACTGCAACCAAACTCGGTACACATACTGTTTACTATCAGGCGAACAACCTCTGTGATGAATTAAACACCTACCACTCACGCTACAGGAGACACGAATTCGTAAACTACGATATTCTTGAATTACTGCAAAAGCATGCGAGCCATCTTCCTGCACCACCTCCTAAAGTAGTGGACCGACTGGAACCAAACTCGGTACACATACTGCTTACTATCAGGCGAACAACCTCTGTGATGAATTAAACACCTACCACTCACGCTACAGGAGACACGAAGTCGTAAACTACGATATTCTTGAATTACTGCAAAAGCATGCGAGCCATCTTCCTGCACCTCCTCCTAAAGTAGTGGACCGACTGGAACCAAACTCGGTACACATACTGCTTACTATCAGGCGAACAACCTCTGTGATGAATTAAACACCTACCACTCACGCTACAGGAGACACGAAGTCGTAAACTACGATATTCTTGAATTACTGCAAAACCATGCGAGCCATCTTCCTGCACCTCCTCCTAAAGTAGTGGACCGACTGCAACCAAACTCGGTACACATACTGCTTACTATCAGGCGAACAACCTCTGTGATGAATTAAACACCTACCACTCACGCTACAGGAGACACGAAGTCGTAAACTACGATATTCTTGAATTACTGCAAAACCATGCGAGCCATCTTCCTGCACCTCCTCCTAAAGTAGTGGACCGACTGCAACCAAACTCGGTACACATACTGCTTACTATCAGGCGAACAACCGCTGATATGTACTAAACAGCTACCACTCACGCTACAGGAGACACGAAATCGTAAACTACGATATTCTTGAATTACTCAAAACCATGCGAGCCATCATCCTGCACCTCCTCCTAAAGTAGTGGACCGACTGCAACCAAACTCGGTACACATACTGCTTACTATCAGGCGAACAACCTCTGTGATGAATTAAACACCTACCACTCACGTACAGGAGACACGAAGTCGTAAACTACGTTTTTATTGAATTACTGCAAAACCATGCGAGCCATCTTCCTGCACCTCCTCCTAAAGTAGTGGACCGACTGCAACCCAACTCGGTACACATACTTCTTACTATCAGGCGAATAACCTCTGTGATGAATTAAACACCTACCACTCACGCTTCAGGAGACACGAAGTCGTAAACTACGATATTCTTGAATTACTGCAAAACCATGCGAACCATCTTCCTGCACCTCCTCCTAAAGTATTGGACCAACTGCAACCAAACTCAGTACACATACTGCTTACTATCAGGCGAACAACCTCTGTGATGAATTAAACACCTACCACTCTCGCTACAGGAGACACGAAGTCGTAAACTACGATATTCTTGAATTACTGCAAAACCATGCAAGCCATCTTCCTGCACCTCCTCCTTAAGTAGTGGACCGACTGCAACCAAACTCGGTACACATACTGCTTACTATCAGGCGAACAACCGCTGACATGAACTAAACAGCTACCACTCACGCTACAGGAGACACGAAGTCGTAAACTACGATATTCTTGAATTACTGCAAAACCATGCGAGCCATCTTCCTGCACCTCCTCCTAAAGTAGTGGACCGACTGCAACCAAACTCGGTACACATACTGCTTACTATCAGGCGAACAACCTCTGTGATGAATTAAACACCTACCACTCACGTACAGGAGACACGAAGTCGTAAACTACGTTTTTATTGAATTACTGCAAAACCATGCGAGCCATCTTCCTGCACCTCCTCCTAAAGTAGTGGACCGACTGCAACCCAACTCGGTACACATACTTCTTACTATCAGGCGAATAACCTCTGTGATGAATTAAACACCTACCACTCACGCTTCAGGAGACACGAAGTCGTAAACTACGATATTCTTGAATTACTGCAAAACCATGCGAACCATCTTCCTGCACCTCCTCATAAGTATTGGACCAACTGCAACCAAACTCGGTACACATACTGCTTACTATCAGGCGAACAACCTCAGTGATGAATTAAACACCTACCACTCTCGCTACAGGAGACACGAATTCGTAAACTACGATATTCTTGAATTACTGCAAAACAATGCGAGCCATCTTCGTGCACCTCCTCCTAAAGTAGTGGACCGACTGCAACCGAACTCGGTACACATACTGCTTACTATCAGGCGAACAACCTCTGTGATGAATTAAACACCTACCACTCACGCTACAGGAGACACGAAGTCGTAAACTACGTTTTTATTGAATTACTGCAAAACCATGCGAGCCATCTTCCTGCACCTCCACCTAAAGTAGTGGACCGACTGCAAACAAACTCTGTACACATACTGCTTACTATCAGGCGAAACAGCGCTGACATGTATTAAACAGCTACCACTCACGCTACATGAGACACGAAGTCGTAAACTACGATATTCTTGAATTACTGCAAAAGCATGCGAGCCATCTTCCTGCACCTCCTCCTAAAGTAGTGGACCGACTACAACCAAACTAGGTACACATACTGCTTACTATCAGGCGAACAACCTCTGTGATGAATTAAACACCTACCACTCACGCTACAGGAGACACGAAGTCGTAAACTACGATATTCTTGAATTACTGCAAAACCATGCGAGCCATCTTCCTGCACCTCCTCCTAAAGTAGTGGACCGACTGCAACCAAACTCGGTACACATACTGCTTACTATCAGGCGAACAACCGCTGACATGTACTAAACAGCTACCACTCACGCTACAGGAGACACGAAGTCGTAAACTACGATATTCTTGAATTACTGCAAAACCATGCAAGCCATCTTCCTGCACCTCCTCCTTAAGTAGTGGCCCGACTGCAACCAAACTCGGTACACATACTGCTTACTATCAGGCGAACAACCTCTGTGATGAATTAAACACCTACCACTCACGCTACAGAAGACACGAATTCGTAAACTACGATATTCTTGAATTACTGCAAAAGCATGCGAGCCATCTTCCTGCACCACCTCCTAAAGTAGTGGACCGACTGGAACCAAACTCGGTACACATACTGCTTACTATCAGGCGAACAACCTCTGTGATGAATTAAACACCTACCACTCACGCTACAGGAGACACGAAGTCGTAAACTACGATATTCTTGAATTACTGCAAAAGCATGCGAGCCATCTTCCTGCACCTCCTCCTAAAGTAGTGGACCGACTGGAACCAAACTCGGTACACATACTGCTTACTATCAGGCGAACAACCTCTGTGATGAATTAAACACCTACCACTCACGCTACAGGAGACACGAAGTCGTAAACTACGATATTCTTGAATTACTGCAAAACCATGCGAGCCATCTTCCTGCACCTCCTCCTAAAGTAGTGGACCGACTGCAACCAAACTCGGTACACATACTGCTTACTATCAGGCGAACAACCTCTGTGATGAATTAAACACCTACCACTCACGCTACAGGAGACACGAAGTCGTAAACTACGATATTCTTGAATTACTGCAAAACCATGCGAGCCATCTTCCTGCACCTCCTCCTAAAGTAGTGGACCGACTGCAACCAAACTCGGTACACATACTGCTTACTATCAGGCGAACAACCGCTGATATGTACTAAACAGCTACCACTCACGCTACAGGAGACACGAAGTCGTAAACTACGATATTCTTGAATTACTGCAAAACCATGCGAGCCATCATCCTGCACCTCCTCCTAAAGTAGTGGACCGACTGCAACCAAACTCGGTACACATACTGCTTACTATCAGGCGAACAACCTCTGTGATGAATAAAACACCTACCACTCACGCTACAGGAGACACGAAGTCGTAAACTACGATATTCTTGAATTACTGCAAAACCATGCGAGCCATCTTCCTGCACCTCCTCCTAAAGTAGTGGACCGACTGCAACCAAACTCGGTACACATACTGCTTACTATCAGGCGAACAACCGCTGACATGAACTAAACAGCAACCACTCACGCTACAGGAGACACGAAGTCGTAAACTACGATATTCTTGAATTACTGCAAAACCATGCGAGCCATCTTCCTGCACCTCCTCCTAAAGTAGTGGACCGACTGCAACCCAACTCGGTACACATACTTCTTACTATCAGGCGAATAACCTCTGTGATGAATTAAACACCTACCACTCACGCTTCAGGTGACACGAAGTCGTAAACTACGATATTCTTGAATTACTGCAAAACCATGCGAACCATCTTCCTGCACCTCCTCCTAAAGTATTGGACCAACTGCAACCAAACTCAGTACACATACTGCTTACTATCAGGCGAACAACCTCTGTGATGAATTAAACACCTACCACTCTCGCTACAGGAGACACGAAGTCGTAAACTACGATATTCTTGAATTACTGCAAAACCATGCAAGCCATCTTCCTGCACCTCCTCCTTAAGTAGTGGACCGACTGCAACCAAACTCGGTACACATACTGTTTACTATCAGGCGAACAACCGCTGACATGAATTAAACACCTACCACTCACGCTACAGGAGACACGAATTCGTAAACTACGATATTCTTGAATTACTGCAAAAGCATGCGAGCCATCTTCCTACACCTCCTCCCAAAGTAGTGGACCGACTGCAACCAAACTCGGTACACATACTGCTTACTATCAGGCGAACAACCTCTGTGATGAATTAAACACCTACCACTCACGATACAGGAGACACGAAGTCGTAAACTACGATATTCTTGAATTACTGCAAAACCATGCGAGCCATCTTCCTGCACCTCCTCCTAAAGTAGTGGACCGACTGCAACCAAACTCGGTACACATACTGCTTACTATCAGGCGAACAACCTCTGTGATGAATTAAACACCTACCACTCACGCTACAGGAGACACGAAGTCGTAAACTACGATATTCTTGAATTACTGCAAAACCATGCGAGCCATCTTCCTGCACCTCCTCCTAAAGTAGTGGACCGACTGCAACCAAACTCGGTACACATACTGCTTACTATCAGGCGAACAACCTCTGTGATGAATTAAACACCTACCACTCACGCTACAGGAGACACGAAGTCGTAAACTACGATATTCTTGAATTACTGCAAAACCATGCGAGCCATCTTCCTGCACCTCCTCCTAAAGTAGTGGACCGACTGCAACCAAACTCGGTACACATACTGCTTACTATCAGGCGAACAACCGCTGATATGTACTAAACAGCTACCACTCACGCTACAGGAGACACGAAGTCGTAAACTACGATATTCTTGAATTACTGCAAAACCATGCGAGCCATCATCCTGCACCTCCTCCTAAAGTAGTGGACCGACTGCAACCAAACTCGGTACACATACTGCTTACTATCAGGCGAACAACCTCTGTGATGAATTAAACACCTACCACTCACGCTACAGGAGACACGAAGTCGTAAACTACGATATTCTTGAATTACTGCAAAACCATGCGAGCCATCTTCCTGCACCTCCTCCTAAAGTAGTGGACCGACTGCAACCAAACTCGGTACACATACTGCTTACTATCAGGCGAACAACCGCTGACATGAACTAAACAGCTACCACTCACGCTACAGGAGACACGAAGTCGTAAACTACGATATTCTTGAATTACTGCAAAACCATGCGAGCCATCTTCCTGCACCTCCTCCTAAAGTAGTGGACCGACTGCAACCAAACTCGGTACACATACTGCTTACTATCAGGCGAACAACCTCTGTGATGAATTAAACACCTACCACTCACGTACAGGAGACACGAAGTCGTAAACTACGTTTTTATTGAATTACTGCAAAACCATGCGAGCCATCTTCCTGCACCTCCTCCTAAAGTAGTGGACCGACTGCAACCCAACTCGGTACACATACTTCTTACTATCAGGCGAATAACCTCTGTGATGAATTAAACACCTACCACTCACGCTTCAGGAGACACGAAGTCGTAAACTACGATATTCTTGAATTACTGCAAAACCATGCGAACCATCTTCCTGCACCTCCTCCTAAAGTATTGGACCAACTGCAACCAAACTCAGTACACATACTGCTTACTATCAGGCGAACAACCTCTGTGATGAATTAAACACCTACCACTCTCGCTACAGGAGACACGAAGTCGTAAACTACGATATTCTTGAATTACTGCAAAACCATGCAAGCCATCTTCCTGCACCTCCTCCTTAAGTAGTGGACCGACTGCAACCAAACTCGGTACACATACTGTTTACTATCAGGCGAACAACCGCTGACATGAATTAAACACCTACCACTCACGCTACAGGAGACACGAATTCGTAAACTACGATATTCTTGAATTACTGCAAAAGCATGCGAGCCATCTTCCTGCACCTCCTCCCAAAGTAGTGGACCGACTGCAACCAAACTCGGTACACATACTGCTTACTATCAGGCGAACAACCTCTGTGATGAATTAAACACCTACCACTCACGATACAGGAGACACGAAGTCGTAAACTACGATATTCTTGAATTACTGCAAAACCATGCGAGCCATCTTCCTGCACCTCCTCCTAAAGTAGTGGACCGACTGCAACCAAACTCGGTACACATACTGTTTACTATCAGGCGAACAACCGCTGACATGAATTAAACACCTACCACTCACGCTACAGGAGACACGAATTCGTAAACTACGATATTCTTGAATTACTGCAAAAGCATGCGAGCCATCTTCCTGCACCTCCTCCCAAAGTAGTGGACTGACTGCAACCAAACTCGGTACACATACTGCTTACTATCAGGCGAACAACCTCTGTGATGAATTAAACACCTACCACTCACGATACAGGAGACACGAAGTCGTAAACTACGATATTCTTGAATTACTGCAAAACCATGCGAGCCATCTTCCTGCACCTCCTCCTAAAGTAGTGGACCGACTGCAACCAAACTCGGTACACATACTGCTTACTATCAGGCGAACAACCGCTGACATGTACTAAACAGCTACCACTCACGCTACAGGAGACACGAAGTCGTAAACTACGATATTCTTGAATTACTGCAAAACCATGCGAGCCATCTTCCTGCACCTCCTCCTAAAGTAGTGGACCGACTGCAACCAAACTCGGTACACATACTGCTTACTATCAGGCGAACAACCTCTGCGATGAATTAAACACCTACCACTCACGCTACAGGAGACACGAAGTCGTAAACTACGATATTCTTGAATTACTGCAAAACCATGCGAGCCATCTTCCTGCACCTCCTCCTATAGTAGTGGACCGACTGCAACCAAACTCGGTACACATACTGCTTACTATCAGGCGAACAACCTCTGTGATGAATTAAACACCTACCACTCACGCTACAGGAGACACGAAGTCGTGAACTACGATATTCTTGAATTACTGCACAACCATGCGAGCCATCTTCCTGCACCTCCTCCTAAAGTAGTGGACCGACTGCAACCAAACTCGGTACACATACTGCTTACCATCAGGCGAACAACCGCTGTCATGAATTAAAGACCTACCCCTCACGCTACAGGAGACACGAAGTCGAAAACTACGACATTCTTGAATTACTGCAAAACCATGGGAGCCATCTTCCTGCACCTCCTCCTAAAGTAGTGGACCGACTGCAACCAAACTCGGTACACATACTGCTTACTATCAGGAGAACAACCTCTGTGATGAATTAAACACCTACCACTCACGTACAGGAGACACGAAGTCGTAAACTACGTTTTTATTGAATTACTGCAAAACCATGCGAGCCATCTTCCTGCACCTCCTCCTAAAGTAATGGACCGACTGCAACCCAACTCGGTACACATAATTCTTACTATCAGGCGAACAACCTCTGTGATGAATTAAACACCTACCACTCACGCTACAGGAGACACGAAGTCGTATACTACGATATTCTTGAATTACTGCAAAACCATGGGAGCCATCTTCCTGCACCTCCTCCTAAAGTAGTGGACCGACTGCAACCAAACTCGGTACACATACTGCTTACTATCAGGAGAACAACCTCTGTGATGAATTAAACACCTACCACTCACGTACAGGAGACACGAAGTCGTAAACTACGTTTTTATTGAATTACTGCAAAACCATGCGAGCCATCTTCCTGCACCTCCTCCTAAAGTAATGGACCGACTGCAACCCAACTCGGTACACATAATTCTTACTATCAGGCGAACAACCTCTGTGATGAATTAAACACCTACCACTCACGCTTCAGGAGACACGAAGTCGTAAACTACGATATTCTTGAATTACTGCAAAACCATGCGAACCATCTTCCTGCACCTCCTCCTAAAGTATTGGACCAACTGCAACCAAACTCGGTACACATACTGCTTACTATCAGGCGAACAACCTCAGTGATGAATTAAACACCTACCACTCTCGCTACAGGAGACACGAATTCGTAAACTACGATATTCTTGAATTACTGCAAAACAATGCGAGCCATCTTCCTGCACCTCCTCCTAAAGTAGTGGACCGACTGCAACCGAACTCGGTACACATACTGCTTACTATCAGGCGAACAACCTCTGTGATGAATTAAACAGCTACCACTCACGCTACAGGAGACACGAATTCGTAAACTATGATATTCTTGAATTACTGCAAAACCATGCGAGCCATCTTCCTGCACCTCCTCCTAAAGTAGTGGACCGACTGCAACCAAACTCGGTACACATACTGCTTACTATCAGGCGAACTACCGCTGACATGTACTAAACAGCTACCACTCACGCTACAGGAGACACGAAGTCGTAAACTACGATATTCTTGAATTACTGCAAAACCATGCGAGCCATCTTCCTGCACCTCCTCCTAAAGTAGTGGACCGACTGCAACCAAACTCGGTACACATACTGCTTACTATCAGGCGAACAACCTCTGTGATGAATTAAACACCTACCACTCACGCTACAGGAGACACGAAGTCGTAAACTACGATATTCTTGAATTACTGCAAAACAATGCGAGCCATCTTCCTGCACCTCCTCCTATAGTAGTGGACCGACTGCAACCAAACTCGGTACACATACTGCTTACTATCAGGCGAACAACCTCTGTGATGAATTAAACACCTACCACTCACGCTACAGGAGACACGAAGTCGTAAACTACGATATTCTTGAATTACTGCAAAACCATGCGAGCCATCTTCCTGCACCTCCTCCTAAAGTAGTGGACCGACTGCAACCAAACTCGGTACACATACTGCTTACTATCAGGCGAAAAACCTCTGTGATGAATTAAACACCTACCACTCACGCTACAGGAGACACGAAGTCGTAAACTACGATATTCTTGAATTACTGCGAAACCATGCGAGCCATCTTCCTGCACCTCCTCCTAAAGTAGTGGACCGACTGCAACCAAACTCGGTACACATACTGCTTACTATCAGGCGAACCACTTCTGTGATGAATTAAACACCTACCACTCACGCTACAGGAGACACGAAGTCGTAAACTACGATATTCTTGAATTACTGCGAAACCATGCGAGCCATCTTCCTGCACCTCCTCCTAAAGTAGTGGACCGACTGCAACCAAACTCGGTACACATACTGCTTACTATCAGGCGAACAACCTCTGTGATGAATTAAACACCTACCACTCACGCTACAGGAGACACGAAGTCGTAAACTACGATAACTTGAATTACTGCAAAATTTTGCGAGCAATCTTCCTGCACCTCCTCCTAAAGTATTGGACCAACTGCAACCAAACTCGGTACACATACTGCTTACTATCAGGCGAACAACCTCTGTGATGATTTAAACAGCTACCACTCACGCTACAGGAGACACGAAGTCGTAAACTACGATATTCTTAAATTACTGCAAAACCATGCGAGCCATCTTCCTGCACCTCCTCCTAAAGTAGTGGACCGACTGCAACCAAACTCGGTACACATACTGCTTACTATCAGGCGAACAACCGCTGTCATGAATTAAACACCTACCACTCACGCTACAGGAGACACGAAGTCGTAAACTATGATATTCTTGAATTACTGCAAAACCATGCGAGCAATCTTCCTGCACCTCCTCCTAAAGTAATGGACCGACTGCAACCAAACTCGGTACACATACTGCTTACTATCAGGCGAACTACCGCTGACATGTACTAAACAGCTACCACTCACGCTACAGGAGACACGAAGTCGTAAACTACGATATTCTTGAATTACTGCAAAACCATTGGAGCCATCTTCCTGCACCTCCTCCTGAAGTAGTGGACCGACTGCAACCAAATTCGGTACACATACTGCTTACTATCATGCGAACAACCTCTGTGATGAATTAAACACCTACCACTCACGCTACAGGAGACACGAAGTCGTAAACTACGATATTCTTGAATTACAGCAAAACCATGCGAGCCATCTTCCTGCACCTCCTCCTAAAGTAGTGGACCGACTGCAACCAAACTCGGTACACATACTGCTTACTATCAGGCGAACAACCGCTGTCATGTACTAAACAGCTACCACTCACGCTACAGGAGACACGAAGTCGTAAACTACGATATTCTTGAATTACTGCAAAACTATGGGAGCCATCTTCCTGCACCTCCTCCTGAAGTAGTGGACCGACTGCAACCAAACTCGGTACACATACTGCTTACTATCATGCGAACAACCTCTGTGATGAAGTAAACACCTACCACTCACGCTACAGGAGACACGAAGTCGTAAACTACGATATTCTTGAATTACTGCAAAACCTTGCGAGCCATCTTCCTGCACCTCCTCCTAAAGTATTGGACCAACTGCAACCCAACTCGGTACACATACTGCTTACTATCAGGCGAACAACCTCTGTGATGAATTAAACACCTACCACTCACGTACAGGAGACACGAAGTCGTAAACTACGTTTTTATTGAAATACTGCAAAACCATTCGAGCCATCTTCCTGCACCTCCTCCTAAAGTTGTGGACCGACTGCAACCCAACTCGGTACACATACTGCTTACTATCAGGCGAACAACCTCTGTGATGAATTAAACACCTACCACTCACGCTACAGGAGACACGAAGTCGTAAACTACGATATTCTTGAATTACTGCAAAACCATGCTAACCATCTTCCTGCACCTCCTCCTAAAGTATTGGACCAACTGCAACCAAATTCGATACACATACTGCTTACTATCAGGCGAACAACCTCTGTGATGAATTAAACACCTACCACTCTCGCTACAGGAGACACGAAGTCGTAAACTACGATATTCTTGAATTACTGCAAAACCATGCGAGCCATCTTCCTGCACCTCCTCCTAAAGTAGTGGACCGACTGCAACCAAACTCGGTACACATACTGCTTACTATCAGGCGAACAACCGCTGACATTTACTAAACGGCTACCACTCACGCTACAGGAGACACGAAGTCGTAAACTACGATATTCTTGAATTACTGCAAAACCATGCGAGCCATCTTCCTGCACCTCCTCCTAAAGTAGTGGACCGACTGCAACCAAACTCGGTACACATACTGCTTACTATCGGGCGAACAACCTCTGTGATGAATTAAACACCTACCACTCGCACTACAGGAGACACGAAGTCGTAAACTACGATATTCTTGAATTACTGCAAAACCATGAGAGCCATCTTACTGCACCTCCTCCTATAGTAGTGGACCGACTGCAACCAAACTCGGTACACATACTGCTTACTATCAGGCGAACAACCTCTGTGATGAATTAAACACCTACCACTCACGCTACAGGAGACACGAAGTCGTAAACTACGATATTCTTGAATTACTGCACAACCATGCGAGTCATCTTCCTGCACCTCCTCCTAAAGTAGTGGACCGACTGCAACCAAACTCGGTACACATACTGCTTACTATCAGGCGAACAACCGCTGACATGTACTAAACAGCTACCACTCACGCTACAGGAGACACGAAGTCGTAAACTACGATATTCTTGAATTACTGCAAAACCATGCGAGCCATTTTCCTGCACCTCCTCCTAAAGTAGTGGACCGACTGCAACCAAACTCGGTACACATACTGCTTACTATCAGGCGAACAACCTCTGTGATGAATTAAACACCTACCACTCACGTACAGGAGAAACGAAGTCGTAAACTACGTTTTTATTGAATTACTGCAAAACCATGCGAACCATCTTCCTGCACCTCCTCCTAAAGTAGTGGACCGACTGCAACCCAACTCGGTACACATACTGCTTACTATCAGGCGAACAACCTCTGTGATGAATTAAACACCTACCACTCACGCTACAGGAGACACGAAGTCGTAAACTACGATATTCTTGAATTACTGCACAACCATGCGAGCCATCTTCCTGCACCTCCTCCTAAAGTAGTGGACCGACTGCAACCAAACTCGGGACACATACTGCTTACTATCAGGCGAACAACCTCTGTGATGAATTAAACACCTACCACTCACGCTACAGGAGACACGAAGTCGTAAACTACGATATTCTTGAATTACTGCACAACCATGCGAGCCATCTTCCAGCACCTCCTCCTAAAGTAGTGGACCGACTGCAACCAAACTCGGTACACATACTGCTTACTATCAGGCGAAAAACCTCTGTGATGAATTATACACCTACCACTCACGCTACAGGAGACACGAAGTCGTAAACTACGATATTCTTGAATTACTGCTAAACCATGCGAGCCATCTTCCTGCACCTCCTCCTAAAGTAGTGGACCGACTGCAACCAAACTTGGTACACATACTGCTTACTATCAGGCGAACAACCTCTGTGATGAATTAAACACCTACCACTCACGCTACAGGAGACACGAAGTCGTACACTACGATATTCTTGAATTAATGCAAAACCATGCGAGCCATCTTCCTGCACCTCCTCCTAAAGTAGTCGACCGACTGAAACCAAACTCGGTACACATACTGCTTACTATCAGGCGAACAACCTCTGTGATGAATTAAACACCTACCACTCACGCTACAAGAGACACGAAGTCGTAAACTACGATATTCTTGAATTACTGCAAAACTATGCGAGCAATCTTCCTGCACCTCCTCCTCAAGTATTGGACCAACTGCAACCAAACTCGGTACACATACTGCTTACTATCAGGCGAACAACCTCTGTGATGAATTAAACAGCTACCACTCACGCTACAGGAGACACGAAGTCGTAAACTACAATATTCTTGAAGTACTGCAAAACCATGCGAGCCATCTTCCTGCACCTCCTCCTAAAGTAGTGGACCGACTGCAACCAAACTCGCTACACATACTGCTTACTATCAGGCGAACAACACTGACATGAATTAAACAACTACCACTCACGCTACAGGAGACACGAAATCGTGAACTACGATATTCTTGAATTACTGCAAAACATTGCGAGCCATCTTCGTGGACCTCCTCCTAAAGTAGTGGACCGACTGCAACCAAACTCGGTACACATACTGCTTACTACCAGGCGAACAACCGCTGACATGAATTAAACACCTACCACTCACGCTACAAGAGACACGAAGTCGTAAACTACGATATTCTTGAATTACTGCAAAACCATGCGAGCAATCTTCCAGCACCTCCTCCTAAAGTAGTGGACCGACTGCAACCTAACTCGGTACACATACTGCTTCCTATCAGGCGAACAACCTCTGTGATGAATTAAACACCTACCACTCACGCTACAGGAGACACGAAGTCGTAAACTACGATATTCTTGAATTACTGCAAAACCATGCGAGCCATCTTCCTGCACCTCCTCCTAAAGTAGTGGACCGACTGCAACCAAACTCGGTACACATACTGCTTACTATCAGGCGAAAAACCTCTGTGATGAATTAAACACCTACTACTCACGCCACAGGAGACACGAAGTCGTAAACTACGATACTCTTGAATTACTGCTAAACCATGCGAGCCATCTTCCTGCACCTCCTCCTAAAGTAGAGGACCGACTGCAACCAAACTCGGTACATATACTGCTTACTATCAGGCGAACAACCGCTGACATGTACTAAACAGCTACCACTCACGCTACAGGAGACACGAAGTCGTAAACTACGATATTCTTGAATTACTGCAAAACCATGCGAGCCATCTTACTGCACCTCCTCCTAAAGTAGTGGACCGACTGAAACCAAACTCGGTACACATACTGCTTACTATCAGTCGAACAACCTCTGTGATGAATTAAACACCTACCACTCACGCTACAGGAGACACGAAGTCGTAAACTACGATATTCTTGAATTACTGCAAAACCATGCGAGCAATCTTCTGCACCTCCTCCTAAAGTATTGGACCAAATGCAACCAAACTCGGTACACATACTGCTTACAATCAGGCGAACAACCTCTGTGATGAATTAAACACCTACCACTCACGCTACAGGAGACACGAAGTCGTAAACTACGATATTCTTGAATTACTGCAAAACCATGCGAGCCAGCTTCCTGCACCTCCTCCTAAAGTAGTGGACCGACTGCAACCAAACTCGGTACACATACTGCTTACTATCAGGCGAACAACCGCTGTCATGAATTAAACACCTACCACTCACGCTACAGGAGACACGAAGTCGTAAACTACGATATTCTTGAATTACTGCAAAACCATGCGAGCAATCTTCCTGCACCTCCTCCTAAAGTAGTGGACCGACTGCAACCAAACTCGGTACACATACTGCTTACTATCAGGCGAACAACCGCTGACATGTACTAAACAGCAACCACTCACGCTACAGGAGACAAGAAGTCGTAAACTACGATATTCTTGAATTACTGCAAAACCATGCGAGCCATCTTCCTGCACCTCCTCCTATAGTAGTGGACCGACTGCAACCAAACTCGGTACACATACTGCTTACTATCAGGCGAACAACCTCTGTGATGAATTAAACACCTACCACTCACGCTACAGGAGACACGAAGTCGTAAACTACGATATTCTTGAATTACTGCAAAACCATGCGAGCCATCTTCCAGCATCTCCTCCTAAAGTAGTGGACCGACTGCAACCAAACTCGGTACACATACTGCTTACTATCAGGCGAAAAACCTCTGTGATGAATTAAATACCTACCACTCACGCCACAGGAGACACGAAGTCGTAAACTACTATACTCTTGAATTACTGCTAAACCATGCGAGCCATCTTCCTGCACCTCCTCCTAAAGTAGTGGACCGACTGCAACCAAACTCGGTACATATACTGCTTACTATCAGGCGAACAACCGCTGACATGTACTAAACAGCTACCACTCACGCTACAGGAGACACGAAGTCGTAAACTACGATATTCTTGAATTACTGCAAAACCATGCGAGCCATCTTCCTGCACCTCCTCCTAAAGTAGTGGACCGACTGAAACCAAACTCGGTACACATACTGCTTACTATCAGGCGAACAACCTCTGTGATGAATAAAACACCTACCACACACGCTACAGGAGACACGAAGTCGTAAACTACGATATTCTTGAAATACTGCAAAACCATGCGAGCAATCTTCCTGCACCTCCTCCTAAAGTATTGGACCAACTGCAACCAAACTCAATACACATACTGCTTACAATCAGGCGAACAACCTCTGTGATGAATTAAACACCTACCACTCACGCTACAGGAGACACGAAGTCGTAAACTACGATATTCTTGAATTACTGCAAAACCATGCGAGCCAGCTTCCTGCACCTCCTCCTAAAGTAGTGGACCGACTGCAACCAAACTCGGTACACATGCTGCTTACTATCAGGCGAACAACCGCTGTCATGAATTAAACACCTACCACTCACGCTACAGGAGACACGAAGTCGTAAACTACGATATTCTTGAATTACTGCAAAACCATGCGAGCAATCTTCCTGCACCTCCTCCTAAAGTAGTGGACCGACTGCAACCAAACTCGGTACACATACTGCTTACTATCAGGCGAACAACCGCTGACATGTACTAAACAGCTACCACTCCCGCTACAGGAGACACGAAGTCGTAAACTACGATATTCTTGAATTACTGCAAAACCATGCGAGCCATCTTCCTGCACCTCCTCCTAAAGTAGTGGACCGACTGCAACCAAACTCGGCACACATTCTGCTTACTATCAGGCGAACAACCTCTGTGATGAATTAAACACCTACCACTCACGCTACAGGAGACACGAAGTCGTAAACTACGATATTCTTGAATTACTGCAAAACAATGCGAGCCATCTTCCTGCACCTCCTCCTATAGTAGTGGACCGACTGCAACCAAACTCGGTACACATACTGCTTACTATCAGGCGAACAACCTCTGTGATGAATTAAACACCTACCACTCACGCTACAGGAGACACGAAGTCGTAAACTACGATATTCTTGAATTACTGCAAAACCATGCGAGCCATCTTCCTGCACCTCCTCCTAAAGTAGTGGACCGACTGCAACCAAACTCGGTACACATACTGCTTACTATCAGGCGAAAAACCTCTGTGATGAATTAAACACCTACCACTCACGCTACAGGAGACACGAAGTCGTAAACTACGATATTCTTGAATTACTGCGAAACCATGCGAGCCATCTTCCTGCACCTCCTCCTAAAGTAGTGGACCGACTGCAACCAAACTCGGTACACATACTGCTTACTATCAGGCGAACAACTTCTGTGATGAATTAAACACCTACCACTCACGCTACAGGAGACACGAAGTCGTAAACTACGATATTCTTGAATTACTGCGAAACCATGCGAGCCATCTTCCTGCACCTCCTCCTAAAGTAGTGGACCGACTGCAACCAAACTCGGTACACATACTGCTTACTATCAGGCGAACAACCTCTGTGATGAATTAAACACCTACCACTCACGCTACAGGAGACACGAAGTCGTAAACTACGATAACTTGAATTACTGCAAAATTTTGCGAGCAATCTTCCTGCACCTCCTCCTAAAGTATTGGACCAACTGCAACCAAACTCGGTACACATACTGCTTACTATCAGGCGAACAACCTCTGTGATGATTTAAACAGCTACCACTCACGCTACAGGAGACACGAAGTCGTAAACTACGATATTCTTAAATTACTGCAAAACCATGCGAGCCATCTTCCTGCACCTCCTCCTAAAGTAGTGGACCGACTGCAACCAAACTCGGTACACATACTGCTTACTATCAGGCGAACAACCGCTGTCATGAATTAAACACCTACCACTCACGCTACAGGAGACACGAAGTCGTAAACTATGATATTCTTGAATTACTGCAAAACCATGCGAGCAATCTTCCTGCACCTCCTCCTAAAGTAATGGACCGACTGCAACCAAACTCGGTACACATACTGCTTACTATCAGGCGAACTACCGCTGACATGTACTAAACAGCTACCACTCACGCTACAGGAGACACGAAGTCGTAAACTACGATATTCTTGAATTACTGCAAAACCATTGGAGCCATCTTCCTGCACCTCCTCCTGAAGTAGTGGACCGACTGCAACCAAATTCGGTACACATACTGCTTACTATCATGCGAACAACCTCTGTGATGAATTAAACACCTACCACTCACGCTACAGGAGACACGAAGTCGTAAACTACGATATTCTTGAATTACAGCAAAACCATGCGAGCCATCTTCCTGCACCTCCTCCTAAAGTAGTGGACCGACTGCAACCAAACTCGGTACACATACTGCTTACTATCAGGCGAACAACCGCTGTCATGTACTAAACAGCTACCACTCACGCTACAGGAGACACGAAGTCGTAAACTACGATATTCTTGAATTACTGCAAAACTATGGGAGCCATCTTCCTGCACCTCCTCCTGAAGTAGTGGACCGACTGCAACCAAACTCGGTACACATACTGCTTACTATCATGCGAACAACCTCTGTGATGAAGTAAACACCTACCACTCACGCTACAGGAGACACGAAGTCGTAAACTACGATATTCTTGAATTACTGCAAAACCTTGCGAGCCATCTTCCTGCACCTCCTCCTAAAGTATTGGACCAACTGCAACCCAACTCGGTACACATACTGCTTACTATCAGGCGAACAACCTCTGTGATGAATTAAACACCTACCACTCACGTACAGGAGACACGAAGTCGTAAACTACGTTTTTATTGAAATACTGCAAAACCATTCGAGCCATCTTCCTGCACCTCCTCCTAAAGTTGTGGACCGACTGCAACCCAACTCGGTACACATACTGCTTACTATCAGGCGAACAACCTCTGTGATGAATTAACCACCTACCACTCACGCTACAGGAGACACGAAGTCGTAAACTACGATATTCTTGAATTACTGCAAAAACATGCGAACCATCTTCCTGCACCTCCTCCTAAAGTATTGGACCAACTGCAACCAAATTCGATACACATACTGCTTACTATCAGGCGAACAACCTCTGTGATGAATTAAACACCTACCACTCTCGCTACAGGAGACACGAAGTCGTAAACTACGATATTCTTGAATTACTGCAAAACCATGCGAGCCATCTTCCTGCACCTCCTCCTAAAGTAGTGGACCGACTGCAACCAAACTCGGTACACATACTGCTTACTATCAGGCGAACAACCGCTGACATTTACTAAACGGCTACCACTCACGCTACAGGAGACACGAAGTCGTAAACTACGATATTCTTGAATTACTGCAAAACCATGCGAGCCATCTTCCTGCACCTCCTCCTAAAGTAGTGGACCGACTGCAACCAAACTCGGTACACATACTGCTTACTATCGGGCGAACAACCTCTGTGATGAATTAAACACCTACCACTCGCACTACAGGAGACACGAAGTCGTAAACTACGATATTCTTGAATTACTGCAAAACCATGAGAGCCATCTTACTGCACCTCCTCCTATAGTAGTGGACCGACTGCAACCAAACTCGGTACACATACTGCTTACTATCAGGCGAACAACCTCTGTGATGAATTAAACACCTACCACTCACGCTACAGGAGACACGAAGTCGTAAACTACGATATTCTTGAATTACTGCACAACCATGCGAGTCATCTTCCTGCACCTCCTCCTAAAGTAGTGGACCGACTGCAACCAAACTCGGTACACATACTGCTTACTATCAGGCGAACAACCGCTGACATGTACTAAACAGCTACCACTCACGCTACAGGAGACACGAAGTCGTAAACTACGATATTCTTGAATTACTGCAAAACCATGCGAGCCATTTTCCTGCACCTCCTCCTAAAGTAGTGGACCGACTGCAACCAAACTCGGTACACATACTGCTTACTATCAGGCGAACAACCTCTGTGATGAATTAAACACCTACCACTCACGTACAGGAGAAACGAAGTCGTAAACTACGTTTTTATTGAATTACTGCAAAACCATGCGAACCATCTTCCTGCACCTCCTCCTAAAGTAGTGGACCGACTGCAACCCAACTCGGTACACATACTGCTTACTATCAGGCGAACAACCTCTGTGATGAATTAAACACCTACCACTCACGCTACAGGAGACACGAAGTCGTAAACTACGATATTCTTGAATTACTGCACAACCATGCGAGCCATCTTCCTGCACCTCCTCCTAAAGTAGTGGACCGACTGCAACCAAACTCGGGACACATACTGCTTACTATCAGGCGAACAACCTCTGTGATGAATTAAACACCTACCACTCACGCTACAGGAGACACGAAGTCGTAAACTACGATATTCTTGAATTACTGCACAACCATGCGAGCCATCTTCCAGCACCTCCTCCTAAAGTAGTGGACCGACTGCAACCAAACTCGGTACACATACTGCTTACTATCAGGCGAAAAACCTCTGTGATGAATTAAACACCTACCACTCACGCTACAGGAGACACGAAGTCGTAAACTACGATATTCTTGAATTACTGCTAAACCATGCGAGCCATCTTCCTGCACCTCCTCCTAAAGTAGTGGACCGACTGCAACCAAACTTGGTACACATACTGCTTACTATCAGGCGAACAACCTCTGTGATGAATTAAACACCTACCACTCACGCTACAGGAGACACGAAGTCGTACACTACGATATTCTTGAATTAATGCAAAACCATGCGAGCCATCTTCCTGCACCTCCTCCTAAAGTAGTCGACCGACTGAAACCAAACTCGGTACACATACTGCTTACTATCAGGCGAACAACCTCTGTGATGAATTAAACACCTACCACTCACGCTACAAGAGACACGAAGTCGTAAACTACGATATTCTTGAATTACTGCAAAACTATGCGAGCAATCTTCCTGCACCTCCTCCTAAAGTATTGGACCAACTGCAACCAAACTCGGTACACATACTGCTTACTATCAGGCGAACAACCTCTGTGATGAATTAAACAGCTACCACTCACGCTACAGGAGACACGAAGTCGTAAACTACAATATTCTTGAAGTACTGCAAAACCATGCGAGCCATCTTCCTGCACCTCCTCCTAAAGTAGTGGACCGACTGCAACCAAACTCGCTACACATACTGCTTACTATCAGGCGAACAACACTGACATGAATTAAACAACTACCACTCACGCTACAGGAGACACGAAATCGTGAACTACGATATTCTTGAATTACTGCAAAACATTGCGAGCCATCTTCGTGGACCTCCTCCTAAAGTAGTGGACCGACTGCAACCAAACTCGGTACACATACTGCTTACTACCAGGCGAACAACCGCTGACATGAATTAAACACCTACCACTCACGCTACAAGAGACACGAAGTCGTAAACTACGATATTCTTGAATTACTGCAAAACCATGCGAGCAATCTTCCAGCACCTCCTCCTAAAGTAGTGGACCGACTGCAACCTAACTCGGTACACATACTGCTTCCTATCAGGCGAACAACCTCTGTGATGAATTAAACACCTACCACTCACGCTACAGGAGACACGAAGTCGTAAACTACGATATTCTTGAATTACTGCAAAACCATGCGAGCCATCTTCCTGCACCTCCTCCTAAAGTAGTGGACCGACTGCAACCAAACTCGGTACACATACTGCTTACTATCAGGCGAAAAACCTCTGTGATGAATTAAACACCTACTACTCACGCCACAGGAGACACGAAGTCGTAAACTACGATACTCTTGAATTACTGCTAAACCATGCGAGCCATCTTCCTGCACCTCCTCCTAAAGTAGTGGACCGACTGCAACCAAACTCGGTACATATACTGCTTACTATCAGGCGAACAACCGCTGACATGTACTAAACAGCTACCACTCACGCTACAGGAGACACGAAGTCGTAAACTACGATATTCTTGAATTACTGCAAAACCATGCGAGCCATCTTACTGCACCTCCTCCTAAAGTAGTGGACCGACTGAAACCAAACTCGGTACACATACTGCTTACTATCAGGCGAACAACCTCTGTGATGAATTAAACACCTACCACTCACGCTACAGGAGACACGAAGTCGTAAACTACGATATTCTTGAATTACTGCAAAACCATGCGAGCAATCTTCTGCACCTCCTCCTAAAGTATTGGACCAAATGCAACCAAACTCGGTACACATACTGCTTACAATCAGGCGAACAACCTCTGTGATGAATTAAACACCTACCACTCACGCTACAGGAGACACGAAGTCGTAAACTACGATATTCTTGAATTACTGCAAAACCATGCGAGCCAGCTTCCTGCACCTCCTCCTAAAGTAGTGGACCGACTGCAACCAAACTCGGTACACATACTGCTTACTATCAGGCGAACAACCGCTGTCATGAATTAAACACCTACCACTCACGCTACAGGAGACACGAAGTCGTAAACTACGATATTCTTGAATTACTGCAAAACCATGCGAGCAATCTTCCTGCACCTCCTCCTAAAGTAGTGGACCGACTGCAACCAAACTCGGTACACATACTGCTTACTATCAGGCGAACAACCGCTGACATGTACTAAACAGCAACCACTCACGCTACAGGAGACAAGAAGTCGTAAACTACGATATTCTTGAATTACTGCAAAACCATGCGAGCCATCTTCCTGCACCTCCTCCTATAGTAGTGGACCGACTGCAACCAAACTCGGTACACATACTGCTTACTATCAGGCGAACAACCTCTGTGATGAATTAAACACCTACCACTCACGCTACAGGAGACACGAAGTCGTAAACTACGATATTCTTGAATTACTGCAAAACCATGCGAGCCATCTTCCTGCATCTCCTCCTAAAGTAGTGGACCGACTGCAACCAAACTCGGTACACATACTGCTTACTATCAGGCGAAAAACCTCTGTGATGAATTAAATACCTACCACTCACGCCACAGGAGACACGAAGTCGTAAACTACGATACTCTTGAATTACTGCTAAACCATGCGCGCCATCTTCCTGCACCTCCTCCTAAAGTAGTGGACCGACTGCAACCAAACTCGGTACATATACTGCTTACTATCAGGCGAACAACCGCTGACATGTACTAAACAGCTACCACTCACGCTACAGGAGACACGAAGTCGTAAACTACGATATTCTTGAATTACTGCAAAACCATGCGAGCCATCTTCCTGCACCTCCTCCTAAAGTAGTGGACCGACTGAAACCAAACTCGGTACACATACTGCTTACTATCAGGCGAACAACCTCTGTGATGAATTAAACACCTACCACACACGCTACAGGAGACACGAAGTCGTAAACTACGATATTCTTGAAATACTGCAAAACCATGCGAGCAATCTTCCTGCACCTCCTCCTAAAGTATTGGACCAACTGCAACCAAACTCAATACACATACTGCTTACAATCAGGCGAACAACCTCTGTGATGAATTAAACACCTACCACTCACGCTACAGGAGACACGAAGTCGTAAACTACGATATTCTTGAATTACTGCAAAACCATGCGAGCCAGCTTCCTGCACCTCCTCCTAAAGTAGTGGACCGACTGCAACCAAACTCGGTACACATGCTGCTTACTATCAGGCGAACAACCGCTGTCATGAATTAAACACCTACCACTCACGCTACAGGAGACACGAAGTCGTAAACTACGATATTCTTGAATTACTGCAAAACCATGCGAGCAATCTTCCTGCACCTCCTCCTAAAGTAGTGGACCGACTGCAACCAAACTCGGTACACATACTGCTTACTATCAGGCGAACAACCGCTGACATGTACTAAACAGCTACCACTCCCGCTACAGGAGACACGAAGTCGTAAACTACGATATTCTTGAATTACTGCAAAACCATGCGAGCCATCTTCCTGCACCTCCTCCTAAAGTAGTGGACCGACTGCAACCAAACTCGGCACACATTCTGCTTACTATCAGGCGAACAACCTCTGTGATGAATTAAACACCTACCACTCACGCTACAGGAGACACGAAGTCGTAATCTACGATATTCTTGAATTACTGCAAAACCATGCGAGCCATCGTCCTGCACCTCCTCCTAAAGTATTGGACCGACTGCAACTAAACTCTGTACACATACTGCTTACTATCAGGCGAACAACCGCTGACATGTACTAAACAGCTACCACTCACGCTACAGGAGACACGAAGTCGTAAACTACGATATTCTTGAATTACTGCAAAACCATGGGAGCCATCTTCCTGCACCTCCTCCTGAAGTAGTGGACCGACTGCAACCAAACTCGGGACACATACTGCTTACTATCAGGCGAACAACCTCTGTGATGAATTAAACACCTACCACTCACGCTACAGGAGACACGAAGTCGTAAACTACGATATTCTTGAATTACAGCAAAACCATGCGAGCCATCTTCCTGCACCTCCTCCTAAAGTAGTGGACCGACTGCAACCAAACTCGGTACACATACTGCTTACTATCAGGCGAACAACCGCTGACATGAATTAAACACCTACCACTCACGCTACAGGAGACACGAAGTCGTAAACTACGATATTCTTGAATTACTGCAAAACCATGCGAGCCATCTTCCTGCACCTCCTCCTAAAGTAGTGGACCGACTGCAACCAAACTCTGTACACATACTGCTCACTATCAGGCGAAACACCGCTGACATGTACCAAACAGCTACCACTCACGCTACAGGAGACACGAAGTCGTAAACTACGATATTTTTGAATTACTGCAAAACCATGCGAGCCATCTTCCTGCACCTCCTCCTAAAGTAGTGGACCGACTGCAACCAAACTCGGTACACATACTGCTTCCTATCAGGCGAACAACCTCTGTGATGAATTAAACACCTACCACTCACGCTACAGGAGACACGAAGTCGTAAACTACGTTTTTATTGAATTACTGCAAAACCATGCGAGCCGTCTTCCTGCACCTCCTCCTAAAGTAGTGGACCGACTGCAACCAAACTCTGTACACATACTGCTTACTAACAGGCGAAACACCGCTGACATGTACCAAACAGCTACCACTCACGCTACAGGAGACACGAAGTCGTAAACTACGATATTTTTGAATTACTGCAAAACCATGCGAGCTATCTTCCTGCACCTCCTCCTAAAGTAGTGGACCGACTGCAACCAAACTCGGTACACATACTGCTTACTATCAGGCGAACAACCTCTGTGATGAATTAAACACCTACCACTCACGCTACAGGAGACACGAAGTCGTAAACTACGATATTCTTGAATTACTGCAAAACCATGCGAGCCATCTTCCTGCACCTCCTCCTAAAGTATTGGACCAACTGCAACCAAACTCGGTACACATACTGCTTACTATCAGGCGAACAACCTCTGTGATGAATTAAAAACCTACCACTCACGCTACAGGAGACACGAAGTCGTAAACTACTATATTCTTGAATTACTGCAAAACCATGCGAGCCATCTTCCTGCACCTCCTCCTAAAGTAGAGGACCGACTGCAACCAAACTCGGTACACATACTGCTTACTATCAGGCGAACAACCTCTGTGATGAATTAAACACCTACCACTCACGCTACAGGAGACACGAAGTCGTAACCTACGATATTCTTGAATTACTGCAAAACCATGCGAGCCATCTTCCTGCACCTCCTCCTAAAGTAGTGGACCGACTGCTACCAAACTCGGTACACATACTGCTTACTATCAGGCGAACAACCGCTACATGTACTAAACAGCTACCACTCACGCTACAGGAGACACGAAGTCGTAAACTACGATATTCTTGAATTACTGCAAAACCATGCGAGCCTTCTTCCTGCACCTCCTCCTAAAGTAGTGGACCGACTGCAACCAAACTAGGTACACATACTGCTTACTATCAGGCGAACAACCGCTGACATGAATTAAACACCTACCACTCACGCTACAGGAGACACGAAGTCGTAAACTACGATATT
This sequence comes from Locusta migratoria, assembly GCA_026315105.1. NCBI lineage: Eukaryota > Metazoa > Arthropoda > Insecta > Orthoptera > Acrididae > Locusta > Locusta migratoria. Next base: position 378,508,066 of record CM048749.1, read on the forward strand.
CTTGAATTACTGCTAAACCATGCGAGCCATCTTCCTGCACCTCCTCCTAAAGTAGTGGACCGACTGCTACCAAACTCGGTACACATACTGCTTACTATTAGGCGAACAACCTCTGTGATGAATTAAACACCTACCACCCACGCTACAGGAGACACGAAGTCGTAAACTACGATATTCTTCAATTACTGCAAAACCATGCGAGCCATCTTCCTGCACCTCCTCCTAAAGTAGTGGACCGACTGCAACCAAACTCGGTACACATACTGCTTACTATCAGGCGAACAACCGCTGACATGTACTAAACAGCTACCACTCACGCTACAGGAGACACGAAGTCGTAAACTACGATATTCTTGAATTACTGCAAAACCATGCGAGCCATCTTCCTGCACCTCCTCCTAAAGTAGTGGACCGACTGCAACCAAACTCAGTACACATACTGCTTACTATCAGGCGAACAACCGCTGACATGAATTAAACACCTACCACTCACGCTACAGGAGACACGAAGTCGTAAACTACGATATTCTTGAATTACTGCAAAACCATGCGAGCAATCTTCCTGCACCTCCTCCTAAAGTATTGGACCGACTGCAACCAAACTCGGTACACATACTGCTTACTATCAGGCGAACAACCTCTGTGATGAATTAAACACCTACCACTCACGCTACAAGAGACACGAAGTCGTAAACTACGTTTTTATTGAATTACTGCAAAACCATGCGAGCCATCTTCCTGCACCTCCTCCTAAAGTAGTGCACCGACTGCAACCAAACTCTGTACACATACTGCTTACTATCAGGCGAACAACCGCTGTCATGAATTAAACATCTACCACTCACGCTACAGGAGACACGAAGTCGTAAACTACGATATTCTTGAATTACTGCTAAACCATGCGAGGCATCTTCCTGAACCTCCTCCTAAAGTAGTGGACCGACTGCAACCAATCTCGGTACACATACTGCTTACTATCAGGCGAACAACCTCTGTGATGAATTAAACACCTACCACTCACGCTACAGGAGACACGAAGTCGTAAACTACGATATTCTTGAATTACTGCTAAACCATGCGAGCCATCTTCCTGCACCTCCTCCTAAAGTAGTGGACCGACTGCAACCAAACTCGGTACACATACTGCTTACTATCAGGCGAACAACCGCTGACATGTACTAAACAGCTACTACTCACACTACAGGACACACGAAGTCGTAAACTACGATATTCTTGAATTACTGCAAAACCATGCGAGCCATCTTCCTGTATCTCCTCCTAAAGTAGTGGTCCGACTGCAACCAAACTCGGTACACATACTGCTTACTATCAGGCGAACAACCTCTGTGATGAATTAAACACCTACCACTCACGTACAGGAGAAACGAAGTCGTAAACTACGTTTTTATTGAATTACTGCAAAACCATGCGAACCATCTTCCTGCACCTCCTCCTAAAGTAGTGGACCGACTGCAACCAAAGTCGGTACACATACTGCTTACTATCAGGCGAAAAACCTCTGTGATGAATTAAACACCTACCACTCACGCTACAGGAGACACGAAGTCGTAAACTACGATATTCTTGAATTACTGCTAAACCATGCGAGCCATCTTCCTGCACCTCCTCCTAAAGTAGTGGACCGACTGCAACCAAACTTGGTACACATACTGCTTACTATCAGGCGAACAACCTCTGTGATGAATTAAACACCTACCACTCACGCTACAGGAGACACGAAGTCGTACACTACGATATTCTTGAATTAATGCAAAACCATGCGAGCCATCTTCCTGCACCTCCTCCTAAAGTAGTCGACCGACTGAAACCAAACTCGGTACACATACTGCTTACTATCAGGCGAACAACCTCTGTGATGAATTAAACACCTACCACTCACGCTACAAGAGACACGAAGTCGTAAACTACGATATTCTTGAATTACTGCAAAACTATGCGAGCAATCTTCCTGCACCTCCTCCTAAAGTATTGGACCAACTGCAACCAAACTCGGTACACATACTGCTTACTATCAGGCGAACAACCTCTGTGATGAATTAAACAGCTACCACTCACGCTACAGGAGACACGAAGTCGTAAACTACAATATTCTTGAATTACTGCAAAACCATGCGAGCCATCTTCCTGCACCTCCTCCTAAAGTAGTGGACCGACTGCAACCAAACTCGGTACACATACTGCTTACTATCAGGCGAACAACACTGACATGAATTAAACAACTACCACTCACGCTACAGGAGACACGAAATCGTGAACTACGATATTCTTGAATTACTGCAAAACATTGCGAGCCATCTTCGTGGACCTCCTCCTAAAGTAGTGGACCGACTGCAACCAAACTCGGTACACATACTGTTTACTACCAGGCGAACAACCGCTGACATGAATTAAACACCTACCACTCACGCTACAAGAGACACGAAGTCGTAAACTACGATATTCTTGAATTACTGCAAAACCATGCGAGCAATCTTCCAGCACCTCCTCCTAAAGTAGTGGACCGACTGCAACCAAACTCGGTACACATACTGCTTCCTATCAGGCGAACAACCTCTGTGATGAATTAAACACCTACCACTCACGCTACAGGAGACACGAAGTCGTAAACTACGATATTCTTGAATTACTGCAAAACCATGCGAGCCATCTTCCTGCACCTCCTCCTAAAGTAGTGGACCGACTGCAACCAAACTCGGTACACATACTGCTTACTATCAGGCGAAAAACCTCTGTGATGAATTAAACACCTACTACTCACGCCACAGGAGACACGAAGTCGTAAACTACGATACTCTTGAATTACTGCTAAACCATGCGAGCCATCTTCCTGCACCTCCTCCTAAATTAGTGGACCGACTGCAACAAAACTCGGTACACATACTGGTTACTATCAGGCGAACAACCGCTGACATGTACTAAACAGCTACCACTCACGCTACAGGAGACAAGAAGTCGTAAACTACGATATTCTTGAATTACTGCAAAACCATGCGAGCCATCTTCCTGCACCTCCTCCTAAAGTAGTGGACCGACTGCAACCAAACTCGGTACTCATACTGCTTACTATCAGGCGAACAACCGCTGACATGAATTAAACACCTACCACTCACGCTACAGGAGACACGAAGTCGTAAACTACGATATTCTTGAATTACTGCAACCCATGCGAGCCATCTTCCTGCACCTCCTCCTATAGTAGTGGACCGACTGCAACCAAACTCGGTACACATACTGCTTACTATCAGGCGAACAACCTCGGTGATGAATTAAACAAATACCACTCACGCTATGGGAGACACGAAGTCGTAAACTACGATATTCTTGAATTACTGCTAAACCATGCGAGCCATCTTCCTGCACCTCCTCCTAAAGTAGTGGACCGACATCTACCAAACTCGGTACACATACTGCTTACTATCAGGCGAATACCCTCTGTGATGAATTAAACACCTACAACCCACGCTACAGGAGACACGAAGTCGTAAACTACGATTTTCTTGAATTATTGCAAAACCATGCGAGCCATCTTCCTGCACCTCCTCCTAAAGTAATGGACCGACTTCAACCAAACTTAGTACACATACTGCTTACTATCAGGCGAACAGCCGCTGTCATGAATTAAACACCTACCACTCACGCTACAGGAGACACGAAGTCGTAAACTACGATATTCTTGAATTACTGCAAAACCATGCGAGCCATCTTCCTGCACCTCGTCCTCCAGTAGTGGACCGACTGCAACCAAGCTCAGTACACACACTGCTTACTATCAGGCGAACAATGAATTAAACACCTACCACTCACGCGACAGGAGACACGATGTCGTAAACTACGATATTCTTGAATTATTGCAAAACCATGCGAGCCATCTTCCTGCACCTCCTCTTAAAGTAGTGGACCGACGGCAACCAAACTCGGTACACATACTTCGTACTATTAGGCGAACAGCCGCTGTCATGAATTAAACACCTACCACTCATGCTACAGGAGACACGAAGTCGTAAACTACGATATTCTTGAATTCCTACAAAACCATGGGAGCCATCTTACTGCACCTCCTCCTAAAGTAGTGGACCTACTGCAACCAAAATCGGTACACATACAGCTTACCATCAGGCGAACAACCGCTGTTATGAATTAAACACCTACCATTCACGCTACAGGAGACAAGAAGTCGTAAACTACGATATTCTTGAATTACTGCAAAATCATGCGAGCAATCTTCCTGCACCTCCTCCTAAAGTAGTGGACCGACTGGAACCAAACTCGATACACATACTGCTAACTATCAGTCGAGCAACCGCTGTCATGAATTAAACACCTACCACTCACGCTACAGGAGACACGGAGTCGTAAACTACGATATTCTTGAATTACTGCAAAACCATGCGGGCCGTCTTCCCGCACCTCGTCCTCCAGTAGTGGACCGACTTCAACCAAACCCGGAACACATACTGCTTACAATCAGGCGAACAACCGCTGAAATGAAATAAACAACTACCACTCACGCTACAGGAGACACGAAGTCGTAAACTACGATAATCTTGAATTAATGCAAAACCATGCGAGCAATCTTCCTGCACCTCCTCCTGAAGTAGTGGACCGACTGCAACCAAACTCGGTACACATACTGCTTACCATCAGGCGAACAACCGCTGTCATGAAATAAACACCTACCACTCACGCTACAGGAGACACGAAGTCGTAAACTACGATATTCTTGAATTACTGCAAAACCATGCGAGCAATCTTCCTGCACCTCCTCCTAAAGTAGTGGACCGACTGCAACCAAAATCGGTACACATACTGCTTACTATCAGGCGAGCAACCGCTGTCATGAATTAAACACCTACCACTCACTCTACAGGAGACACGAAGTCGTAAACTACGATTTTCTTGAATTACTGCAAAACCATGCGAGCCATCTTCCTGCACCTCCTCCTAAAGTAATCGACCGACTGCAAACAAACTTGGTACACATACTGCCTACTATCAGGCGAAGAACCGCTGTCATGAATTAAACACCTACTACTCACGCTTCAGGAGACACGAAGACTTAAACTACGATATTCTTGAATTATTGCAAAACCATGCGAGCCATCTTCCTGCACCTCCTCCTAAAGTAGTGGACCGACTGCAACCAAACTCAGTACACATACTGCTTACTATCAGGTGAACAACCGCTGTCATGAATTAAACACATACCACTTACGCTACAGGAGACACGAATTCGTAAATTACGATATTCTTGAATTACTGCAAAACCATGCGAGCTATCTGCCTGCACCTCCTCCTAAAGTAGTGGACCGACTGCAACCAAACTCAGTACACATTCTGCTTACTATCAGGCGAACAACCGCTGTCATGAATTAAACACCTACCACTCACGCTACAGGAGACACGAAGTCGTAAACAACGATATTCTTGAATTACTACAAAACCCCCTCAGGGGCTCAGCATTAATTTGCTGAGTTCGGGCTTGGCGAACCCGGGGTCCTGAGCCGTGGGCTGTGTCGCGCCAACAGTCCGCTACACCGTAAGCTCTGTGCGTGCTTCAACGACCATCGTTCGGCGCGACGGTGGAACGTTGTACGTTTCAGAGCCCGGGGATCTTGGCTTAATCGCCCGGGTCGCGAGGACGGTACAAACCTCTATAAAAAAAACCTCAATCTCAAGGTGTGCTACGTGCCGAGGAGATGCATGGCTGTTGAGGTTGAACAGCCGCTAGCGAGCAACCTCTGAGGAACCTGCCGCACCTCAGTTGTATCAGGCTTACCCAGGCAAGCGGGGCTCTGCCTGGGTGGACCTAGTTCCCTAGCTGCTCGTGGGACGAGAATGAAGCGAGCACAAAATTGCGTTGCCGGACGCAAAACCGGCGTCTCTAAGCGTGGGCGAACTGAGTTTAATGCTGAGACATATGACCCCCAAGCGTTTCCTTCCTTGTCAACACCATGGGAGGAACGTCGGGCGAAAATTCAGGGTGAGGCTTATGCCCCGAAATATCTGGTCTGCACTAGAAATGATGGGGAATCTTTTATGACGACAAAGCCGATGTTCTTCGTCGAACATCTAGAGGATAAGTATGGACAGGTGGAGGGTCTTTCGAAGATGAGATCTGGATCGGTTCTGATAACGACGTCATCCCCAGTGCAGTCACGGGCTTTGCTAGCCTGCGACAAGCTGGGTGATGTTTCCGTTGCTATTACGCCACACAAGACCTTAAACATGGTCCAGGGTATCATTTTTCACAGGGATCTGCTGCTGCAATCGGATGACGAATTGAGAGCTAATTTGGAGCGGCGTGGTGTGCATTTCATCCGCCGTATCTATAGGGGTCCGAAGGACAAGAGGGTTGCCACCGGTGCCTTCATCTTGGCTTTCGAGGGCGATTCATTGCCTGAGAAGGTCAAGGTGATGGTCTACCGGGTCGACGTAAAGCCCTACGTTCCTCCCCCTATGCGCTGCTTCAAGTGCTGGAGGTTTGGGCACATGTCCACCCGATGTGATGCCAACCCAACATGTCGGGAGTGCGGGCGTGCATCCCACCCGGACGCCCCCTGTACCCCACCTCCAGTTTGCGTCAATTGCAACCAGCAGCATCCTCCGTGTTCTCCCAACTGCTCTGTGCTCCATAAGGAGCGTAAGATCATGGAGTACAAGACCCTGGACCGGCTGACATACGCGGAGGCCAGACGTAAGTATGCAAAGCTCCATCCTGTGACCATGACCACCTCATACGCCTCTGTAGCTTCCCCATCTATCTCCAGACCACCTGTACCATCAATGCCAGCGGGCCCCCAGGCCCGAGCCACTGCACCTGCCCCCTTGGCAGTTGGGGGCGCCACTCCTTCGGTTGCTCCCACACTCTTCACGTTGGGAGCAACAGATACACTATCTCAGGGGACATCGGTCCCCACTCCACAGCCGGAGAAAAAACAACCTTCTCCGGCTCCTCTCGCCCGGAAGGGGTCCCATGGGACACTCCCTTCCGAGGCTTCTCCTCGTGGGAAGGTGGATCCCAGCAAATGGCTGAAGGATCCCCCGGCGGCTGATCGAAGGGCCTCCTGCTCTTCGTCAGCTCCTGCCGCCCCGTCTGAGAAGCCCCTACGGCCCACAACACCCAGGGGCCAGCGAGAGGGTAGAAGAAAAGAAAAGAAGAAAAAAGATTCTTTGGTGGCCTCCAAGCCACCCACACCCACATCCTCTGCTTCAGAGGATGAAGTCGAGATCCTCGCCTCCGCTGAGGATCTCGCACTTCTTGATTCGCCTGACCATAGGAGCTCTGCACAACCAGGTTCATCTGAGTCTATGGTCTTAGATTCTGTTGAGCCTGATCATAAAGCAGCAGATGTTCCTATGGAATGATCTTCTTTTCTTTTTCTTTTATGGCCTTAGAGCGTGGAGAACGACTTATTCTCCAGTGGAATTGCGGCGGCTTCTTTAATCACCTGGCTGAGCTGCGACAACTACTGTACCGCTACCCGGCATTTTGTATCGCCCTACAGGAGACATGGTTTCCTGCACAGCGCACCCCTGCCCTCCGTGGGTATCGGGGCTACTACCGCAACAGGACCCTTTACGACAGGGTGTCTGGCGGTGTGTGCCTATATATCCTGGACACTGTCCCAAGTGCCCCCGTGCCCCTCACAACCACTCTTGAGGCAGTGGCTGTCAGAATTCGGGTAATGCAAGAATTCACTGTCTGCAGCTTGTACCTTCCTCTGGATGAGGCCGTGTCTCTCAACACCCTTACTGCTCTGGTCTCGCAACTTCCTCCACCATTCCTCCTCTTGGGGGACTTCAACGCCCACAACCCTCTGTGGGGTGGACTCCAGACCACAGACCGCGGTAGGGACGTTGAGACATTGTTGGCGCAACACGACCTTTGCCTCCTGAATACAGGTGCCCCCACGCATTTTAGCGTGGCACAGGGCACGTATTCAGCGATCGACCTCTCCGTCTGCAGCCCCAGCCTTCGACCACACTTTGGTTGGCGTGTGCATGAGGACCTGTGTGGTAGCGACCACTTTCCAATCTTTGTGTCGCTCCCGCAGTACCAAGCTGCAGACAGCTTACCCCGTTGGTGTCTCCTTAGGGCTGATTGGAGTGTGTATGCTTCAACTGCCGTCATTGCTCCACCGCTACCAGATGACATTGACGACGCAGTCCAGCAGGTGACTAATAGTATTGTCATGGCCGCTGAGGCGGCAGTTCCACAAACCACCGGTTCCACTAGGCGTAGGTCCGTGCCTTGGTGGACGCCGGAGATTGCTGAGGCCATCCGGGAACGTCGGCGAGCGCTCCAGCGCCATCGACGCCACCCATCCGTAGAGAATTTGGTGGCCTTTAAACGGCTCCGTGCGCGTGCTCGACGACTCGTACAGCAGAGTAAGCAGGATTCCTGGGAGCGGTATGTAGCCAGTATCGGCTCCCGCACCTCCCTGACTAAGGTATGGACGCAAGTCCGACGCGTCTTTGGATACCGCCCGCCGACAGGAATCCCATCCCTCACCATCCAGGGTGTGCTCTGCACGCTCCCGACAGCTATCGCCGAGCATATGGCAGACCACTACGCACGATGCTCTGCGACTGCCGCGTACAGTGACGACTTTCGCTCCCCCAAAGAGCGGGCCGAGCGGAAAATGTTGTCCTTCCGCACTCGTCGTCGGGAAACATACAACGACCCGTTTAGCGAGTGGGAGTTCCGAACTGCCCTTGCTGCGTGTCCTGATACAACTCCAGGACCTGATAGGATTCACGGCCAATTCCTCCGACACCTTTCACCAGAGTTTCAACGCCGCATTCTCGCCCTGTTTAACCATCTATGGGCAGAGGGCACTTTCCCGTCGCAGTGGCGGGAAAGCACTGTCATCCCGGTGCTGAAACCTGGTGCAGATCCCCTGGTGGCTGACAATTACCGTCCGATCAGCCTCACCAACGTTCTCTGCAAGCTCTTCGAACGTATGGTGAGTCGGCGGCTTATGTGGATCCTTGAAGAGCGCGGACTCCTTGCTCCACAACAAGGGGGCTTTCGCCAGGGCCGTTCTACCATTGACAACCTCGTGTCATTGGAGTCGGCCATTCGCACTGCCTTCGCTAGGCGTGAACATTTAGTTGCTGTATTTTTCGACCTTCGAAAGGCGTATGACACCACCTGGCGCCACCATATTTTAACAACTCTTCATGACTGGGGCCTACGGGGTGCCCTTCCTATTTTTATTCACAATTTCCTCTCCCATCGCTCGTTCCGGGTGAGGGTTGGAGCATTTTTTAGCTCCCCACGTATTCAAGAGAACGGTGTCCCACAGGGATCCGTCCTCAGCGTTCCATTGTTTTTAGTGGCGATAAACGGTCTCGCTGCGGCTGTGGGGTCATCAGTCAGTTGCTCCCTGTTCGCCGATGACTTCTGCCTGTATTTCAGCTCCGTTAGCATCGGCGTAGCTGAACGGCGGCTGCAGGGTGCCATCCGAAAGGCCCACTCATGGGCCTCTTCTCACGGATTTCAGTTCTCTGCATGGAAAACCCGCGTGATGCACTTCTGTCGCCGTCGGGTAGTTCACCCTGACCCAGAGCTCTACCTGGGTGGTGAACTACTTCAGGTTGAGGAAACACATCGCTTCCTGGGCATGGTCTTCGATGCCCGGCTGACATGGGTGCCACACCTACGTCAGCTGAGACAGAAGTGTTGGCGGCATTTAAATGTCCTTCGATGCCTCAGCCATACTAGTTGGGGAGCAGCCCGTTCCACCCTTCTTCAGCTCTACAAGTCACTCATTCTGTCTCGGCTTGATTACGGGAGCTTGGTTTATGACTCGGCAGCCCCTTCTGCCTTGCGAGTCCTAGACCCTGTTCACCACACAGGTGTGCATCTCGCAACAGGGGCTTTTCGCACCAGTCCCGTAACGAGCCTTCTAGCTGAAGCTGGTGTTCCCCCTCTGCGATATCGCCGGCAACGGCTGTTGGTGAGCTACGTTGCCCGGGTTCATGCTTCACCCCGCCATCCGAACCACAGGCTTCTCTTCCCACTTTCTGCACTCCCTTCCCCACGACGTCGGCCCAGGTTGGGTCTCCCGATTGCGGTCCGCGTCCGTTCCCTTCTCTCCTCACTTGATTCCTTACCCCTTCCTCCACCTTACCATTACTCCCTCCGCATCCCCCCCTGGAAAATTCCTCGCCTGGAGCTTCGGCTGGACTTGTCCCGGGATTCAAAAGCCTCGATTTCACCACTGCTTCTCCGTCGCCGGTTCTATGCCCTGATTGATACGTTTCACGGAGCAAACATTGTGTACACGGACGGTTCTTTGGTCGATGGCCATGCTGGATATGCCTTTATCCATGGTGACCACATCGAACAGCGGTCATTGCCTTGTGGAAGCAGCATCTTCACCGCAGAACTGGTCGGTATTTTGAGAGCTCTTGAACACCTCAGAGCTCACCCCAGGGGGTCGTTCGTCATCTGTAGCGACTCCCTGAGTGGCTTACAGGCCCTCGACCAGTTTCTACCGAAAAACACAGTAGTGCGAGCCATTCAAGATGCTGTATTCGCCCTTGGCGAGTCAGGCCGTTCTGTCGTTTTTGTTTGGACGCCAGGGCATGTAGGTATACCAGGCAATGAACGTGTGGATCAGCTGGCCAAGCAGGCCACCACTATGGGGTCCCTGGACATTGGCCTCCCAGTTTCCGACCTCCAAACCCAGTTGACCCGCAAGGTCTTAAAGGTTTGGAATTCGGAATGGGCAGATTCGACTGAACCGAATAAGCTCCGTGCTATCAAGCCGTCTACCGCAGCATGGAAGACGTCCCTGAGGGCTTCTCGCAGGGAATCGGTCGTCCTTTGCCGACTCCGTATAGGCCATACTTGGCTTACGCATGGACACCTTCTGCGTCGCGAGGACCCTCCGCAGTGTCGATGTGGTGCGCCTTTGACGGTCGCCCACATCTTAATTGAATGCCACAATTTAGCCGCAGTGAGACGAAATTTTAATATCCCCGACGTTTTGCAGCTTGCATTAGCTGACAACACCTACATGGTTGACACTATTTTACATTTTATGCGTGAGTGTGGACTTTACAAGTCCATTTAATGTCTGTGTTTCTCTGTCGTTTCTCTGTCCTCCGCCTGCTTAAGTCTGTTAGGGAGGTGGTTTTAGCGTGTTGCAGAGTGGCTGGGTGTGTTCCTTATATCCTTGTGACCACCCAGCACAAACACTCTTGTGCTGTTTCAGCTGTTTTATCCCTTCTCCGTTTTTAATCGTATCCTTTCTTTCTATTAGTCTGTAAGTTTTAAACTTTGACTTGTTAATGCGTTCACTTCGGATCGCTTAACAAACTGTTTTATCTCTTTGAATGGAACAAGGGACTGATAACCGTCGTAGTTTAGTCCCTTCCAAAACCCCAACAACAACAACAACAACAATACTACAAAACCATGCGAGCCATCTTCCTGCACCTCCTCCTAAAGTTGTGGACCTACTGCAACAAAAATCGGTACACATACAGCTTCCTATCAGGCGAACAGCCGCTGTTATGAATTAAACACCTACCATTCACGCTACAGGAGACACGAAGTCGTAAACTACGATATTCTTGATTTACTGAAAAACCATGCGAGCAATCTTCCTGCACCTCCTCCTAAAGTAGTTGACCGACTGCAACCAAACTCGGTACACATACCGCTTACTATCAGGCGAGCAACCGCTGTCATGAATTAAACACCTACCACTCACGTTACAGGAGACACGAAGTCCTAAACTACGATATACTTGAATTACTGCAAAACCATGCGAGCCATCATCCTGCACCTCCTCCCAAAATATAGGACCGACTGCCACCAAACTCGGTACACATACTGCTTACTATCAGGCGAACAACCGCTGTCATGAATTAAACACTTACAACTCACGCTACAGGAGACACGAAGTCGTAAACTACGACATTCTCGAATTACTGCAAAACAATGCGAGCCATCCTCCTGCACCTCCTCCTAAAGTAGTGGACCGACTGCAACCAAACTCAGTACACATACTGCATGCTATCAGGCGAACAACCGCTGTCATGAATTAAACAGCTACCACTCACGCTACAGGAGACACGAAATTGTAAACTACGATATTCCTGAATTACTGCAAAACCATGCGAGCAATCTTCCTGCACCTCCTCCTAAAGTAGTTGACCGACTGCAACCAAACTCGGTACACATACTGCTTACCATCAGGCGAACAACCGCTGTCATGAAATAAACACCTACCACTCACGCTACAGGAGACACGAAGTCGTAAACTACGACATTCTCGAATTACTGCAAAACCATGCGAGCAATCTTCCTGCACCTCCTCCTAAAGTAGTGGACCGACTGCAACCAAAATCGGTACACATACTGCTTACTATCAGGCGAGCAACCGCTGTCATGAATTAAACACCTACCACTGACGCTACAGGTGACACGAAGTCGTAAACTACGATTTTCTTGAATTACTGCAAAACCATGCGAGCCATCTTCCTGCACCTCCTCCTAAAGTAATCGACCGACTGAAAACAAACTTGGTACACATACTGCCTACTATCAGGCGAAGAACCGCTGTCATGAATTAAACACCTACCACTCACGCTACAGGAGACACGAAGACGTAAACTACGATATTCTTGAATTATTGCAAAACCATGCGAGACATCTTCCTGCACCTCCTCCTAAAGTAGTGGACCGACTGCAACCAAACTCAGTACACATACTGCTTACTATCAGGCGAACAACCGCTGTCATGAATTAAACACCTACCACTCACGCTACAGGAGACACGAAGTCGTAAACTACGATATTCTTGAATTACTACAAAACCATGCGAGCAATCTTCCTGCACCTCCTCCGAAAGTAGTGGACCGACTGCAACCAAATTCAGTACACATACTGCTTACTATCAGGCGAACAACCGCTGTCATGAATTAAACACCTACCACTCACGCTACAGGAGACACGAAGACGTAAACTACGATATTCTTGAATTATTGCAAAACCATGCGAGCCATCTTCCTGCACCTTCTCCTAAAGTAGTGGACCGACTGCAACCAAACTCGGTACACATACTGCTTACTATCAGGTGAGCAACCGCTGTCATGAATTAAACACATACCACTTACGCTACAGGCGACACGAATTCGTAAATTACGATATTCTTGAATTACTGCAAAACCATGCGAGCTATCTGCCTGCACCTCCTCCTAAAGTATTGGACCGACTGCAACCAAACTCGGTACACATTATGCTTACTATCAGGCGAACAACCGCTGTCATGAATTAAACACCTACCACTCACGCTACAGGAGACACGAAGTCGTCAACAACGATATTCTTGAATTACTACAAAACCATGCGAGCCATCTTCCTGCACCTCCTCCTAAAGTTGTGGACCTACTGCAACAAAAATCGGTATACATACAGCTTCCTATCAGGCGAACAGTCGCTGTTATGAATTAAACACCTACCATTCACGCTACAGGAGACACGAAGTCGTAACCTACGATATTCTTGATTTACTGCAAAACCATGCGAGCAATCTTCCTGCACCTCCTCCTAAAGTAGTTGACCGACTGCAACCAAACTCGGTACACATACCGCTTACTATCAGGCGAGCAACCGCTGTCATGTATTAAACACCTACCACTCACGTTACAGGAGACACGAAGTCCTAAACTACGATATACTTGAATTACTGCAAAACCATGCGAGCCATCATCCTGCACCTCCTCCCAAAATATACGACCGACTGCCACCAAACTCGGTACACATACTGCTTACTATCAGGCGAACAACCGCTGTCATGAATTAAACACTTACAACTCACGCTACAGGAGACACTAAGTCGTAAACTACGATATTCTTGAATTACTGCAAAACCATGCGAGGCATCTCCCTGCACCTCCAAGTAAAGTAGTGTACCGACTGCAACCAAACTCGGTACACATACTGCTTACTATCCGGCGAACAACCGCTGTCATGAATTAAAAACCTGCCCCTCACGCTACAGGTGACACGAAGTCGTAAACTACGACATTCTTGAATTACTGCAAAACCATGCGAGCCATTTTCCTGCACCTCCTCCTCCAGTGGTGGACCGACTGCAACCAAACTCGGTACACATACTGCTTACTATCAGGCGTACAACCGCTGTCATGAATTAAACAGCTACCACTCACGCTACAGGAGACACGAAATCGTAAACTACGATATTCCTGAATTACTGCAAAACCATGCAAGACATCTTCCTGCATCTCCTCCTCCAGTAAGGGACCGACTGCAACCAAACTCGGTACACATACTGCCTACTATCAGCCGAAAAACCGCTCTCATGAATTAAACACCTAACACTCACGCTACAGGTGACAAGAAGTCGTAAACTACGATATTCTTGAATTACTGCAAAACCATGCGTGCCATCTTCCTGCACCTCCTCCTAAAGTAGTGGACCGACTGCAACCAAACTCGGTACACATACTGCTCACTATCAGGCGAACAACCGCTGTCATGAATTAAACACCTACCACTCACGCTACAGGAGACACGAAGTCGTAAACTACGATATTCTTGAATTACTGCAAAACCATGCGAGCCATCCTCCTGCACCTCCTCCTAAAGTATTGGACCGACTGCAACCAAACTCAGTACACATACTGCTTACCATCAGGCGAACAACCGCTGTCATGAATTAAACACCTACCCCTCACGCTACAGGAGACAGGAAGTCGTAAACTACGATATTCTTGAATTACTGCACAAGCATGGGAGCCATCTTCCTGCACCTCCTCCTAAAGTAGTGGACCGACTGCAACCAAACTCGGTACACATACTGCTTACTATCCGGCGAACAACCGCTGTCATGAATTAAACACCTACCCCTCACGCTACAGGAGACACGAAGTCGTAAACTACGACATTCTTGATTTACTGCAAAACAATGCGAGCCATCCTCCTGCACCTCCTCCTAAAGTATCGGACCGACTGCAACCAAACTCAGTACACATACAGCATGCTATCAGGCGAACAACCGCTGTCATGAATTAAACACATACCACTTACGCTACAGGAGACACGAATTCGTAAATTACGATATTCTTGAATTACTGCAAAACCGTGCGAGCCATCTGCCTGCACCTCCTCCTAAAGTAGTGGACTGACTGCAACCAAACTCGGTACACATTATGCTTACTATCAGGCGAACAACCGCTGTCATGAATTAAACACCTACCACTCACGCTACAGGAGACACGATGTCGTAAACAACGATAATCTTGAATTACTACAAAACCATGCGAGCCATCTTCCTGCACCTCGTCCTAAAGTTGTGGACCTACTGCAACCAAAATCGGTACACATACAGCTTCCTATCAGGCGAACAACCGCTGTTATGAATTAAACACCTACCATTCACGCTACAGGAGAAACGAAGTCGTAAACTACGATATTCTTGATTTACTGCAAAACCATGCGAGCAATCTTCCTGCACCTCCTCCTAAAGTAATTGACCGACTGCAACCAAACTCGGTACACATACTGCTTACTATCAGGCGAACAACCGCTGTCATGAATTAAACACCTACCACTCACGCTACAGGAGACACGAAGTCGTAAACTACGATATTCTTGAATTACTGCAAAACCATGCGAGCCATCTCCCTGCACCTCCAAATAAAGTAGTGGACCGACTGCAACCAAACTCGGTACACATACTGCTTACTATCAGGCGAACAACCGCTGTCATGAATTAAACACCTACCCCTCACGCTACAGGAGACAGGAAGTCGTAAACTACGATATTCTTGAATTACTGCACAAGCATGGGAGCCATCTTCCTGCACCTCCTCCTAAAGTATTGGACCGACTGCAACCAAACTCAGTACACATACTGCATGCTATCAGGCGAACAACCGCTATTATGAATTAAACACCTACCATTCTCGCTACAGGAGAAACGAAGTCGTAAACTACGATATTCTTGATTTACTGCAAAACCATGCGAGCAATCTTCCTGCACCTCCTCCTAAAGTAGTTGACCGACTGCAACCAAACTCGGTACACATACTGCTTACTATCAGGCGAGCAACCGCTGTCATGAATTAAACACCTACCACTCACGCTACAGGAGACACGAAGACGTAAACTACGATATTCTTGAATCACTGCAAAACCATGCGAGCCATCTTCCTGCACCGCCTCCTAAAGTAGTGGACCGACTGCAACCAAACTCGGTACACATACTGCTTACTATCAGGCGAACAACCGCTGTCATGAATTAAACACCTACCACTCACGCTACAGGAGACACGAAGTCGTAATCTACGATATTCTTGAGTTACTGCAAAACCATGTGAGCCATCTCCCTGCACCTCCATGTAAAGTAGTGTACCGACTGCAACCAAACTCGGTACACATACTGCTTACTATCCGGTGAACAACCGCTGTCATGAATTAAACACCTGCCCCTCACGCTACAGGTGACACGAAGTCGTAAAGTACGACATTCTTGAATTACTGCAAAACCATGTGAGACATTTTCCTGCACCTCCTCCTCCAGTGGTGGACCGAATGCAACCAAACTCGGTACACATACTGCTTACTATCCGGCGAACAACCGCTGTCATGAATTAAACACCTACCCCTCACGCTACAGGAGACACGAAGTCGTAAACTACGACATTCTTGAATTACTGCAAAACAATGCGAGCCATCCTCCTGCACCTCCTCCTAAAGTAGTGGACCGACTGCAACCAAACTCAGTACACATACTGCATGCTATCAGGCGAACAACCGCTGTCATGAATTAAACACCTACCACTCACGCTACAGGAGACACGAAGTCGTAAACTACGATATTCTAGAATTAATGCAAAACCATGCGAGCCATCTTCCTGCACCGCCTCCTCAAGTAGTGGACCGACTGCAACCAAACTCGGTACACATACTGCTTACTATCAGGCGAACAACCGCTGTCATGAATTAAACACCTACCACTCACGCTACTGGAGAAAAGAAGTCGTAAACTACGATATTCTTGATTTACAGCAAAACCATTCGAGCAATCTTCCTGCACCTCCTCCTAAAGTAATTGACCGACTGCAACCAAACTCGGTACACATACTGCTTACTATCAGGCGAGCAACCGCTGTCATGAATTAAACACCTACCACTCACGCTACAGGAGACACGAAGACGTAAACTACGATATTCTTGAATTACTGCAAAACCATGCGAGCCATCTTCCTGCACCGCCTCCTAAAGTAGTGGACCGACTGCAACCAAACTCGGTACACATACTGCTTACAATCAGGCGAACAACCGCTGTCATGAATTATACACCTACCACTCACGCTACAGGAGACACGAAGTCATAATCTACGATATTCTTGAGTAACTGCAAGACCATGCGAGCCATCTCCCTGCACCTCCAAGTAAAGTAGTGTACCGACTGCAACAAAACTCGGTACACATACTGCTTACTATCCGGTGAACAACCGCTGTCATGAATTAAACACCTGCCCTTCACGCTACAGGTGACACGAAGTCGTAAACTACGACATTCTTGACTTACTGCAAAACCATGCGAGACATTTTCCTGCACCTCCTCCTCCAGTGGTGGACCGACTGTACCAAACTCGGTACACATACTGCTTACTATCAGGCGAACAACCGCTGTCATGAATTTAACATCTACCACTCACGCTACAGGAGACACGAAGTCGTAAACTACGATTTTCTTGAATTACTGCAAAACCATGCGAGCCATCTTCCTGCACCTCCTCCTAAAGTAATCGACCGACTGCAAACAAACTTGGTACACATACTGCCTACTATCAGGCGAAGAACCGCTGTCATGAATTAAACACCTACCACTCACGCTACAGGAGACAGGAAGTCGTAAACTACGATATTCTTGAATTACTGCACAAGCATGGGAGCCATCTTCCTGCACCTCCTCCTAAAGTATTGGACCGACTGCAACCAATCTCAGTACACATACTGCATGCTATCAGGCGAACAACCGCTGTTATGAATTAAACACCTACCATTCACGCTACAGGAGAAACGAAGTCGTAAACTACGATATTCTTGATTTACTGCAAAACCATGCGAGCAATCTTCCTGCACCTCCTCCTAAAGTAGTTGACCGACTGCAACCAAACTCGGTACACATACTGCTTACTATCAGGCGAGCAACCGCTGTCATGAATTAAACACCTACCACTCACGCTACAGGAGACACGAAGACGTAAACTACGATATTCTTGAATCACTGCAAAACCATGCGAGCCATCTTCCTGCACCGCCTCCTAAAGTAGTGGACCGACTGCAACCAAACTCGGTACACATACTGCTTACTATCAGGCGAACAACCGCTGTCATGAATTAAACACCTACCACTCACGCTACAGGAGACACGAAGTCGTAATCTACGATATTCTTGAGTTACTGCAAAACCATGCGAGCCATCTCCCTGCACCTCCATGTAAAGTAGTGTACCGACTGCAACCAAACTCGGTACACATACTGCTTACTATCCGGTGAACAACCGCTGTCATGAATTAAACACCTGCCTTTCACGCTACAGGTGACACGAAGTCGTAAAGTACGACATTCTTGAATTACTGCAAAACCATGTGAGACATTTTCCTGCACCTCCTCCTCCAGTGGTGGACCGAATGCAACCAAACTCGGTACACATACTGCTTACTATCCGGCGAACAACCGCTGTCATGAATTTAACATCTACCACTCACGCTACAGGAGACACGAAGTCGTAAACTACGATTTTCTTGAATTACTGCAAAATCATGCGAGCCATCTTCCTGCACCTCCTCCTAAAGTAATCGACCGACTGCAAACAAACTTGGTACACATACTGCCTACTATCAGGCGAAGAACCGCTGTCATGAATTAAACACCTACCACTCACGCTACAGGTGACAGGAAGTCGTAAACTACGATATTCTTGAATTACTGCACAAGCATGGGAGCCATCTTCCTGCACCTCCTCCTAAAGTATTGGACCGACTGCAACCAAACTCAGTACACATACTGCATGCTATCAGGCGAACAACCGCTGTTATGAATTAAACACCTACCATTCACGCTACAGGAGAAACGAAGTCGTAAACTACGATATTCTTGATTTACTGCAAAACCATGCGAGCAATCTTCCTGCACCTCCTCCTAAAGTAGTTGACCGACTGCAACCAAACTCGGTACACATACTGCTTACTATCAGGCGAACAACCGCTGTCATGAATTAAACACCTACCACTCACGCTACAGGAGACACGAAGACGTAAACTACGATATTCTTGAATCACTGCAAAACCATGCGAGCCATCTTCCTGCACCGCCTCCTAAAGTAGTGGACCGACTGCAACCAAACTCGGTACACATACTGCTTACTATCAGGCGAACAACCGCTGTCATGAATTAAACACCTACCACTCACGCTACAGGAGACACGAAGTCGTAATCTACGATATTCTTGAGTTACTGCAAAACCATGTGAGCCATCTCCCTGCACCTCCATGTAAAGTAGTGTACCGACTGCAACCAAACTCGGTATACATACTGCTTACTATCCGGTGAACAACCGCTGTCATGAATTAAACACCTGCCCCTCACGCTACAGGTGACACGAAGTCGTAAAGTACGACATTCTTGAATTACTGCAAAACCATGTGAGACATTTTCCTGCACCTCCTCCTCCAGTGGTGGACCGAATGCAACCAAACTCGGTACACATACTGCTTACTATCCGGCGAACAACCGCTGTCATGAATTAAACACCTACCCCTCACGCTACAGGAGACACGAAGTCGTAAACTACGACATTCTTGAATTACTGCAAAACAATGCGAGCCATCCTCCTGCACCTCCTCCTAAAGTAGTGGACCGACTGCAACCAAACTCAGTACACATACTGCATGCTATCAGGCGAACAACCGCTGTCATGAATTAAACACCTACCACTCACGCTACAGGAGACACGAAGTCGTAAACTACGATATTCTAGAATTAATGCAAAACCATGCGAGCCATCTTCCTGCACCGCCTCCTCAAGTAGTGGACCGACTGCAACCAAACTCGGTACACATACTGCTTACTATCAGGCGAACAACCGCTGTCATGAATTAAACACCTACCACTCACGCTACTGGAGAAAAGAAGTCGTAAACTACGATATTCTTGATTTACAGCAAAACCATGCGAGCAATCTTCCTGCACCTCCTCCTAAAGTAATTGACCGACTGCAACCAAACTCGGTACACATACTGCTTACTATCAGGCGAGCAAACGCTGTCATGAATTAAACACCTACCACTCACGCTACAGGAGACACGAAGACGTAAACTACGATATTCTTGAATTACTGCAAAACCATGCGAGCCATCTTCCTGCACCGCCTCCTAAAGTAGTGGACCGACTGCAACCAAACTCGGTACACATACTGCTTACAATCAGGCGAACAACCGCTGTCATGAATTATACACCTACCACTCACGCTACAGGAGACACGAAGTCATAATCTACGATATTCTTGAGTAACTGCAAGACCATGCGAGCCATCTCCCTGCACCTCCAAGTAAAGTAGTGTACCGACTGCAACAAAACTCGGTACACATACTGCTTACTATCCGGTGAACAACCGCTGTCATGAATTAAACACCTGCCCTTCACGCTACAGGTGACACGAAGTCGTAAACTACGACATTCTTGACTTACTGCAAAACCATGCGAGACATTTTCCTGCACCTCCTCCTCCAGTGGTGGACCGACTGTACCAAACTCGGTACACATACTGCTTACTATCAGGCGAACAACCGCTGTCATGAATTTAACATCTACCACTCACGCTACAGGAGACACGAAGTCGTAAACTACGATTTTCTTGAATTACTGCAAAACCATGCGAGCCATCTTCCTGCACCTCCTCCTAAAGTAATCGACCGACTGCAAACAAACTTGGTACACATACTGCCTACTATCAGGCGAAGAACCGCTGTCATGAATTAAACACCTACCACTCACGCTACAGGAGACAGGAAGTCGTAAACTACGATATTCTTGAATTACTGCACAAGCATGGGAGCCATCTTCCTGCACCTCCTCCTAAAGTATTGGACCGACTGCAACCAATCTCAGTACACATACTGCATGCTATCAGGCGAACAACCGCTGTTATGAATTAAACACCTACCATTCACGCTACAGGAGAAACGAAGTCGTAAACTACGATATTCTTGATTTACTGCAAAACCATGCGAGCAATCTTCCTGCACCTCCTCCTAAAGTAGTTGACCGACTGCAACCAAACTCGGTACACATACTGCTTACTATCAGGCGAGCAACCGCTGTCATGAATTAAACACCTACCACTCACGCTACAGGAGACACGAAGACGTAAACTACGATATTCTTGAATCACTGCAAAACCATGCGAGCCATCTTCCTGCACCGCCTCCTAAAGTAGTGGACCGACTGCAACCAAACTCGGTACACATACTGCTTACTATCAGGCGAACAACCGCTGTCATGAATTAAACACCTACCACTCACGCTACAGGAGACACGAAGTCGTAATCTACGATATTCTTGAGTTACTGCAAAACCATGCGAGCCATCTCCCTGCACCTCCATGTAAAGTAGTGTACCGACTGCAACCAAACTCGGTACACATACTGCTTACTATCCGGTGAACAACCGCTGTCATGAATTAAACACCTGCCTTTCACGCTACAGGTGACACGAAGTCGTAAAGTACGACATTCTTGAATTACTGCAAAACCATGTGAGACATTTTCCTGCACCTCCTCCTCCAGTGGTGGACCGAATGCAACCAAACTCGGTACACATACTGCTTACTATCCGGCGAACAACCGCTGTCATGAATTAAACACCTACCCCTCACGCTACAGGAGACACGAAGTCGTAAACTACGACATTCTTGAATTACTGCAAAACAATGCGAGCCATCCTCCTGCACCTCCTCCTAAAGTAGTGGACCGACTGCAACCAAACTCAGTACACATACTGCATGCTATCAGGCGAACAACCGCTGTCATGAATTAAACACCTACCACTCACGCTACAGGAGACACGAAGTCGTAAACTACGATATTCTAGAATTAATGCAAAACCATGCGAGCCATCTTCCTGCACCGCCTCCTCAAGTAGTGGACCGACTGCAACCAAACTCGGTACACATACTGCTTACTATCAGGCGAAC
The DNA here is from genome assembly GCA_026315105.1 of Locusta migratoria. NCBI lineage: Eukaryota > Metazoa > Arthropoda > Insecta > Orthoptera > Acrididae > Locusta > Locusta migratoria. The sequence continues at coordinate 378,530,337 of CM048749.1, forward strand.
AACCGCTGTCATGAATTAAACACCTGCCCTTCACGCTACAGGTGACACGAAGTCGTAAACTACGACATTCTTGAATTACTGCAAAACCATGCGAGACATTTTCCTGCACCTCCTCCTCCAGTGGTGGACCGACTGTACCAAACTCGGTACACATACTGCTTACTATCAGGCGAACAACCGCTGTCATGAATTTAACATCTACCACTCACGCTACAGGAGACACGAAGTCGTAAACTACGATTTTCTTGAATTACTGCAAAACCATGCGAGCCATCTTCCTGCACCTCCTCCTAAAGTAATCGACCGACTGCAAACAAACTTGGTACACATACTGCCTACTATCAGGCGAAGAACCGCTGTCATGAATTAAACACCTACCACTCACGCTACAGGAGACAGGAAGTCGTAAACTACGATATTCTTGAATTACTGCACAAGCATGGGAGCCATCTTCCTGCACCTCCTCCTAAAGTATTGGACCGACTGCAACCAAACTCAGTACACATACTGCATGCTATCAGGCGAACAACCGCTGTTATGAATTAAACACCTACCATTCACGCTACAGGAGAAACGAAGTCGTAAACTACGATATTCTTGATTTACTGCAAAACCATGCGAGCAATCTTCCTGCACCTCCTCCTAAAGTAGTTGACCGACTGCAACCAAACTCGGTACACATACTGCTTACTATCAGGCGAACAACCGCTGTCATGAATTAAACACCTACCACTCACGCTACAGGAGACACGAAGACGTAAACTACGATATTCTTGAATCACTGCAAAACCATGCGAGCCATCTTCCTGCACCGCCTCCTAAAGTAGTGGACCGACTGCAACCAAACTCGGTACACATACTGCTTACTATCAGGCGAACAACCGCTGTCATAAATTAAACACCTACCACTCACGCTACAGGAGACACGAAGTCGTAATCTACGATATTCTTGAGTTACTGCAAAACCATGCGAGCCATCTCCCTGCACCTCCATGTAAAGTAGTGTACCGACTGCAACCAAACTCGGTACACATACTGCTTACTATCCGGTGAACAACCGCTGTCATGAATTAAACACCTGCCCTTCACGCTACAGGTGACACGAAGTCGTAAAGTACGACATTCTTGAATTACTGCAAAACCATGTGAGACATTTTCCTGCACCTCCTCCTCCAGTGGTGGACCGAATGCAACCAAACTCGGTACACATACTGCTTACTATCCGGCGAACAACCGCTGTCATGAATTAAACACCTACCCCTCACGCTACAGGAGACACGAAGTCGTAAACTACGACATTCTTGAATTACTGCAAAACAATGCGAGCCATCCTCCTGCACCTCCTCCTAAAGTAGTGGACCGACTGCAACCAAACTCAGTACACATACTGCATGCTATCAGGCGAACAACCGCTGTCATGAATTAAACACCTACCACTCACGCTACAGGAGACACGAAGTCGTAAACTACGATATTCTAGAATTAATGCAAAACCATGCGAGCCATCTTCCTGCACCGCCTCCTCAAGTAGTGGACCGACTGCAACCAAACTCGGTACACATACTGCTTACTATCAGGCGAACAACCGCTGTCATGAATTAAACACCTACCACTCACGCTACTGGAGAAACGAAATCGTAAACTACGATATTCTTGATTTACTGCAAAACCATGCGAGCAATCTTCCTGCACCTCCTCCTAAAGTAATTGACCGACTGCAACCAAACTCGGTACACATACTGCTTACTATCAGGCGAGCAACCGCTGTCATGAATTAAACACCTACCACTCACGCTACAGGAGACACGAAGACGTAAACTACGATATTCTTGAATTACTGCAAAACCATGCGAGCCATCTTCCTGCACCGCCTCCTAAAGTAGTGGACCGACTGCAACCAAACTCGGTACACATACTGCTTACAATCAGGCGAACAACCGCTGTCATGAATTATACACCTACCACTCACGCTACAGGAGACACGAAGTCATAATCTACGATATTCTTGAGTAACTGCAAGACCATGCGAGCCATCTCCCTGCACCTCCAAGTAAAGTAGTGTACCGACTGCAACAAAACTCGGTACACATACTGCTTACTATCCGGTGAACAACCGCTGTCATGAATTAAACACCTGCCCCTCACGCTACAGGTGACACGAAGTCGTAAACTACGACATTCTTGAATTACTGCAAAACCATGCGAGACATTTTCCTGCACCTCCTCCTCCAGTGGTGGACCGACTGTACCAAACTCGGTACACATACTGCTTACTATCAGGCGAACAACCGCTGTCATGAATTTAACATCTACCACTCACGCTACAGGAGACACGAAGTCGTAAACTACGATTTTCTTGAATTACTGCAAAACCATGCGAGCCATCTTCCTGCACCTCCTCCTAAAGTAATCGACCGACTGCAAACAAACTTGGTACACATACTGCCTACTATCAGGCGAAGATCCGCTGTCATGAATTAAACAGCTACCACTCACGCTACAGGAGACACGAAGACGTAAACTACGATATTCTTGAATTATTGCAAAACCATGCGAGCCATCTTCCTGCACCTCCTCCTAAAGTAGAGGACCGACTGCAACCAAACTCAGTACACATACTGCTTACTATCAGGCGAACAACCGCTGTCATGAATTAAACACCTACCACTCACGCTACAGGAGACACGAAGTCGTAATCTACGATATTCTTGAGTAACTGCAAAACCATGCGAGCCATCTCCCTGCACCTCCAAGTAAAGTAGTGTACCGACTGCAACAAAACTCGGTACACATACTGCTTACTATCCGGTGAACAACCGCTGTCATGAATTAAACACCTGCCCCTCACGCTACAGGTGACACGAAGTCGTAAACTACGACATTCTTGAATTACTGCAAAACCATGCGAGACATTTTCCTGCACCTCCTCCTCCAGTGGTGGACCGACTGGAACCAAACTCGGTACACATACTGCTTACTATCAGGCGTACAACCGCTGTCATGAATTAAACAGCTACCACTCACGCTACAGGAGACACGAAATCGTAAACTACGATATTCCTGAATTACTGCAAAACCATGCGAGCAATCTTCCTGCACCTCCTCCTAAAGTAGTTGACCGACTGCAACCAAACTCGGTACACATACTGCTTACCATCAGGCGAACAACCGCTGTCATGAAATAAACACCTACCACTCACGCTACAGGAGACACGAAGTCGTAAACTACGATATTCTTGAATTACTGCAAAACCATGCGAGCAATCTTCCTGCACCTCCTCCTAAAGTAGTGGACCGACTGCAACCCAAATCGGTACACATACTGCTTACTATCAGGCGAGCAACCGCTGTCATGAATTAAACACCTACCACTCACGCTACAGGAGACACGAAGTCGTAAACTACGATTTTCTTGAATTACTGCAAAACCATGCGAGCCATCTTCCTGCACCTCCTCCTAAAGTAATCGACCGACTGCAAACAAACTTGGTACACATACTGTCTACTATCAGGCGAAGAACCGCTGTCATGAATTAAACACCTACCATTCAAGCTACAGGAGACACGAAATCGTAAACTACGATATTCCTGAATTACTGCAAAACCATGCGAGCAATCTTCCTGCACCTCCTCCTAAAGTAGTTGACCGACTGCAACCAAACTCGGTACACATACTGCTTACCATCAGGCGAACAACCGCTGTCATGAATTTAACACCTACCACTCACGCTACAGGAGACACGAAGTCGTATACTACGATATTCTTGAATTACTCCAAAACCATGCGAGCAATCTTCCTGCACTTCCTCCTAATGTAGTGGACCGACTGCAACCAAAATCGGAACACATACTGCTTACTATCCGGCGAACAACCGCTGTCATGAATTAAACACCTACCACTCACGCTACAGGATACACGAAGTCGTAAACTACGATATTCTAGAATTACTGCAAAACCATGCGAGCCATCTTTCTGCACCGCCTCCTCAAGTAGTGGACCGACTGCAACCAACTTCGGTACACATACTGCTTACTATCAGGCGAACAACCGCTGTCATGAATTAAACACCTACCCCTCACGCTACAGGAGACACGAAGTCGTAAACTACGATATTCTTGAATTACTGCAAAACCATGCGAGCCATCTTCCTGCACCTCCTCCTAAAGTAATCGACCGACTGCAAACAAACTTGGTACACATACTGCCTACTATCAGGCGAAGAACCGCTGTCATGAATTAAACACCTACCACTCACGCTACAGGAGACACGAAGACGTAAACTACGATATTCTTGAATTATTGCAAAACCATGCGAGTCATCTTCCTGCACCTCCTCCTAAAGTAGAGGACCGACTGCAACCAAACTCAGTACACATACTGCTTACTATCAGGCGAACAACCGCTGTCATGAATTAAACACCTACCACTCACGCTACAGGAGACACGAAGTCGTAATCTACGATATTCTTGAGTAACTGCAAAACCATGCGAGCCATCTCCCTGCACCTCCAAGTAAAGTAGTGTACCGACTGCAACCAAACTCGGTACACATACTGCTTACTATCCGGTGAACAACCGCTGTCATGAATTAAACACCTGCCCCTCACGCTACAGGTGACACGAAGTCGTAAACTACGACATTCTTGAATTACTGCAAAACCATGCGAGACATTTTCCTGCACCTCCTCCTCCAGTGGTGGACCGACTGGAACCAAACTCGGTACACATACTGCTTACTATCAGGCGTACAACCGCTGTCATGAATTAAACAGCTACCACTCACGCTACAGGAGACACGAAATCGTAAACTACGATATTCCTGAATTACTGCAAAACCATGCGAGCAATCTTCCTGCACCTCCTCCTAAAGTAGTTGACCGACTGCAACCAAACTCGGTACACATACTGCTTACCATCAGGCGAACAACCGCTGTCATGAATTAAAGACCTACCCCTCACGCTACAGGAGACACGAAGTCGAAAACTACGACATTCTTGAATTACTGCAAAACAATGCGAGCCATCCTCCTGCACCTCCTCCTAAAGTATTGGACCGACTGCAACCAAACTCAGTACACATACTGCATGCTATCAGGCGAACAACCGCTGTCATGAATTAAACACATACCACTTACGCTACAGGAGACACGATTTCGTAATTTACAATATTCTTGAATTACTGCAAAACCATGCGAGCCATCTGCCTGCACCTCCTCCTAAAGTAGTGGACCGACTGCAACCAAACTCGGTACACATTATGCTTACTATCAGGCGAACAACCGCTGTCATGAATTAAACACCTACCACTCACGCTACAGGAGACACGATGTCGTAAACAACGATATTCTTGAATTACTACAAAACCATGCGAGCCATCTTCCTGCACCTCGTCCTAAAGTTGTGGACCTACTGCAACCAAACTCAGTAGACATACTGCATGCTTTCAGGCGAACAACCGCTGTCATGAATTAAACACCTACCACTCACGCTACAGGATACACGAAGTCGTAAACTACGATATTCTAGAATTACTGCAAAACCATGCGAGCCATCTTCCTGCACCGCCTCCTCAAGTAGTGGACCGACTGCAACCAACTTCGGTACACATACTGCTTACTATCAAGCGAACAACCGCTGTCATGAATTAAACACCTACCCCTCACGCTACAGGAGACACGAAGTCGTAAACTACGATTTTCTTGAATTACTGCAAAACCATGCGAGCCATCTTCCTACACCTCCTCCTAAAGTAATCGACCGACTGCAAACAAACTTGGTACACATACTGCCTACTATCAGGCGAAGAACCGCTGTCATGAATTAAACACCTACCACTCACGCTACAGGAGACACGAAGACGTAAACTACGATATTCTTGAATTATTGCAAAACCATGCGAGCCATCTTGCTGCACCTCCTCCTAAAGTAGAGGACCGACTGCAACCAAACTCAGTACACATACTGCTTACTATCAGGCGAACAACCGCTGTCATGAATTAAACACCTACCACTCACGCTACAGGAGACACGAAGTCGTAATCTACGATATTCTTGAGTAACTGCAAAACCATGCGAGCCATCTCCCTGCACCTCCAAGTAAAGTAGTGTACCGACTGCAACCAAACTCGGTACACATACTGCTTACTATCCGGTGAACAACCGCTGTCATGAATTAAACACCTGCCCCTCACGCTACAGGTGACACGAAGTCGTAAACTACGACATTCTTGAATTACTGCAAAACCATGCGAGACATTTTCCTGCACCTCCTCCTCCAGTGGTGGACCGACTGGAACCAAACTCGGTACACATACTGCTTACTATCAGGCGTACAACCGCTGTCATGAATTAAACAGCTACCACTCACGCTACAGGAGACACGAAATCGTAAACTACGATATTCCTGAATTACTGCATAACCATGCGAGCAATCTTCCTGCACCTCCTCCTAAAGTAGTTGACCGACTGCAACCAAACTCGGTACACATACTGCTTACCATCAGGCGAACAACCGCTGTCATGAAATAAACACCTACCACTCACGCTACAGAAGACACGAAGTCGTAAACTACGATATTCTTGAATTACTGCAAAACCATGCGAGCAATCTTCCTGCACCTCCTCCTAAAGTAGTGGACCGACTGCAACCAAAATCGGTACACATACTGCATGCTATCAGGCGAACAACCGCTGTCATGAATTAAACACCTACCACTCACGCTACAGGAGACACGAAGTCGTAATCTACGATATTCTTGAGTAACTGCAAAACCATGCGAGCCATCTCCCTGCACCTCCAAGTAAAGTAGCGTACCGACTGCAACCAAACTCGGTACACATACTGCTTACTATCCGGTGAACAACCGCTGTCATGAATTAAACACCTGCCCCTCACGCTACAGGTGACACGAAGTCGTAAACTACGACATTCTTGAATTACTGCAAAACCATGCGAGATATTTTCCTGCACCTCCTCCTCCAGTGGTGGACCGAATGCAACCAAACTCGGTACACATACTGCATGCTATCAGGCGAACAACCGCTGTCATGAATTAAACACATACCACTTACGCTACAGGAGACACGAATTCGTAAACTACGACATTCTTGAATTACTGCAAAACAATGCGAGCCATCCTCCTGCACCTCCTCCTAAAGTAGTGGACCGACTGCAACCAAACTCAGTACACATACTTCATGCTATCAGGCGAACAACCGCTGTCATGAATTAAACACCTACCACTCACGCTACAGGAGACACGAAGTCGTGAACTACGATATTCTAGAATTAATGCAAAACCATGCGAGCCATCTTCCTGCACCGCCTCCTCAAGTAGTGGACCGACTGCAACCAAACTCGGTACACATACTGCTTACTATCAGGCGAACAACCGCTGTCATGAATTAAACACCTACCACTCACGCTGCAGGAGACACGATGTCGTAAACTACGATATTCTTGATTTACTGCAAAACCATGCGAGCAATCTTCCTGCACCTTGTCCTAAAGTTGTGGACCTACTGCAACCAAAATCGGTACACATACAGCTTCCTATCAGGCGAACAACCGCTGTTATGAATTAAACACCTACCATTCACGCTACAGGAGAAACGAAGTCGTAAACTACGATATTCTTGATTTACTGCAAAACCATGCGAGCAATCTTCCTGCACCTCCTCCTAAAGTAATTGACCGACTGCAACCAAACTCGGTACACATACTTCTTACTATTAAGCGAACAGCCGCTGTCATGAATTAAACACCTACCACTCATGCTACAGGAGACACGAAGTCGTAAACTACGATATTCTTGAATTCCTACAAAACCATGGGAGCCATCTTACTGCACCTCCTCCTAAAGTATTGGACCTACTGCAACCAAAATCGGTACACATACAGCTTACTATCAGGCGAACAACCGCTGTTATGAATTAAACACCTACCATTCACGCTACAGGAGACAAGAAGTCGTAAACTACGATATTCTTGAATTACTGCAAAACCATGCGAGCAATCTTCCTGCACCTCCTCCTAAAGTAGTGGACCGACTGGAACCAAACTCGATACACATACTGCTAACTATCAGTCGAGCAACCGCTGTCATGAATTAAACACCTACCACTCACGCTACAGGAGACACGAAGTCGTAAACTACGATTTTCTTGAATTACTGCAAAACCATGCGAGCCATCTTCCTGCACCTCCTCCTAAAGTAATTGACCGACTGCAAACAAACTTGGTACACATACTGCCTACTATCAGGCGAAGAACCGCTGTCATGAATTAAACACCTACCACTCACGCTACAGGAGACACGAAGACGTGAACTACGATATTCTTGAATTATTGCAAAACCATGCGAGCCATCTTCCTGCACCTCCTCCTAAAGTAGTGGACCGACTGCAACCAAACTCAGTACACATACTGCTCACTATCAGGCGAACAACCGCTGTCCTGAATTAAACACCTACAACTCACGCTACAGGAGACACGAAGTCGTAAACTACGATATTCTTGAATTACTACAAAACCATGCGAGCAATCTTCCTGCACCTCCTCCTAAAGTAGTGGACCGACTGCAACCAAACTCAGTACACATACTGCTTACTATCAGGCGAACAACCGCTGTCATGAATTAAACACCTACCACTCACGCTACAGGAGACACGAAGTCGTAAACTACGATATCCTTGAATTATTGCAAAACCATGCGAGCCATATTCCTCCACCTCCTCCTAAAGTAGTGGACCGACTGCAACCAAACTCGGTACACATACTGCTCACTATCAGGTGAACAACCGCTGTCATGAATTAAACACATACCACTTACGCTACAGGAGACACGAATCCGTAAATTACGATATTCTTGAATTACTGCAAAACCATGGGAGCTATCTGCCTGCACCTCCTCCTAAAGTAGTGGACCGACTGCAACCAAACTCAGTACACATTCTGCTTACTATCAGGCGAACAACCGCTGTCATGAATTAAACACCTACCACTCACGCTACAGGAGACACGAAGTCGTAAACAACGATATTCTTGAATTACTACAAAACCATGCGAGCCATCATCCTGCACCTCCTCCTAAAGTTGTGGACCTACTGCAACAAAAATCGGTACACATACAGCTTCCTATCAGGCGAACAGCCGCTGTTATGAATTAAACACCTACCATTCACGCTACAGGAGACACGAAGTCGTAAACTACGAAATTCTTGATTTACTGCAAAACCATGCGAACAATCTTCCTGCACCTCCTCCTAAAGTAATTGACCGACTGCAACCAAACTCGGTACACATACCGCTTACTATCAGGCGAGCAACCGAAGTCATGAATTAAACACCTACCACTCATGTTACAGGAGACACGAAGTCCTAAACTACGATATTCTTGAATTACTGCAAAACCATGCGAGCCATCATCCTGCACCTCCTCCCAAAATATAGGACCGACTGCCACCAAACTCGGTACACATACTGCTTACTATCAGGCGAACAACCGCTGTCATGAATTAAACACTTACAACTCACGCTACAGGAGACACTAAGTCGTAAACTACGATATTCTTGAATTACTGCAAAACCATGCGAGGCATCTCCCTGCACCTCCAAGTAAAGTAGTGTACCGACTGCAACCAAACTCGGTACACATACTGCTTACTATCAGGCGTACAACCGCTGTCATGAATTAAACAGCTACCACTCACGCTACAGGAGACACGAAATCGTCAACTACGATATTCCTGAATTACTGCAAAACCATGCAAGACTTCTTCCTGCATCTCCTCCTCCAGTAGGGGACCGACTGCAACCAAACTCGGTACACATACTGCCTACTATCAGCCCAAAAACCGCTCTCATGAATTAAACACCTAACACTCACGCTACAGGAGACAAGAAGTCGTAAACTACGATATTCTTGAATTACTGCAAAACCATGCGTGCCATCTTCCTGCACCTCCTCCTAAAGTAGTGGACCGACTGCAACCAAACTCGGTACACATACTGCGTACTATCAGGCGAACAACCGCTGTCATGAATTAAACACCTACCACTCACGCTACAGGAGACACGAAGTCGTAAACTACGATATTCTTGAATTACTGCAAAACCATGCGAGCCATCCTCCTGCACCTCCTCCTAAAGTAGTGGACCGACTGCAACCAAACTCAGTACACATACTGCTTACTATCAGGCGAACAACCGCTCTCATGAATTAAACACCTAACACTCACGGTACAGGAGACACGAAGTCGTAAACTACGATATTCTTGAATTACTACAAAACAATGCGAGCCATCTTCCTGCACCTCCTCCTAAAGTTGTGGACCTACTGCAACCAAAATCTGTATACATACAGCCTCATATCAGGCGAACGACCGCTGTTTTTAATTAAACACCTACCATTCACGCCACAGGAGACACGAAGTCGTAAACTACGATATTCTTGAAATACTGCAAAACCATGCGAGCAATCTACGTGCACCTACTCCTAAAGTAGTGAACAGACTGCAACCAAACTCGGTACACATACTTCTCACTATCAGGCGAACAACCGCTGTCATGACTTAAACACCTACCACTCACGCTACAGGAGACACGAAGTCGTAAACTACGATATTCTTGAATTACTGCACAAGCATGGGAGCCATCTTCCTGCACCTCCTCCTAAAGTAGTGGACCGACTGCAACCAAACTCGGTACACATACTGCTTACTATCCGGCGAACAACCGCTGTCATGAATTAAACACCTGCCCCTCACGCTACAGGTGTCACGAAGTCGTAAACTACGACATTCTTGAATTACTGCAAAACCATGCGAGACATTTTCCTGCACCTCCTCCTCCAGTGGTGGACAGACTGCAACCAAACTCGGTACACATACTGCTTACTATCAGGCGTACAACCGCTGTCATGAATTAAACAGCTACCACTCACGCTACAGGAGACACGAAATCGTAAACTACGATATTCCTGAATTACTGCAAAACCATGCGAGCAATCTTCCTGCACCTCCTCCTAAAGTAGTTGACCGAATGCAACCAAACTCGGTACACATACTGCTTACTATCAGGCGAGCAACCGCTGTCATGAATTAAACACCTACCACACACGCTACAGGAGACACGAAGACGTAAACTACGATATTCTTGAATTACTGCAAAACCATGCGAGCCATCATCCTGCACCGCCTCCTAAAGTAGTGTACCGACTGCAACCAAACTCGGTACACATACTGCTTACTATCAGGCGAACAACCGCTGTCATGAATTAAACACCTACCACTCACGCTACAGGAGACACTAAGTCGTAAACTACGATATTCTTGAATTACTGCAAAACCATGCGAGCCATCTCCCTGCACCTCCAAATAAAGTAGTGGACCGACTGCAACCAAACTCGGTACACATACTGCATACTATCAGGCGAACAACCGCGGTCATGAATTAAACACCTACCCCTCACGCTACAGGAGACAGGAAGTCGTAAACTACGATATTCTTGATTTACTGCAAAACAATGCGAGCAATCTTCCTGCACCTCCTCCTAAAGTAGTTGACCGACTGCAACCAAACTCGGTACACATACTGCTTACTATCAGGCGAGCAACCGCTGTCATTTATTAAACACCTACCACACAGGCTACAGGAGACACGAACACGTAAACTACGATATTCTTGAATTACTGCAAAACCATGCGAGCCATCTTCCTGCACCGCCTCCTAAAGTTGTGGACTGACTGCAACCAAACTCGGTACACATACTGCTTACTATCAGGCGAACAACTGCTGTCATGAATTAAACACCTACCCCTCACGCTACAGGAGACAGGAAGTCGTAAACTACGATATTCTTGAATTACTGCACAAGCATGGGAGCCATCTTCCTGCACCTCCTCCTAAAGTAGTGGACCGACTGCAACCAAACTCGGTTCACATACTGCTTACTATCCGGCGAACAACCGCTTTCATGAATTAAACACCTACCTCTCACGCTACAGGAGACACGAAGTCGTAAACTACGACATTCTTGAATTACTGCAAAACAATGCGAGGCATCCTCCTGCACCTCCTCCTAAAGTATTGGACCGACTGCAACCAAACTCAGTACACATACTGCATGCTATCAGGCGAACAACCGCTGTCATGAATTAAACACCTACCACTCACGCTACAGGAGACACGATGTCGTAAACAACGATATTCTTGAATTACTAAAAAACCATGCGAGCAATCTTCCTGCACCTAGTCCTAAAGTTGTGGACCTACTGCAACCAAAATCGGTACACATACAGCTTCCTATCAGGCGAACAACCGCTGTTATGAATTAAACACCTACCATTCACGCTACAGGAGAAACGAAGTCGTAAACTACGATATTCTTGATTTACTGCAAAACCATGCGAGCAATCTTCCTGCACCTCCTCCTAAAGTTGTGGACCGACTGCAACCAAACTCGGTACACATACTGCTTACTATCAGGCAAACAACCGCTGTTATGAATTAAACACCTACCCCTCATGCTACAGGAGACAGGAAGTCGTAAACTACGATATTCTTGAATTACTGCACAAGCATGGGAGCCATCTTCCTGCACCTCCTCCTAAAGTAGTGGACCGACTGCAACCAAACTCGGTTCACATACTGCTTAGTAGCCGGCGAACAACCGCTGTCATGAATTAAACACCTACCTCTCACGCTACAGGAGACACGAAGTCGTAAACTACGACATTCTTGAATTACTCCAAAACAATGCGATCCATCCTCCTGCACCTCCTCCTAAAGTATTGGACCGACTGCAACCAAACTCAGTACACATACTGCATGCTATCAGGCGAACAACCGCTGTCATGAATTGAACACATACCACTTACGCTACAGGAGACACGAATTCGTAAATTACGATATTCTTGAATTACTGCAAAACCATGCGAGTCATCTGCCTGCACCTCTTCCTAAAGTAGTGGACCGACTGCAACCAAACTCGGTACACATTATGCTTACTGTAAGGCGAACAACCGCTGTCATGAATTAAACACCTACCACTCACGCTACAGGAGACACGATGTCGTAAACAACGATATTCTTGAATTACTACAAAACCATGCGAGCAATCTTCCTGCACCTCGTCCTAAAGTTGTGGACCTACTGCAACCAAAATCGGTACACATACAGCTTCCTATCAGGCGAACAACCGCTGTTATGAATTAAACAGCTACCATTCAAGCTACAGGAGAAACGAAGTCGTAAACTACGATATTCTCGATTTACTGCAAAACCATACGAGCAATCTTCCTGCACCTCCTCCTAAAGTAGTTGACCGACTGTAACCAAACTCGGTACACATACTGCTTACTATCAGGCGAGCAACCGCTGTCATGAATTAAACACCTACCACTCACGCTACAATAGACACGAAGACGTAAACTACGATATTCTTGAATCACTGCAAAACCATGCGAGCCATCTTCCTGCACCGCCTCCTAAAGTAGTGGACCGACTGCAACCAAACTCGGTACACATACTGCTTACTACCAGGCGAACAACCGCTGTCATGAATTAAACACCTACCACTCACGCTACAGGAGACACGAAGTCGTAATCTACGATATTCTTGAGTTACTGCAAAACCATGCGAGCCATCTCCCTGCACCTCCAAGTAAAGTAGTGTACCGACTGCAACCAAACTCGGTACACATACTGCTTACTATCCGGTGAACAACCGCTGTCATGAATTAAACACCTGCCCCTCACGCTACAGGTGACACGAAGTCGTAAACTACGACATTCTTGAATTACTGCAAAACCATGCGAGATATTTTCCTGCACCTCCTCCTCCAGTGGTGGACCGAATGCAACCAAACTCGGTACACATACTGCTTACTATCCGGCGAACAACCGCTGTCATGAATTAAACACCTACCCCTCACGCTACAGGAGACACGAAGTCGTAAACTACGACATTCTTGAATTACTGCAAAACAATGCGAGCCATCCTCCTGCACCTCCTCCTAAAGTAGTGGACCGACTGCAACCAAACTCAGTACACATACTGCATGCTATCAGGCGAACAACCGCTGTCATGAATTAAACAATTACCACTCACGCTACAGGAGACACGAAGTCGTAAACTACGATATTCTAGAATTACTGCAAAACCATGCGAGCTATCTTCCTGCACCGCCTCCTCAAGTAGTGGACCGACTGCAACCAAACTCGATACACATACTGCTTACAATCAGGCGAACAACCGCTGTCATGAATTAAACACCTACCACTCACGCTACAGGAGACACGAAGTTGTAATCTACGATATTCTTGAGTAACTGCAAAACCATGCGAGCCATCTCCCTGCAATTCCAAGTAAAGTAGCGTACCGACTGCAACCAAACTCGGTACACATACTGCTTACTATCCGGTGAACAACCGCTGTCATGAATTAAACACCTGCCCCTCACGCTACAGGTGACACGAAGTCGTAAACTACGACATTCTTGAATTACTGCAAAACCATGCGAGACATTTTCCTGAACCTCCTCCTCCAGTGGTGGACCGACTGCAACCAAACTCGGTACACATACTGCTTACTATCAGGCGTACAACCGCTGTCATGAATTAAACAGCTACCACTCACGCTACAGGAGACACGAAATCGTAAACTACGATATTCCTGAATTACTGCAATACCATGCGAGCAATCTTCCTGCACCTCCTCCTAAAGTAGTTGACCGACTGCAACCAAACTCGGTACACATACTGCTTACTATCAGGCGAGCAACCGCTGTCATGAATTAAACACCTACCACACACGCTACAGGAGACACGAAGACGTAAACTACGATATTCTTGATTTACTGCAAAACCATGCGAGCCATCTTCCTGCACCGCCTCCTAAAGTTGTGGACCGACTGCAACCAAACTCGGTACACATACTGCTTACTATCAGGCGAACAACCGCTGTCATGAATTAAACACCTACCCCTCACGCTACAGGAGACAGGAAGTCGTAAACTACGATATTCTTGAATTACTGCACAAGCATGGGAGCCATCTTCCTGCACCTCCTCCTAAAGTAGTGGACCGACTGCAACCAAACTCGGTTCACATACTGCTTACTATCCGGCGAACAACCGCTTTCATGAATTAAACACCTACCTCTCACGCTACAGGAGACACGAAGTCGTAAACTACGACATTCTTGAATTACTGCAAAACAATGCGAGGCATCCTCCTGCACCTCCTCCTAAAGTATTGGACCGACTGCAACCAAACTCAGTACACATACTGCATGCTATCAGGCGAACAACCGCTGTCATGAATTAAACACATACCACTTACGCTACAGGAGACACGAATTCGTAAATTACGATATTCTTGAATTACTGCAAAACCATGCGAGCCATCTGCCTGCACCTCTTCCTAAGGTAGTGGACCGACTGCAACCAAACTCGGTACACATTATGCTTACTATCAGACGAACAACCGCTGTCATGAATTAAACACCTACCACTCACGCTACAGGAGACACGATGTCGTAAACAACGATATTCTTGAATTACTAAAAAACCATGCGAGCAATCTTCCTGCACCTAGTCCTAAAGTTGTGGACCTACTGCAACCAAAATCGGTACACATACAGCTTCCTATCAGGCGAACAACCGCTGTTATGAATTAAACACCTACCATTCACGCTACAGGAGAAACGAAGTCGTAAACTACGATATTCTTGATTTACTGCAAAACCATGCGAGCAATCTTCCTGCACCTCCTCCTAAAGTTGTGGACCGACTGCAACCAAACTCGGTACACATACTGCTTACTATCAGGCAAACAACTGCTGTCATGAATTAAACACCTACCCCTCACGCTACAGGAGACAGGAAGTCGGAAACTACGATATTCTTGAATCACTGCACAAGCATGGGAGCCATCTTCCTGCACCTCCTCCTAAAGTAGTGGACCGACTGCAACCAAACTCGGTTCACATACTGCTTAGTATCCGGCGAACAACCGCTGTCATGAATTAAACACCTACCTCTCACGCTACAGGAGACACGAAGTCGTAAACTACGACATTCTTGAATTACTGCAAAACAAAGCGATCCATCCTCCTGCACCTCCTCCTAAAGTATTGGACCGACTGCAACCAAACTCAGTACACATACTGCATGCTATCAGGCGAACAACCGCTGTCATGAATTAAACACCTACCACTCACGCTACAGGAGACACGATGTCGTAAACAACGATATTCTTGAATTACTACAAAACCATGCGAGCAATCTTCCTGCACCTCGTCCTAAAGTTGTGGACCTACTGCAACCAAAATCGGTACACATACAGCTTCCTATCAGGCGAACAACCGCTGTTATGAATTAAACACCTACCATTCAAGCTACAGGAGAAACGAAGTCGTAAACTACGATATTCTCGATTTACTGCAAAACCATACGAGCAATCTTCCTGCACCTCCTCCTAAAGTAGTTGACCGACTGCAACCAAACTCGGTACACATACTGCTTACTATCAGGCGAGCAACCGCTGTCATGAATTAAACACCTACCACTCACGCTACAGGAGACACGAAGTCGTAATCTACGATATTCTTGAGTTACTGCAAAACCATGCGAGCCATCTCCCTGCACCTCCAAGTAAAGTAGTGTACCGACTGCAACCAAACTCGGTACACATACTGCCTACTATCCGGTGAACAACCGCTGTCATGAATTAAACACCGGCCCCTCACGCTACAGGTGACACGAAGTCGTAAACTACGACATTCTTGAATTACTGCAAAACCATGCGAGATATTTTCCTGCACCTCCTCCTCCAGTGGTGGACCGAATGCAACCAAACTCGGTACACATACTGCTTACTATCCGGCGAACAACCGCTGTCATGAATTAAACACCTACCCCTCACGCTACAGGAGACACGAAGTCGTAAACTACGACATTCTTGAATTACTGCAAAACAATGCGAGCCATCCTCCTGCACCTCCTCCTAAAGTAGTGGACCGACTGCAACCAAACTCGGTACACATACTGCTTACTATCAG
Organism: Locusta migratoria; assembly: GCA_026315105.1. Lineage (NCBI taxonomy): Eukaryota > Metazoa > Arthropoda > Insecta > Orthoptera > Acrididae > Locusta > Locusta migratoria. The sequence goes on from CM048749.1 coordinate 378,547,401, forward strand.
GCGAGCAACCGCTGTCATGAATTAAACACCTACCACTCACGCTACAGGAGACACGAAGACGTAAACTACGATATTCTTGAATCACTGCAAAACCATGCGAGCCTTCTTCCTACACCGCCTCCTAAAGTAGTGGACCGACTGCAACCAAACTCGATACACATACTGCTTACAATCAGGCGAACAACCGCTGTCATGAATTAAACACCTACCACTCACGCTACAGGAGACACGAAGTCGTAATCTACGATATTCTTGAGTAACTGCAAAACCATGCGAGCCATCTCCCTGCACCTCCAAGTAAAGTAGCGTACCGACTGCAACCAAACTCGGTACACATACTGCTTACTATCCGGTGAACAACCGCTGTCATGAATTAAACACCTGCCCCTCACGCTACAGGTGACACGAAGTCGTAAACTACGACATTCTTGAATTACTGCAAAACCATGCGAGACATTTTCCTGCACCTCCTCCTCCAGTGGTGGACCGACTACAACCAAACTCGGTACACATACTGCTTACTATCAGGCGTACAACCGCTGTCATGAATTAAACAGCTACCACTCACGATACAGGAGACACGAAATCGTAAACTACGATATTCCTGAATTACTGCAAAACCATGCGAGCAATCTTCCTGCACCTCCTCCTAAAGTAGTTGACCGACTGCAACCAAACTCGGTACACATACTGCTTACTATCAGGCGAGCAACCGCTGTCATGAATTAAACACCTACCACACACGCCACAGGAGACACGAAGACGTAAACTACGATATTCTTGTATTACTGCAAAACCATGCGAGCCATCTTCCTGCACCTCCTCCTAAAGTAGTGGACCGACTGCAACCAAACTCGGTACACATACTGCTTACTATCCGGCGAACAACCGCTTTCATGAATTAAACACCTACCTCTCACACTACAGGAGACACGAAGTCGTAAACTACGACATTCTTGAATTACTGCAAAAAAATGCGAGCCATCCTCCTGCACCTCCTCCTAAAGTATTGTACCGACTGCAACCAAACTCAGTACACATACTGCATGCTATCAGGCGAACAACCGCTGTCATGAATTAAACACATACCACTTACGCTACAGGAGACACGAATTCGTAAATTACGATATTCTTGAATTACTGCAAAACCATGCGAGCCATCTGCCTGCACCTCTTCCTAAGGTAGTGGACCGACTGCAACCAAACTCGGTACACATTATGCTTACTATCAGGCGAACAACCGCTGTCATGAATTAAACACCTACCACTCACGCTACAGGAGACACGATGTCGTAAACAACGATATTCTTGAATTACTAAAAAACCATGCGAGCAATCTTCCTGCACCTAGTCCTAAAGTTGTTGACCTACTGCAACAAAAATCGGTACACATACAGCTTCCTATCAGGCGAACAACCGCTGTTATGAATTAAACACCTACCATTCACGCTACAGGAGAAACGAAGTCGTAAACTACGATATTCTTGATTTACTGCAAAACCATGCGAGCAATCTTCCTGCACCTCCTCCTAAAGTAGTTGACCGACTGCATCCAAACTCGGTACACATACTGCTTACTATCAGGCGAGAAACCGCTGTCATGAATTAAACACCTACCACTCACGCTACAGGAGACACGAAGACGTAAACTACGATATTCTTGAATCACTGCAAAACCTTGCGAGCCATCTTCCTGCACCGCCTCCTAAAGTAGGGGACCGACTGCAACCAAACTCGGTACACATACTGCTTACTATCAGGCGAACAACCGCTGTCATGAATTAAACACCTACCACTCACGCTACAGGAGACCCCAAGTCGTAATCTACGATATTCTTGAGTTACTGCAAAACAATGCGAGCCATCTCCCTGCACCTCCAAAAAAAGTAGTGAACCGACTGCAACCAAACTCGGTACACATACTGCTTACTATCCGGTGAACAACCGCTGTCATGAATTAAACACCTGCCCCTCACGCTACAGGTGACACGAAGTCGTAAACTACGACATTCTTGAATTACTGCAAAACCATGCGAGATATTTTCCTGCACCTCCTCTTCCAGTGGTGGACCGACTGCAACCAAACTCGGTACACATACTGCTTACAATCCGGCGAACAACCGCTGTCATGAATTAAACACCTACCCCTCACGCTACAGGAGACACGAAGTCGTAAACTACGACATTCTTGAATTACTGCAAAACAATGCGAGCCATCCTCCTGCACCTCCTCCTAAAGTAGTGGACCGACTGCAACCAAACTCAGTACACATACTGGATGCTATCAGGCGAACAACCGCTGTCATGAATTAAACACCTACCACTCACGTTACAGGAGACACGAAGTCGTAAACTACGATATTCTTGAATTACTACAAAACCATGCGAGCCATCTTCCTGCACCTCCTCCTAAAGTAGTGGACCGACTGCAACCAAACTCGGAACACATACTGCTTACTATCAGGTGAACAACCGCTGTCATGAATTAAACACATACCACTTACGCTACAGGAGACACGAATTCGTAAATTACGATTTTCTTGAATTACTGCAAAACCATACGAGCCATCTGCCTGCACCTCCTCCTAAAGTAGTGGACCGACTGCAACCAAACTCGGTACACATTATGCTTACTATCAGTCGAACAACCGCTGTCATGAATTAAACACCTACCACTCACGCTACAGGTGACACGATGTCGTAAACAACGATATTCTTGAATTACTACAAAACCATGCGAGCCATCTTCCTGCACCTCGTCCTAAAGTTGTGGACCTACTGCAACCAAAATCGGTACACATACAGCTTCCAATCAGGCGAACAAACGCTGTTATGAATTAAACACCTACCATTCACGCTACAGGAGAAACGAAGTCGTAAACTACGATATTCTTGATTTACTGCAAAACCATGCGAGCAATCTTCCTGCACCTCCTCCTAAAGTAGTTGACCGACTGCAACCAAACTCGGTACACATACTGCTTACTATCAGGCGAGCAACCGCTGTCATGAATTAAACACCTACCACTCACGCTACAGGAGACACGAAGACGTAAACTACGATATTCTTGAATTACTGCAAAACCATGCGAGCCATCTTCCTGCACCGCCTCCTAAAGTAGTGGACCGACTGCAACCAAACTCGGTATACATACTGCTTACTATCAGGCGAACAACCGCTGTCATGAATTAAACACCTACCACTCACGCTACAGGAGACACGAAGTCGTAATCTACGATATTCTTGAGTTACTGCAAAACCATGCGAGCCATCTCCCTGCACCTCCAAGTAAAGTAGTGTACCGACTGCAACCAAACTCGCTACACATACTGCTTACTATCCGGTGAACAACCGCTGTCATGAATTAAACACCTGCCCCTCACGCTACAGGTGACACGAAGTCGTAAACTACGACATTCTTGAATTACTGCAAAACCATGCGAGATATTTTCCTGCACCTCCTCCTCCAGTGGTGGACCGACTGCAACCAAACTCGGTACACATACTGCTTACTATCAGGCGTACAACCGCTCTCATGAATTAAACAGCTACCACTCACGCTACAGGAGACACGAAATCGTAAACTACGATATTCCTGAATTACTGCAAAACCATGCAAGACATTTTCCTGCACCTCCTCCTCCAGTAGGGGACCGACTGCAACCAAACTCGGTACGCATACTGCTTACTATCAGGAGAACAACCGCTGTCATGAATTAAACACCTACCACTCACGCTACAGGAGACACGAAGTCGTAAACTACGATATTCTTGAATTATTGCAAAACCATGCGAGCCATCCTCCTGCACCTCCTCCTAAAGTAGTGGACCGACTGCAACCAATCTCGGTACACATACCGCTTATTATCAGGCGAACAACCGCTCTCATGAATTAAACACCTAACACTCACGCTACAGGAGACACGAAGTCGTAAACTACGATATTCTTGAATTACTACAAAACTATGCGAGCCATTTTCCTGCACCTCCTCCTAAAGTTGTGGACCTACTGCAACCAAAATCGGTACACATACAGCTTCCTATCAGGCGAACAACCGCTGTTTTTAATTAAACACCTACCATTCACGCTACAGGCGACACGTAGTCGTAAACTACGATATTCTTGAATTACTGCAAAACCATGCGAGCCATCTTCCTGCACGTCCTCCTAAAGTAGTGGACCGACTGCAACCAAACTCGGTACACATACCGCTTACTATCAGGCGAACAACCGCTGTCATGAATTAAACACATACCACTCACGCTACAGGAGACACGAAGTCGTAAACTACGATATTCCTGAATTACTGCAAAACCATGCAAGATATCTTCCTGCACCTCCTCCTCCAGTAGGGGACCGACTGCAACCAAACTCGGTACACATACTGCCTACTATTAGCCGAAAAACCGCTGTCATGAATTAAACACCTACCACTCACGCTAAAGGAGACAAGATGTCGTAAACTACGATATTTTTGAATTACTGCAAAACCATGCGAGCCATCTTCCTGCACCTCCTCCTAAAGTAGTGGACCGACAGCAACCAAACTCGGTACACATACTGCTTACTACCAGGCGAACAACCGCTGTCATGAATTAAACACCTACCACTCACGCTACAGGAGACACGAAGTCGTAAACTACGATATTCTACGATATTATTGAATTACTGCAAAACCATGCGAGCCATCCTCCTGCACCTCCTCCTAAAGTAGTGTACCGACTGCAACCAAACTCGGTACACATACAGCTTACTATCAGGTGAACAACCGCTGTCATTAATTAAACACATACCACTTAGGCTTCAGGAGACACGAATTCGTAAATTACGATATTCTTGAATTACTGCAAAACCATGCGAGCCATCTTCCTGCACCTCCTCCTAAAGTAGTGGACCGACTGCAACCAAACTCGGTACACATACTGCTTACTATCAGGCGAATAACCGCTGTCATGAATTAAACACCTACCACTCACGCTACAGGAGACATGAAGTCGTAAACTACGATATTCTTGAATTACTGCAAAACCATGCGAGCCATCTTCCTGCACCTCCTCCTAAAGTAGTGGACAGACTGCAACCAAACTCGGTACACATACTGCTTACTATCAGGCGAACAACCGCTGTCATGAATTAAACACCTACCACTCACGTTACAGAAGACACGAAGTCGTAAACTACGATATTCTTGAATTATTTCAAAACCATGCGAGCCATCTTACTGCACCTCGTCATAAAGTATTGGACCGACTGCAACCAAACTCGGTACACATACTGCTTACTATCAGGCGAACAACCGCTTTCATGAATTAAACACCTACCACTAAAGCTACATGAGACACGAAGTCATAAACTACGATATTCTTGAAATACTGAAAATCCATGCGTGCCATCTCCCTGCACCTCCAAGTAAAGTAGTAGACCGACTGCAACCAAACTCGGTACACATACTGCTTACTATCAGGCGAACAACCGCTGTCATGAATTAAACAGCTACCATTCACGCTACAGGAGACACGAAATCGTAAACTACGATATTCCTGAATTACTGCAAAACCATGCGAGATATCTTCCTGCACCTTCTCCTCCAGTAGGGGACCGACTTTAACCAAACTCGGTACACATACTGCTTACTATCAGGCGAACAACCGCTGTCATGAAATAAAAACCTATCACTCACGCTACAGGAGACACGAAGTCGTAAACTACGATATTCTTGAATTACTGCAATACCATGCAAGCCATCTTCCTGCACCTCCTCCTAAAGTAGTGGACCGACCTCAACCAAACTCGGTACACATACTGCTTACTATCCGCCGAACAACAGCTGTCATGAATTAAACACCTACCCCCCACGCTACGGGAGACACGAAGTCGTAAACTACGACATTCTTGAATTACTGCAAAACAATGCGAGCCATCCTCCTGCACCTCCTCCTTAAGTAGTGGACCGACTGCAACCAAACTCAGTACACATACTGGATGCTATCAGGCGAACAACCGCTGTCATGAATTAAACACCTACCACTCACGTTACAGGAGACACGAAGTCGTAAACTACGATATTCTTGAATTACTACAAAACCATGCGAGCCATCTTCCTGCACCTCCTCCTAAAGTAGTGGACCGACTGCAACCAAACTCGGAACACATACTGCTTACTATCAGGTGAACAACCGCTGTCATGAATTAAACACATACCACTTACGCTACAGGAGACACGAATTCGTAAATTACGATTTTCTTGAATTACTGCAAAACCATACGAGCCATCTGCCTGCACCTCCTCCTAAAGTAGTGGACCGACTGCAACCAAACTCGGTACACATTATGCTTACTATCAGTCGAACAACCGCTGTCATGAATTAAACACCTACCACTCACGCTACAGGTGACACGATGTCGTAAACAACGATATTCTTGAATTACTACAAAACCATGCGAGCCATCTTCCTGCACCTCGTCCTAAAGTTGTGGACCTACTGCAACCAAAATCGGTACACATACAGCTTCCAATCAGGCGAACAAACGCTGTTATGAATTAAACACCTACCATTCACGCTACAGGAGAAACGAAGTCGTAAACTACGATATTCTTGATTTACTGCAAAACCATGCGAGCAATCTTCCTGCACCTCCTCCTAAAGTAGTTGACCGACTGCAACCAAACTCGGTACACATACTGCTTACTATCAGGCGAGCAACCGCTGTCATGAATTAAACACCTACCACTCACGCTACAGGAGACACGAAGACGTAAACTACGATATTCTTGAATTACTGCAAAACCATGCGAGCCATCTTCCTGCACCGCCTCCTAAAGTAGTGGACCGACTGCAACCAAACTCGGTATACATACTGCTTACTATCAGGCGAACAACCGCTGTCATGAATTAAACACCTACCACTCACGCTACAGGAGACACGAAGTCGTAATCTACGATATTCTTGAGTTACTGCAAAACCATGCGAGCCATCTCCCTGCACCTCCAAGTAAAGTAGTGTACCGACTGCAACCAAACTCGCTACACATACTGCTTACTATCCGGTGAACAACCGCTGTCATGAATTAAACACCTGCCCCTCACGCTACAGGTGACACGAAGTCGTAAACTACGACATTCTTGAATTACTGCAAAACCATGCGAGATATTTTCCTGCACCTCCTCCTCCAGTGGTGGACCGACTGCAACCAAACTCGGTACGCATACTGCTTACTATCAGGAGAACAACCGCTGTCATGAATTAAACACCTACCACTCACGCTACAGGAGACACGAAGTCGTAAACTACGATATTCTTGAATTATTGCAAAACCATGCGAGCCATCCTCCTGCACCTCCTCCTAAAGTAGTGGACCGACTGCAACCAATCTCGGTACACATACCGCTTATTATCAGGCGAACAACCGCTCTCATGAATTAAACACCTAACACTCACGCTACAGGAGACACGAAGTCGTAAACTACGATATTCTTGAATTACTACAAAACTATGCGAGCCATTTTCCTGCACCTCCTCCTAAAGTTGTGGACCTACTGCAACCAAAATCGGTACACATACAGCTTCCTATCAGGCGAACAACCGCTGTTTTTAATTAAACACCTACCATTCACGCTACAGGCGACACGTAGTCGTAAACTACGATATTCTTGAATTACTGCAAAACCATGCGAGCCATCTTCCTGCACGTCCTCCTAAAGTAGTGGACCGACTGCAACCAAACTCGGTACACATACCGCTTACTATCAGGCGAACAACCGCTGTCATGAATTAAACACATACCACTCACGCTACAGGAGACACGAAGTCGTAAACTACGATATTCCTGAATTACTGCAAAACCATGCAAGATATCTTCCTGCACCTCCTCCTCCAGTAGGGGACCGACTGCAACCAAACTCGGTACACATACTGCCTACTATTAGCCGAAAAACCGCTGTCATGAATTAAACACCTACCACTCACGCTAAAGGAGACAAGATGTCGTAAACTACGATATTTTTGAATTACTGCAAAACCATGCGAGCCATCTTCCTGCACCTCCTCCTAAAGTAGTGGACCGACAGCAACCAAACTCGGTACACATACTGCTTACTACCAGGCGAACAACCGCTGTCATGAATTAAACACCTACCACTCACGCTACAGGAGACACGAAGTCGTAAACTACGATATTCTACGATATTATTGAATTACTGCAAAACCATGCGAGCCATCCTCCTGCACCTCCTCCTAAAGTAGTGTACCGACTGCAACCAAACTCGGTACACATACAGCTTACTATCAGGTGAACAACCGCTGTCATTAATTAAACACATACCACTTAGGCTTCAGGAGACACGAATTCGTAAATTACGATATTCTTGAATTACTGCAAAACCATGCGAGCCATCTTCCTGCACCTCCTCCTAAAGTAGTGGACCGACAGCAACCAAACTCGGTACACATACTGCTTACTACCAGGCGAACAACCGCTGTCATGAATTAAACACCTACCACTCACGCTACAGGTGACACGATGTCGTAAACAACGATATTCTTGAATTACTACAAAACCATGCGAGCCATCTTCCTGCACCTCGTCCTAAAGTTGTGGACCTACTGCAACCAAAATCGGTACACATACAGCTTCCAATCAGGCGAACAAACGCTGTTATGAATTAAACACCTACCATTCACGCTACAGGAGAAACGAAGTCGTAAACTACGATATTCTTGATTTACTGCAAAACCATGCGAGCAATCTTCCTGCACCTCCTCCTAAAGTAGTTGACCGACTGCAACCAAACTCGGTACACATACTGCTTACTATCAGGCGAGCAACCGCTGTCATGAATTAAACACCTACCACTCACGCTACAGGAGACACGAAGACGTAAACTACGATATTCTTGAATTACTGCAAAACCATGCGAGCCATCTTCCTGCACCGCCTCCTAAAGTAGTGGACCGACTGCAACCAAACTCGGTATACATACTGCTTACTATCAGGCGAACAACCGCTGTCATGAATTAAACACCTACCACTCACGCTACAGGAGACACGAAGTCGTAATCTACGATATTCTTGAGTTACTGCAAAACCATGCGAGCCATCTCCCTGCACCTCCAAGTAAAGTAGTGTACCGACTGCAACCAAACTCGCTACACATACTGCTTACTATCCGGTGAACAACCGCTGTCATGAATTAAACACCTGCCCCTCACGCTACAGGTGACACGAAGTCGTAAACTACGACATTCTTGAATTACTGCAAAACCATGCGAGATATTTTCCTGCACCTCCTCCTCCAGTGGTGGACCGACTGCAACCAAACTCGGTACACATACTGCTTACTATCAGGCGTACAACCGCTCTCATGAATTAAACAGCTACCACTCACGCTACAGGAGACACGAAATCGTAAACTACGATATTCCTGAATTACTGCAAAACCATGCAAGACATTTTCCTGCACCTCCTCCTCCAGTAGGGGACCGACTGCAACCAAACTCGGTACGCATACTGCTTACTATCAGGAGAACAACCGCTGTCATGAATTAAACACCTACCACTCACGCTACAGGAGACACGAAGTCGTAAACTACGATATTCTTGAATTATTGCAAAACCATGCGAGCCATCCTCCTGCACCTCCTCCTAAAGTAGTGGACCGACTGCAACCAATCTCGGTACACATACCGCTTATTATCAGGCGAACAACCGCTCTCATGAATTAAACACCTAACACTCACGCTACAGGAGACACGAAGTCGTAAACTACGATATTCTTGAATTACTACAAAACTATGCGAGCCATTTTCCTGCACCTCCTCCTAAAGTTGTGGACCTACTGCAACCAAAATCGGTACACATACAGCTTCCTATCAGGCGAACAACCGCTGTTTTTAATTAAACACCTACCATTCACGCTACAGGCGACACGTAGTCGTAAACTACGATATTCTTGAATTACTGCAAAACCATGCGAGCCATCTTCCTGCACGTCCTCCTAAAGTAGTGGACCGACTGCAACCAAACTCGGTACACATACCGCTTACTATCAGGCGAACAACCGCTGTCATGAATTAAACACATACCACTCACGCTACAGGAGACACGAAGTCGTAAACTACGATATTCCTGAATTACTGCAAAACCATGCAAGATATCTTCCTGCACCTCCTCCTCCAGTAGGGGACCGACTGCAACCAAACTCGGTACACATACTGCCTACTATTAGCCGAAAAACCGCTGTCATGAATTAAACACCTACCACTCACGCTAAAGGAGACAAGATGTCGTAAACTACGATATTTTTGAATTACTGCAAAACCATGCGAGCCATCTTCCTGCACCTCCTCCTAAAGTAGTGGACCGACAGCAACCAAACTCGGTACACATACTGCTTACTACCAGGCGAACAACCGCTGTCATGAATTAAACACCTACCACTCACGCTACAGGAGACACGAAGTCGTAAACTACGATATTCTACGATATTATTGAATTACTGCAAAACCATGCGAGCCATCCTCCTGCACCTCCTCCTAAAGTAGTGTACCGACTGCAACCAAACTCGGTACACATACAGCTTACTATCAGGTGAACAACCGCTGTCATTAATTAAACACATACCACTTAGGCTTCAGGAGACACGAATTCGTAAATTACGATATTCTTGAATTACTGCAAAACCATGCGAGCCATCTTCCTGCACCTCCTCCTAAAGTAGTGGACCGACTGCAACCAAACTCGGTACACATACTGCTTACTATCAGGCGAATAACCGCTGTCATGAATTAAACACCTACCACTCACGCTACAGGAGACATGAAGTCGTAAACTACGATATTCTTGAATTACTGCAAAACCATGCGAGCCATCTTCCTGCACCTCCTCCTAAAGTAGTGGACAGACTGCAACCAAACTCGGTACACATACTGCTTACTATCAGGCGAACAACCGCTGTCATGAATTAAACACCTACCACTCACGTTACAGAAGACACGAAGTCGTAAACTACGATATTCTTGAATTATTTCAAAACCATGCGAGCCATCTTACTGCACCTCGTCATAAAGTATTGGACCGACTGCAACCAAACTCGGTACACATACTGCTTACTATCAGGCGAACAACCGCTTTCATGAATTAAACACCTACCACTAAAGCTACATGAGACACGAAGTCATAAACTACGATATTCTTGAAATACTGAAAATCCATGCGTGCCATCTCCCTGCACCTCCAAGTAAAGTAGTAGACCGACTGCAACCAAACTCGGTACACATACTGCTTACTATCAGGCGAACAACCGCTGTCATGAATTAAACAGCTACCATTCACGCTACAGGAGACACGAAATCGTAAACTACGATATTCCTGAATTACTGCAAAACCATGCGAGATATCTTCCTGCACCTTCTCCTCCAGTAGGGGACCGACTTTAACCAAACTCGGTACACATACTGCTTACTATCAGGCGAACAACCGCTGTCATGAAATAAAAACCTATCACTCACGCTACAGGAGACACGAAGTCGTAAACTACGATATTCTTGAATTACTGCAATACCATGCAAGCCATCTTCCTGCACCTCCTCCTAAAGTAGTGGACCGACCTCAACCAAACTCGGTACACATACTGCTTACTATCCGCCGAACAACAGCTGTCATGAATTAAACACCTACCCCCCACGCTACGGGAGACACGAAGTCGTAAACTACGACATTCTTGAATTACTGCAAAACAATGCGAGCCATCCTCCTGCACCTCCTCCTTAAGTAGTGGACCGACTGCAACCAAACTCGGTACACGTACTGCTTACTATCAGGCGAACAATCGCTGTCCTGAATTAAACACCAACCACTCACGCTACAGGAGACACGATGTCGTAAACAACGATATTCTTGAATTACTAAACCATGCGAGCCATCTTCCTGCACCTCGTCCTAAAGTTGTGGACCTACTGCAACCAAAATCGGTACACATACAGCTTCCTATCAGGCGAACAACCGCTGTTATGAATTAAACACCTACCATTCACGCTACAGGAGAAACGAAGTCGTAAACTACGATATTCTTGATTTACTGCAAAACCATGCGAGCAATCTTCCTGCACCTCCTCCTAAAGTAGTTGACCGACTGCAACCAAACTCGGTACACATACTGCTTACTATCAGGCGAGAAACCGCTGTCATGAATTAAACACCTACCACTCACGCTACAGGAGACACGAAGACGTAAACTACGATATTCTTGAATTACTGCAAAACCATGCGAGCCATCTTCCTGCACCGCCTCCTAAAGTAGTGGACCGACTGCAACCAAACTCGGTACACATACTGCTTACTATCAGGCGAACAACCGCTGTCATGAATTAAACACCTACCACTCACACTACAGGAGACACGAAATCGTAAACTGCGATATTCCTGAATTACTGCAAAACCATGTCAGACATTTTCCTGCACCTCCTCCTCCAGTAGGAGACCGACTGCAACCAAACTCGGTACACATACTGCTTACTATCAGGCGAACAACCGCTGTCATGAATTAAACACCTACCACTCACGCTACAGGAGACACGAAGTCGTAAACAACGATATTCTATGATATTCTTGAATTACTGCAAAACCATGCGAGCCATCCTCCTGCACCTCCTCCTAAAGTAGTGTACCGACTGCATCCAAACTAAGTAAACTTACTGCTTACTATCAGGCGAACAACCGCGGTCATGAATTAGACACCTACCACTCACGCTACAGGAGACACGAAGTCGTAAACTACGATATTCTTGAATTTTTGCAAAACCATGCGAGCCATCTTCCTGCACCTCCTCCTAAAGTAGTGGACCGACTGCAACCAAACTCGGTACACATACTGCTTACTATCAGGTGAACAACCGCTGTCATGAATTAAACACATACCACTTAGGCTACAGTTGACACGAATTCGTAAATTACGATATTCTTGAATTACTGCAAAACCATGCGAGCCATCTTCCTGCACCTCCTCCTAAAGTAGTGGACCGACTGAAACCAAACTCGGTACACATACTGCTTACTATCAGGCGAATAACCGCTGTCATGAATTAAACACCTACCACTCACGCTACAGGAGACATGAAGTCGTAAACTACGATATTCTTGAATTACTGCAAAACCATGCGAGCCATCTTCCTGCACCTCCTCCTAAAGTAGTGGACCGACTGCAATGAAACTCGGTACACATACTCCTTACTATCAGGCGAACAACCAATATCATGAATTAAACACCTACCACTGACACTACAGAAGACACGAAGTCGTAAACTACGATATTCTTGAATTATTGCAAAACCATGCGTGCCATCTTCCTGCACCTCGTCATAAAGTATTGGACCGACTGCAACCAAACTCGGTACACATACTGCTTACTATCAGGCGAACAACCGCTGTCATGAATTAAACACCTACCACTAAAGCTACATGGGACACGAAGTCGTAAACTACGATATTCTTGAAATACTGAAAATCCATGCGTGCCATCTCCTTGCACCTCCAAGTAAAGTATTAGACCGACTGCAACCAAACTCGGTACACATACTGCTTACTATCAGGCGAACAACCGCTGTTATGAATTAAACAGCTACCATTCACGCTACAGGAGACACGAAATCGTAAACTACGATATTCCTGAATTACTGCAAAACCATGCGAGATATCTTACTGCACCTCCTCCTCCAGTAGGGGACCGACTTTAACCAAACTCGGTACACATACTGCTTACTATCAGACGAACAACCGCTGTCATGAAATAAAAACCTATCACTCACGCTACAGGAGACACGAAGTCGTAAACTACGATATTCTTGAATTACTGCAATACCATGCAAGCCATCTTCCTGCACCTCCTCCTAAAGTAGTGGACAGACTGCAACCAAACTCGGTACACATACTGCTTACTATCAGGCGAACAACCGCTGTCATGAATTAAACACCTACCCCTCACGCTACAGGAGACAGGAAGTCGTAAACTACGATATTCTTGAATTACTGCACAAGCATGGGAGCCATCTTCCTGCACCTCCTCCTAAAGTAGTGGACCGACTGCAACCAAACTCGGTACACATACTGCTTACTATCCGCCGAACAACCGCTGTCATGAATTAAACACCTACACCCCACGCTACGGGAGACACGAAGTCGTAAACTACGACATTCTTGAATTACTGCAAAACAATGCGAGCCATCCTCCATACCTCCTCCTAAAGTAGTGGACCGACTGCAACCAAACTCAGTACACATACTGCATGCTATCAGGCGAACAACCGCTGTCATGAATTAAACACCTACCACTCACGCTACAGGAGACACGAAGTCGTAAACTACGATAATCTAGAATTACTGCAAAACCATGCGAGCCATCTTCCTGCACCTCCTCCTAAAGTAGTGGACCGACTGCAACCAAACTCGTACACATACTGCTTACTATCAGGCGAACAACCGCTGTCATGAATTAAACACCTACCACTCACGTTACAGGAGACACGAAGTCGTAAACTACGATATTCTTGAATTACTACAAAACCATGCGATCCATCTTCCTGCACCTCCTCCTAAAGTATTGGACCGACTGCAACCAAACTCGGTACACATACTGCTTACTATCAGGCGAACAATCTCTGTCATGAATTAAACACCAACCACTCACGATACAGGAGACACGATGTCGTAAACAACGATATTCTTGAATTACAAAACCATGCGAGCCATCTTCCTGCACCTCGTCCTAAAGTTCTGGACCTACTGCAACCAAAATCGGTACACATACAGCTTCCTATCAGGCGAACAACCGCTGTTATGAATTAAACACCTACCATTCACGCTACAGGAGACACGAAGACGTAAACTACGATATTCTTGAATTACTGCAAAACCATGCGAGCCATCTTCCTGCACCGCCTCCTAAAGTAGTGGACCGACAGCAACCAAACGCGGTACACATACTGCTTACTATCGGGCGAACAACCGCTGTCATGAATTAAACACCTACCACTCACGCTACAGGAGACACGAAGTCGTAATCTACGATATTCTCGAGTTACTGCAAAACCATGCGAGCCATCTCCCTGCACCTCCAAGTAAAGTAGTGTACCGACTGCAACCAAACTCGGTAAACATACTGCTTACTATCCGGTGAACAACCGCTGTCATGAATTAAACACCTGCCCCTCACGCTACAGGTGACACGAAGTCGTAAACTACGACATTATTCAATTACTGCAAAACCATGCGAGACATTTTCCTGCACCTTATCCTCCAGTGGTGGAAAAACTGCAACCAAACTCGGTACACATACTGCTTACCATCAGGCGTACAACCGCTGTCATGAATTAAACAGCTACCACTCACGCTACAGGAGACACGAAATCGTAAACTACGATATTCCTGAATTACTGCAAAACCATGCAAGATATTTTCCTGCACCTCCTCCTCCAGTAGGAGACCGACTGCAACCAAACTCGGTACACATACTGCTTACTATCAGGAGAACAACGGCTGTCATGAATTAAACACCTACCACTCACGCTACAGGAGACACGAAGTCGTAAACTACGATATTCTTGAATTACTACAAAACCAAGCGAGCCATCTTCCTGCACCTCCTCCTAAAGTTGTGGACCTACTGCAACGAAAATCGGTACACATACAGCTTCCTATCAGGCGAACAACCGCTGTTTTTAATTAAACACCTACCATTCACGCTACAGGAGACACGAAGTCGTAAACTACGATATTCTTGAATTACTGCAAAACCATGCGAGCCATCTTCCGGCACCTCTTCCTAAAGTAGTGGACCGACTGCAACCAAACTCGGTACACATACCGCTTACTATCAGGCGAACAACCGCTGTCATGAATTAAACACATACCACTCACGCTACAGGAGACACGAAGTCGTAAACTACGATATTCCTGAATTACTGCAAAACCATGCAAGATATCTTCCTGCACCTCCTCCTCCAGTAGGGGACCGACTGCAACCAAACTCGGTACACATACTGCCTACTATTAGCCGAAAAACCGCTGTCATGAATTAAACACCTACCACTCACGCTAAAGGAGACAAGATGTCGTAAACTACGATATTTTTGAATTACTGCAAAACCATGCGAGCCATCTTCCTGCACCTCCTCCTAAAGTAGTGGACCGACAGCAACCAAACTCGGTACACATACTGCTTACTACCAGGCGAACAACCGCTGTCATGAATTAAACACCTAACACTCACGCTACAGGAGACACGAAGTCGTAAACTACGATATTCTACGATATTCTTGAATTACTGCAAAACCATGCGAGCCATCCTCCTGCACCTCCTCCTAAAGTAGTGTACCGACTGCAACCAAACTCGGTACACATACTGCTTACTATCAGGTGAACAACCGCTGTCATTAATTAAACACATACCACTTAGGCTTCAGGAGACACGAATTCGTAAATTACGATATTCTTGAATTACTGCAAAACCATGCGAGCCATCTTTCTGCACC
The DNA here is from genome assembly GCA_026315105.1 of Locusta migratoria. Classification (NCBI taxonomy): domain Eukaryota; kingdom Metazoa; phylum Arthropoda; class Insecta; order Orthoptera; family Acrididae; genus Locusta; species Locusta migratoria. The sequence goes on from CM048749.1 coordinate 378,563,927, forward strand.
TCCTCCTAAAGTAGTGGACCGACTGCAACCAAACTCGGTACACATACTGCTTACTATCAGGCGAATAACCGCTGTCATGAATTAAACACCTACCACTCACGCTACAGGAGACATGAAGTCGTAAACTACGATATTCTTGAATTACTGCAAAACCATGCGAGCCATCTTCCTGCACCTCCTCCTAAAGTAGTGGACAGACTGCAACCAAACTCGGTACACATACTGCTTACTATCAGGCGAACAACCGCTGTCATGAATTAAACACCTACCACTCACGTTACAGAAGACACGAAGTCGTAAACTACGATATTCTTGAATTATTTCAAAACCATGCGAGCCATCTTCCTGCACCTCGTCATAAAGTATTGGACCGACTGCAACCAAACTCGGTACACATACTGCTTACTATCAGGCGAACAACCGCTTTCATCAATTAAACACCTACCACTAAAGCTACATGAGACACGAAGTCGTAAACTACGATATTCTTGAAATACTGAAAATCCATGCGTGCCATCTCCCTGCAAATCCAAGTAAAGTAGTAGACCGACTGCAACCAAACTCGGTACACATACTGCTTACTATCAGGCGAACAACCGCTGTCATGAATTAAACAGCTACCATTCACGCTACAGGAGACACGAAATCGTAAACTACGATATTCCTGAATTACTGCAAAACCATGCGAGATATCTTCCTGCACCTTCTCCTCCAGTAGGGGACCGACTTTAACCAAACTCGGTACACATACTGCTTACTATCAGGCGAACAACCGCTGTCATGAAATAAAAACCTATCACTCACGCTACAGGAGACACGAAGTCGTAAACTACGATATTCTTGAATTACTGCAATACCATGCAAGCCATCTTCCTGCACCTCCTCCTAAAGTAGTGGACCGACCTCAACCAAACTCAGTACACATACTGCTTACTATCCGCCGAACAACCGCTGTCATGAATTAAACACCTACCCCCCACGCTACGGGAGACACGAAGTCGTAAACTACGACATTCTTGAATTACTGCAAAACAATGCGAGCCATCCTCCTGCACCTCCTCCTTAAGTAGTGGACCGACTGCAACCAAACTCGGTACACGTACTGCTTACTATCAGGCGAACAATCGCTGTCCTTAATTAAACACCAACCACTCACGCTACAGGAGACACGATGTCGTAAACAACGATATTCTTGAATTACTAAACCATGCGAGCCATCTTCCTGCACCTCGTCCTAAAGTTGTGGACCTACTGCAACCAAAATCGGTACACATACAGCTTCCTATCAGGCGAACAACCGCTGTTATGAATTAAACACCTACCATTCACGCTACAGGAGAAACGAAGTCGTAAACTACGATATTCTTGATTTACTGCAAAACCATGCGAGCAATCTTCCTGCACCTCCTCCTAAAGTAGTTGACCGACTGCAACCAAACTCGGTACACATACTGCTTACTATCAGGCGAGAAACCGCTGTCATGAATTAAACACCTACCACTCACGCTACAGGAGACACGAAGACGTAAACTACGATATTCTTGAATTACTGCAAAACCATGCGAGCTATCTTCCTGCACCGCCTCCTAAAGTAGTGGACCGACTGCAACCAAACTCGGTACACATACTGCTTACTATCAGGCGAACAACCGCTGTCATGAATTAAACACCTACCACTCACACTACAGGAGACACGAAATCGTAAACTGCGATATTCCTGAATTACTGCAAAACCATGTCAGACATTTTCCTGCACCTCCTCCTCCAGTAGGAGACCGACTGCAACCAAACTCGGTACACATACTGCTTACTATCAGGCGAACAACCGCTGTCATGAATTAAACACCTACCACTTACGCTACAAGAGACACGAAGTCGTAAACTACGATATTCTTGAATTACTGCAAAACCATGCAAGAAATCTTCCTGCACCTCCTCCTCCAGTAGGGGACCGACTGCAACCAAACTCGGTACACATACTGCCTACTATCAGCCGAAAAACCGCTGTCATGAATTAAACACCTACCACTCACGCTAAAGGAGACAAGATGTCGTAAACTACGATATTCTTGAATTACTGCAAAACCATGCGAGCCATCTTCCTGCACCTCCTCCTAAAGTAGTGGACCGACAGCAACCAAACTCGGTACACATACTGCTTACTATCAGGCGAACAACCGCTGTCAAGAATTAAACACCTACCACTCACGCCACAGGAGACACGAAGTCGTAAACTACGATATTCTTGATTTACTGCAAAACCATGCGAGCCATCCTCCTGCACCTCCTCCTAAAGTAGTGTACCGACTGCAACCAAACTCAGTACACTTAATGCTTACTATCAGGCGAACAACCGCGGCCATGAATTAAACACCTACCACTCACGCTACAGGAGACAAGAAGTCGTAAACTACGATATTCTTGAATTACTGCAAAATCATGCGAGTCATCTTCCTGCACCTCCTCCTAAAGTAGTGGACCGACTGCAACCAAACTCGGTACACATACTGCTTACTATCAGGTGAACAACCGCTGTCATGAAATAAACACATACCACTTACGGTACAGGAGACACGAATTCGTAAATTACGATATTCTTGAATTACTGCAAAACCATGCGAGCAATCTTCCTGCACCTCCTCCTAAAGTAGTGGACCGACTGCAACCAAACTCGGTACACATACTGCTTACAATCAGGCGAATAACCGCTGTCATGAATTAAACACCTACCACTCACGCTACAGGAGACATGAAGTCGTAAACTACGATATTCTTGAATTACTGCAAAACCATGCGAGCCATCTTCCTGCACCTCCTACTAAAGTAGTGGACCGACTGCAATGATACTCGGTACACATACTCCTTACTATCAGGCGAACAACCACTGTCATGAATTAAACACCTACCACTGAGACTACAGAAGACACGAAATCGTAAACTACGATATTCTTGTATTATTGCAAAACCATGCGAGCCATCTTACTGCACCTCGTCATAAAGTACTGGACCGACTGCAACCAAACTCAGTACACATACTGCTTACTATCAGGCGAACATCCTCTGTCATGAATTAAACACCTACCACTCACGCTACAGGAGACACGAAGATGTAAAGTACGATATTCTTGAAATGCTGCAAATCCATGCGAGCCATCTTCCTGCACCTCCTCCTAAAGTAGTGGACCGACTGCAAGCAAACTCGGTACACATACTGCTTACTATCAGGCGAACAACCGCTGTCATGAATTAAACACCTACCAGTCACGCTATAGGAGACACGAAGTCGTAAACTACGATATTCTTGAATTGCTGCACAAGCATGGGAGCCATCTTCCTGCACCTCCTCCTAAAGTCGTGCACCGACTGCAACCGAACGCGGTACACATACTGCTTACTATCAGCCGAACAACCGCTGTCATGAATTAAACAGCTACCACTCACGCTACAGGAGACACGAAATCGTAAAAAACGATATTCCTGAATTACTGCAAAACCATGCGAGACATCTTCCTGCACCCCTTCTCCAGTAGGCGACCGACTGCAACCAAACTCGGTACACATACTGCCTACTATCAGCCGAAAACCGCTGTCATGAATTAAACACCTACGACTCACCCTACAGGAGACACGAAGTCGTAAACTACGATATTCTTGAATTACTGCAAAACCATGCGAGCAATCTTCCTGCACCTCCTCCTAAAGTAGTTGACCAACTGCAACCAAACTAGGTACACATACTGCTTCCTATCAGGCGAGCAACCGCTGTCATGAATTAAACACCTACCACTCACGCTACAGGAGACATGAAGACGTAAACTACGATATTCTTGAATTACTGCAAAACCATGCGAGCCATCTTCCTGCACCTCCTCCTAAAGTAGTGGACCGACTGCAACCAAAATCGGTACACATACTGCTTACTATCAGGCGAACAACCGCTGTCATGAATTAAACACCTACCACTCACGCTACAGGAGACACGAAGTCGTAAACTACGATATTCTTGAATTACTGCAAAACCATGCGAGCCATCTTCCTGCACCTCCTCCTAAAGTAGTGGACCGACTGAAACCAAACTCGGTACACATACTGCTTACTATCAGGCAAATAACCGCTGTCATGAATTAAACACCTACCACTCACGCTACAGGAGACATGAAGTCGTAAACTACGATATTCTTGAATTACTGCAAAACCATGCGAGCCATCTTCCTGCACCTCCTCCTAAAGTAGTGGACCGACTGCAATGAAACTCGGTACACATACTCCTTACTATCAGGCGAACAACCAATATCATGAATTAAACACCTACCACTGACACTACAGAAGACACGAAGTCGTAAACTACGATATTCTTGAATTATTGCAAAACCATGCGTGCCATCTTCCTGCACCTCGTCATAAAGTATTGGACCGACTGCAACCAAACTCGGTACACATACTGCTTACTATCAGGCGAACAACCGCTGTCATGAATTAAACACCTACCACTAAAGCTACATGGGACACGAAGTCGTAAACTACGATATTCTTGAAATACTGAAAATCCATGCGTGCCATCTCCTTGCACCTCCAAGTAAAGTATTAGACCGACTGCAACCAAACTCGGTACACATACTGCTTACTATCAGGCGAACAACCGCTGTTATGAATTAAACAGCTACCATTCACGCTACAGGAGACACGAAATCGTAAACCACGATATTCCTGAATTACTGCAAAACCATGCGAGATATCTTACTGCACCTCCTCCTCCAGTAGGGGACCGACTTTAACCAAACTCGGTACACATACTGCTTACTATCAGGCGAACAACCGCTGTCATGAAATAAAAACCTATCACTCACGCTACAGGAGACACGAAGTCGTAAACTACGATATTCTTGAATTACTGCAATACCATGCAAGCCATCTTCCTGCACCTCCTCCTAAAGTAGTGGACAGACTGCAACCAAACTCGGTACACATACTGCTTACTATCAGGCGAACAACCGCTGTCATGAATTAAACACCTACCCCTCACGCTACAGGAGACAGGAAGTCGTAAACTACGATATTCTTGAATTACTGCACAAGCATGGGAGCCATCTTCCTGCACCTCCTCCTAAAGTAGTGGACCGACTGCAACCAAACTCGGTACACATACTGCTTACTATCCGCCGAACAACCGCTGTCATGAATTAAACACATACACCCCACGCTACGGGAGACACGAAGTCGTAAACTACGACATTCTTGAATTACTGCAAAACAATGCGAGCCATCCTCCATACCTCCTCCTAAAGTAGTGGACCGACTGCAACCAAACTCAGTACACATACTGCATGCTATCAGGCGAACAACCGCTGTCATGAATTAAACACCTACCACTCACGCTACAGGAGACACGAAGTCGTAAACTACGATAATCTAGAATTACTGCAAAACCATGCGAGCCATCTTCCTGCACCTCCTCCTAAAGTAGTGGACCGACTGCAACCAAACTCGTACACATACTGCTTACTATCAGGCGAACAACCGCTGTCATGAATTAAACACCTACCACTCACGTTACAGGAGACACGAAGTCGTAAACTACGATATTCTTGAATTACTACAAAACCATGCGATCCATCTTCCTGCACCTCCTCCTAAAGTATTGGACCGACTGCAACCAAACTCGGTACACATACTGCTTACTATCAGGCGAACAATCTCTGTCATGAATTAAACACCAACCACTCACGATACAGGAGACACGATGTCGTAAACAACGATATTCTTGAATTACAAAACCATGCGAGCCATCTTCCTGCACCTCGTCCTAAAGTTCTGGACCTACTGCAACCAAAATCGGTACACATACAGCTTCCTATCAGGCGAACAACCGCTGTTATGAATTAAACACCTACCATTCACGCTACAGGAGACACGAAGACGTAAACTACGATATTCTTGAATTACTGCAAAACCATGCGAGCCATCTTCCTGCACCGCCTCCTAAAGTAGTGGACCGACAGCAACCAAACGCGGTACACATACTGCTTACTATCGGGCGAACAACCGCTGTCATGAATTAAACACCTACCACTCACGCTACAGGAGACACGAAGTTGTAATCTACGATATTCTCGAGTTACTGCAAAACCATGCACCTCCAAGTAAAGTAGTGTACCGACTGCAACCAAACTCGGTAAACATACTGCTTACTATCCGGTGAACAACCGCTGTCATGAATTAAACACCTGCCCCTCACGCTACAGGTGACACGAAGTCGTAAACTACGACATTATTCAATTACTGCAAAACCATGCGAGACATTTTCCTGCACCTTATCCTCCAGTGGTGGAAAAACTGCAACCAAACTCGGTACACATACTGCTTACCATCAGGCGTACAACCGCTGTCATGAATTAAACAGCTACCACTCACGCTACAGGAGACACGAAATCGTAAACTACGATATTCCTGAATTACTGCAAAACCATGCAAGATATTTTCCTGCACCTCCTCCTCCAGTAGGAGACCGACTGCAACCAAACTCGGTACACATACTGCTTACTATCAGGAGAACAACGGCTGTCATGAATTAAACACCTACCACTCACGCTACAGGAGACACGAAGTCGTAAACTACGATATTCTTGAATTACTACAAAACCAAGCGAGCCATCTTCCTGCACCTCCTCCTAAAGTTGTGGACCTACTGCAACGAAAATCGGTACACATACAGCTTCCTATCAGGCGAACAACCGCTGTTTTTAATTAAACACCTACCATTCACGCTACAGGAGACACGAAGTCGTAAACTACGATATTCTTGAATTACTGCAAAACCATGCGAGCCATCTTCCGGCACCTCTTCCTAAAGTAGTGGACCGACTGCAACCAAACTCGGTACACATACCGCTTACTATCAGGCGAACAACCGCTGTCATGAATTAAACACATACCACTCACGCTACAGGAGACACGAAGTCGTAAACTACGATATTCCTGAATTACTGCAAAACCATGCAAGATATCTTCCTGCACCTCCTCCTCCAGTAGGGGACCGACTGCAACCAAACTCGGTACACATACTGCCTACTATTAGCCGAAAAACCGCTGTCATGAATTAAACACCTACCACTCACGCTAAAGGAGACAAGATGTCGTAAACTACGATATTTTTGAATTACTGCAAAACCATGCGAGCCATCTTCCTGCACCTCCTCCTAAAGTAGTGGACCGACAGCAACCAAACTCGGTACACATACTGCTTACTATCAGGCGAACAACCGCTGTCAAGAATTAAACACCTACCACTCACGCCACAGGAGACACGAAGTCGTAAACTACGATATTCTTGATTTACTGCAAAACCATGCGAGCCATCCTCCTGCACCTCCTCCTAAAGTAGTGTACCGACTGCAACCAAACTCAGTACACTTAATGCTTACTATCAGGCGAACAACCGCGGCCATGAATTAAACACCTACCACTCACGCTACAGGAGACAAGAAGTCGTAAACTACGATATTCTTGAATTACTGCAAAATCATGCGAGCCATCTTCCTGCACCTCCTCCTAAAGTAGTGGACCGACTGCAACCAAACTCGGTACACATACTGCTTACTATCAGGTGAACAACCGCTGTCATGAAATAAACACATACCACTTACGGTACAGGAGACACGAATTCGTAAATTACGATATTCTTGAATTACTGCAAAACCATGCGAGCAATCTTCCTGCACCTCCTCCTAAAGTAGTGGACCGACTGCAACCAAACTCGGTACACATACTGCTTACAATCAGGCGAATAACCGCTGTCATGAATTAAACACCTACCACTCACGCTACAGGAGACATGAAGTCGTAAACTACGATATTCTTGAATTACTGCAAAACCATGCGAGCCATCTTCCTGCACCTCCTACTAAAGTAGTGGACCGACTGCAATGATACTCGGTACACATACTCCTTACTATCAGGCGAACAACCACTGTCATGAATTAAACACCTACCACTGAGACTACAGAAGACACGAAATCGTAAACTACGATATTCTTGTATTATTGCAAAACCATGCGAGCCATCTTACTGCACCTCGTCATAAAGTACTGGACCGACTGCAACCAAACTCAGTACACATACTGCTTACTATCAGGCGAACATCCTCTGTCATGAATTAAACACCTACCACTCACGCTACAGGAGACACGAAGATGTAAAGTACGATATTCTTGAAATGCTGCAAATCCATGCGAGCCATCTTCCTGCACCTCCTCCTAAAGTAGTGGACCGACTGCAAGCAAACTCGGTACACATACTGCTTACTATCAGGCGAACAACCGCTGTCATGAATTAAACACCTACCAGTCACGCTATAGGAGACACGAAGTCGTAAACTACGATATTCTTGAATTGCTGCACAAGCATGGGAGCCATCTTCCTGCACCTCCTCCTAAAGTCGTGCACCGACTGCAACCGAACGCGGTACACATACTGCTTACTATCAGCCGAACAACCGCTGTCATGAATTAAACAGCTACCACTCACGCTACAGGAGACACGAAATCGTAAAAAACGATATTCCTGAATTACTGCAAAACCATGCGAGACATCTTCCTGCACCCCTTCTCCAGTAGGCGACCGACTGCAACCAAACTCGGTACACATACTGCCTACTATCAGCCGAAAACCGCTGTCATGAATTAAACACCTACGACTCACCCTACAGGAGACACGAAGTCGTAAACTACGATATTCTTGAATTACTGCAAAACCATGCGAGCAATCTTCCTGCACCTCCTCCTAAAGTAGTTGACCAACTGCAACCAAACTAGGTACACATACTGCTTCCTATCAGGCGAGCAACCGCTGTCATGAATTAAACACCTACCACTCACGCTACAGGAGACATGAAGACGTAAACTACGATATTCTTGAATTACTGCAAAACCATGCGAGCCATCTTCCTGCACCTCCTCCTAAAGTAGTGGACCGACTGCAACCAAAATCGGTACACATACTGCTTACTATCAGGCGAACAACCGCTGTCATGAATTAAACACCTACCACTCACGCTACAGGAGACACGAAGTCGTAAACTACGATATTCTTGAATTACTGCAAAACCATGCGAGCCAACTTCCAGCACCTCCTCCTAAAGTAGGGGACCGACTGCAACCAAACTCGGTACACATACTGCTTACTATCAGGCGAATAACCGCTGTCATGAATTAAACACCTACCACTCACGCTACAGGAGACATGAAGTCGTAAACTACGATATTCTTGAATTACTGCAAAACCATGCGAGGCATCTTCCTGCACCTGCTCCTAAAGTAGTGGACAGACTGCAATCAAACTCGGTACACATACTGCTTTCTATCAGGCGAACAACCGCTGCCATGAATTAAACACCTACCACTGATACTACAGAGGACACGAAATCGTAAACTACGACATTCTTGTATTATTGCAAAACCATGCGAGCCATCTTCCTGCACCTCGTCATAAAGTACTGGACCGACTGCAACCAAACTCGGTACACATACTGCTTACTATCAGGCGAACATCCGCTGTCATGAATTAAACACCTACCACTCACGCTACAGGAGACACGAAGTTGTAAACTACGATATTCTTGAAATACTGCAAATCCATGCGAGCCATCTCTATGCACCTCCAAGTAAAGTAGTGGACCGACTGCATTCAAACTCGGTACACATACTGCCTACTATCAGCCGAAAAACCGCTGTCGTGAATTAAACACCTACCACTCACCCTACAGGAGACACGAAGTCGTAAACTACGATATTATTGAATTACTGCAAAACCATGCGAGCCATCTTCCTGCACCTCCTCCAAAAATATAGGACCGACTGCAACCAAACTCGGAACACATACTGCTTACTATCAGGCGAACAACCGCTGTCAGGAATTAAACACCTACCACTCACGCTACAGGAGACACGAAGTCGTAAACTACGATATTCTTGAATTAATGCAAAACCATGCGAACTATCCTCCTTCACCTCCTCCTAAAGTAGTGGACCGACTGCAACCAAATTCGGCACACATACTGCTTACTATCGGGCGAACCACCGCTGTCATGAATTAAACACCTACCCGTCACGCTACAGGAGACACGAAGTCGTAAACTACGACATTTTTGAATTACTGCAAAACCATGCGAGCAATCTTCCTGCACCTCCTCCTCCAGTGGTGGACCGACTGCAACCAAACTCGGTACACATACTGCATACTATCAGGCGAACAAGCGCTGTCATGAATTAAACAGCTACCACTGACGCTACAGGGGACATGAAATCGTAAACTACGATATTCCAGAATTACTGCAAAACCATGCGAGATATCTTCCTGCACCTCCTCCTCCAGTAGGGGACCGACTGCAACCAAACTCGGTACACATACTGCCTACTATCAGCCGAAAAACCGCTGTCATGAATTAAACACCAACCACTCACCCTACAGGAGACACGAAGTCGTTAACTACGATATTCTTGAATTACTGCAAAATCATGCGAGCCATCTTCCTGCACCTCCTCCTAAAGTAGTGGACCGACTGCAACCAATCTCGGTTCACATACTGCTTACTATCAGGCGAAGAAACGCTGTCATGAATTAAACAACTACCACTCACGCTACAGGAGACACGAAGTCGTAAACAACGATATTCTTGAATTACTACAAAAACATGCGAGCCATCTTCCTGCACCTCCCCCTAAAGTAGTGGACCTACTGCAACCAAAATCGGTACACATACAGCTTAATATCAGCCGAACAACCGCTGTTATGAATTAAACACCTTCCATTCACGCTACAGGAGACACGAAGTCGTAATCTACGATATTCTTGAATTACTGCAAAACCGTGCGAGAAATCTTCCTGCACCTCCTCCTAAAGTAGTGGACCTACTGCATCCAAAATCGGTACACGTACTGCTTACTATCAGGCGAGCAACCGCTGCCATGAATTAAACACCTACCACTCACGCTACAGGAGACACGAAGTCGTAAACTACGATATTCTTGAATTACTGCAAAACCATGCGAGCCATCTTTCTGCACCTCCTCCTAAAGTAGTGGACAGACTGCAACCAAAATCGGTACACATACTGCTTACTATCAGGCGAACAACCGCTCTCATGAATTAAACACCTACCACTCACGCTACAGGAGACACGAAGTCTTAAACTACGATATTCTTGAATTGCTGCAAAACAATGCGAGACATCTTCCTGCACCTCGTCCTCCAGTAGTGGACCGACTGCAAACAACTCGGTACACATACTGCTTACTATAAGGCGAACAACCGCTGAAATGAATTAAACAACTACCACTCACGCTACAGGAGACACGAAGTCGTAAACTACGATACTCTTGAATTACTGCAAAACCATGCGAGCTATCCTCCTTCACCTCCTCGTAAAGTAGTGGACCGACTGCAACCAAATTCGGTACACATACTGGTTACTATCGGGCGAACCACCGCTGTCATGAATTAAACACCTACCCGTCACGCTACAGGAGACACGAAGTCGTAAACTACGACATTCTTGAATTACTGCAAAACCATGCGAGCAATCTTCCTGCACCTCCTCCTCCAGTGGTGGACCGACTGCAACCAAACTCGGTACACATACTGCTTACTATCAGGCGAAAAAGCTCTGTCATGAATTAAACAGCTACCACTCACGCTACAGGAGACACGAAATCGTAAACTACTATATTCCTGAATTACTGCAAAACCATGCGAGATATCTTCCTGCACCTCCTCCTCCAGTAGGGGACCGACTGCAACCAAACTCGGTACACATATTGCCTACCATCAGCCGAAAAACCGCTGTCATGTATTAAACACCAACCACTCACCCTACAGGAGACACGAAGTCGTTAACTCTGATATTCTTGAATTACTGCAAAACCATGCGAGCCATCTTCCTGCACCTCCTCCTAAAGTAGTGGACCGACATCAACCAATCTCGGTACACATACTGCTTACTATCAGGCGAATAAACGCTGTCATGAATTAAACAACTACCACTCACGCTACAGGAGACACGAAGTCTTAAACTACGACATTCTTGAATTGCTGCAAAACAATGCGAGACATCTTCCTGCACCTCGTCCTCCAGTAGTGGACCGACTGCAACCAAACTCGGTACACATACTGCTTACTATCAGGCGAACAACCGCTGTCATGAATTAAACACCTACCACTCACGCTACAGGAGACACGAAGTCGTAAACTACGATATTCTTGAATTACTACAAAACCATGCGAGCCATCTTCCTGCACCTCCTCCTAAAGTAGTGCACCGACTGCAACCAAACTCGGTAAACATACTGCTTTCTATCAGGCGAACAACCGCTGTCATGAATTAAACACCTACCACTCACGCTACAGGAGACACGAAGTCGTAAACTACGATATTCTTGAATTACTGCAAAACCATGCCAGCCATCTTCCTGCACCTCCTCCTAAAGTAGAGGACCGACTGCAACCAAACTCGGTACAAATACTGCTTACTATCAGGCGAACAACCGCTGTCATGAATTAAACACCTACCACTCACGCTACAGGACACACGAAGTCGTAAACTGCGATATTCTTGAATTACTGCAAAACCATACGAGCCATCTTCCTGCACCTCCTCCTCCAGTAGTGGACCTACTGCAACGAAACTCGGTACACATACTGCTTACTATCAGGCGAACAACCGCTGTCATGAAATAAACACCGACCACTCACGCTACAGGAGACACGAAGTCGTAAACTACGATATTCTTGAATTACTGCAAAATCATGCGAGCCATCTTCCTGCACCTCCTCCTAAAGTAGTGGACCGCGTGCAAACAAACTCGGTACACATAGTGCTTACTATCAGGCGAACAACCGCTGTCATGAATTAAACACCTACCACTCACGCTACAGGAGACAAGAAGTTGTAAACTACGATATTCTTGAATTACTGCAAAACCATGCGTGCCATCTTCCTGCACCTCCTCCTCCAGTAGTGGACCGACTGTAACCAACCTCGGTACACATACTGCTTACTACCAGGCGAACACCCGCTCTCATGAATTAAACACCTACCACTCACGCTACAGGAGACACGAAGACGTAAACTACGATATTCTTGAATTACTGCAAAACCATGCGAGCCATCTTCCTGCACCTCCTCCTAAAGGAGTGAACCGACTGCAACCAAACTGGGTAACATACTGCTTACTATCAGGTGAACAACCGCCGTCATGAATTAAACACCTACCACTCAAGCTACAGGAGACACGAAGTCGTAAACTACGATACTCTTGAATTACTGCAAAACCATGCGAGAAATCTCCCTGCACCATCTCCTAAAGTAGTGGACCGACTGCAACCAAACTCGGTACACATACTGCTTACTATCAGGCGAACAACCGCTGTCATGAATTAAACACCTACCACTCACGCTACAGGAGACACGAAGTCGTAAACTACGATATTCTTGAATTACTGCAAAACCACACGAGCCATCTTCCTGCACCTCTTCCTAAAGTAGTGGACCGACTGCAACAAATTCGGTACACATACAGCTTACTATCAGGCGAGCAACCGCTCTCATGAATTAAACTCCTACCACTCACGCTACAGGAGACACGAAGTCGTGAACTACGATATTCTTGAATTACTGCAAAACCATGCGAGCCATCTTCCTGTACCTCCTCCTAAAGTAGTGGACCGACTGCAACCAAACTCGGTACACATACTGCTTACTATCAGGCGAACAACCGCTGTCATGAATTAAACACCTACCACTCACACTACAGGAGATATGAAGTCGTAGACTACGATACTCTTGAATTACTGCAAAACCATGCGAGCCATCTTCCTGCACCTCCTCCTCCAGTAGTGCACCTACTGCAACCAAACTCGGTACACATACTGCTTACTATCAGGCGAACAACCGCTGTCATGAATTAAACACCGACCACTCACGCTACAGGAGAAACGAAGTCGTTAACTACGATATACTTGAATTACTGCAAAACCATGCGAGACATCTTCCTGAAACTCCTCCTAAAGTAGGTGAGAGACTGCAACAAACTCGGTACACATACAGCTTACTTTCAGGCGAGCAACCGCTCTCATGAATTAAACACCTACCACTCACGCAACAGGAGACACGAAGTCGTAAACTACGATATTCTTGAATTACTGCAAAACCATGCGAGCCATCTTCCAGCACCTCCTCCTAAAGTAGTGCACCGACTGCAACCAAACTCGATAAACATACTGCTTACTAACAGGCGAACAACCGCTGTCATGAATTAAACACCTACCACTCACGCTACAGGAGACACGAAATCGTAAACTACGATATTCTTGAATTACAGCAAATCCATGCCAGCCATCTTCCTGCACCTCCTCCTAAAGTAGAGGACCGACTGCAACCAAACTCAGTACAAATACGTCTTACTATCAGGCGAACAACCGCTGTCATGAATTAAACAACTACCACTCACGCTACAGGAGACACGAAGTCGTAAACTACGATATTCTTGAATTACTGCAAAACCATGCGAGCCATCTTCCTGTACCTCCTCTTAAAGTAGTAGACCGACTGCCACCAAACTCGGTACACATACTGCTTACTATCAGACGAACAACCGCTGTCATGAATAAAAAACCTACCACTCACTCTACAGGAGACGCGAAGTCGTAAACTGCGATATTCTCGAATTAGGCAAAACCATACGAGCCATTTTCCTGCACCTCCTCCTCCAGTAGTAGACCTACTGCAACGAAACTCGATACACGTACTGCTTACTATGAGGCGAACAACCGCTGTCATGAATTAAGCACCGACCACTCACGCTACAGGAGACACGAAGTCGTAAACTACGATATTCTTGAATTACTGCAAAACCATGCGTGCCATCTACCTGCACCTCCTCCTCCAGCAGTGGACCGACTGCAACCAACCTCGATACACATACTGCATACTACCAGGCGAACAACCGCTCTCATGAATTAAACACCTACCACTCACGCTACAGAAGACATGAAGTCGTAAACTACGATATTCTTGAATTACTGCAAAACCATGCGAGCCATCTTCCTGCACCTCCTCCTAAAGTAGTGAACCGACTGCAACCAAACTGGGTAACATACTGCTTACTATCAGGTGAACAACCGCTGTCATGAATTAAACACCTACCACTGACGCTACAGGAGACACGAAGTCGTAAACTACGATATTCTTGAATTACTGCAAAACCATGCGAGCCATCTTCCTGCACCTCCTCCTAAAGTAGTGGACCGACTGCAACCAAACTCGATACACATACTGCTTACTATCGGGCGAACAACCGCTGTCATGAATTAAACACCTACCACTCACGCTACAGGAGTCACGAAATCGTAAACTACGATATTCTTAAATTGCTTCAAAACCATGCGAGCCATCTTCCTGCACCTCCTCCTCCAGTAGTGGACCGACTGCAACCAAACTCGGTACACATACTGCTTACCATCAGGTTAACAACCGCTGTCATGAATTAAACACCTACCACTCACGCTACAGGAGACACGTAGTCGTAAACATCGATATTCTTGAATTACTGCAAAACCACGCAAGCCATCTTCCTGCACCTCTTTCTAAAGTAGTGAACCGACTGCAACCAAACTGGGTAACATTCTGCTTACTATCAGGCGAACAACCGCTGTCAAGAATTAAACACCTACCACACACGCTACAGGAGACACGAAGTCGTAAACTACGATATTCTTGAATTACTGCAAAACCATGCGAGCCATCTTCCTGCACCTCCTCCTAAAGTAGTGGACCGACTGCAACCAAACTCGGTACACACACTGCTTACTATCAGGCGAACAACCGCTGTCATGAATTAACCACCTACCACTCACGCTACAAGAGACACGAAGTCGTAAACTACGATATTCTTGAATTACTGCAAGACCATGCGAGACATCTTCCTGCACCTCCTCCTAAAGTAGTGGACAGACTGCAACCAAACTCGGTACACATACTGCTTAATATCAGGCGAACAACCGCTGTCATGAATTAAACACCAACCACTCACGCTACAGGAGACACGAAGTCGTAAACTACGATACTCTTGAATTACTACAAAACCATGCGAGCCATCTTCCTGCACCTCCTCCTCCAGTAGTGAACCTACTGCAACCAAACTCGGTACACATACTGCTTACTATCAGGCGCACAACCGCTGTCATGAATTAAACACCGACCACTCACGCTACAGGAGACACGAAGTCGTTAACTACGATATACTTGAATTACTGCAAAACCATGCGAGGCATCTAACTGAACCTCCTCCTAAAGTAGGTGACAGACTGCAACAAACTCTTTACACATACAGCTTACTTTCAGGCGAGCAACCGCTCTCATGAATTAAACACCTACCATTCACGCTACAGGAGACACGAAGTCGTAAATTACGATATTCTTGAATTACTGAAAAACCATGCGAGACACCTTCCTGCACCCCCTCTTAAAGTAGTGGATCGACTGCAACCTAACTCGGTACACATACTGCTTTCTATCAGGCGAACAACCGCTGTCATGAATTAAACACCTACCACTGACGCTACAGGAGACACGAAGTCGTAAACTACGATATTCTTGAATTACTGCAAAACCATGCGAGCCATCTTCCTGCACCTCCTCCTAAAGTAGTGGACCGACTGCAACCAAACTCGATACACATACTGCTTACTATCGGGCGAACAACCGCTGTCATGAATTAAACACCTACCACTCACGCTACAGGAGTCACGAAATCGTAAACTACGATATTCTTAAATTGCTTCAAAACCATGCGAGCCATCTTCCTGCACCTCCTCCTCCAGTAGTGGACCGACTGCAACCAAACTCGGTACACATACTGCTTACCATCAGGTTAACAACCGCTGTCATGAATTAAACACCTACCACTCACGCTACAGGAGACACGTAGTCGTAAACATCGATATTCTTGAATTACTGCAAAACCACGCAAGCCATCTTCCTGCACCTCTTTCTAAAGTAGTGAACCGACTGCAACCAAACTGGGTAACATTCTGCTTACTATCAGGCGAACAACCGCTGTCAAGAATTAAACACCTACCACACACGCTACAGGAGACACGAAGTCATAAACTACGATATTCTTGAATTACTGCAAAACCATGCGAGCCATCTTCCTGCACCTCCTCCTAAAGTAGTGGACCGACTGCAATCAAACTCGGTACACACACTGCTTACTATCAGGCGAACAACCGCTGTCATGAATTAACCACCTACCACTCACGCTACAAGAGACACGAAGTCGTAAACTACGATATTCTTGAATTACTGCAAGACCATGCGAGACATCTTCCTGCACCTCCTCCTAAAGTAGTGGACAGACTGCAACCAAACTCGGTACACATACTGCTTAATATCAGGCGAACAACCGCTGTCATGAATTAAACACCAACCACTCACGCTGCAGGAGACACGAAGTCGTAAACTACGATACTCTTGAATTACTACAAAACCATGCGAGCCATCTTCCTGCACCTCCTCCTCCAGTAGTGAACCTACTGCAACCAAACTCGGTACACATACTGCTTACTATCAGGCGCACAACCGCTGTCATGAATTAAACACCGACCACTCACGCTACAGGAGACACGAAGTCGTTAACTACGATATACTTGAATTACTGCAAAACCATGCGAGGCATCTAACTGAACCTCCTCCTAAAGTAGGTGACAGACTGCAACAAACTCTTTACACATACAGCTTACTTTCAGGCGAGCAACCGCTCTCATGAATTAAACACCTACCATTCACGCTACAGGAGACACGAAGTCGTAAATTACGATATTCTTGAATTACTGAAAAACCATGCGAGACACCTTCCTGCACCCCCTCTTAAAGTAGTGGACCGACTGCAACCTAACTCGGTACACATACTGCTTTCTATCAGGCGAACAACCGCTGTCATGAATTAAACACCTACCACTGACGCTACAGGAGACACGAAGTCGTAAACTACGATATTCTTGAATTACTGCAAAACCATGCGAGCCATCTACCTGCACCTCCTCCTAAAGTAGTGGACCGACTGCAACCAAACTCGATACACATACTGCTTACTATGGGGCGAACAACCGCTGTCATGAATGAAACACCTACCACTCACGCTACAGGAGTCACGAAATCGTAAACTACGATATTCTTAAATTGCTTCAAAACCATGCGAGCCATCTTCCTGCACCTCCTCCTCCAGTAGTGGACCGACTGCAACCAAACTCGGTACACATACTGCTTACCATCAGGTTAACAACCGCTGTCATGAATTAAACACCTACCACTCACGCTACAGGAGACACGAAGTCGTAAACATCGATATTCTTGAATTACTGCAAAACCACGCAAGCCATCTTCCTGCACCTCTTCCTAAAGTAGTGAACCGACTGCAACCAAACTGGGTAACATTCTGCTTACTATCAGGCGAACAACCGCTGTCAAGAATTAAACACCTACCACACACGCTACAGGAGACACGAAGTCGTAAACTACGATATTCTTAAATTACTGCAAAACCATGCGAGCCATCTTCCTGCACCTCCTCCTAAAGTAGTGGACCGACTGCAACCAAATTAGGTACACACACTGCTTACTATCAGGCGAACAACCGCTGTCATGAATTAACCACCTACCTCTCACGCTACAAGAGACACGAAGTCGTAAACTACGATATTCTTGAATTACTGCAAGACCATGCGAGACATCTTCCTGCACCTCCTCCTAAAGTAGTGGACAGCCTGCAACCAAACTCGGTACACATACTGCTTAATATCAGGCGAACATCCGCTGTCATGAATTAAACACCTACCACTCACGCTACAGGAGACACGAAGTCGTAAACTACGATACTCTTGAATTACTACAAAACCATGCGAGCCATCTTCCTGCACCTCCTCCTCCAGTAGTGAACCTACTGCAACCAAACTCGGTACACATATTGCTTACTATCAGGCGCACAACCGCTGTCATGAATTAAACACCGACCACTCACGCTACAGGAGACACGAAGTCGTTAACTACGATATACTTGAATTACTGCAAAACCATGCGAGGCATCTTACTGAACCTCGTCCTAAAGTAGGTGACAGACTGCAACAAACTCGGTACACATACAGCTTACTTTCAGGCGAGCAACCGCTCTCATGAATTAAACACCTACCACTCACGCTACAGGAGACACGAAGTCGTAAATTACGATATTCTTGAATTACTGAAAAACCATGCGAGACACCTTCCTGCACCCCCTCTTAAAGTAGTGGACCGACTGCAACCTAACTCGGTACACATACTGCTTTCTATCAGGCGAACAACCGCTGTCATGAAATAAACACCTACCACACACGCTATAGGAGACACGAAGTCGTAAACTGCGATATTCATGAATTACTGCAAAACCATGTCAGCCATCTTCCTGCACCTCCTCCTAAAGTAGGGGACCGACTGCAACCAAACTCGGTAGACATACTGCTTACTATCAGGCGAACTACCGCTGTCATGAATTAAACACCTACCACTCACGCTACAGGAGACACGAAGTCGTAAACTGCGATATTCTTGAATTACTGCAAAACCATGCGAGATATCTTCCTGCACCTCCTCTTAAAGTAGTGGACCGACTGCCACCAAACTCGGTACACTTACTGATTACTATCAGACGAACAACCGCTGTCATGAATAAAACTCCTACCACTCACGCTACAGGAGACACGTAGTCGTAAACTGCGATATCCTTGAATTACTGCAAAACCATACGAGCCAGCTTCCTGCACCTCCTCCTCCAGTAATGAACCGACTGCAACCAAACTCGGTACACATACTGCTTACTATCAGGCGAACAACCGCTGACCTGAATTAAACTCCTACCACTAACGCTACAGGAGACACGAAGACGTAAACTACGATATTTTTGAATTACTGCAAAACCATGCGAGACATCGTCCTGTACCTCCTCCTAAAGTAGTGGACCGACTGCAACCAAACTGGGTACACATTCTGCTTACTATCAGGCGAATAACCGCTGTCATGAATTAAACACCTACCACTGACGCTACAGGAGACACGAAGTCGTAAACTACGATATTCTTGAATTACTGCAAAACCATGCGAGCCATCTACCTGCACCTCCTCCTAAAGTAGTGGACCGACTGCAACCAAACTCGATACACATACTGCTTACTATGGGGCGAACAACCGCTGTCATGAATGAAACACCTACCACTCACGCTACAGGAGTCACGAAATCGTAAACTACGATATTCTTAAATTGCTTCAAAACCATGCGAGCCATCTTCCTGCACCTCCTCCTCCAGTAGTGGACCGACTGCAACCAAACTCGGTACACATACTGCTTACCATCAGGTTAACAACCGCTGTCATGAATTAAACACCTACCACTCACGCTACAGGAGACACGAAGTCGTAAACATCGATATTCTTGAATTACTGCAAAACCACGCAAGCCATCTTCCTGCACCTCTTCCTAAAGTAGTGAACCGACTGCAACCAAACTGGGTAACATTCTGCTTACTATCAGGCGAACAACCGCTGTCAAGAATTAAACACCTACCACACACGCTACAGGAGACACGAAGTCGTAAACTACGATATTCTTAAATTACTGCAAAACCATGCGAGCCATCTTCCTGCACCTCCTCCTAAAGTAGTGGACCGACTGCAACCAAATTAGGTACACACACTGCTTACTATCAGGCGAACAACCGCTGTCATGAATTAACCACCTACCTCTCACGCTACAAGAGACACGAAGTCGTAAACTACGATATTCTTGAATTACTGCAAGACCATGCGAGACATCTTCCTGCACCTCCTCCTAAAGTAGTGGACAGCCTGCAACCAAACTCGGTACACATACTGCTTAATATCAGGCGAACATCCGCTGTCATGAATTAAACACCTACCACTCACGCTACAGGAGACACGAAGTCGTAAACTACGATACTCTTGAATTACTACAAAACCATGCGAGCCATCTTCCTGCACCTCCTCCTCCAGTAGTGAACCTACTGCAACCAAACTCGGTACACATATTGCTTACTATCAGGCGCACAACCGCTGTCATGAATTAAACACCGACCACTCACGCTACAGGAGACACGAAGTCGTTAACTACGATATACTTGAATTACTGCAAAACCATGCGAGGCATCTTACTGAACCTCGTCCTAAAGTAGGTGACAGACTGCAACAAACTCGGTACACATACAGCTTACTTTCAGGCGAGCAACCGCTCTCATGAATTAAACACCTACCACTCACGCTACAGGAGACACGAAGTCGTAAATTACGATATTCTTGAATTACTGAAAAACCATGCGAGACACCTTCCTGCACCCCCTCTTAAAGTAGTGGACCGACTGCAACCTAACTCGGTACACATACTGCTTTCTATCAGGCGAACAACCGCTGTCATGAAATAAACACCTACCACACACGCTATAGGAGACACGAAGTCGTAAACTGCGATATTCATGAATTACTGCAAAACCATGTCAGCCATCTTCCTGCACCTCCTCCTAAAGTAGGGGACCGACTGCAACCAAACTCGGTAGACATACTGCTTACTATCAGGCGAACTACCGCTGTCATGAATTAAACACCTACCACTCACGCTACAGGAGACACGAAGTCGTAAACTGCGATATTCTTGAATTACTGCAAAACCATGCGAGATATCTTCCTGCACCTCCTCTTAAAGTAGTGGACCGACTGCCACCAAACTCGGTACACTTACTGATTACTATCAGACGAACAACCGCTGTCATGAATAAAACTCCTACCACTCACGCTACAGGAGACACGTAGTCGTAAACTGCGATATCCTTGAATTACTGCAAAACCATACGAGCCAGCTTCCTGCACCTCCTCCTCCAGTAATGAACCGACTGCAACCAAACTCGGTACACATACTGCTTACTATCAGGCGAACAACCGCTGACCTGAATTAAACTCCTACCACTAACGCTACAGGAGACACGAAGACGTAAACTACGATATTTTTGAATTACTGCAAAACCATGCGAGACATCGTCCTGTACCTCCTCCTAAAGTAGTGGACCGACTGCAACCAAACTGGGTACACATTCTGCTTACTATCAGGCGAATAACCGCTATCATGAATTAAACACCTACCACTCACGCTACAGGAGACACGAAGTCGTAAACTACGATATTTTTGAATTTCTGCAAAACCATGCGAGCCATCTTCCTGCACCTCCTCCTCCAGTAGTGCACCTACTGCAACCAAACTCGGTACACATACTGCTTACTATCAGGCGATCAACCGCTGTCATGAATAAAACACCTACCACTCACGCTACAGGAGACACGAAGTCGTAAACTGCGATGTTCTTGTATTACTGCAAAACAATACGAGCCATCTTCCTGCACCTCCTCCTCCAGTAATGGACCGACTGTATCCAAACTCAGTACACATACTGCTTACTATCAGGCGAACAACCGCTGTCATGAATTTAACACCTACCACTCACGGTACAGCAGACACAAAGTCGTAAACTACGATATTCCTGAATTACTGCTAAACTGTGTGAGACATCTTCCTGCCCCTCTTCCTCCAGTAGTGGACCGACTGCAACCAAGCTCGGTACACATACTACTTACTATCAGGCGAATAACCGCTGTCATGAAAATAAACATTTTCCACTCATGCTACAGGAGACACGAAGTTGAAATCTACGATATGCTTGAATTACTGCAAAACCATGCGAGCCATTTTCCTGCACCTCCTCCTAAAGTAGTGAACCGACTGCAACCAAACTGGGTAACATACTGCTTACTATCAGGCGAATAACCGCTGTAATGAATTAAACACCTACCACTCACGCTACAGGAGACACGAAGTCGTAAACTACGATATTCTTGAATTACTGCAAAACCATGCGAGCAATCTTCCTGCACCTACTCCTAAAGTCGTGGACCGACTGCAACCAAACTCGGTACACATACTGCTTACTCTCAGGCGAACAACCGCTGTCATGAATTAAACACCTACCACTCACGCTACAGGAGACACGAAGTCGTAAACTACGATATTCTTGAATTACAGCAAAACCATGCGAGCCATCTTCCTGCACATCCTCCTCCAGTAGTGGACCTACTGCAACCAAACTCGGTACACATACTGCTTACTATCAGGCGAACAACCGCTGTCATGAATTAAACACCGACCACTCACGCTACAGGAGACACGAAGTCGTTAACTACGATATTCTACAATTACTGCAAAACCATGCGAGCCATCTTCCTGCACCTCCTCCTAAAGTAGTGAACCGACTGCTACCAAACTGGGTAACATACTGCTTAATATCAGGTGAACAACCGCTGTCATGAATTTAACACCTACCACTCCCGCTACAGGAGACACGAGGTCGTAAACTACGATATTCTTGAATTGCTTCAAAACCATGCGAGCCATCTTCCTGCACCTCCTCCTCCAGTAGAGGACCGACTGCAACCAAACTCGGTACACATACTGCTTACTATCAGGCGAACAACCGCTGTCATGAATTAAACACCTACCACTCACTCTACAGGAGTCACGAAGTCGTAAACTACGATATTCTTGAATTAGTGCAAAACCATGCGAGCCATCTTCCTGCACCTCCCTCGAAAGTAGTGGACCGACTGCAACCAAACTCGGTACACATACTGCTTACTATCAGGCGGACAACCGCTGTCAAGAATTAAAGACCTGCCACACACGCTACAGGAGACAAGAAGTTGTAAACTACGATATTCTTGAATTACTGGAAAACCATGCGTGCCATCTTCCTGCACCTCCTCCTCCAGTAGTGGACCGACTGCAACCAACCTCGGTACACATACTGCTTACTACCAGGCGGAAAACCGCTGTCATGAATTAAACACCTACCACTCACGCTACAGGAGACAGGAAGTCGTAAACTACAATATTCTTGCATTACTGCAAAACCATACGAGCAATCTTCCTGCACCTCCTCCTAAAGTAGTGGACCGACTGCAACCATACTCGGTACACATACTGCTTACTATCAGGCGAACAACCGCTGTCATGAATTAAACACCTACCACTCACGCTACAGGAGACGAAAAGTTGTAAATTACGATATTCTTGAATTACTGCAAAACCATGCGAACCATCTTCCTGCACCTCCTCCTCCAGTAGTGGACCAACTGCAACCAACCTCGGTACTCATACTGCTTACTATCAGGCAAACAACCGCTGTCATGAATTAAACACCGATCACTCACGCTACAGGAGACACGAATTCGTTAACTACGATATTCTTGAATTACTGCAAAGCATGCGAGCAATCTTCCTGCACCTCCTCCTTTAGTAGTGGACCGACTGCAACCAAACTCGGTACACATACTGCTTACTATCAGGCGAACATCCGCTGTCATGAATTAAACACCTACGACTCACGCTACAGGAGACTCGAAGTTGTAAACTACGATATTCTTGAATTACTGCAAAACCATGCGAGCCATCTTCCTGCACCTCCTCTTAAAGTAGTGGACCGACTGCAACCAACCTCGGTACACATACTGCTTACTACCAGGCGAACAACCGCTGTCATGAATTTAAAACCTACCACTCACGCTACAGGAGACACGAAGTTGTAAACTACGATATTCTTGAATTACTGCAAAACCATGCGAGCCATCTTCCTGCACCTCCTCCTAAAGTAGTGAACCGACTGCAACCAAACTGGGTAACATACTGCTTAATATCAGGTGAACAACCGCTGTCATGAATTTAACACCTACCACTCCCGCTACAGGAGACACGAAGTCGTAAACTACGATATTCATGAATTACTGCAAAACCATGCGAGCCATCTTCCTGCACCTCCTACTCCAGTAGTGGACCGACTGCAACCAAACTCGGTACACATACTACTTACTATCAGGCGAACAACCGCTGTCATGAATTAAACACCTACCACTCACGCTACAGGAGACACGAAGTTGTAAACTACGATATTCTTGAATTACTGCAAAACCATGCGAGCCATCTTCCTGCACCTCCTCCTAAAGTAGTGAACCGACTGCAACCAAACTGGGTAACATACTGCTTAATATCAGGTGAACAACCGCTGTCATGAATTTAACACCTACCACTCCCGCTACAGGAGACACGAAGTCGTAAACTACGATATTCTTGAATTACTGCAAAACCATGCGAGCCATCTTCCTGCACCTCCTCCTAAAGTAGTGGACCGACTGCAACCAAACTCGGTACACATACTACTTACTATCAGGCGAACAACCGCTGTCATGAATTAACCACCTACCAATCACGCTACAGGAGACACGGAGTCGTAAACTACGATATTCTTGAATTACTGCAAAACCATGCGAGCCATCTTCCTGCACCTCCTCCTAAAGTAGTGAACCGACTGCAACCAAACTGGGTAACATACTGCTTACTATCAGGTGAACAACCGCTGTCATGAATTTAACACCTACCACTCCCGCTACAGCAGACATGAAGTCGTAAACTACGATATTCGTGAATTACTGGAAAACCATGCGTGCCATCTTCCTGCACCTCCTCCTCCAGTAGTGGACCGACTGCAACCAACCTCGGTAGACATACTGCTTACTACCAGGCGGAAAACCGCTGTCATGAATTAAACACCTACCACTCACGCTAAAGGAGACACGAAGCCGTAAACTACGATATTCTTGAATTACTGCAAAACCATGCGAGCCATCGTCCTGCACCTCCTCCAGCAGTAGTGGACTGACTGCAACCAAACTCGGTACACATACTGCTTACTATCAGGCGAACAACCGCTGTCATGAATTAAACACCTACCACTCACGCTACAGGAGACACAAAGTCGTAAACTACGATACTCTTGAATTGCTTCAAAACCATGCGGGCCACCTTCCTGCACCTCCACCTCCAGTAGTGGACCGACTGCAACCAAACTCGGTACACATACTGCTTACTATCAGGCGAACAACCGCTGTCATGAATTTAACACCTACCACTCACTCTACAGGAGACACGAAGTCGTAAACTACGATATTCTTGAATTAGTGCAAAACCATGCGAGCCATCTTCCTGCACCTCCTCCTCCAGTAGTGGACCTACTGCTACCAAACTCGGTACACATACTGCTTACTATCAGGCGAACAACCGCTGTCATGAATTAAACACCGACCACTCACGCTACAGGAGACACGAAGTTGTTAACTACGATATTCTTGAATTACTGTAAAACCATGCGAGCCATCTTCCTGCACTTCCTCCTTTAGTAGTGGACCGACTGCAACTAAAACTCGGTACACATAATGCTTACTATCTGGCGAACAACCGCTGTCATGAATTAAACACCTACCACTCACGCTACAGGAGACGAAAATTTGTTAACTACGATATTCTTGAATTACTGCAAAACCATGCGAGCCATTTTCGTGCACCACCTAGTCCAGTAGTGGACCGACTGCAACCAACCCCGGTACACATACTGCTTACTACCAGGCGAACAACCGCTGTCATGAATTTAACACCTACCACTCACGCTACAGGAGACACGAAGTCGTAAACTACGATATTCTTGAATTACTGAAAAACCATGCGAGCCATCTTCCTGCACCTCCTCCTAAAGTAGTGGACCGACTGCAACCAAACTCTGTAGACATACTGTTTACTATCAGGCGATCAACCGCTGTCAGAAATTAAACACCAACCACTCACGCTACAGGAGACACGAAGTCGTAAACTACGTTATTCTTGAATTACTGCAATACCATGCGAGTCATCTTTCAGCACCTCCTACTCCATAGTGGACCGACTGCAACCAAACTCAGTACACATACTGCTTACTATAAGGCGAACAACCGCTGTCATGAATTAAACGCCTACCACTCACGGTACAGGAGACACGAAGTCGTAAACCAGGATATACCTGAATTACTGCTAAACCATGCGTGATATCTTCCTGCCCCTCCTCCTCCAGCAATGGACCGACTGCAACCAAACTCGGTACACATACTACTTACTATCAGGCGAACAACCGCTGTCATGAATTAAACACCTACCACTCACGCTACAGGAGACACGAAGTAGTAAACTACGATATTCTTGAATTACTGCAAAACCATGCGAGCCATCTTCCTGCACCTCCTCCTAAAGTAGTGGACCGACTGTAACCAAACTCGGTACACAGTCTCCTTAATATCAGGCGAACAACCGCTGTCATGAATTAAACACCTACCACTCACGCTACAGGAGACACGAAGTAGTAAACTACGATATTCTTGAATTACTGCAAATCCTTGCGAGCCATCTTCCTGCATCTCCTCCACCAGTAATGGACTGACTGAAACCAAACTCGGTACACATACTGCTTACTATCAGGCGAACAACCGCTGTCATGAATTAAAAACCTACCACTCACGCAACAGGAGACGAGAAGTTGTAAACTACGATATTCTTGAATTACTGCAAAACCATATGAGCCATCTTCCTGCACCTCCTCCTCCAGTAGTGGACCGACTGGAACCAACCTCGGTACACATACTGCTTACTACCAGGCGAACAACCGCTGTCATGAATTTAACATCTACCACTCACGCTACAGGAGACACGAAGTCGTAAACTACGATATTCTTGAATTACTGAAAAACCATGCGAGCCATCTTCCTGCACCTCCTCCTAAAGTAGTGGACCGACTGCAACCAAACTCGGTAGACATACTGCTTTCTATCAGGCGAACAACCGCTGTCATAAATTAAACACCAACCACTCACGCTACAGGAGACACGAAGTCGTAAACTACGATATTCTTGAATTACTGCAAAACCATGGGAGCCATCTTTCAGCACCTCCTACTCCAGTAGTGGACCGACTGCAACCAAACTCAGTACACATACGGCTTGCTATCAGGCGAACAACCGCTGTCATGAATTAAACACCTACCTCTCACGGTACAGGAGACACGAAGTCGTAAACTACGATATTCCTGAATTACTGCTAAACTATGTGAGATATCTTCCTGCCCCTCCTCCTCCAGTAGTGGACCGACTGCAACCAAGCTCGGTACACATACTTCTTACTATCAGGCGAACAACCGCTGTCATGAATGAAACACCTACCACTCATGCTGCAGGAGACACGATGTCGTAAACTACGATATTCTTGAATTACTGCAAAACCATGCGAGCCATCTTCCTGCACCTCCTCCTAAAGTAGTGAACCGACTGCAACCAAACTGGGTAACATACTGCTTACTATCAGGTGAACAACCGCTGTCATGAATTTAACACCTACCACCCCCGCTACAGGAGACACGAAGTCGTAAACTACGATATTCATGAATTACTGCAAAACCATGCGAGCAATCTTCCTGCACCTCTTCCTAAAGTAGTGGACCGACTGTCACCAAACTCGGTACACATACTGCTTACTATCAGGTGAACAACCGCTGTCAAGAATTAAAGACCTACCACACACGCTACAGGACACAAGAAGTTCTAAACTACGATATTCTTGAATTACTGGAAAACCATGCGTGCCATCTTCCTGCACCTCCTCCTCCAGTAGTGGACCGACTGCAACCAACCTCGGTACACATACTGCTTACTACCAGGCGAACAACCGCTGTCATGAATTAAACACCTACCACTCACGCTACAGGAGACACGAAGTCGTAAACTACAATATTCTTGAATTACTGCAAAACCATACGAGCCATCTTCCTGCACCTCCTCCTAAAGTAGTGGACCGACTGCAACCATACTCGGTACACATACTGCTTACTATCAGGCGAACAACCGCTGTCATGAATTAAACACCTACCACTCACGCTACAGGAGACGAAAAGTTGTAAATTACGATATTCTTGAATTACTGCAAAACCATGCGAACCATCTTCCTGCACCTCCTCCTCCAGTAGTGGACCGACTGCAACCAACCTCGGTACTCATACTGCTTACTATCAGGCGAACAACCGATGTCATGAATTAAACACCGATCACTCACGCTACAGGAGACACGAATTCGTTAACTACGATATTCTTAAATTACTGCAAAAGCATGCGAGCCATCTTCCTGCACCTCCTCCTTTAGTAGTGGACCGACTGCAACC
Organism: Locusta migratoria; assembly: GCA_026315105.1. Classification (NCBI taxonomy): domain Eukaryota; kingdom Metazoa; phylum Arthropoda; class Insecta; order Orthoptera; family Acrididae; genus Locusta; species Locusta migratoria. Next base: position 378,593,126 of record CM048749.1, read on the forward strand.
AAACTCGGTACACATAGTGCTTTCTATCAGGCGAACAACTGCTGTCATGAATTAAACACCTACGACTCACGCTACAGGAGACGAGAAGTTGTAAACTACGATATTCTTGAATTACTGCAAATTCATGCGAGCCATCTTCCTGCACCTCCTCCTAAAGTAGTGGACCGACTGCAACCAACCTCGGTACACATACTGCTTACTACCAGGCGAACAACCGCTGTCATGAATTAAACACCTACCACTCACGCTACAGGAGACACGAAGTCGTAAGGAACGATATTCTTGAATTACTTAAAAACCATGCGAGACATCTTCCTGCACCTCCTCCTAAAGTAGTGGACCGACTGCAACCAAACTCGGTAGACATACTGCTTACTATCAGGCGAACAACCGCTGTCATAAATTAAACACCATCAAATCACGCTACAGGAGTCACGAAGTCGTAAACTAAGATATCCTTGAATTACTGCAAAACCATGCGAGCCATCTTTCAGCACCTCCTACTCCAGTAGTGGACCGACTGCAACCAAACTCGGTACACATACTACTTACTATCAGGCGAACAACCGCTGTCATGAATTAAACACCTACCACTCACGCTACAGGAGACACGAAATCGTAAACTACGATATTCTTGAATTACTGCAAAACCATGCGAGCCATCTTCCTGCACCTCCTCCTAAAGTAGTGAACCGACTGCAACCAAACTGGGTAACATACTGCTTACTATCAGGTGAACAACCGCTGTCATGAATTTAACACCTACCACTCCCGCTACAGGAGACACGAAGTCGTAAACTACGATATTCTTGAATTACTGCAAAACCATGCGAGCCATCTTCCTGCACCTCCTCCTAAAGTAGTGGACCGACTGCAACCAAACTCGGTACACATACTACTTACTATCAGGCGAACAACCGCTGTCATGAATTAACCACCTACCACTCACGCTACACTAGACACGGAGTCGTAAACTACGATATTCTTGAATTACTGGAAAACCATGCGTGCCATCTTCCTGCACCTCCTCCTCCAGTAGTGGACCGACTGCAACCAACCTCGGTACACATACTGCTTACTACCAGGCGGAAAACCGCTGTCATGAATTAAACACCTACCACTCACGCTACAGGAGACACGAAGTCGTAAACTACGATATTCTTGAATTACTGCAAAACCATGCGAGCCATCTTCCTGCACCTCCTCCTCCAGTAGTGGACCGACTGCAACCAAACTCGGTACACATACTGCTTACTATCAGGCGAACAACCGCTGTCATGAATTAAACACCGACCACTCACGCTACAGGAGACACGAAGTTGTTAACTACGATATTCTTGAATTACTGTAAAACAATGCGAGCCACCTTAATGCACCTCCTCCTTTAGTAGTGGACCGACTGCAACTAAAACTCGGTACACATAATGCTTACTATCTGGCGAACAACCGCTGTCATGAATTAAACACCTACCACTCACGCTACAGGAGACGAAATGTTGTAAACTACGATATTCTTGAATTACTGCAAAACCATGCGAGCCATTTTCCTGCACCTCCTCCTCCAGTAGTGGACCGACTGCAACCAACCCCAGTACACGGACTGCTTACTACCAGGCGAACAACCGCTGTCATGAATTTAACACCTACCACTCACGCTACAGGAGACACGAAGTCGTAAACTACGATATTCTTAATTACTGAAAAACCATGCGAGCCATCTTCCTGTACCTCATCCTAAAGTAGTGGACCGACTGCAACCAATCTCGGTAGACGTACTGTTTACTATCAGGCGAACAACCGCTGTCATAAATTAAACACCAACCACTCACGCTACAGGAGACACGAAGTCGTAAACTACGATATTCTTGAATTACTGCAATACCATGCGAGCCATCTTTCAGCACCTCCTACTCCAGTAGTGAACCGACTGCAACCAAACTCAGTACACATACTGCTTACTATAAGGCGAACAACCGCTGTCATGAATTAAACACCTACCACTCACGCTACAGGAGACACGAAGTCGTAAACTACGATATTCTTGAATTACTGCAAAACCATGCGAGCCATCTTCCTGAACCTGCTCCTCCAGTAGTGGACCGAATGCAACCAAACTCGGTACACATACTACTTACTATCAGGCGAACAACCGCTGTCATGAATTAAACACCTACCACCCACGCTACAGGAGACACGAAGCCGTAAACTACGATATTCTTGAATTACTGCAAAACCATGCGAGCCATCTTCCTGAACCTCCTCCTAAAGTAGTGAACCGACTGCAACCAAACAGGGTAACATACTGCTTACTATCAGGTGAACAACCGCTGTCATTAATTTAACACCTACCATTCCCGCTACAGGAGACACGAAGTCGTAAACTACGATATTCTTGAATTACTGCAAAACCATGCGAGCAATCTTCTTGCACCTGCTCCTAAAGTAGTGGACCGACTGCAACCAAACTCGGTACACATACTACTTACTATCAGGCGAACAACCGCTGTCATGAATTAAACACCTACCACTAACGCTACAGGAGACACGAAGTCGTAAACGACGATATTCTTGAATTACTGCAAAACCATGCGTGCCATCTTCCTGCACCTCCTCCTAAAGCAGTGAACCGACTGCAACCAAACTGGGTAACTTACTGCTTACTATCAGGTGAACAACCGCTATCATGAATTTAACACCTACCACCCCCGCTACAGGAGACACGAAGTCGTAAACTACGATATTCTTGAATTACTGCAAAACCATGCGAGCAATCTTCCTGCACCTCCTCCTAAAGTAGTGGACCGACTGCAACCAAACTCGGTAGACATACTGCTTACTATCAGGCGAACAACCGCTGTCAAGAATTAAAGACCTACCACACAGGCTACAGGAGACAAGAAGTTGTAAACTACGATATTCTTGAATTACTGCAAAACCATGCGTGCCATCTTCCTGCACCTCCTCCTCCAGTAGTGGACCGACTGCATCCAACCTCGGTACACATACTACTGACCACCAGGCGGAAAACCGCTGTCATGAATTAAACACCTACCACTCACGCTACAGGAGACACGAAGTCGTAAACTACAATATTCTTGAATTACTGCAAAACCATACGAGACATCTTCCTGCACCTCCTCCTAAAGTAGTGGACCGACGCAACCATACTCGGTACACATACTGCTTACTATCAGGCGAACAACCGCTGTCATGAATTAAACACCTACCACTCACGCTACAGGAGACACGAAGTAGTAAACTACGATATTCTTGAATTACTGCAAAACCATGCGAGCCATCTTCCTGCACTTCCTCCTAAAGTAGTGGACCGACTGCAACCAAACTCGGTACACATTCTGCTTAATATCAGGCGAACAACCGCTGTCATGAATTAAACACCTACCACTCACGCTACAGGAGACACGAGGTAGTAAACTACGATATTCTTGAATTACTGCAAATCCTTGAGAGCCATCTTCCTGCACCTCCTCCACCAGTAGTGGACTGACTGCAACCAAACTCGGTACACATACAGCTTACTATCAGGCGAACAACCGCTTTCATGAATTAAACACCTACCACTCACGCTACAGGAGACACGAAGTCGTAAACTACGATATTCTTTAATTACTGCAAAACCATGCGAGCCATCTTCCTGCACCTCCTCCTCCAGTAGTGGACCGACTGCAACCAAACTCGGTACACATACTGCTTACTATCAGGCGAACAACCGCTGTCATGAATTAAACACCGACCACTCACGCTACAAGAGACACGAAGTTGTTAACTACGATATTCTTGAATTACTGCAAAATCATGCGAGCCATCTTCCTGCACCTCCTCCTTTAGTAGTGGACCGACTGCAACCAAACTCGGTACACATACTACTTACTATCAGGCGAACAACCGCTGTCATGAATTAACCACCTACCACTCACGCTACAGGAGACACGGAGTCGTAAACTACGAAATTCTTGAATTACTGCAAAACCATGCGAGCCATCTTCCTGAACCTCCTCCTAAAGTAGTGAACCGACTGCAACCAAACAGGGTAACATACTGCTTATCATCAGGTGAACAACCGCTGTCATTAATTTAACACCTACCATTCCCGCTACAGGAGACACGAAGTCGTAAACTACGATATTCTTGAATTACTGCAAAACCATGCGAGCCATCTTCCTGCACCTGCTCCTAAAGTAGTGGACCGACTGCAACCAAACTCGGTACACATACTACTTACTATCAGGCGAACAACCGCTGTCATGAATTAAACACCTACCACTAACGCTACAGGAGACACGAAGTCGTAAACGACGATATTCTTGAATTACTGCAAAACCATGCGTGCCATCTTCCTGCACCTCCTCCTAAAGCAGTGAACCGACTGCAACCAAACTGGGTAACATACTGCTTACTATCAGGTGAACAACCGCTGTCATGAATTTAACACCTACCACCCCCGCTACAGGAGACACGAAGTCGTAAACTACGATATTCTTGAATTACTGCAAAACCATGCGAGCAATCTTCCTGCACCTCCTCCTAAAGTAGTGGACCGACAGCAACCAAACTCGGTAGACATACTGCTTACTATCAGGCGAACAACCGCTGTCAAGAATTAAAGACCTACCACACAGGCTACAGGAGACAAGAAGTTGTAAACTACGATATTCTTGAATTACTGCCAAACCATGCGTGCCATCTTCCTGCACCTCCTCCTCCAGTAGTGGACCGACAGCATCCAACCTCGGTACACATACTACTGACTTCCAGGCGGAAAACCACTGTCATGAATTAAACACCTACCACTCACGCTACAGGAGACACGAAGTCGTAAACTACAATATACTTGAATTACTGCAAAACCATACGAGACATCTTCCTGCACCTCCTCCTAAAGTAGTGGACCGACGCAACCATACTCGGTACACATACTGCTTACTATCAGGCGAACAACCGCTGTCATGAATTAAACACCTACCACTCACGCTACAGGAGACACGAAGTAGTAAACTACGATATTCTTGAATTACTGCAAAACCATGCGAGCCATCTTCCTGCACTTCCTCCTAAAGTAGTGGACCGACTGCAACCAAACTCGGTACACATTCTGCTTAATATCAGGCGAACAACCGCCGTCATGAATTAAACACCCACCACTCACGCTACAGGAGACACGAGGTAGTAAACTACGATATTCTTGAATTACTGCAAATCCTTGAGAGCCATCTTCCTGCACCTCCTCCACCAGTAGTGGACTGACTGCAACCAAACTCGGTACACATACTGCTTACTAACAGGCGAACAACCGCTTTCATGAATTAAACACCTACCACTCACGCTACAGGAGACACGAAGGCGTAAACTACGATATTCTTGAGTTACTGCAAAACCATGCGAGCAATCTTCCTGCACCTACTCCTAAAGTAGTGGACCGACTGCAACCAAACTCGGTACGCGTACTGCTTACTATCAGGTGAACAACCGCTGTCATGAATTTAACACCTACCACTCCCGCTACAGGAGACACGAAGTCGTAAACTACGATATTCTTGAATTACTGCAAAACCATGCGAGCCATCTTCCTGCACCTGCTCCTAAAGTAATGGACCGACTGCAACCAAACTCGGTACACATACTACTTACTATCAGGCGAACAACCGCTGTCATGAATTAAACACCTACCACTAACGCTTCAGGAGACACGAAGTCGTAAACGACGATATTCTTGAATTACTGCAAAACCATGCGTGCCATCTTCCTGCACCTCCTCCTAAAGCAGTGAACCGACTGCAACCAAACTGGGTAACATACTGCTTACTATCAGGTGAACAACCGCTGTCATGAATTTAACACCTACCACCCCCGCTACAGGAGACACGAAGTCGTAAACTACGATATTCTTGAATTACAGCAAAAGCATGCGAGCAATCTTCCTGCACCTCCTCCTAAATTAGTGGACCGTCTGCAACCAAACTCGGTAGACATACTGCTTACTATCAGGCGAACAACCGCTGTCAAGAATTAAAGACCTACCACACAGGCTACAGGAGACAAGAAGTTGTAAACTACGATATTCTTGAATTACTGCAAAACCATGCGTGCCATCTTCCTGCACCTCCTCCTCCAGTAGTGGACCGACTGCATCCAACCTCGGTACACATACTACTTACTACCAGGCGGAAAACCGCTGTCATGAATTAAACACCAACCACTCACGCTACAGGAGACACGAAGTCGTAAACTACAATATTCTTGAATTACTGCAAAACCATACGAGACGTCTTCCTGCACCTCCTCCTAAAGTAGTGGACCGACGCTACCATACTCGGTACACATACTGCTTACTTTCAGGCGAACAACCGCTGTCATGAATTAAACACCTACCACTCACGCTACAGGAGACACGAAGTAGTAAACTACGATATTCTTGAATTACTGCAAAACCATGCGAGCAATCTTCCTGCACCTCCTCCTAAAGTAGTGGACCGACTGCAACCAAACTCGGTACACATTTTGCTTAATATCAGGCGAACAACCGCTGTCATGAATTAAACACCTACCACTCACGCTACAGGAGACACGAGGTAGTAAACTACGATATTCTTGAATTACTGCAAATCCTTGAGAGCCATCTTCCTGCACCTCCTCCACCAGTAGTGGACCGACTGCAACCAAACTCGGTACACGTACTGCTTACTATCAGGCGAACAACCGCTGTCATGAATTAAACACCTACCACTCACGCTACAGGAGACACGAAGTCGTAAACTACGATTTCTTGAATTACTGCAAAACCATGCGAGCCATCTTCCTGCACCTCCTCCTGTAGTAGCGGACCTACTGCAACCAAACTCGGTACACATACTGCTTACTATCAGGCGAACAACCGCTGTCATGAATTAAACACCGAACACTCACGCTACAGGAGACACGAAGTTGTTAACTACGATATTCTTGAATTACTGCAAAATCATGCGAGCCATCTTCCTGCACCTCCTCCTTTAGTAGTGGACCGACTGCAACCAAACTCGGTACACATACTACTTACTATCAGGCGAACAACCGCTGTCATGAATTAACCACCTACCACTCACGCTACAGGAGACACGGAGTCGTAAACTACGATATTCTTGAATTACTGCAAAACCAAGCGAGCAATCTTCCTGCACCTCCTCCTAAAGTAGTGAACCGACTGCAACCAAACTGGGTAACATACTGCTTACTATCAGGTGAACAACCGCTGTCATGATCTAAACACCAACCACTCACGCTACAGGAGACACGAAGTCGTAAACTACGATATTCATGAATTACTGCTAAACCATGCGAGCCATCTTCCTGCAACTCCTCCTAAAGTAGTGGACCGACTGCAACCAAACTCGGTACACATACTGCTTACTATCAGGCGAACAACCGCTGTCAAGAATTAAAGACTTACCACACACGCTACAGGAGACAAGAGGTTGTAAACTACGATATTCTTACATTACTGGAAAACCAAGCGTGCCATTTTCCTGTACCTCCTCCTCCAGTAGTGGACCGACTGCAACCAACCTCGGTACACATCCTGCTTACTACCAGGCGGGAAAACCGCTGTCATGAATTAAACACCTACCACTCACGCTACAGGAGACACGAAGTCGTAAACTACAATATTCTTGAATTACAGAAAAACCATGCGAGCCATCTTCCTGCACCTCCTCCACCAGTAGTGGACTGACTGCAACCAAACTCGGTATACATACTGCTTACTATCAGGCGAATAACCGCTGTCATGAATAAAACACCTACCACTCACGCTACAGGAGACACAAAGTCGTAAAATACGATATTCTTGAATTGCTTCAAAAACATGCGAGCCATCTTCCTGCACCTCCTCCTCCAGTAGTGGACCGACTGCAACCAAACTCGGTACACATACTGCTTACTATCAGGCGAACAACCGCTGTCATGAATTAAACACCTACCACTCACGCTACAGTAGACACGAAGTCGTAAACTACGATATTCTTGAATTACTGCAAAACCATGCGAGCAATCTTCCTGCACCCACTCCTTAAGTAGTGGACCGACTGCAACGAAACTCGGTACACATACTGCTTATTATCAGGCGAACAACCGCTGTCATGAATTAAACACCTACCACTCACGCTACAGGAGACACGAAGTCGTAAACTACGATATTCTTGAATTACTGCAAAACCATGCGAGCCATCTTCCTGCGCCTCCTCCTTTAGTAGTGGACCGACTACAACTAAAACTCGGTACACATAATGCATACTATCTGGCGAACAACCGCTGTCATGAATTAAAAACCTACCACTCACGCTAAAGGAGACGAGAAGTTGTAAACTACGATATTTTTGAATTACTGCAAAACCATGCGATTCATCTTCCTGCACCTCCTCCTCCAGTAGTGGACCGACTGCAACCAACCCCGGTACACATACTGCTTACTACCAGGCGAACAACCGCTGTCATGAATTAAGCACCTACCACTCACGGTACAGGAGACACGAAGTCGTAAACTACGATATACCTGAATTACTGCTAAACCATGCGAGATATCTTCCTGCCCCTCCTCCACCAGTAGTGGACCGACTGCAACCAACCTTGGTAACATACTGCTTACTATCAGGTGAACAACCGCTGTCATGAATTTAACACCTACCACTCCAGCTACAGGAGACACGAAGTCGTAAACTACGATATTCTTGAATTACTGCAAAACCATGCGAGCCATCTTCCTGCACCTCCTCCTCCAGTAGTGGACCTACTGCAACCAAACTTGGTACACATACTGCTTACTATCAGCCGAACAACCGCTGTCATGAATTAAACACCGACCACTCACGCTACAGGAGACACGAAGTTGTTAACTACGATATTCTTGAATTACTGCAAAATCATGCGAGCCAACTTCCTGCACCTCCTCCTTTAGTAGTGGACCGACTGGAACCAAACTCGGTACACATACTACTTACTATCAGGCGAACAACCGCTGTCATGAATTAACCACCTACCACTCACGCTACAGGAGACACGGAGTCGTAAACTACGATATTCTTGAATTACTGCAAAACCATGCGAGCCATCTTCCTGAACCTCCTCCTAAAGTAGTGAACCGACTGCAACCAAACAGGGTAACATACTGCTTACTATCAGGTGAACAACCGCTGTCATGAATTTAACACCTACCACTCCCGCTACAGGTGACACGAAGTCGTAAACTACGATATTCTTGAATTACTGCAAAACCATGCGAGCCATCTTCCTGCACCTGCCCCTAAAGTAGTGGACCGACTGCAACCAAACTCGGTACACATACTACTTACTATCAGGCGAACAACCGCTGTCATGAATTAAACACCTACCACTAACGCTTCAGGAGACACGAAGTCGTAAACGACGATATTCTTGAATTACTGCAAAACCATGCGTGCCATCTTCCTGCACCTCCTCCTAAAGCAGTGAACCGACTGCAACCAAACTGGGTAACATACTGCTTACTATCAGGTGAACAACCGCTGTCATGAATTTAATACCTACCACCCCCGCTACAGGAGACACGAAAGCGTAAACTACGATATTCCTGAATTACTGCAAAACCATGCGAGCAATCTTCCTGCACCTACTCTTAAAGTAGTGGACCGACTGCAACCAAACTCGGTACACGTACTGCTTACTATCAGGCGAACAACCGCTGTCATGAATTAAACACCTACCACTCACGCTACAGGAGACACGAAGTCGTAAACTGCGATTTCTTGAATTACTGCAAAACCATGCGAGCCATCTTCCTGCACCTCCTCCTCCAGTAGTGGACCTACTGCAACCAAACTCGGTACACATACTGCTTACTATCAGGCGAACAACCGCATTCATGAATTAAACACCGACCACTCACGCTATAGGAGACACGAAGTTGTTAACTACGATATTCTTGAATTACTGCAAAATCATGCGAGCCATCTTCCTGCACCTCCTCCTTTAGTAGTGGACCGACTGCAACCAAACTCGGTACACATACTACTTACTATCAGGCGAACAACCGCTGTCATGAATTAACCACCTACCACTCACGCTACAGGAAACACGGAGTCGTAAACTACGATATTCTTGAATTACTGCAAAACCATGCGAGCCATCTTCCTGCACCTCCTCCTAAAGTAGTGAACCGACTGCAACCAAACTGGGTAACATACTGCTTACTATCAGGTGAACAACCGCTGTCATGATCTAAACACCAACCACTCACGCTACAGGAGACACGAAGTCGTAAACTACGATATTCATGAATTACTGCTAAACCATGCGAGCCCTTCTTCCTGCAACTCCTCCTAAAGTAGTGGACCGACTGCAACCAAACTCGGTACACATACTGCTTACTATCAGGCGAACAACCGCTGTCAAGAATTAAAGACTTACCACACACGCTACAGGAGACAAGAAGTTGTAAACTACGATATTCTTGAATTACTGGAAAACCATGCGTGCCATCTTCCTTCACCTCCTCCTCCAGTAGTGGACCGACTGCATCCAACCTCGGTACACATACTGCTTACTACCAGGCGGAAAACCGCTGTCTTGAATTAAACACCTACCACTCACGCTACAGGAGACACGAAGTCGTAAACTACAATATTCTTGAATTACTGCAAAACCATACGAGCAATCTTCCTGCACCCCCTCCTAAAGTAGTGGACCGACTGCAACCATACTCGGCACACATACTGCTTACTATCAGGCGAACAACCGCTGTCATGAATTAAACACCTACCACTCACGTTACAGGAGACACGAAGTCGTAAACTACGATATTCTTGAATTACTGCAAAACCTTGCGAGCCATCTTCCTGCACCTCCTCCACCAGTAGTGGACTGACTGCAACCAAACTCGGTATACATACTGCTTACTATCAGGCGAACAACCGCTGTCATGAATTAAACACCTACCACTCACGGTACAGGAGACACGAAGTCGTAAACTACGATATACCTGAATTACTGCTAAACCATGCGAGATATCTTCCTGCCCCTCCTCCACCAGTAATGGACCGACTGCAACCAAACTCGGTACACATGCTACTTACTATCAGGCGAACAACCGCTGTCATGATTTAAACACCTACCACTCACGCTACAGGAGACACGAAGTCGTAAACTACGATATTCTTGAATTACTTCAAAACCATGCGAGCCATCTTCCTGCACCTCCTCCTCCAGTAGTGGACCGACTGCAACCAAACTCGGTACACATACTAATTACTATCAGGCGAACAACCGCTGTCATGAATTAACCACCTACCACTCACGCTACACTAGACACGGAGTCGTAAACTACGATATTCTTGAATTACTGCAAAACCATGCGAGCCATCTTCCTGAACCTCCTCCTAAAGTAGTGGACCGACTGCAACCAACCTCGGTACACATACTGCTTACTAACAGGCGAACAACCACTGCCATGAATGAAACACCTACCACTGACTCTACAGGAGGCACAAAGTCGTCAACTACGATATTCTTGAATTGCTTCAAAACCATGCGAGCCATCTTCCTGCAACTCCTCCTCCAGTAGTATACCGACTGCAACCAAACTCGGTACACATACTGCTTACTATCAGGCGAACAACCGCTGTCATGAATTAAACACCTACCACTCACTCTACAGGAGACACGAAGTCGTAAACTACGATATTCTTGCATTAGTGCAAAACCATGCGAGCCATCTTCCTGCACCCCCTCCTCCAGTAGTGGACCTACTGCTACCAAACTCGGTACACATACTGCTTACTATCAGGCGAACAACCGCTGTCATGAATTAAACACCGACCACTCACGCTACAGGAGACACGAAGTTGTTAACTACGATATTCTTGAATTACTGTAAAACCATGCGAGCCATCTTAATGCACCTCCTCCTTTAGTAGTGGACCGACTGCAACCAACCTCGGTACACATACTGCTTACTAACAGGCGAACAACCACTGCCATGAATGAAACACCTACCACTGACGCTACAGGAGGCACAATGTCGTAAACTACGATATTCTTGAATTGCTTCAAAACCATGCGAGCCATCTTCCTGCAACTCCTCCTCCAGTAGTATACCGACTGCAACCAAACTCGGTACACATACTGCTTACTATCAGGCGAACAACCGCTGTCATGAATTAAACACCTACCACTCACTCTACAGGAGACACGAAGTCGTAAACTACGATATTCTTGCATTAGTGCAAAACCATGCGAGCCATCTTCCTGCACCCCCTCCTCCAGTAGTGGACCTACTGCTACCAAACTCGGTACACATAATGCTTACTTTCTGGCGAACAACCGCTGTCATGAATTAAACACCTACCACTCACGCTACAGGAGACGAAAAGTTGTAAACTACGATATTCTTGAATTACTGCAAAACCATGCGAGCCATTTTCCTGCACCTCCTCCTCCAGTAATGGACCGACTGCAACCAACCCCGGTACACGGACTGCTTACTACCAGGCGAACAACCGCTGTCATGAATTTAACACCTACCACTCACGCTACAGGAGACACGAAGTCGTAAACTACGATATTCTTGAATTACTGCAATACCATGCGAGCCATCTTTCAGCACCTCCTACTCCAGTAGTGGACCGACTGCAACCAAACTCAGTACACATACTGCTTACTATAAGGCGAACAACCGCTGTCATGAATTAAACGCCTACCACTCACGGTACAGGAGACACGAAGTCGTAAACGAGGATATACCATAATTACTGCTAAACCATGCGAGATATCTTCCTGACCCTCCTCCTCCAGTAGTGGACCGACTGCAACCAAACTCGGTACACATACTACTTACTATCAGGCGAACAACCGCTGTCATGAATTAAACACCTACCACTCACGCTACAGGAGACACGAAGTCGTAAACTACGATATTCTTGAATTACTGCAAAACCATGCGAGCCATCTTCCTGAACCTCCTCCTAAAGTAGTGAACCGACTGCAACCAAACAGGGTAACATACTGCTTACTATCAGGTGAACAACCGCTGTCATGAATTTAACACCTACCACTCCCGCTACAGGAGACAAGAAGTCGTAAACTACGATATTCTTGAATTACTGCAAAACCATGCGAGCCATCTTCCTGCACCTGCTCCTAAAGTAGTGGACCGACTGCAACCAAACTCGGTACACATACTACTTACTATCAGGCGAACAACCGCTGTCATGAATTAAACACCTACCACTCATGGTACAGGAGAAATAAAGGCGTAAACTACGATATTCTTGAATTAATGCAAAACCATGCGATCCATCTTCCTGCACCTCCTCCTCCAGTAGTGGACCTACTGCAACCAAACTCGGTACACATACTGCTTACTATCAGGCGAACAACCGCTGTCATAATTTAAACACCTACCACTCACCCTACAGGAGACACGAAGTCGTAAACTACGATATTCTTGAATTACTGCAAAACCATGCGAGCCATCTTCCTGCACCTCCTCCTAAAGTAGTGAACCGACTGCAACCAAACTGGGTAACATACTGCTTTCTATCAGGTGAACAACCGCTGTCATGAATTTAACACCTACCACCCCCGCTACAGGAGACACGAAGTCGTAAACTACGATATTCTTGAATTACTGAAAAACCATGCGTGCCATCTTCCTGCACCTCCTCCTCTAGTAGTGGACCGACTGCAACCAACCTCGGTACACATACTGCTTACTACCAGGCGGAAAACCGCTGTTATGAATTAAACACCTTCCACTCACGCTACAGGAGACACGAAGTCGTAAACTACAATATTCTTGAATTACTGCAAAACCATACGAGCCATCTTCCTGCACCTCCTCCTAAAGTAGTGGACCGACGCAACCATACTCGGTACACATACTGCTTACTATCAGGCGAAAAACCGCTGTCATGAATTAAACACCTACCACTCACGCTACAGGAGATACGAAGTCGTAAACTACGATATTCTTGAATTACTGCAAAACCATGCGAGCCATCTTCCTGCACCTGCTCCTAAAGTAGTGGACCGACTGCAACCAAACTCGGTACACATACTACTTACTATCAGGCGAACAACCGCTGTCATGAATTAAACACCTACCACTCAGGCTACAGGAGACACGAAGTCGTAAACTACGATATTCTTGAATTACTGCAAAACCATACGAGACATCTTCCTGCACCTCCTCCTAAAGTAGTGGACCGACGCAACCATACTCGGTAGACATACTGCATACTATCAGGCGAACAACCGCTGTCAAGAATTTAAGACCTACCACACAGGCTACAGGAGACAAGAAGTTGTAAACTACGATATTATTGAATTACTGCAAAACCATGCGTGCCATCTTCCTGCACCTCCTCCTCCAGTAGTGGACCGACTGCATCCAACCTCGGTACACATACTGCTTACTATCAGGCGAACAACCGCTGTCATGAATTAAACACCTACCACTCACGCTACAGAAGAAACGAGGTAGTAAACTACGATATTCTTGAATTACTGCAAATCCATGCGAGCCATCTTCCTGCACCTCCTCCACCAGTAGTGGACTGACTGCAACCAAACTCGGTACACATACTGCTTACTATCAGGCGTACAACCGCTGTCATGAATGAAACACCTACCACTCACGCTACAGGAGACACAAAGTCGTAAACTACGATATTCTTGAATTGCTTCAAATCCATGCGAGCCATCTTCCTGCACCTCCTCCTCCAGTAGTGGACCGACTGCAACCAAACTCGGTACACATACTGCTTACTATCAGGCGAACAACCTCTGTCATGAATTAAACACCTACCACTCATGGTACAGGAGAAACGAAGGCGTAAACTACGTATTCTTCAATTACTGCAAAACCATGCGAGCAATCTTCCTGCACCTACTCCCAAAGTAGTGGACCGACTGCAACCAAACTCGGTACACATACTGCTTACTATCAGGCGAACAACCGCTGTCATGAATTATACACCTACCACTCATGGTACAGGAGAAACGAAGGCGTAAACTACGATATTCTTGAATTAATGCAAAACCATGCGATCCATCTTCCTGCACCTCCTCCTCCAGTAGTGGACCTACTGCAACCAACCTCGGTACACATACTGCTTACTACCAGGCGGAAAACCGCTGTTATGAATTAAACACCTTCCACTCACGCTACAGGAGACACAAAGTTGTAAACTACGATATTCTTGAATTACTGCAAAACCATGCGAGCAATCTTCTTGCACCTGCTCCTAAAGTAGTGGACCGACTGCAACCAAACTCGGTACACATACTACTTACTATCAGGCGAACAACCGCTGTCATGAATTAAACACCTACCACTAACGCTACAGGAGACACGAAGTCGTAAACGACGATATTCTTGAATTACTGCAAAACCATGCGTGCCATCTTCCTGCACCTCCTCCTAAAGCAGTGAACCGACTGCAACCAAACTGGGTAACTTACTGCTTACTATCAGGTGAACAACCGCTATCATGAATTTAACACCTACCACCCCCGCTACAGGAGACACGAAGTCGTAAACTACGATATTCTTGAATTACTGCAAAACCATGCGAGCAATCTTCCTGCACCTCCTCCTAAAGTAGTGGACCGACTGCAACCAAACTCGGTAGACATACTGCTTACTATCAGGCGAACAACCGCTGTCAAGAATTAAAGACCTACCACACAGGCTACAGGAGACAAGAAGTTGTAAACTACGATATTCTTGAATTACTGCAAAACCATGCGTGTCATCTTCCTGCACCTCCTCCTCCAGTAGTGGACCGACTGCATCCAACCTCGGTACACATACTACTGACCACCAGGCGGAAAACCGCTGTCATGAATTAAACACCTACCACTCACGCTACAGGAGACACGAAGTCGTAAACTACAATATTCTTGAATTACTGCAAAACCATGCGAGCCATCTTCCTGCACTTCCTCCTAAAGTAGTGGACCGACTGCAACCAAACTCGGTACACATTCTGCTTAATATCAGGCGAACAACCGCTGTCATGAATTAAACACCTACCACTCACGCTACAGGAGACACGAGGTAGTAAACTACGATATTCTTGAATTACTGCAAATCCTTGAGAGCCATCTTCCTGCACCTCCTCCACCAGTAGTGGACTGACTGCAACCAAACTCGGTACACATACAGCTTACTATCAGGCGAACAACCGCTTTCATGAATTAAACACCTACCACTCACGCTACAGGAGACACGAAGTAGTAAACTACGATATTCTTGAATTACTGCAAAACCATGCGAGCCATCTTCCTGCACTTCCTCCTAAAGTAGTGGACCGACTGCAACCAAACTCGGTACACATTCTGCTTAATATCAGGCGAACAACCGCTGTCATGAATTAAACACCTACCACTCACGCTACAGGAGACACGAGGTAGTAAACTACGATATTCTTGAATTACTGCAAATCCTTGAGAGCCATCTTCCTGCACCTCCTCCACCAGTAGTGGACTGACTGCAACCAAACTCGGTACACATACAGCTTACTATCAGGCGAACAACGCTTTCATGAATTAAACACCTACCACTCACGCTACAGGAGACACGAAGTCGTAAACTACGATATTCTTGAATTACTGCAAAATCATGCGAGCCATCTTCCTGCACCTCCTCCTCCAGTAGTGGACCTACTGCAACCAAACTCGGTACACATACTGCTTACTATCAGGCGAACAACCGCTGTCATGAATTAAACACCGACCACTCACGCTACAAGAGACACGAAGTTGTTAACTACGATATTCTTGAATTACTGCAAAATCATGCGAGCCATCTTCCTGCACCTCCTCCTTTAGTAGTGGACCGACTGCAACCAAACTCGGTACACATACTACTTACTATCAGGCGAACAACCGCTGTCATGAATTAACCACCTACCACTCACGCTACAGGAGACACGGAGTCGTAAACTACGAAATTCTTGAATTACTGCAAAACCATGCGAGCCATCTTCCTGAACCTCCTCCTAAAGTAGTGAACCGACTGCAACCAAACAGGGTAACATACTGCTTATCATCAGGTGAACAACCGCTGTCATTAATTTAACACCTACCATTCCCGCTACAGGAGACACGAAGTCGTAAACTACGATATTCTTGAATTACTGCAAAACCATGCGAGCCATCTTCCTGCACCTGCTCCTAAAGTAGTGGACCGACTGCAACCAAACTCGGTACACATACTACTTACTATCAGGCGAACAACCGCTGTCATGAATTAAACACCTACCACTAACGCTACAGGAGACACGAAGTCGTAAACGACGATATTCTTGAATTACTGCAAAACCATGCGTGCCATCTTCCTGCACCTCCTCCTAAAGCAGAGAACCGACTGCAACCAAACTGGGTAACATACTGCTTACTATCAGGTGAACAACCGCTGTCATGAATTTAACACCTACCACCCCCGCTACAGGAGACACGAAGTCGTAAACTACGATATTCTTGAATTACTGCAAAACCATGCGAGCAATCTTCCTCCACCTCCTCCTAAAGTAGTGGACCGACAGCAACCAAACTCGGTAGACATACTGCTTACTATCAGGCGAACAACCGCTGTCAAGAATTAAAGACCTACCACACAGGCTACAGGAGACAAGAAGTTGTAAACTACGATATTCTTGAATTACTGCCAAACCATGCGTGCCATCTTCCTGCACCTCCTCCTCCAGTAGTGGACCGACAGCATCCAACCTCGGTACACATACTACTGACTTCCAGGCGGAAAACCACTGTCATGAATTAAACACCTACCACTCACGCTACAGGAGACACGAAGTCGTAAACTACAATATACTTGAATTACTGCAAAACCATACGAGACATCTTCCTGCACCTCCTCCTAAAGTAGTGGACCGACGCAACCAAACTCGGTACACATACTGCTTACTATCAGGCGAACAACCGCTGTCATGAATTAAACACCTACCACTCACGCTACAGGAGACACGAAGTAGTAAACTACGATATTCTTGAATTACTGCAAAACCATGCGAGCCATCTTCCTGCACTTCCTCCTAAAGTAGTGGACCGACTGCAACCAAACTCGGTACACATTCTGCTTAATATCAGGCGAACAACCGCCGTCATGAATTAAACACCCACCACTCACGCTACAGGAGACACGAGGTAGTAAACTACGATATTCTTGAATTACTGCAAATCCTTGAGAGCCATCTTCCTGCACCTCCTCCACCAGTAGTGGACTGACTGCAACCAAACTCGGTACACATACTGCTTACTAACAGGCGAACAACCGCTTTCATGAATTAAACACCTACCACTCACGCTACAGGAGACACGAAGGCGTAAACTACGATATTCTTGAGTTACTGCAAAACCATGCGAGCAATCTTCCTGCACCTACTCCTAAAGTAGTGGACCGACTGCAACCAAACTCGGTACGCGTACTGCTTACTATCAGGTGAACAACCGCTGTCATGAATTTAACACCTACCACTCCCGCTACAGGAGACACGAAGTCGTAAACTACGATATTCTTGAATTACTGCAAAACCATGCGAGCCATCTTCCTGCACCTGCTCCTAAAGTAATGGACCGACTGCAACCAAACTCGGTACACATACTACTTACTATCAGGCGAACAACCGCTGTCATGAATTAAACACCTACCACTAACGCTTCAGGAGACACGAAGTCGTAAACGACGATATTCTTGAATTACTGCAAAACCATGCGTGCCATCTTCCTGCACCTCCTCCTAAAGCAGTGAACCGACTGCAACCAAACTGGGTAACATACTGCTTACTATCAGGTGAACAACCGCTGTCATGAATTTAACACCTACCACCCCCGCTACAGGAGACACGAAGTCGTAAACTACGATATTCTTGAATTACAGCAAAAGCATGCGAGCAATCTTCCTGCACCTCCTCCTAAATTAGTGGACCGTCTGCAACCAAACTCGGTAGACATACTGCTTACTATCAGGCGAACAACCGCTGTCAAGAATTAAAGACCTACCACACAGGCTACAGGAGACAAGAAGTTGTAAACTACGATATTCTTGAATTACTGCAAAACCATGCGTGCCATCTTCCTGCACCTCCTCCTCCAGTAGTGGACCGACTGCATCCAACCTCGGTACACATACTACTTACTACCAGGCGGAAAACCGCTGTCATGAATTAAACACCAACCACTCACGCTACAGGAGACACGAAGTCGTAAACTACAATATTCTTGAATTACTGCAAAACCATACGAGACGTCTTCCTGCACCTCCTCCTAAAGTAGTGGACCGACGCTGCCATACTCGGTACACATCCTGCTTACTTTCAGGCGAACAACCGCTGTCATGAATTAAACACCTACCACTCACGCTACAGGAGACACGAAGTAGTAAACTACGATATTCTTGAATTACTGCAAAACCATGCGAGCAATCTTCCTGCACCTCCTCCTAAAGTAGTGGACCGACTGCAACCAAACTCGGTACACATTCTGCTTAATATCAGGCGAACAACCGCTGTCATGAATTAAACACCTACCACTCACGCTACAGGAGACACGAGGTAGTAAACTACGATATTCTTGAATTACTGCAAATCCTTGAGAGCCATCTTCCTGCACCTCCTCCACCAGTAGTGGACCGACTGCAACCAAACTCGGTACACGTACTGCTTACTATCAGGCGAACAACCGCTGTCATGAATTAAACACCTACCACTCACGCTACAGGAGACACGAAGTCGTAAACTACGATTTCTTGAATTACTGCAAAACCATGCGAGCCATCTTCCTGCACCTCCTCCTGTAGTAGCGGACCTACTGCAACCAAACTCGGTACACATACTGCTTACTATCAGGCGAACAACCGCTGTCATGAATTAAACACCGAACACTCACGCTACAGGAGACACGAAGTTGTTAACTACGATATTCTTGAATTACTGCAAAATCATGCGAGCCATCTTCCTGCACCTCCTCCTTTAGTAGTGGACCGACTGCAACCAAACTCGGTACACATACTACTTACTATCAGGCGAACAACCGCTGTCATGAATTAACCACCTACCACTCACGCTACAGGAGACACGGAGTCGTAAACTACGATATTCTTGAATTACTGCAAAACCAAGCGAGCAATCTTCCTGCACCTCCTCCTAAAGTAGTGAACCGACTGCAACCAAACTGGGTAACATACTGCTTACTATCAGGTGAACAACCGCTGTCATGATCTAAACACCAACCACTCACGCTACAGGAGACACGAAGTCGTAAACTACGATATTCATGAATTACTGCTAAACCATGGGAGCCATCTTCCTGCAACTCCTCCTAAAGTAGTGGACCGACTGCAACCAAACTCGGTACACATACTGCTTACTATCAGGCGAACAACCGCTGTCAAGAATTAAAGACTTACCACACACGCTACAGGAGACAAGAAGTTGTAAACTACGATATTCTTACATTACTGGAAAACCAAGCGTGTCATTTTCCTGTACCTCCTCCTCCAGTAGTGGACCGACTGCAACCAACCTCGGTACACATCCTGCTTACTACCAGGCGGGAAAACCGCTGTCATGAATTAAACACCTACCACTCACGCTACAGGAGACACGAAGTCGTAAACTACAATATTCTTGAATTACTGAAAAACCATGCGAGCCATCTTCCTGCACCTCCTCCACCAGTAGTGGACTGACTGCAACCAAACTCGGTATACATACTGCTTACTATCAGGCGAATAACCGCTGTCATGAATAAAACACCTACCACTCACGCTACAGGAGACACAAAGTCGTAAAATACGATATTCTTGAATTGCTTCAAAAACATGCGAGCCATCTTCCTGCACCTCCTCCTCCAGTAGTGGACCGACTGCAACCAAACTCGGTACACATACTGCTTACTATCAGGCGAACAACCGCTGTCATGAATTAAACACCTACCACTCACGCTACAGTAGACACGAAGTCGTAAACTACGATATTCTTGAATTACTGCAAAACCATGCGAGCAATCTTCCTGCACCCACTCCTTAAGTAGTGGACCGACTGCAACGAAACTCGGTACACATACTGCTTATTATCAGGCGAACAACCGCTGTCATGAATTAAACACCTACCACTCACGCTACAGGAGACACGAAGTCGTAAACTACGATATTCTTGAATTACTGCAAAACCATGCGAGCCATCTTCCTGCGCCTCCTCCTTTAGTAGTGGACCGACTACAACTAAAACTCGGTACACATAATGCATACTATCTGGCGAACAACCGCTGTCATGAATTAAAAACTTACCACTCACGCTAAAGGAGACGAGAAGTTGTAAACTACGATATTTTTGAATTACTGCAAAACCATGCGATTCATCTTCCTGCACCTCCTCCTCCAGTAGTGGACCGACTGCAACCAACCCCGGTACACATACTGCTTACTACCAGGCGAACAACCGCTGTCATGAATTTAACACCTACCACTCACGCTACGGGAGACACGAAGTCGTAAACTACGATATTCTTGAATTACTGAAAAACCATGCGAGCCATCTTCCTGCACCTCCTCCTAAAGTAGTGGACCGACTGCAACCAAACTCGGTAGACGTACTGTTTACTATCAGGCGAACAACCGCTGTCATAAATTAAACACCAACCACTCACGCTACAGGAGACACGAAGTCGTAAGCTACGATATTCTTGAATTACTGCAATACCATGCGAGGCATCTTTCAGCACCTCCTACTCCAGTAGTGGACCGGCTGCAACCAACTCTGTACACATACTGATTACTATGAGGCGAACAACCGCTGTCATGAATTAAACACCTACCACTCACGGTACAGGAGACACGAAGTCGTAAACTACGATATACCTGAATTACTGCTAAAACATGCGAGATATCTTCCTGCCCCTCCTCCACCAGTAGTGGACCGACTGCAACCAACCTTGGTAACATACTGCTTACTATCAGGTGAACAACCGCTGTCATGAATTTAACACCTACCACTCCAGCTACAGGAGACACGAAGTCGTAAACTACGATATTCTTGAATTACTGCAAAACCATGCGAGCCATCTTCCTGCACCTCCTCCTCCAGTAGTGGACCTACTGCAACCAAACTTGGTACACATACTGCTTACTATCAGCCGAACAACCGCTGTCATGAATTAAACACCGACCACTCACGCTACAGGAGACACGAAGTTGTTAACTACGATATTCTTGAATTACTGCAAAATCATGCGAGCCAACTTCCTGCACCTCCTCCTTTAGTAGTGGACCGACTGGAACCAAACTCGGTACACATACTACTTACTATCAGGCGAACAACCGCTGTCATGAATTAACCACCTACCACTCACGCTACAGGAGACACGGAGTCGTAAACTACGATATTCTTGAATTACTGCAAAACCATGCGAGCCATCTTCCTGAACCTCCTCCTAAAGTAGTGAACCGACTGCAACCAAACAGGGTAACATACTGCTTACTATCAGGTGAACAACCGCTGTCATGAATTTAACACCTACCACTCCCGCTACAGGTGACACGAAGTCGTAAACTACGATATTCTTGAATTACTGCAAAACCATGCGAGCCATCTTCCTGCACCTGCCCCTAAAGTAGTGGACCGACTGCAACCAAACTCGGTACACATACTACTTACTATCAGGCGAACAACCGCTGTCATGAATTAAACACCTACCACTCACGGTACAGGAGACACGAAGTCGTATACTACGATATACCTGAATTACTGCTAAACCATGCGAGATATCTTCCTGCCCCTCCTCCACCAGTAATGGACCGACTGCAACCAAACTCGGTACACATGCTACTTACTATCAGGCGAACAACCGCTGTCATGATTTAAACACCTACCACTCACGCTACAGGAGACACGAAGTCGTAAACTACGATATTCTTGAATTACTTCAAAACCATGCGAGCCATCTTCCTGCACCTCCTCCTCCAGTAGTGGACCGACTGCAACCAAACTCGGTACACATACTACTTACTATCAGGCGAACAACCGCTGTCATGAATTAACCACCTACCACTCACGCTACACTAGACACGGAGTCGTAAACTACGATATTCTTGAATTACTGCAAAACCATGCGAGCCATCTTCCTGAACCTCCTCCTAAAGTAGTCGACCGACTGCAACCAACCTCGGTACACATACTGCTTACTAACAGGCGAACAACCACTGCCATGAATGAAACACCTACCACTGACTCTACAGGAGGCACAAAGTCGTCAACTACGATATTCTTGAATTGCTTCAAAACCATGCGAGCCATCTTCCTGCAACTCCTCCTCCAGTAGTATACCGACTGCAACCAAACTCGGTACACATACTGCTTACTATCAGGCGAACAACCGCTGTCATGAATTAAACACCTACCACTCACTCTACAGGAGACACGAAGTCGTAAACTACGATATTCTTGCATTAGTGCAAAACCATGCGAGCCATCTTCCTGCACCCCCTCCTCCAGTAGTGGACCTACTGCTACCAAACTCGGTACACATACTGCTTACTATCAGGCGAACAACCGCTGTCATGAATTAAACACCGACCACTCACGCTACAGGAGACACGAAGTTGTTAACTACGATATTCTTGAATTACTGTAAAACCATGCGAGCCATCTTAATGCACCTCCTCCTTTAGTAGTGGACCGACTGCAACCAACCTCGGTACACATACTGCTTACTAACAGGCGAACAACCACTGCCATGAATGAAACACCTACCACTGACGCTACAGGAGGCACAATGTCGTAAACTACGATATTCTTGAATTGCTTCAAAACCATGCGAGCCATCTTCCTGCAACTCCTCCTCCAGTAGTATACCGACTGCAACCAAACTCGGTACACATACTGCTTACTATCAGGCGAACAACCGCTGTCATGAATTAAACACCTACCACTCACTCTACAGGAGACACGAAGTCGTAAACTACGATATTCTTGCATTAGTGCAAAACCATGCGAGCCATCTTCCTGCACCCCCTCCTCCAGTAGTGGACCTACTGCTACCAAACTCGGTACACATAATGCTTACTTTCTGGCGAACAACCGCTGTCATGAATTAAACACCTACCACTCACGCTACAGGAGACGAAAAGTTGTAAACTACGATATTCTTGAATTACTGCAAAACCATGCGAGCCATTTTCCTGCACCTCCTCCTCCAGTAATGGACCGACTGCAACCAACCCCGGTACACGGACTGCTTACTACCAGGCGAACAACCGCTGTCATGAATTTAACACCTACCACTCACGCTACAGGAGACACGAAGTCGTAAACTACGATATTCTTGAATTACTGAAAAACCATGCGAGCCATCTTCCTGCACCTCATACTAAAGTAGTGGACCGACTGCAACCAAACTCGGTAGACATACTGTTTACTATCAGGCGAACAACTGCTGTCATAAATTAAACACCAACCACTCACGCTACAGGGGACACGAAGTCGTAAACTACGATATTCTTGAATTACTGCAATACCATGCGAGCCATCTTTCAGCACCTCCTACTCCAGTAGTGGACCGACTGCAACCAAACTCAGTACACATACTGCTTACTATAAGGCGAACAACCGCTGTCATGAATTAAACGCCTACCACTCACGGTACAGGAGACACGAAGTCGTAAACGAGGATATACCATAATTACTGCTAAACCATGCGAGATATCTTCCTGACCCTCCTCCTCCAGTAGTGGACCGACTGCAACCAAACTCGGTACACATACTACTTACTATCAGGCGAACAACCGCTGTCATGAATTAAACACCTACCACTCACGCTACAGGAGACACGAAGTCGTAAACTACGATATTCTTGAATTACTGCAAAACCATGCGAGCCATCTTCCTGAACCTCCTCCTAAAGTAGTGAACCGACTGCAACCAAACAGGGTAACATACTGCTTACTATCAGGTGAACAACCGCTGTCATGAATTTAACACCTACCACTCCCGCTACAGGAGACAAGAAGTCGTAAACTACGATATTCTTGAATTACTGCAAAACCATGCGAGCCATCTTCCTGCACCTGCTCCTAAAGTAGTGGACCGACTGCAACCAAACTCGGTACACATACTACTTACTATCAGGCGAACAACCGCTGTCATGAATTAAACACCTACCACTCAGGCTACAGGAGACACGAAGTCGTAAACTACGATATTCTTGAATTACTGCAAAACCATGCGTGCCATCTTCCTGCACCTCCTCCTAAAACAGTGAACCGACTGCAACCAAACTGGGTAACATACTGCTTACTATCAGGTGAACAACCGCTGTCATGAATTTAACACCTACCACCCCCGCTACAGGAGACACGAAGTCGTAAACTACGATATTCTTGAATTACTGCAAAAGCATAAGAGACATCTTCCTGCACCTCCTCCTAAAGTAGTGGACCGACGCAACCATACTCGGTAGACATACTGCATACTATCAGGCGAACAACCGCTGTCAAGAATTGAAGACCTACCACACAGGCTACAGGAGACAAGAAGTTGTAAACTACGATATTATTGAATTACTGCAAAACCATGCGTGCCATCTTCCTGCACCTCGTCCTCCAGTAGTGGACCGACTGCATCCAACCTCGGTACACATACTGCTTACTATCAGGCGAACAACCGCTGTCATGAATTAAACACCTACCACTCACGCTACAGGAGACACGAGGTAGTAAACTACGATATTCTTGAATTACTGCAAATCCATGCGAGCCATCTTCCTGCACCTCCTCCACCAGTAGTGGACTGACTGCAACCAAACTCGGTACACGTACTGCTTACTATCAGGCGTACAACCGCTGTCATGAATGAAACACCTACCACTCACGCTACAGGAGACACAAAGTCGTAAACTACGATATTCTTGAATTGCTTCAAATCCATGCGAGCCATCTTCCTGCACCTCCTCCTCCAGTAGTGGACCGACTGCAACCAAACTCGGTACACATACAGCTTACTATCAGGCGAACAACCTCTGGCATGAATTAAACACCTACCACTCATGGTACAGGAGAAACGAAGGCGTAAACTACGTATTCTTCAATTACTGCAAAACCATGCGAGCAATCTTCCTGCACCTACTCCCAAAGTAGTGGACCGACTGCAACCAAACTCGGTACACATACTGCTTACTATCAGGCGAACAACCGCTGTCATGAATTAAACACCTACCACTCATGGTACAGGAGAAATAAAGGCGTAAACTACGATATTCTTGAATTAATGCAAAACCATGCGATCCATCTTCCTGCACCTCCTCCTCCAGTAGTGGACCTACTGCAACCAAACTCGGTACACATACTGCTTACTATCAGGCGAACAACCGCTGTCATAATTTAAACACCTACCACTCACCCTACAGGAGACACGAAGTCGTAAACTACGATATTCTTGAATTACTGCAAAACCATGCGAGCCATCTTCCTGCACCTCCTCCTAAAGTAGTGAACCAACTGCAACCAAACTGGGTAACATACTGCTTTCTATCAGGTGAACAACCGCTGTCATGAATTTAACACCTACCACCCCCGCTACAGGAGACACGAAGTCGTAAACTACGATATTCTTGAATTACTGAAAAACCATGCGTGCCATCTTCCTGCACCTCCTCCTCTAGTAGTGGACCGACTGCAACCAACCTCGGTACACATACTGCTTACTACCAGGCGGAAAACCGCTGTTATGAATTAAACACCTTCCACTCACGCTACAGGAGACACGAAGTCGTAAACTACAATATTCTTGAATTACTGCAAAACCATACGAGCCATCTTCCTGCACCTCCTCCTAAAGTAGTGGACCGACGCAACCATACTCGGTACACATACTGCTTACTATCAGGCGAAAAACCGCTGTCATGAATTAAACACCTACCACTCACGCTACAGGAGATACGAAGTCGTAAACTACGATATTCTTGAATTACTGCAAAACCATGCGAGCCATCTTCCTGCACCTGCTCCTAAAGTAGTGGACCGACTGCAACCAAACTCGGTACACATACTACTTACTATCAGGCGAACAACCGCTGTCATGAATTAAACACCTACCACTCAGGCTACAGGAGACACGAAGTCGTAAACTACGATATTCTTGAATTACTGCAAAACCATACGAGACATCTTCCTGCACCTCCTCCTAAAGTAGTGGACCGACGCAACCATACTCGGTAGACATACTGCATACTATCAGGCGAACAACCGCTGTCAAGAATTTAAGACCTACCACACAGGCTACAAGAGACAAGAAGTTGTAAACTACGATATTATTGAATTACTGCAAAACCATGCGTGCCATCTTCCTGCACCTCCTCCTCCAGTAGTGGACCGACTGCATCCAACCTCGGTACACATACTGCTTACTATCAGGCGAACAACCGCTGTCATGAATTAAACACCTACCACTCACGCTACAGAAGAAACGAGGTAGTAAACTACGATATTCTTGAATTACTGCAAATCCATGCGAGCCATCTTCCTGCACCTCCTCCACCAGTAGTGGACTGACTGCAACCAAACTCGGTACACATACTGCTTACTATCAGGCGTACAACCGCTGTCATGAATGAAACACCTACCACTCACGCTACAGGAGACACAAAGTCGTAAACTACGATATTCTTGAATTGCTTCAAATCCATGCGAGCCATCTTCCTGCACCTCCTCCTCCAGTAGTGGACCGACTGCAACCAAACTCGGTACACATACTGCTTACTATCAGGCGAACAACCTCTGTCATGAATTAAACACCTACCACTCATGGTACAGGAGAAACGAAGGCGTAAACTACGTATTCTTCAATTACTGCAAAACCATGCGAGCAATCTTCCTGCACCTACTCCCAAAGTAGTGGACCGACTGCAACCAAACTCGGTACACATACTGCTTACTATCAGGCGAACAACCGCTGTCATGAATTATACACCTACCACTCATGGTACAGGAGAAACGAAGGCGTAAACTACGATATTCTTGAATTAATGCAAAACCATGCGATCCATCTTCCTGCACCTCCTCCTCCAGTAGTGGACCTACTGCAACCAAACTCGGTACACATACTGCTTACTATCAGGCGAACAACCGCTGTCATAATTTAAACACCTACCACTCACCCTACAGGAGACACGAAGTCGTAAACTACGATATTCTTGAATTACTGCAAAACCATGCGAGCCATCTTCCTGCACTTCCTCCTAAAGTAGTGAACCGACAGCAACCAAACTGGGTAACATACTGCTTTCTATCAGGTGAACAACCGCTGTCATGAATTTAACACCTACCACCCCAGCTACAGGAGACACGAAGTCGTAAACTACGATATTCTTGAATTACTGCAAAACCATGCGTGCCATCTTCCTGCACCTCCTCCTCTAGTAGTGGACCGACTGCAACCAACCTCGGTACACATACTGCTTACTATCAGGCGGAAAACCGCTGTTATGAATTAAACACCTTCCACTCACGCTACAGGAGACACGAAGTCGTAAACTACAATATTCTTGAATTACTGCAAAACCATACGAGCCATCTTCCTGCACCTCCTCCTCCAGTAGTGGACCGACTGCAACCAAACTCGGTACACATACTGCTTACTATCAGGCGAACAACCTCTGTCATGAATTAAACACCTACCACTCATGGTACAGGAGAAACGAAGGCGTAAACTACGTATTCTTCAATTACTGCAAAACCATGCGAGCAATCTTCCTGCACCTACTCCCAAAGTAGTGGACCGACTGCAACCAAACTCGGTACACATACTGCTTACTATCAGGCGAACAACCGCTGTCATGAATTAAACACCTACCACTCATGGTACAGGAGAAACGAAGGCGTAAACTACGATATTCTTGAATTAATGCAAAACCATGCGATCCATCTTCCTGCACCTCCTCCTCCAGTAGTGGACCTACTGCAACCAAACTCGGTACACATACTGCTTACTATCAGGCGAACAACCGCTGTCATAATTTAAACACCTACCACTCACCCTACAGGAGACACGAAGTCGTAAACTACGATATTCTTGAATTACTGCAAAACCATGCGAGCCATCTTCCTGCACCTCCTCCTAAAGTAGTGAACCGACTGCAACCAAACTGGGTAACATACTGCTTTCTATCAGGTGAACAACCGCTGTCATGAATTTAACACCTACCACCCCAGCTACAGGAGACACGAAGTAGTAAACTACGATATTCTTGAATTACTGCAAAACCATGCGTGCCATCTTCCTGCACCTCCTCCTCTAGTAGTGGACCGACTGCAACCAACCTCGGTACACATACTGCTTACTACCAGGCGGAAAACCGCTGTTATGAATTAAACACCTTCCACTCACGCTACAGGAGACACGAAGTCGTAAACTACAATATTCTTGAATTACTGCAAAACCATACGAGCCATCTTCCTGCACCTCCTCCTAAAGTAGTGGACCGACGCAACCATACTCGGTACACATACTGCTTACTATCAGGCGAAAAACCGCTGTCATGAATTAAACACCTACCACTCACGCTACAGGAGATACGAAGTCGTAAACTACGATATTCTTGAATTACTGCAAAACCATGCGAGCCATCTTCCTGCACCTCCTCCACCAGTATTAGACTGACTGCAACCAAAATCGGTACACATACTGCTTACTATCAGTCGAACAACCGCTGTCATGAATTAAACACCTACCACTCACGCTACAGGAGACACGAAGTCGCAAACTACGATATTCTTGAATTACTGCAAAAACATGCGAGCCATCTTCCTGCACCTCCTCCTAAAGTAGTGGACCGACTGCAACCAAACTCGGTACACATTCTGCTTAATATCAGACGAACAACCGCTGTCATGAATTAAACACCTACCAGTCACGCTACAGGAGACACAAAGTCGTAAACTACGATGTTCTTGAATTGCTTTAAAACCATGCGAGCCATCTTCCTGCACCTCCTCCTCCAGTAGTGGACCGACTGCAACCAAACTCGTTACATATACTGCTTACTATCAAGTGAACAACCGCTGTCATGAATGTAACACCTACCACTCACGCCACAGGAGACATGAAGTCGTAAACTACGATATTCTTGAATTACTGCAAAACCATGCGAGCCAGCTTCCTGCACCACCTCCTAAAGTAGTGGACCGATTGCAACCAAACTCGGTACACATACTGCTTACTATCAAGCGAACAACCGCTGTCATGAATTAAACACCTACCACTCACGCTACAGGAGACACGAAGTCGTAAACTACGATATTCTAGAATTACTGCAAAACCATGCGAGCAATCTTCCTGCACCTCCTCCTAAAATAGTGGACCGACGCAACCATACTCGGTACACATACTGCTTACTATCAGGCGAACAACCGCTGTCATGAATTAAACACCTACCACACAAGCTACAGGAGACACGAAGTCGTAAACTACGATATTCATGAAATACTGCAAAACCATGCGAGTCATCCTCTTGCACCTCCTCCTAAAGTAGTGGACCGACTGCAAACAAACTCGGTACACATACTGCTCACTATCAGGCGAACAACCGCTGTCATGAGTTAAAAACCTATCACTTACGCTACAGGAGACACGAAGTCGTAAACTACGATATTCTTGAATTACTGCAAACAATGCGAGCCATCTTCCTGCACCTCCTCCTAAAGTAGTGGACAGACTACAACCAAACTCGGTACACATACTGCTTACTATCAGGCGAACAACCGCTGTCATGAATTAAACACCTACCACTCACGCTACAGGAGACACGAAGTCGTAAACTACGATATTCTTGAATTACTGCAAAACCATGCCAGCCATCTTCCTGCACCTCCTCCTAAAGTAGTGGACCGACTGCAACCTAACTCGGTACACATACTGCTTACTATCAGGCGAACAACCGCTGTCATGAATTAAACACCGACCACTCACGCTACAGGAGACACGAAGTTGTTAACTACGATATTCTTGAATTACTGCAAAACCATGCGAGCCATCTTCCTGCACCTCCTCCTTTACTAGTGGACCGACTGCAACTAAAACTCGGTACATATAATGCTTACTATCTTGCGAACAACCGCTGTCATGAATTAAACACCTCCCACTCACGCTACAGGAGACGAGAAGTTGTAAACTACGATACTCTTGAATTACTGCAAAACCATGCGACCCATCTTCCTGCACCTCCTCCTCCAGTAGTGGACCGACTGGAACCAACCTCGGCACACATACTGCTTACTACCAGGCGAACAACCGCTGTCATGAATTTAACACCTACCACTCACGCTACAGGAGACACGAAGTCGTAAACTACGATATTCTTAAATAACTGCAAAACCATGCGAGCCATCTTCCTGCACCTCCTCCTCCAGTAGTGGACCGACTGCAACCAACCTCGGTACACATACTGCTTACTATCAGGCGAACAACCGCTGTCATGAATTAAACACCGACCACTCACGCTACAGGAGACACGAAGTCGTAAACTACGATATTCTTGAATTAATGCAAAACCATGCGATCCATCTTCCTGCACCTCCTCCTCTAGTAGTGGACCGACTGCAACCAATCTCGGTACACATACTGCTTACTACCAGGCGGAAACTGCTGTTATGAATTAAACACCTTCCACTCACGCTACAGGAGACACGAAGTCGTAAACTACAATATTCTTGAATTACTGCAAAACAACACGAGACATCTTCCTGCACCTCCTCCTAAAGTAGTGGACCGACGCAACCATACTCGGTACACATACTGCTTACTATCAGGCGAAAAACCGCTGTCATGAATTAAACACCTACCACTCACGCTACAGGAGATACGAAGTCGTAAACTACGATATTCTTGAATTACTGCAAAACCATGCGAGCCATCTTCCTGCACCTCCTCCACCAGTAGTGGACTGACTGCAACCAAAATCGGTACACATACTGCTTACTATCAAGCGAACAACCGCTGTCATGAATTAAACACCTACCACTCACGCTACAGGAGTCACGAAGTCGTAAACTACGATATTCTAGAATTACTGCAAAACCATGCGAGCAATCTTCCTGCACCTCCTCCTAAAATAGTGGACCGACGCAACCATACTCGGTACACATACTTCTTACTATCAGGCGAACAACCGCTGTCATGAATTAAACACCTACCACACAAGCTACAGGAGACACGAAGTCGTAAACTACGATATCATGAAATACTGCAAAACCATGCGAGACATCTTCTTGCACCGCCTCCTAAAGTAGTGGACCGACTGCAACCAAACTCGGTACACATACTGCTTACTATCAGGCGAACAACCGCTGTCATGAATTAAACACCTACCACTCACGCTACAGGAGACACGAAGTCGTAAACTACGATATTCTTGAATTACTGCAAAACCATGCCAGCCATCTTCCTGCACCTCCTCCTAAAGTAGTGGACCGACTGCAACCAAACTCGGTACACATACTGCTTACTATCAGGCGAACAACCCCTGTCATGAATTAAACACCGACCACTCACGCTACAGGAGACACGAAGTTGTTAACTACGATATTCTTGAATTACTGCAAAACCATGCGAGCCATCTTCCTGCACCTCCTCCTTTACTAGCTGACCGACTGCAACTAAAACTCGGTACACATAATGCTTACTATCTTGCGAACAACCGCTGTCATGAATTAAACACCTACCACTCACGCTACAGGAGACGAGAAGTTGTAAACTACGATATTCTTGAATTACTGCAAAACCATGCGACCCATCTTCCTGCACCTCCTCCTCCAGTAGTGGACCGACTGCAACCAACCTCGGTACACATACTGCTTACTACCAGGCGAACAACCGCTGTCATGAACTTAACACCTACCACTCACGCTACAGGAGACACGAAGTCGTAAAATACGATATTCTTAAATTACTGCAAAACCATGCGAGCC
Organism: Locusta migratoria; assembly: GCA_026315105.1. Taxonomy (NCBI): domain Eukaryota; kingdom Metazoa; phylum Arthropoda; class Insecta; order Orthoptera; family Acrididae; genus Locusta; species Locusta migratoria. The sequence continues at coordinate 378,626,127 of CM048749.1, forward strand.
ATCTTCCTGCACCTCCTCCTAAAGTAGTGAACCGACTGCAACCAAACTGGGTAACATACTGCTTACTATCAGGTGAACAACCGCTGTCATGAATTTAACACCTACCACCCCTGCTACACGAGACACAAAGTCGTAAAGTACGATATTCTTGATTTACTGCAAAACCATGCGTGCCATCTTCCTGCACCTCCTCCTCCAGTAGTGGACCGACTGCAACCAACCTCGGTACACATACTGCTTACTATCAGGCGAACAACCGCTGTCATGAATTTAACACCGACCACTCACGCTACAGGAGACACGAAGTCGTTAACTACGATATTCTTGAATTACTGCAAAACCATGGGAGCCATCTTCCCGCACCTCCTCCTAAAGTAGTGGACCGACTGCAACCTAACTCGGTACACATACTGCTTACTATCAGGCGAACAACCGCTGTCACAAAGTAAACACCTACCACTCACGCTACAGGAGACAAGAAGTTGTAAACTACGATATTCTTGATTTACTGCAAAACCATGCGTGCCATCTTCCTGCACCTCCTCCTCCAGTAGTGGACCGACTGCAACCAACCTCGGTACACATACTGCTTACTATCAGGCGAACAACCGCTGTCATGAATTAAACACCGACCACTCACGCTACAGGAGACACGAAGTCGTAAACTACGATATTCTTGAATTAATGCAAAACCATGCGATCCATCTTCCTGCACCTCCTCCTCCAGTAGTGGACCTACTGCAACCAAACTCGGTACACATACTGCTTACTATCAGGCGAACAACCGCTGTCATGAATTAAACACCGACCACTCACGCTACAGGAGACACGAAGTTTTTAACTACGATATTCTTGAATTACTGCAAAACCATCCGAGCCATCTTCCTGCACCTCCTCCTTTACTAGTGGACCGACTGCAACTAAAACTCGGTACACATAATGCTTACTATCTGGCGAACAACCACTGTCATGAATTAAACACCTACCACTCACGCTACAGGAGACGAGATGTTGTAAACTACGATATTCTTGAATTACTGCAAAACCATGCGACCCATCTTCCTGCACCTCCTCCTCCAGTAGTGGACCGACTGCAACCAACCTCGGAACACATACTGCTTACTACCAGGCGAACAACCGCTGTCATGAATTTAACACCTACCACTCACGCTACAGGAGACACGAAGTCGTAAACTACGATATTCCTGAATTACAGCAAAACCATGCGAGCCATCTTCCTGCACCTCCTCCTAAAGTAGTTAACCGACTGCAACCAAACTGGGTAACATACTGCTTACTATCAGGTGAACAACCGCTGTCATGAATTTAACACCTACCACCCCTGCTACAGGAGACACGAAGTCGTAAACTACGATATTCTTGAATTACTGCAAAACCATGCGTGCCATCTTCCTGCACCTCCTCCTCCAGTAGTGGACCGACTGCAACCAACCTCGGTACACATACTGCTTACTACCAGGCGGAGAACCACTGTTATGAATTAAGCACCTACCACTCACGCTACAGGAGACACGAAGTCGTAAACTACAATATTCTTGAATTAATGCAAAACCATACGAGCCATCTTCCTGCACCTCCTTCTAAAGTAGTGGACCGACTGCAACCAACCTCGGTACACATACTGCTTACTACCAGGCGGAAAACAGCTGTTATGAATTAAACACCTACCACTCACGCTACAGGAGATACGAAGTCGTAAACTACGATATTCTTGAATTACTGCAAAACCATGCGAGCCATCTTCCTGCACCTCCTCCACCAGTAGTGGACTGACTGCAACCAAACTCGGTACACATACCTCTTACTATCAGTCGCACAACTGCTGTCATGAATTAAACACCTACCACTCACGCTACAGGAGACATGAAGTCGTAAACGACGATATTCTTGAATTACTGCAAAACAATGCGAGCAATCTTCCTGCACTTCCTCCTAAAGTAGTGGCCCGACTGCAACCAAACTCGGTACACATTCTGTTTAATATCAGGCGAACAACCGCTGTCATGAATTAAACACCTACCAGTCACGCTACAGGAGACACAAAGTCGTAAACTACGATATTCTTGAATTGCTTTAAAACCATGCGAGCCTTCTTCCTGCACCTCCTCCTCCATTAGTGGACCGACTGCAACCAAACTCGGTACACATTTTGCTTACTATCAAGTGAACAACCGCTGTCATGAATGTAACACCTACCACTCACGCTACAGGAGACACGAAGTCGTAAACTACGATATTCTTGAATTACTTCAAAAACCAGCGAGCCATCTTCCTGCACCACCTCCTAAAGCAGTGGACCGACTGCAACCAAACTCGGTACACATACTGCTTACTATCAAGCGAACAACCGCTGTCATGAATTAAACACCTACCACTCACGCTACAGGAGACACGAAGTCGTAAACTACGATATTCTTGAATTACTGCAAAACCATGCGAGCAATCTTCCTGCACCTCCTCCTAAAGTAGTGGACCGACTGCAACCACACTCGGTACACATACTGCTTACTATCAGGCGAACAACCGCTGTCATGAATTAAACACCTACCACACAAGCTACAGGAGACACGAAGTCGTAAACTACGATATTTTTGAATTACTGCAAAACCATGCGAGCAATCTTCCTTCACCTTCTCCTCCAGCAGTGGACCTACTACAACCAAACTCGGTACACATACTGCTTACTATCAGGCGAACAACCGCTGTCATGAATTAAACACCGACCACTCACGCTACAGGAGACACGAAGTCGTTAACTACGATATTCTTGAATTACTGCAAAACCATGCGAGCCATCTTCCCGCACCTCCTCCTAAAGTAGTGGACCGACTGCAACCTAACTCGGTACACATACTGCTTACTACCAAGCGAACAACCGCTGTCATGAACTTAACACCTACCACTCACGCTACAGGAGACACGAACTCGTAAACTAGGATATTCTTGAATTACTGCAAAAACATGCGAGCCATCTTTCAGCGCCTCCTACTCCAGTAGTGGACCGACTGCAACCAAACTCAGTACACATACTGCTTTCTATCAGGTGAACAACCGCTGTCATGAATTTAACACCTACCACTCATGGTACAGGAGACACGAAGTCGTAAACTACGATATTCCTGAATTACTGCTAAACCATGCAAGACATCTTCCTGCACCTCCTCCTCCAGTAAAGGACCGACTGCAACCAAACTGGGTAACATACTGCTTACTATCAGGTGAACAACCGCTGTCATGTATTTAACACCTACCACTCCCGCTACAGGAGACACGAAGTCGTAAACTACGATATTCTTGTATTACTGCAAAACCATGCGAGCCATCTTCCTGCCCCTCCTCCTCCAGTAGTGGACCGACTGCAACCAAACTCGGTACACATACTGCTTACTATCAGGCGAACAACCGCTGTCATGAATTAAACACCTACCACTCACGCTACAGGAGACACGAAGTCGTAAACTACGATATTCTTGAATTACTTCAAAACCATGCGAGCCATCTTCCTGCACCTCCTCCTAAAGTAGTGGACCGACTGCAACCAAACTCGGTACACATACTGCTACTATCAGGTGAACAACCGCTGTCATGAATTAAACACCTACCACTCACGCTACAGGAGACACGAAGTCGTAAACTACGATATTCTTGAATTACTGCAAAATCATGCGAGCAATCTTCCTGCACCTCCTCCTAAAGTAGTGGACTGACTGCAACCACACTCGGTACACATACTGCTTACTATTAGGCGAACAACCGCTGTCATGAATTAAACACCTACCGCACAAGCTACAGGAGACACGAAGTCGTAAACTACGATATTCTTGAATTACTGCAAAACCATGCGGGCCATCTTCCTGCACCTCCTCCTAAAGTAGTGGACCGACTGCAAACAAACTCGGTACACATACTGCTCACTATCAGGCGAACAACCGCTGTCATGAAATAAAAACCTATCACTCACGCTACAGGAGACACGAAGTCGTAAACTACGATATTCTTGAATTACTGCAATACCATGCAAGCCATCTTCCTGCACCTCCTCCTAAAGTAGTGGACAGACTGCAACCAAACTCGGTACACATACTGCTTACTATCAGCCGAACAACCGCTGTCATGAATTAAACACCTACCACTCACGCTACAGGAGACGTGAAGTCGTAAACTACGATATTCTTGAATTACTGCAAAACCATGCGAGCCATCTTCCTGCCCCTCCTCCACCAGTAGTGGACTGACTGCAACCAAACTCGGTACACATACTTCTTACTATCAGTCGAACAACTGCTGTCATGAATTAAACACCTACCACTCACGCTACAGGAGACATGAAGTCGTAAACTACGATATTCTTGAATTACTGCAAAACCATGCGAGCAATCTTCCTGCACTTCCTCCTAAAGTAGTGGACCGACTGCAACCAAACTCGGTACACATTCTGTTTAATATCAGGCGAACAACCGCTGTCATGAATTAAACACCTACCAGTCACGCTACAGGAGACACAAAGTCGTAAACTACGATATTCTTGAATTGCTTTAAAACCATGCGAGCCTTCTTCCTGCACCTCCTCCTCCATTAGTGGACCGACTGCAACCAAACTCGGTACACATACTGCTTCCTATCAAGCGAACAACCGCTGTCATGAATTAAACACCTACCACTCACGCTACAGGAGACACGAAGTCGTAAACTACGATATTCTTGAATTACTGCAAAACCATGCGAGCAATCTTCCTGCACCTCCTCCTAAAGTAGTGGACCGACTGCAACCACACTCGGTACACATACTGCTTACTATCAGGCGAACAACCGCTGTCATGAATTAAACACCTACCACACAAGCTACAGGAGACACGAAGTCGTAAACTACGATATTTTTGAATTACTGCAAATCCATGCGAGCAATCTTCCTTCAACTTCTCCTCCAGCAGTGGACCTACTACAACCAAACTCGGTACACATACTGCTTACTATCAGGCGAACAACCGCTGTCATGAATTAAACACCGACCACTCACGCTACAGGAGACACGAAGTCGTTAACTACGATATTCTTGAATTACTGCAAAACCATGCGAGCCATCTTCCCGCACCTCCTCCTAAAGTAGTGGACCGACTGCAACCTAACTCGGTACACATACTGCTTACTACCAAGCGAACAACCGCTGTCATGAACTTAACACCTACCACTCACGCTACAGGAGACACGAACTCGTAAACTAGGATATTCTTGAATTACTGCAAAAACATGCGAGCCATCTTTCAGCGCCTCCTACTCCAGTAGTGGACCGACTGCAACCAAACTCAGTACACATACTGCTTTCTGTCAGGTGAACAACCGCTGTCATGAATTTAACACCTACCACTCATGGTACAGGAGACACGAAGTCGTAAACTACGATATTCCTGAATTACTGCTAAACCATGCAAGACATCTTCCTGCACCTCCTCCTCCAGTAAAGGACCGACTGCAACCAAACTGGGTAACATACTGCTTACTATCAGGTGAACAACCGCTGTCATGTATTTAACACCTACCACTCCCGCTACAGGAGACACGAAGTCGTAAACTACGATATTCTTGTATTACTGCAAAACCATGCGAGCCATCTTCCTGCCCCTCCTCCTCCAGTAGTGGACCGACTGCAACCAAACTCGGTACACATACTGCTTACTATCAGGCGAACAACCGCTGTCATGAATTAAACACCTACCACTCACGCTACAGGAGACACGAAGTCGTAAACTACGATATTCTTGAATTACTTCAAAACCATGCGAGCCATCTTCCTGCACCTCCTCCTAAAGTAGTGGACAGACTGCAACCAAACTCGGTACACATACTGCTCACTATCAGGCGAACAACCGCTGTCATGAAATAAAAACCTATCACTCACGCTACAGGAGACACGAAGTGGTAAACTACGATATTCTTGAATTACTGCAAAACCATGCCAGCCATCTTCCTGCACCTCCTCCTAAAGTAGGGGACCGACTGCAACCAAACTCGGTACACATACTGCTTACTATCGGGCGAACAACCGCTGTCATGAATTTAACACCTACCACTCACGCTACAGGAGACAGGAAGTCGTAAACTACGATATACTTGAATTACTGCAAAACCATGCGAGCCATCTTCCTTCACCTTCTCCTCCAGTAGTGGACCTACTGCAACCAAACTCGGTACACATACTGCTTACTATCAGGCGAACAACCGCTGTCATGTATTAAACACCGACCACTCACGCTACAGGGGACACGAAGTCGTTAACTTCGATATTCTTGAATTACTGCAAAACAATGCCAGCCATCTTCCCGCACCTCCTCCTAAAGTAGTGGACCGACTGCAACCTAACTCGGTACACTTACTGCTTACTATCAGGCGAACAACCGCTGTCATGAAGTAAACACCTACCACTCACGCTACAGGAGACAAGAAGTTGTAAACTACGATATTCTTGATTTACTGCGAAACCAGGCGTGCCATCTTCCTGCACCTCCTCCTCCAGTAGTGGACCGACTGCAACCAACCTCGGTATACATACTGCTTACTACCAGGCGAACAACCGCTGTTATGAATTTAACACCTACCACTCACGCTACATGAGACACGAAGTCGTTAACTACGATTTTCTTGAATTACTGCAAAACCATGCGAGCCATCTTCCCGCACCTCCTCCTAAAGTAGTGGACCGACTGCAACCTAACTCGGTACACATACTGCTTACTACCAAGCGAACAACCGCTGTCATGAACTTAACACCTACCACTCACGCTACAGGAGACACGAACTCGTAAACTAGGATATTCTTGAATTACTGCAAAACCATGCGAGCAATCTTTCAGCGCCTCCTACTCCAGTAGTGGACCGACTGCAACCAAACTCAGTACACATACTGCTTACTATCAGGTGAACAACCGCTGTCATGAATTTAACTCCTACCACTCACGGTACAGGTGACACGAAGTCGTAATGGACGATATTCCTGAATTACTGCTAAACCATGCGAGACATCATCCTGCACATCCTCCTCCAGTAAAGGACCGACTGCAACCAAACTCGGTACACAAAGTACTTACTATCAGGTGAACAACCGCTGTCATGAATTAAACACCTACCACTCACGTTACAGGAGACACGAAGTCGTAAACTACGATATTCTTGTATTACTGCAAAATCATGCGAGCCATCTTCCTGCACCTCCTCCTCCAGTAGAGGACCGACTGCAACCAAACTGGGTAACATACTGCTTACTTTCAGGTAAACAACCGCTGTCATGTATTTAACACCTACCACTCCCGCTACAGGAGACACGAAGTCGTAAACTACGATTTTCTTGTATTACTGCAAAACCATGCGAGCCATCATCCTGCACCTCCTCTTAAAGTAGTGGACCGACTGCAACCATAATCGGTACACATACTGCTTACTATCAGGCGAACAACCTCTGTCATGAATTAAACACCTACCACTCACGCTACAGGATACACGAAGTCGTAAACTACGATATTCTTGAATTACTGCAAAACCATGCGAGCCATCTTCCTGCACCTCCTCCTCCAGTAGTGGACCGACTGCAACCAAACTCGGTACACATACTGCTTACTATCAGGCGAACAACCGCTGTCATGAATTAAACACCTATCACTCACGCTACAGGAGACACGAAGTCGTAAACTACGATATTCTTGAATTACTTCAAAACCATGCGTGCAATCTTCCTGCACCTCCTCCTAAAGTATTGGACCGACTGCAACCAAACTCGGTACACATACTGCTACTATCAGGCGAACAACCGCTGTCATGAATTAAACACCTACCGCACAAGCTACAGGAGACACGAAGTCGTAAACTACGATATTCTTGAATTACTGCAAAACCATTCGGGCCATCTTCCTGCACCTCCTCCTAAAGTAGTGGACCGACTGCAAACAAACTCGGTACACATACTGCTCACTATCAGGCGAACAACCGCTGTCATGAAATAAAAACCTATCACTCACGCTACAGGAGACACGAAGTCGTAAACTACGATATTCTTGAATTACTGCAATACCATGCAAGCCATCTTCCTGCACCTCCTCCTAAAGTAGTGGACAGACTGCAACCAAACTCGGTACACATACTGCTTACTATCAGCCGAACAACCGCTGTCATGAATTAAACACCTACCACTCACGCTACAGGAGACACGAAGTGGTAAACTACGATATTCTTGAATTACTGCAAAACCATGCCAGCCATCTTCCTGCACCTCCTCCTAAAGTAGGGGACCGACTGCAACCAAACTCGGTACACATACTGCTTACTATCGGGCGAACAACCGCTGTCATGAATTAAACACCTACCACTCACGCTACAGGAGACAGGAAGTCGTAAACTACGATATACTTGAATTACTGCAAAACCATGCGAGCCATCTTCCTTCACCTTCTCCTCCAGTAGTGGACCTACTGCAACCAAACTCGGTACACATACTGCTTACTATCAGGCGAACAACCGCTGTCATGTATTAAACACCGACCACTCACGCTACAGGGGACACGAAGTCGTTAACTTCGATATTCTTGAATTACTGCAAAACAATGCCAGCCATCTTCCCGCACCTCCTCCTAAAGTAGTGGACCGACTGCAACCTAACTCGGTACACATACTGCTTACTACCAAGCGAACAACCGCTGTCATGAACTTAACACCTACCACTCACGCTACAGGAGACACGAACTCGTAAACTAGGATATTCTTGAATTACTGCAAAAACATGCGAGCCATCTTTCAGCGCCTCCTACTCCAGTAGTGGACCGACTGCAACCAAACTCAGTACACATAATGCTTTCTATCAGGTGAACAACCGCTGTCATGAATTTAACACCTACCACTCATGGTACAGGAGACACGAAGTCGTAAACTACGATGTTCCTGAATTACTGCTAAACCATGCGAGACATCTTCCTGCACCTCCTCCTCCAGTCAAGGACCGACTGCAACCAAACTCGGTACACAAAGTACTTACTATCAGGCGAACAACCGCTGTCATGAATTAAACACCGACCACTCACGCTACAGGAGACTCGAAGTCGTAAACTACGATATTTTTGTATTACTGCAAAACCATGCGAGCCATCTTCCTGCACCTCCTACTCCAGTAGTGGACCGACTGCAACCAAACTGGGTAACGTACTGCTTACTATTAGGTGAACAACCGCTGTCATGTATTTAACACCTACCACTCCCGCTACAGGAGACACGAAGTCGTAAACTACGATATTCTTGTATTACTGCAAAACCATGCGAGCCATCTTCCTGCCCCTCCTCCTCCAGTAGTGGACCGACTACAACCAAACTCGGTACACATACTGCTTACTATCAGGCGAACAACCGCTGTCATGAATTAAACACCTACCACTCACGCTACAGGAGACACGAAGTCGTAAACTACGATATTCTTGAATTACTTCAAAACCATGCGAGCCATCTTCCTGCACCTCCTCCTAAAGTAGTGGACCGACTGCAACCAAACTCGGTACACATACTGCTACTATCAGGCGAACAACCGCTGTCATGAATTAAACACCTACCACTCACGCTACAGGAGACACGAAGTCGTAAACTACGATATTCTTGAATTACTGCAAAATCATGCGAGCAATCTTCCTGCACCTCCTCCTAAAGTAGTGGACTGACTGCAACCACACTCGGTACACATACTGCTTACTATTAGGCGAACAACCGCTGTCATGAATTAAACACCTACCGCACTAGCTACAGGAGACACGAAGTCGTAAACTACGATATTCTTGAATTACTGCAAAACCATGCGGGCCATCTTCCTGCACCTCCTCCTAAAGTAGTGGACCGACTGCAAACAAACTCGGTACACATACTGCTCACTATCAGGCGAACAACCGCTGTCATGAAATAAAAACCTATCACTCACGCTACAGGAGACACGAAGTCGTAAACTACGATATTCTTGAATTACTGCAATACCATGCAAGCCATCTTCCTGCACCTCCTCCTAAAGTAGTGGACAGACTGCAACCAAACTCGCTACACATACTGCTTACTATCAGGCGAACAACCGCTGTCATGAATTAAACACCTACCACACAAGCTACAGGAGACACGAAGTCGTAAACTACGATATTTTTGAATTACTGCAAATCCATGCGAGCAATCTTCCTTCAACTTCTCCTCCAGCAGTGGACCTACTACAACCAAACTCGGTACACATACTGCTTACTATCAGGCGAACAACCGCTGTCATGAATTAAACACCGACCACTCACGCTACAGGAGACACGAAGTCGTTAACTACGATATTCTTGAATTACTGCAAAACCATGCGAGCCATCTTCCCGCACCTCCTCCTAAAGTAGTGGACCGACTGCAACCTAACTCGGTACACATACTGCTTACTACCAAGCGAACAACCGCTGTCATGAACTTAACACCTACCACTCACGCTACAGGAGACACGAACTCGTAAACTAGGATATTCTTGAATTACTGCAAAAACATGCGAGCCATCTTTCAGCGCCTCCTACTCCAGTAGTGGACCGACTGCAACCAAACTCAGTACACATACTGCTTTCTGTCAGGTGAACAACCGCTGTCATGAATTTAACACCTACCACTCATGGTACAGGAGACACGAAGTCGTAAACTACGATATTCCTGAATTACTGCTAAACCATGCAAGACATCTTCCTGCACCTCCTCCTCCAGTAAAGGACCGACTGCAACCAAACTGGGTAACATACTGCTTACTATCAGGTGAACAACCGCTGTCATGTATTTAACACCTACCACTCCCGCTACAGGAGACACGAAGTCGTAAACTACGATATTCTTGTATTACTGCAAAACCATGCGAGCCATCTTCCTGCCCCTCCTCCTCCAGTAGTGGACCGACTGCAACCAAACTCGGTACACATACTGCTTACTATCAGGCGAACAACCGCTGTCATGAATTAAACACCTACCACTCACGCTACAGGAGACACGAAGTCGTAAACTACGATATTCTTGAATTACTTCAAAACCATGCGAGCCATCTTCCTGCACCTCCTCCTAAAGTAGTGGACAGACTGCAACCAAACTCGGTACACATACTGCTCACTATCAGGCGAACAACCGCTGTCATGAAATAAAAACCTATCACTCACGCTACAGGAGACACGAAGTGGTAAACTACGATATTCTTGAATTACTGCAAAACCATGCCAGCCATCTTCCTGCACCTCCTCCTAAAGTAGGGGACCGACTGCAACCAAACTCGGTACACATACTGCTTACTATCGGGCGAACAACCGCTGTCATGAATTAAACACCTACCACTCACGCTACAGGAGACAGGAAGTCGTAAACTACGATATACTTGAATTACTGCAAAACCATGCGAGCCATCTTCCTTCACCTTCTCCTCCAGTAGTGGACCTACTGCAACCAAACTCGGTACACATACTGCTTACTATCAGGCGAACAACCGCTGTCATGTATTAAACACCGACCACTCACGCTACAGGGGACACGAAGTCGTTAACTTCGATATTCTTGAATTACTGCAAAACAATGCCAGCCATCTTCCCGCACCTCCTCCTAAAGTAGTGGACCGACTGCAACCTAACTCGGTACACTTACTGCTTACTATCAGGCGAACAACCGCTGTCATGAAGTAAACACCTACCACTCACGCTACAGGAGACAAGAAGTTGTAAACTACGATATTCTTGATTTACTGCGAAACCAGGCGTGCCATCTTCCTGCACCTCCTCCTCCAGTAGTGGACCGACTGCAACCAACCTCGGTATACATACTGCTTACTACCAGGCGAACAACCGCTGTTATGAATTTAACACCTACCACTCACGCTACATGAGACACGAAGTCGTTAACTACGATTTTCTTGAATTACTGCAAAACCATGCGAGCCATCTTCCCGCACCTCCTCCTAAAGTAGTGGACCGACTGCAACCTAACTCGGTACACATACTGCTTACTACCAAGCGAACAACCGCTGTCATGAACTTAACACCTACCACTCACGCTACAGGAGACACGAACTCGTAAACTAGGATATTCTTGAATTACTGCAAAACCATGCGAGCAATCTTTCAGCGCCTCCTACTCCAGTAGTGGACCGACTGCAACCAAACTCAGTACACATACTGCTTACTATCAGGTGAACAACCGCTGTCATGAATTTAACTCCTACCACTCACGGTACAGGTGACACGAAGTCGTAATGGACGATATTCCTGAATTACTGCTAAACCATGCGAGACATCATCCTGCACATCCTCCTCCAGTAAAGGACCGACTGCAACCAAACTCGGTACACAAAGTACTTACTATCAGGTGAACAACCGCTGTCATGAATTAAACACCTACCACTCACGTTACAGGAGACACGAAGTCGTAAACTACGATATTCTTGTATTACTGCAAAATCATGCGAGCCATCTTCCTGCACCTCCTCCTCCAGTAGAGGACCGACTGCAACCAAACTGGGTAACATACTGCTTACTTTCAGGTAAACAACCGCTGTCATGTATTTAACACCTACCACTCCCGCTACAGGAGACACGAAGTCGTAAACTACGATTTTCTTGTATTACTGCAAAACCATGCGAGCCATCATCCTGCACCTCCTCTTAAAGTAGTGGACCGACTGCAACCATAATCGGTACACATACTGCTTACTATCAGGCGAACAACCTCTGTCATGAATTAAACACCTACCACTCACGCTACAGGATACACGAAGTCGTAAACTACGATATTCTTGAATTACTGCAAAACCATGCGAGCCATCTTCCTGCACCTCCTCCTCCAGTAGTGGACCGACTGCAACCAAACTCGGTACACATACTGCTTACTATCAGGCGAACAACCGCTGTCATGAATTAAACACCTATCACTCACGCTACAGGAGACACGAAGTCGTAAACTACGATATTCTTGAATTACTTCAAAACCATGCGTGCAATCTTCCTGCACCTCCTCCTAAAGTATTGGACCGACTGCAACCAAACTCGGTACACATACTGCTACTATCAGGCGAACAACCGCTGTCATGAATTAAACACCTACCGCACAAGCTACAGGAGACACGAAGTCGTAAACTACGATATTCTTGAATTACTGCAAAACCATGCGGGCCATCTTCCTGCACCTCCTCCTAAAGTAGTGGACCGACTGCAAACAAACTCGGTACACATACTGCTCACTATCAGGCGAACAACCGCTGTCATGAAATAAAAACCTATCACTCACGCTACAGGAGACACGAAGTCGTAAACTACGATATTCTTGAATTACTGCAATACCATGCAAGCCATCTTCCTGCACCTCCTCCTAAAGTAGTGGACAGACTGCAACCAAACTCGGTACACATACTGCTTACTATCAGCCGAACAACCGCTGTCATGAATTAAACACCTACCACTCACGCTACAGGAGACACGAAGTGGTAAACTACGATATTCTTGAATTACTGCAAAACCATGCCAGCCATCTTCCTGCACCTCCTCCTAAAGTAGGGGACCGACTGCAACCAAACTCGGTACACATACTGCTTACTATCGGGCGAACAACCGCTGTCATGAATTAAACACCTACCACTCACGCTACAGGAGACAGGAAGTCGTAAACTACGATATACTTGAATTACTGCAAAACCATGCGAGCCATCTTCCTTCACCTTCTCCTCCAGTAGTGGACCTACTGCAACCAAACTCGGTACACATACTGCTTACTATCAGGCGAACAACCGCTGTCATGTATTAAACACCGACCACTCACGCTACAGGGGAAACGAAGTCGTTAACTTCGATATTCTTGAATTACTGCAAAACAATGCCAGCCATCTTCCCGCACCTCCTCCTAAAGTAGTGGACCGACTGCAACCTAACTCGGTACACATACTGCTTACTACCAAGCGAACAACCGCTGTCATGAACTTAACACCTACCACTCACGCTACAGGAGACACGAACTCGTAAACTAGGATATTCTTGAATTACTGCAAAAACATGCGAGCCATCTTTCAGCGCCTCCTACTCCAGTAGTGGACCGACTGCAACCAAACTCAGTACACATAATGCTTTCTATCAGGTGAACAACCGCTGTCATGAATTTAACACCTACCACTCATGGTACAGGAGACACGAAGTCGTAAACTACGATGTTCCTGAATTACTGCTAAACCATGCGAGACATCTTCCTGCACCTCCTCCTCCAGTCAAGGACCGACTGCAACCAAACTCGGTACACAAAGTACTTACTATCAAGCGAACAACCGCTGTCATGAATTAAACACCGACCACTCACGCTACAGGAGACTCGAAGTCGTAAACTACGATATTTTTGTATTACTGCAAAACCATGCGAGCCATCTTCCTGCACCTCCTACTCCAGTAGTGGACCGACTGCAACCAAACTGGGTAACGTACTGCTTACTATTAGGTGAACAACCGCTGTCATGTATTTAACACCTACCACTCCCGCTACAGGAGACACGAAGTCGTAAACTACGATATTCTTGTATTACTGCAAAACCATGCGAGCCATCTTCCTGCCCCTCCTCCTCCAGTAGTGGACCGACTACAACCAAACTCGGTACACATACTGCTTACTATCAGGCGAACAACCGCTGTCATGAATTAAACACCTACCACTCACGCTACAGGAGACACGAAGTCGTAAACTACGATATTCTTGAATTACTTCAAAACCATGCGAGCCATCTTCCTGCACCTCCTCCTAAAGTAGTGGACCGACTGCAACCAAACTCGGTACACATACTGCTACTATCAGGCGAACAACCGCTGTCATGAATTAAACACCTACCACTCACGCTACAGGAGACACGAAGTCGTAAACTACGATATTCTTGAATTACTGCAAAATCATGCGAGCAATCTTCCTGCACCTCCTCCTAAAGTAGTGGACTGACTGCAACCACACTCGGTACACATACTGCTTACTATTAGGCGAACAACCGCTGTCATGAATTAAACACCTACCGCACTAGCTACAGGAGACACGAAGTCGTAAACTACGATATTCTTGAATTACTGCAAAACCATGCGGGCCATCTTCCTGCACCTCCTCCTAAAGTAGTGGACCGACTGCAAACAAACTCGGTACACATACTGCTCACTATCAGGCGAACAACCGCTGTCATGAAATAAAAACCTATCACTCACGCTACAGGAGACACGAAGTCGTAAACTACGATATTCTTGAATTACTGCAATACCATGCAAGCCATCTTCCTGCACCTCCTCCTAAAGTAGTGGACAGACTGCAACCAAACTCGCTACACATACTGCTTACTATCAGCCTAACAACCGCTGTCATGAATTAAACACCTACCACTCACGCTACAGGAGACACGAAGTGGTAAACTACGATATTCTTGAATTACTGCAAAACCATGCCAGCCATCTTCCTGCACCTCCTCCTAAAGTAGGGGACCGACTGCAACCAAACTCGGTACACATACTGCTTACTATCAGGCGAACAACCGCTGTCATGAATTAAACACCTACCACTCACGCTACAGGAGACTGGAAGTCGTAAACTACGATATACTTGAATTACTGCAAAATCATGCGTGCCATCTTCCTTCACCTTCTCCTCCAGTAGTGGACCGACTGCAACCAAACTCGGTACCCATTCTGCTTACTATCAGGCGAACTACCGCTGTCATGAATTAAACACCTACCACTCACGCTACAGGACACACGTAGTCGTAAACTACGATATTCTTGAATTACTGCAAAACCATGCGAGCAATCTTTCAGCGCCTCCTACTCCAGTAGTGGACCGACTGCAACCAAACTCAGTACACATACTGCTTACTATCAGGTGAACAACCGCTGTCATGAATTTAACTCCTACCACTCACGGTACAGGTGACACGAAGTCGTAATCTACGATATTCCTGAATTACTGCTAAACCATGCGAGACATCTTCCTGCACATCCTCCTCCAGTAAAGGACCGACTGCAACCAAACTCGGTACACAAAGTACTTACTATCAGGTGAACAACCGCTGTCATGAATTAAACACCTACCACTCACGCTACAGGAGACACGAAGTCGTAAACTACGATATTCTTGTATTACTGCAAAATCATGCGAGCCATCTTCCTGCACCTCCTCCTCCAGTAGAGGACCGACTGCAACCAAACTGGGTAACATACTGCTTACTTTCAGGTGAACAACCGCTGTCATGTATTTAACACCTACCACTCCCGCTACAGGAGACACGAAGTCGTAAACTACGATTTTCTTGTATTACTGCAAAACCATGCGAGCCATCATCCTGCACCTCCTCTTAAAGTAGTGGACCGACTGCAACCATAATCGGTACACATACTGCTTACTATCAGGCGAACAACCGCTGTCATGAATTAAACACCTACCACTCACGCTACAGGAGACACGAAGTCGTAAACTACGATATTCTTGTATTACTGCAAAATCATGCGAGCCATCTTCCTGCACCTCCTCCTCCAGTAGAGGACCGACTGCAACCAAACTGGGTAACATACTGCTTACTTTCAGGTGAACAACCGCTGTCATGTATTTAACACCTACCACTCACGCTACAGGATACACGAAGTCGTAAACTACGATATTCTTGAATTACTGCAAAACCATGCGAGCCATCTTCCTGCACCTCCTCCTCCAGTAGTGGACCGACTGCAACCAAACTCGGTACACATACTGCTTACTATCAGGCGAACAACCGCTGTCATGAATTAAACACCAATCACTCACGCTACAGGAGACACGAAGTCGTAAACTACGATATTCTTGAATTACTTCAAAACCATGCGTGCAATCTTCCTGCACCTCCTCCTAAAGTATTGGACCGACTGCAACCAAACTCGGTACACATACTGCTACTATCAGGCGAACAACCGCTGTCATGAATTAAAAACCTACCACTCACTCTACAGGAGACACGAAGTCGAAAACTACGATATTCTTGAATTGCTTCAAAACCATGCGAGCCATCTTCCTGCACCTCCTCCTCCAGTAGTGGACCGACTGCAACCAAACTCGGTACACATACTGATTACTATCACGTGAACAACCGCTGTCATGAATGTAACACCTACCACTCACGCTACAGGAGACACGAAGTCGTAAACTACGATATTCTTGAATTACTGCAAAACCATGCGAGCCATCTTCCTGCACCACCTCCTAAAATAATGGACCGACTGCAACCAAACTCGGTACACGTACTGCTTACTATCAGGCGAACAACCGCTGTCATGAATTAAACATCTACCACTCACGCTACAGGAGACACGATGTCGTTAACTACGATAATCTTGAATTACTGCAAAACCATTCGAGCCATCTTCCTGCACCTCTTCCTAAAGTAGTGGACCGACTGCAACCACACTCGGTACACATACTGCTTACTATCAGGCGAACAACCGCTGTCATGAAATAAAAACCTATCACTCACGCTACAGGAGACACGATGTCATAAACTACGATATTCTTGAATTACTGCAAAACCATGCTAGCCATCTTCCTGCATCTCCTTCTAAAGTAGTGGACCGACTGCAACCTAACTCGGTATACATACTGCTTACTATCAGGCGAACAACCGCTGTCATGAATTAACCACCTACCACTCACGCTACAAGAGACACGAAGTTGTAAACTACGATATTCTTGAATTACTGCAAAACCATGCGAGCCATCTTCCTGCACTTCCTCCTAAAGAAGTGGACCGACTGCAACCAAACTGGGTACACATTCTGCTTAATATCAGGCGAAATACCGCTGTCATGAATTAAACACCTGCCAGTCACGCTACAGGAGACACAAAGTCGTAAACTACGCTATTCTTGAATTGCTTTAAAACCATGCGAGCCATCTTCCTGCAACTCCTCCTCCAGTAGTGGAGCGACTGCAACGAAACTCGGTACACATACTGCTTACTATCAAGTGAACAACCGCTGTCATGAATGTAACACCTACGACTCACGCTACAGGAGACACGAAGTCGTATACTACGATATTCTTGAATTACTGCAAAACCATGCTAGACATCTTCCTGCATCTCCTTCTAAAGTAGTGGACCGACTGCAACCAAACTCGGTACACATACTGCTTACTATCAAGCGAACAACCGCTGTCATGAATTAAACACCTACCACTCACGCTACAGGAGACACGAAGTCGTAAACTTCGATATTCTTGAATTACTGCAAAACCATGCGAGCAACCTTCCTGCACCTCCTCCTAAAGTAGTGGAACGACTGGAACCACACTCGGTACACATACTGCATACTATCAGGCGAACAACCGCTGTCATGAATTAAACACCTACCACACAAGCTACAGGAGACACGAAGTCGTAAACTACGATATTCTTGAATTACTGCAAAACCATGCGAGCCATCTTCCTGCACCTCCTCCTAAAGTAGTGGACCGACTGCTAACAAACTCGGTACACATACTGCTCACTATCAGGCGAACAACGGTTGTCATGAAATAAAAACCTATCACTCACGCTACAGGAGACACGAAGTCGTAAACTACGATATTCTTGAATTACTGCAAAACCATGCTAGACTTCTTCCTGCATCTCCTTCTAAAGTAGTGGACCGACTGCAACCAAACTCGGTACACATACTGCTTACTATCAGGCGAACAACCGCTGTCATGAATTAACCACCTACCACTCACGCTACACGAGACACGAAGTCGTAAACTACGATATTCTTGAATTACTGCAAAACCATGCGAGCCATCTTCCTGCACCTCCTCCTAAAGTAGTGGACAGACTGCAACCATACTCGGTACACATACTGCTTAATATCAGGCGAACAACCGCTGTCATGAATTAAACACCTACCACTCACGCTACAGGAGACACGAAGTGGTAAACTACGATATTCTTGAATTACTGCAAAACCATGCCAGCCATCTTCCTGCACCTCCTCCTAAAGTAGGGGACCGACTGCAACCAAACTCAGTACACATACTGCTTACTATCAGGCGAACAACCAATGTCATGAATTAAACACCTACCACTCACGCTACAGGAGACACGAAGTCGAAAACTACGATATTCTTGAATTGCTTCAAAACCATGCGAGCCATCTTCCTGCACCTCCTCCTCCAGTAGTGGACCGACTGCAACCAAACTCGGTACACATACTGATTACTATCACGTGAACAACCGCTGTCATGAATGTAACACCTACCACTCACGCTACAGGAGACACGAAGTCGTAAACTACGATATTCTTGAATTACTGCAAAACCATGCGAGCCATCTTCCTGCACCACCTCCTAAAATAATGGACCGACTGCAACCAAACTCGGTACACGTACTGCTTACTATCAGGCGAACAACCGCTGTCATGAATTAAACATCTACCACTCACGCTACAGGAGACACGATGTCGTTAACTACGATAATCTTGAATTACTGCAAAACCATTCGAGCCATCTTCCTGCACCTCTTCCTAAAGTAGTGGACCGACTGCAACCACACTCGGTACACATACTGCTTACTATCAGGCGAACAACCGCTGTCATGAAATAAAAACCTATCACTCACGCTACAGGAGACACGATGTCATAAACTACGATATTCTTGAATTACTGCAAAACCATGCTAGCCATCTTCCTGCATCTCCTTCTAAAGTAGTGGACCGACTGCAACCTAACTCGGTATACATACTGCTTACTATCAGGCGAACAACCGCTGTCATGAATTAACCACCTACCACTCACGCTACAAGAGACACGAAGTTGTAAACTACGATATTCTTGAATTACTGCAAAACCATGCGAGCCATCTTCCTGCACTTCCTCCTAAAGAAGTGGACCGACTGCAACCAAACTGGGTACACATTCTGCTTAATATCAGGCGAAATACCGCTGTCATGAATTAAACACCTGCCAGTCACGCTACAGGAGACACAAAGTCGTAAACTACGCTATTCTTGAATTGCTTTAAAACCATGCGAGCCATCTTCCTGCAACTCCTCCTCCAGTAGTGGAGCGACTGCAACGAAACTCGGTACACATACTGCTTACTATCAAGTGAACAACCGCTGTCATGAATGTAACACCTACGACTCACGCTACAGGAGACACGAAGTCGTATACTACGATATTCTTGAATTACTGCAAAACCATGCTAGACATCTTCCTGCATCTCCTTCTAAAGTAGTGGACCGACTGCAACCAAACTCGGTACACATACTGCTTACTATCAAGCGAACAACCGCTGTCATGAATTAAACACCTACCACTCACGCTACAGGAGACACGAAGTCGTAAACTTCGATATTCTTGAATTACTGCAAAACCATGCGAGCAACCTTCCTGCACCTCCTCCTAAAGTAGTGGAACGACTGGAACCACACTCGGTACACATACTGCATACTATCAGGCGAACAACCGCTGTCATGAATTAAACACCTACCACACAAGCTACAGGAGACACGAAGTCGTAAACTACGATATTCTTGAATTACTGCAAAACCATGCGAGCCATCTTCCTGCACCTCCTCCTAAAGTAGTGGACCGACTGCTAACAAACTCGGTACACATACTGCTCACTATCAGGCGAACAACGGTTGTCATGAAATAAAAACCTATCACTCACGCTACAGGAGACACGAAGTCGTAAACTACGATATTCTTGAATTACTGCAAAACCATGCTAGACTTCTTCCTGCATCTCCTTCTAAAGTAGTGGACCGACTGCAACCAAACTCGGTACACATACTGCTTACTATCAGGCGAACAACCGCTGTCATGAATTAACCACCTACCACTCACGCTACACGAGACACGAAGTCGTAAACTACGATATTCTTGAATTACTGCAAAACCATGCGAGCCATCTTCCTGCACCTCCTCCTAAAGTAGTGGACAGACTGCAACCATACTCGGTACACATACTGCTTAATATCAGGCGAACAACCGCTGTCATGAATTAAACACCTACCACTCACGCTACAGGAGACACGAAGTGGTAAACTACGATATTCTTGAATTACTGCAAAACCATGCCAGCCATCTTCCTGCACCTCCTCCTAAAGTAGGGGACCGACTGCAACCAAACTCAGTACACATACTGCTTACTATCAGGCGAACAACCAATGTCATGAATTAAACACCTACCACTCACGCTACAGGAGACACGAAGTCGTAAACTACGATATTCTTGAATTGCTGCAAAACCATGCGAGCCATCTTCCATCACCTTCTCCTCCAGTAGTGGACCTACTGCAACCAAACTCGGTACACATACTGCTTACTATCAGGCGAACAACCGCTGTCATGAATTAAACACCGACCACTCACGCTACAGGAGACACGAAGTCGTTAACTACGATATTCTTGAATTACTGCAAAACCATGCGTGCCATCTTCCTGCACCTCCTCCTCCAGTAGTGGACCGACTGCAACCAACCTCGGTACACATACTGCTTACTACCAGGCGAACAACCGCTGTCATGAATTTAACACCTACCACTCACGCTACAGGAGACACGAAGTCGTAAACTACGATATTCTTGAATTATTGAAAAACCATGCGAGCCATCTTCCTGCACCTCCTCCTAAAGTAGTGGACCGACTGCAACCAAACTCGGTAGACATACTGCTTACTATCAGGCGAACCACCGCTGTCATGAATTAAACACCTACCACTCACGCTACAGGAGACACGAAGTCGTAAACTACGATATTCTTGAATTACTGCAAAACCATGCGAGCCATCGTTCAGCGCCTCCTACTCCAGTAGTGGACTGACTGCAACCAAACTCAGTACACATACTGCTTACTATCAGGTGAACAACCGCTGTCATGAATTTAACACCTACCACTCACGGTACAGGAGACACGATGTCGTAAACTACGATATTCCTGAATTACTGCTAAACCATGCGAGACATCTTCCTGCACCTCCTCCTCCAGTAAAGGACCGACTGCAACGAAACTCGGTACACAAAGTACTTACTATCAGGTGAACAACCGCTGTCATGAATTAAACACCGACCACTCACGCTACAGGAGACTCGAAGTCGTAAACTACGATATTCTTGTATTACTGCAAAACCATGCGAGCTACCTTCATGCACCTCCTCCTAAAGTAGTGAACCGACTGCAATCAAACGGGGTAACATACTGCTTACTATCAGGTGAACAACCGCTGTCATGAATTTAACACCTACCACTCCCGCTACAGGAGACACGAAGTCGTAAACTACAATATTCTTGAATTACTGCAAAACCATGCGAGCCATCTTCCTGCACCTCCTCCTCCAGTAGTGGACCGACTGCAACCAAACTGGGTAACATACTGCTTACTATCAGGTGAACAACCGCCGTCATGTATTTAACACCTACCACTCCCGCTACAGGAGACACGAAGTCGTAAACTACGATTTTCTTCTATTACTGCAAAACCATGCGAGCCATCTTCCTGTACCTCCTCCTAAAGTAGTGGACCGACTGCAACCATAATCGGTACACATACTGCTTACTATCAGGCGACCAACCGCTGTCATGAATTAAACACCTACCACTCACGCTACAGGATACACGAAGTCGTAAACTACGATATTCTTGAATTACTGCAAAACCATGCGAGCTATCTTCCTGCACCTCCTCCTCCAGTAGTGGACCGACTGCAACCAAACTCGGTACACATACTGCTTACTATCAGGCGAACAACCGCTGTAATGAATTAAACACCTACCACTCACGCTACAGGAGACACGATGTCGTAAACAACGATATTCTTGAATTACTTCAAAACCATGCGAGCCATCTTCCTGCACCTCCTCCTAAAGTAGTGGACCGACTGCAACCAAACTCGGTACACATGCTGCTACTATCAGGCGAACAACCGCTGTCATGAATTAAACACCTACCACTCACGCTAAAGGGGCCACAAAGTCGTAAACTACGATATTCTTGAATTGCTTCAAAACCATGCGAGTAGTCTTCCTGCACCTCCTCCTCCAGTAGTGGACCAACTGCAACCAAACTCGGTACACATACTGATTACTATCAGGTGAACAACCGCTGTCACGAATGTAACACCTACCACTCACGCTACAGGAGACACGAAGTCTTAACTACGATATTCTTGAATTACTGCAAAACCATGCGAGCCATCTTCCTTCACCACCTCCTAAAGTTGTGGACCGACTTCAACCAAACTCGGTACACGTACTGCTTACTATCAGGCGAACAACCGCTGTCATGAATTAAACACCTACCACTCACGCTACAGGAGACACGAAGTCGTAAACTACGATATTCTTGAATTACTGCAAAACCATGCGAG
Source organism: Locusta migratoria (assembly GCA_026315105.1). Classification (NCBI taxonomy): domain Eukaryota; kingdom Metazoa; phylum Arthropoda; class Insecta; order Orthoptera; family Acrididae; genus Locusta; species Locusta migratoria. The sequence continues at coordinate 378,649,513 of CM048749.1, forward strand.
CCATCTTCCTGCACCACTTCCTAAAGTAGTGGACCGACTGAACCACACTCGGTACACATACTGCTTACTATCAGGCGAACAACCGCTGTCATGAAATAAAAACCTATCACTCACGCTACAGGAGACACGATGTCGTAAACTACGATATTCTTGAATTACAGCAAAACCATGCTAGACATCTTCCTGCATCTCCTTCTAAAGTAGTGGACCGACTGCAACCTAACTCGGTATACATACTGCTTACTATCAGGCGAACATCCACTGTCATGAAGTAACCACCTACCACTCACGCTACAAGAGACACGAAGTTGTAAACTACGATATTCTTGAATTACTGCAAAACCATGCGAGCCATCTTCCTGCACCTCCTCCTAAAGTAGTGGACCGACTGCAACAAACTCGGCACACATACTGCTTACTATCAGGTGAACCACCGCTGTCATGAATGTAACACCTACCACTCACGCTACAGGAGACACGAAGTAGTAAACTACGATATTCTTGAATTACTGCAAAACCATGCGAGCCATCTTCCTGCACCTCCTCCTAAAGTAGTGGACCGACTGCAACCAAACTCGGTACACATACTGCTACTATCAGGCGAACAACCTCTGTCATGAATTAAACACCTACCACTCACGCTACAGGAGACACGAAGTCGTAAACTACGATATTCTTGAATTGCTTCAAAACCATGCGAGCCATCTTCCTGCACCTCCTCCACCAGTAGTGGACCGACTGCAACCAAACTCGGTACACATACTGATTACTATCAGGTGAACAACCGCTGTCATGAATGTAACACCTACCACTCACGCTACAGGAGACACGAAGTCGTAAACTACGATATTCTTGAATTACTGCAAAAACATGCGAGCCATCTTCCTGCACCACCTCCTAAAATAGTGGACCGACTGCAACTAAACTCGGTACACGTACTGCTTACTATCAGGCGAACAACCGCTGTCATGAATGAAACACCTACCACTCACGCTACAGGAGACACGAAGTCGTAAACTACGATATTCTTGAATTACTGCAAAACCATGCGAGCCATCTTCCTGCACCTCCTCCACCAGTAGTGGACCGACTGCAACCAAACTCGGTACACATACTGCTTACTATCAGGCGAACAACATATGACATGAATTTAACACCTACCACTCACGCTACAGGAGACACGAAGTCGTAAACTACGATATTCTTGAATTACTGCAAAACCATGCGAGCCATCTTCCTGCACCTCCTCCTAAAGTAGTGGACCGACTGCAACCAAACTCGGTACACATACTGTTTACTATCTTCCTGCACCTCCTCCCAAAGTAGAGGACCGACTGCAACCAAACTCGGTACACATACTGCTTACTATCAGGCGAACAACCTACCACTCACGCTACAGGAGACACGAAGTCGTATACTACGATATTCTTGAATTACTGCAAAATGCGAGCCATCTTCCTGCACCTCCTCCTAAAGTAGTGGACCGACTGCAACAAACTCGGTACACATACTGCTTACTATCAGGTGAACAACCGCTGTCATGAATTAAACACCTACCACTCACGCTACAGGAGACACGAAGTCGAAAACTACGATATTCTTGAATTGCTTCAAAACCATGCGAGCCATCTTCCTGCACCTCCTCCTCCAGTAGTGGACCGACTGCAACCAAACTCGGTACACATACTGATTACTATCAGGTGAACAACCGCTGTCATGAATGTAACACCTACCACTCACGCTACAGGAGACACGAAGTCGTAAACTACGATATTCTTGAATTACTGCAAAAACATGCGAGCCATCTTCCTGCACCACCTCCTAAAATAGTGGACCGACTGCAACTAAACTCGGTACACGTAGTGCTTACTATCAGGCGAACAACCGCTGTCATGAATTAAACACCTACCACTCACGCTACAGGAGACACGAAGTCGTAAACTACGATTTCTTGAATTACTGCAAAACCATGCGAGCCATCTTCCTGCACCACTTCCTAAAGTAGTGGACCGACTGAACCACACTCGGTACACATACTGCTTACTATCAGACGAACAACCGCTGTCATGAAATAAAAACCTATCACTCACGCTACAGGAGACTCGATGTCGTAAACTACGATATTCTTGAATTACTGCAAAACCATGCTAGCCATCTTCCTGCATCTCCTTCTAAAGTAGTGGATCGACTGCAACCTAACTCGGTATACATACTGCTTACTATCAGGCGAACAACCGCTGTCATGAATTAACCACCTACCACTCACGCTACAAGAGACACGAAGTTGTAAACTACGATATTCTTGAATTACTGCAAAACCATGCGAGCCATCTTCCTGCACTTCCTCATAAAGTAGTGGACCGACTGCAACCAAACTCGGTACACATTCTGCTTAATATCAGGCGAAATACCGCTGTCATGAATTAAACACCTACCAGTCACGCTACAGGAGACACAAATTCGTAAACTACGCTATTCTTGAATTGCTTTAAAACCATGCGAGCCATCTTCCTGCACCTCCTCCTTCAGTAGTGGAGCGGCTGCAACCAAACTCGGTACACATACTGCTTACTATCAAGTGAACAACCGCTGTCATGAATGTAACACCTACGACTCACGCTACAGGAGACACGATGTCGTAAACTACGATATTCTTGAATTACTGCAAAACCATGCTAGACATCTTCTTGCATCTCCTTCTAAAGTAGTGGACCGACTGCAACCAAACTCGGTACACATACTGCTTACTATCAAGCGAATAACCGCTGTCATGAATTAAACACCTACCACACAAGCTACAGGAGACACGAAGTCGTAAACTACGATATTCTCGAATTACTGCAAAACCATGCGAGCCATCTTCCTGCACCTCCTCCACCAGTAGTGGACCGACTGCAACCAAACTCGGTACACATACTGCTTACTATCAGGCGAACAACATCTGACATGAATTTAACACCTACCACTCACGCTACAGGAGACACGAAGTCGTAAACTACGATATTCTTGAATTACTGCAAAACCATGCGAGCCATCTTCCTGCACCTCCTCCTAAAGTAGTGGACCGACTGCAGCCAAACTTGGTACACATACTGTTTACTATCTTCCTGCACCTCCTCCCAAAGTAGAGGACCGACTGCAACCAAACTCGGTACACATACTGCTTACTATCAGGCGAACAACCTACCACTCACGCTACAGGAGACACGAAGTCGTATACTACGATATTCTTGAATTACTGCAAAACCATGCGAGCCATCTTCCTGCACCTCCTCCACCAGTAGTGGACCGACTGCAACCAAACTCGGTATACATACTGCTTACTATCAGGCGAACAACCGCTGTCATGAATTAAACACCTACCACTCACGCTACAGGAGACACGAAGTCGTAAACTACGATATTCTTGAATTACTGCAAAACCATGCGAGCCATCTTCCTGCACCACTTCCTAAAGTAGTGGACCGACTGAACCACACTCGGTACACATACTGCTTACTATCAGACGAACAACCGCTGTCATGAAATAAAAACCTATCACTCACGCTACAGGAGACACGATGTCGTAAACTACGATATTCTTGAATTACTGCAAAACCATGCTAGCCATCTTCCTGCATCTCCTTCTAAAGTAGTGGATCGACTGCAACCTAACTCGGTATACATACTGCTTACTATCAGGCGAACAACCGCTGTCATGAATTAACCACCTACCACTCACGCTACAAGAGACACGAAGTTGTAAACTACGATATTCTTGAATTACTGCAAAACCATGCGAGCCATCTTCCTGCACTTCCTCATAAAGTAGTGGACCGACTGCAACCAAACTCGGTACACATTCTGCTTAATATCAGGCGAAATGCCGCTGTCATGAATTAAACACCTACCAGTCACGCTACAGGAGACACAAATTCGTAAACTACGCTATTCTTGAATTGCTTTAAAACCATGCGAGCCATCTTCCTGCACCTCCTCCTCCAGTAGTGGAGCGGCTGCTACCAAACTCGGTACACATACTGCTTACTATCAAGTGAACAACCGCTGTCATGAATGTAACACCTACGACTCACGCTACAGGAGACACGATGTCGTAAACTACGATATTCTTGAATTACTGCAAAACCATGCTAGACATCTTCTTGCATCTCCTTCTAAAGTAGTGGACCGACTGCAACCAAACTCGTTACACATACTGCTTACTATCAAGCGAACAACCGCTGTCATGAATTAAACACCTACCACACAAGCTACAGGAGACACGAAGTCGTAAACTACGATATTCTCGAATTACTGCAAAACCATGCGAGCCATCTTCCTGCACCTCCTCCACCAGTAGTGGACCGACTGCAACCAAACTCGGTACACATACTGCTTACTATCAGGCGAACAACATCTGACATGAATTTAACACCTACCACTCACGCTACAGGAGACACGAAGTCGTAAACTACGATATTCTTGAATTACTGCAAAACCATGCGAGCCATCTTCCTGCACCTCCTCCTAAAGTAGTGGACCGACTGCAGCCAAACTTGGTACACATACTGTTTACTATCTTCCTGCACCTCCTCCCAAAGTAGAGGACCGACTGCAACCAAACTCGGTACACATACTGCTTACTATCAGGCGAACAACCTACCACTCACGCTACAGGAGACACGAAGTCGTATACTACGATATTCTTGAATTACTGCAAAACCATGCGAGCCATCTTCCTGCACCTCCTCCACCAGTAGTGGACCGACTGCAACCAAACTCGGTATACATACTGCTTACTATCAGGCGAACAACCGCTGTCATGAATTAACCACCTACCACTCACGCTACAAGAGACACGAAGTTGTAAACTACGATATTCTTGAATTACTGCAAAACCATGCGAGCCATCTTCCTGCACCTACTCCTAAAGTAGTGGACCGACTGCAACCAAACTCGGTACAAATACTGCTTACTATCAGGCGAACAACCGCTGTCATGAATTAAACACCTACCACTCACACTACAGGAGACACGAAGTCGTAAACTACGATATTCTTGAATTACTGCAAAACCATGCGAGCCATCTTCCTGCACCTCCTCCTAAAGTAGTGGACCGACTGCAACCAAAATCGGTACACATACTGCTTACTATCAGGCGAACAACCGCTGTGATGAATTAAACACCTACCACTCACACTACAGGAGACACGAAGTCGTAAACTACGATGTTCTTGAATTACTGCAAAACCATGCGAGCCATCTTCCTGCACCTCCTTCTAAAGTAGTGGACCGACTGCAACCAAACACGGTACACATACTCCTTACTATCAGGCGAACACCCGCTGTCATGAATTAAACACCAACCACTCACGCTACAGGAGACACGAAGTCGTAAACTACGATATTCTTGAATTACTGCAAAACCATGCAAGCAATCTTCCTGCACCTCCTCCTAAACTCGTCGTATATCAGATCACCATCCACCGACAGGGGTCGCGGGTCTCTCTATCCGCGGTACAATCCATACCGACCCGACCATCATTGCCGAGTATTTTGCAGCGCACTTTGCTCTTAATTCGGCGTCCACTGCCTACAGCCAAGGTTTTTGTACCTTAAAAGAGCGGGCTGAGCGAAGGCAGTTGGTCTTTCGCACAAACCGCCAAGAGCCGTACAATGCGCCATTTACAGAGTGGGAATTTCAAACTATTCTTGCCAGTTGCCCCAATACATATGCAGGACCGGACCGAATCCACTGTCAAATGCTGAAACATCTTTCTGAACACTCGCAACGCCATCTTTTGGATTTCTTTAATCGTCTCTGGGTAGAGGGAGCATACCCGTCCCAATGGCAGAAGAGTATCGTTATCCCTCTGTTAAAACCAGGTGCAGATCCATTGAACGTTGACAGTTATCGTCCCATAAGCCTCACAAACGTTCTTTGTAAACTTTTTGAACGTTTGGTGAGCCGGCGACTTCTGTGGGTTCTCGAGTATCGGGGTCTGCTCGCCCCACAACAAGGTGCTTTCCAGCAAGGTCGTTCTGCCATTGATAACCTTCTCTCTTTGGAGTCGGCGATCCGTACTGCTTTCGCCCGACGTCACCACCTCGTCGCCATCTTTTTCGACCTCCGGAAAGCATATGACACGGCATGGCGCCATCACATCCTTGCCACACTACATGGGTGGGGTCTTCGTGGCTCCCTCCCACTTTTTATTCAGAATTTTTTACTTTCGCGCCACTTTAGAGTCCGCATTGGCACCTCCTTCAGTTCCTCCCATATCCAAGAGAATGGGGTACCACAAGGGTCCGTCCTCAGTGTACCCCTCTTCTTAGTGTCCATTAATGGCCTAGTGGCTGCAGTGGGGCCATCGGTTTCCTGCTCCCTCTATGCAGACGACTTTTGCATGTACTATTCCACTGCTAGTACAAGTGTAGCTGAACGACGACTGCAGGCAGCCATCCATCGGGCGCAGAATTGGGCTTCTGCCCATGGTTTCACATTTTCCCCTGCAAAAACTAGGGTAATGCACTTTTGTCGCCAACGGGCGGTACATCCGCATCCAGAGCTCTACCTTGATGGTGAGCTCCTTCAGGTTGTGGACACACACCGCTTCCTGGGTCTCCTTTTCGACTCGCATTTGACATGGCTCCCTCATCTGCGCCAGCTTAAGCAACGGTGTTCCCGGTATTTGGACATCCTTCGTTGCCTCAGCCATACTGTCTGGGGGGCAGCACGCCCTGTTCTCCTGCGGCTGTACAATGCCCTGGTGCAGTCACGTCTAGACTACGGAAGCCAGGTCTACGGCTCAGCCTCTCCATCTGCACTGCGAGTTCTCGACCCAGTGCATCATACAGGCATCCGTCTGGCCACTGGAGCCTTTCGGACAAGCCCTGTCACAAGTCTCTTGGCAGAGGCTGGAGTCGCCCCGTTGCGATACTGGCGCCAACAACTACTCGCCCAGTATGCTGCTAGAGTTCACTGTACCCCTCGTCATCCGAATAACAGACTCCTCTTTCCGGGGGAGGTTACTCGTTTGCCGCAGAGGCGACCTCGGTCGGGACTCCCGATAGCAGCGCGTGTCCAATCGCTACTGTCGACCCTGGACTTGTTACCTCTTAACCGTCCCTTCCGCTCGACTCTCCATGCTCCTCCCTGGACCGTTCCTCGGCCGCGGATTCGGCTGGATCTTTCTCGTGAGCCGAAGACCTCTACTTCTCCTCTGGTCCTACGGCATCAGTTTTATGCACTGCTCCGTGAGTTCAGTAACTCTGAGGTCATTTATACAGACGGTTCTTCAGATGGCGACCACACTGGTTATGCCTACATCCATGGCGCCCATGTTGAACAACGCTCTTTGCCACCCGGCAGCAGCGTCTTCACTGCAGAACTGGTGGCTATATACCGCGCCCTTAACCACATCCGCATGTGGCCCGGGACCTCCTTTCTGATCTGTAGCGACTCGCTGAGCGGTTTGCAGGCCCTTGATCAGTGTTACGCTCGTCATACATTGGTCAGGGCCATTCAGGAGTCACTACTGGCTCTTAGTGACTCCGGTCGCTGTGTTACATTCGTTTGGACCCCGGGCCATGTAGGCATCCCGGGCAACGAGAGCGTTGACCAGCTAGCAAACAGGCTATCACTTGCCGCCCTCTGGCGATTGGCCTCCCAGAAGCAGACTTCCGCCCGTTGCTTCGCACTAAAATACGAGACCTGTGGAACGCCGAATGGTCCGCTCTGGACGTGCCCAATAAGCTACGTACGATAAAGGACACAACATCTGTCTGGAAGTCGTCGCAGCTGGGATCCCGTAGGGACTCCGTGGTTCTCTGCCGTCTCCGCATTGGTCACACCCATCTGACGCATGGTCACCTCCTCCGTCGACAGGACCCGCCCATGTGCCAATGTGGTGCCCCATTGACTGTGGTCCATCTCCTACTAGACTGTCCCATTTTAGCCCCACTGCGGCATTCTTTTACCCTCCCGAACACTCTGTCTTTGGTGCTCGGCGACGATGCCTCTGTGGCTAATTTGGTTTTACAATTTCTTCGTGCTGCGGGGTTTTACCAGTTGCTGTGAGTCCTTTTGGATGGTCTTTTAGATAATTTTCTATGTTCTCCTTGACGTGTCTTTAGACTACAGTTTTTATTTTGTACGATATGTGGTTGACTTTTCCCTTTTTATACACATGGTCGGTCAACCACATTCACTGGCTCTGTCATTTTTGTCTCGTATTTGTTACTGTGTGTCTGGCGTCTTTCGTATTATTGTTTCTTGTTCACTCTGTCAATAATTCATGACGGTGCGTTCTTTTATCCTGTTTTGTTTTAAAACTCGCTCAGGCACAATTTTCGACGGTTCTGTCTTACTGCGTGTCACCTAGATGTGAATCGGGGGACTGATGGCCACAGTAGTCTAGTCCCCCTAAAACCCCCATACCAACCAACCAACCAATCATGAAATAAAAACCTATCACTCACGCTACAGGAGACACGAAGTCGTAAACTACGATATTCTTGAATTACTGCAAAACCATGCTAGAATTTTTCCTGCATCTCCTTCTAAAGTAGTGGACCGACTGTAACCAAACTCGGTACACATACTGCTTACTATCAGGCGAACAACCACTGTCATGAATTAACCACCTACCACTCACGCTACACGAGACACGAAGTCGTAAACTACGATATACTTGAATTACTGCAAAACCATGCGAGCCATCTTCCTGCACCTCCTCCTAAAGTAGTGGACAGACTGCAACCAAACTCGGTACACATACTGCTTACTATCAGGCGAACAACCGCTGTCATGAATTAAACACCTACCACTCACTCTACAGGAGACACGAAGTGGTAAACTACGATATTCTTGAATTGCTGCAAAACCATGCGAGCCATCTTCCATCACCTTCTCCTCCAGTAGTGGACCTACTGCAACAAACTCGGTACACATACTGCTTACTATCAGGCGAACAACCGCTGTCATGAATTAAACACCGACCACTCACGCTACAGGAGACACGAAGTCGTTAACTACGATATTCTTGAATTACTGCAAAACCATGCGTGCCATCTTCCTGCACCTCCTCCTCCAGTAGTGGACCGACTGCAACCAACCTCGGTACACATACTGCTTACTACCAGGCGAACAACCGCTGTCATGAATTAAACACCTACCACTCACGCTTCAGGAGACACGAAGTCGTAAACTACGATACTCTTGAATTACTGCAAAACCATGCGAGCCATCTTTCAGCGCCTCCTACTCCAGTAGTGGACCGACTGCAACCAAACTCAATACACATTCTGCTTACTATCAGGTGAACAACCGCTGTCTTGAATTTAACACCTACCACTCACGGTACAGGAGACACGAAGTCGTAAACTACGATATTCCTGAATTACTGCTAAACCATTCGAGACATCTTCCTGCTCCTCCTCTTCCAGTAAAGGACCGACTGCAACCAAACTCGGTACACAAAGTACTTACTATCAGGCGAACAACCGCTGTCATGAATTAAACACCGACCACTCACGTAACAGGAGACTCGAAGTCGTAAACTACGATATTCTTGTATTACTGCAAAACCATGCGAGCCAACTTTCTGCACCTCCTCCTAAAGTAGTGAACCGACTGCAATCAAACGGGGTAACATACTGCTTACTATCAGGTGAAGAACCGCTGTCATGAATTTAACACCTACCACTCCCGCTACAGGAGACACGAAGTCGTAAACTACAATATTCTTGAATTACTGCAAAACCATGCGAGCCATCTTCCAGCACCTCCTCCTAAAGTAGTAGGCCGACTGCAACCATAATCGGTACACATACTGCTTACTATCAGGCGAACAACCGCTGTCATGAATTAAACACCTACCACTCACGCTAAAGGGGCCACAAAGTCGTAAACTACGATATTCTTGAATTGCTTCAAAACCATGCGAGCCATCTTCCTGCACCTCCTCCTCCAGTAGTGGACCGACTGCATCCAAACTCGGTACACATACTGATTACTATCAGGTGAACAACCGCTGTCACGAATGTAACACCTACCACTCACGCTACAGGAGACAAGAAGTCGTAAACTACGATATTCTTGAATTACTGCAAAACCATGCGAGCCATCTTCCTGCACCACCTCCTAAAGTAGTGGACCGACTTCAAACAAACTGGGTACACGTACTGCTTACTATCAGGCGAACAACCGCTGTCATGAATTAAAAACCTACCACTCACGCTACAGGAGACACGAAGTCGTAAACTACGACATTCTTGAATTACTGCAAAACCATGCGAGCCATCTTCCTGCACCTCCTCCTAAAGTAGTGGACCGACTGCAACAAACTCGGTACACATACAGCTTACTATCAGGCGAGCAACCGCTCTCATGAATTAAACACCTACCACTCACGCTACAGAAGACACGAAGTCGTAAATTACGGTATTCTTGAATTACTGAAAAACTATGCGAGCCATCTTCCTGCACCTCCTCCTCCAGTAGTGGACCGACTGCAACCAAACTCTGTACACATACTGCTTACTATCAGGTGAACAACCGCTGTCATGAATGTAACACCTACCACTCACGCTACAGGAGACACGAAGTAGTAAACTACGGTATTCTTGAATTACTGCAAAACCATGCGAGCCATCTTCCTGCACCTCCTCCTAAAGTAGTGGACCGACTGCAACCAAACTCGGTACACATACTGCTACTATCAGGCGAACAACCGCTGTCATGAATTAAACACCTACCACTCACGCTACAGGAGACACGAAGTCGTAAACTACGATATTCTTGAATTGCTTTAAAACCATGCGAGCCATCTTCCTGCACCTCCTCCTCCAGTAGTGGACCGACTGCAACCAAACTCGATACACATACTGATTACTATCAGGTGAACAACCGCTGTCATGAATGTAACACCTACCACTCACGCTACAGGAGACACGAAGTCGTAAACTACGATATTCTTGAATTGCTGCAAAACCATGCGAGCCATCTTCCATCACCTTCTCCTCCAGTAGTGGACCTACTGCAACCAAACTCGGTACACATACTGCTTACTATCAGGCGAACAACCGCTGTCATGAATTAAACACCGACCACTCACGCTACAGGAGACACGAAGTCGTTAACTACGATATTCTTGAATTACTGCAAAACCATGCGTGCCATCTTCCTGCACCTCCTCCGCCAGTAGTGGACCGACTGCAACCAACCTCGGTACACATACTGCTTACTACCAGGCGAACAACCGCTGTCATGGATTAAACACCTACCACTCACGCTTCAGGAGACACGAAGTCGTAAACTACGATACTCTTGAATTACTGCAAAACCATGCGAGCCATCTTTCAGCGCCTCCTACTCCAGTAGTGGACCGACTGCAACCAAACTCAATACACATACTGCTTACTATCAGGTGAACAACCGCTGTCTTGAATTTAACACCTACCACTCACGGTACAGGAGACACGAAGTCGTAAACTACGATATTCCTGAATTACTGCTAAACCATGCGAGACATCTTCCTGCTCCTCCTCTTCCAGTAAAGGACCGACTGCAACCAAACTCGGTACACAAAGTACTTACTATCAGGCGAACAACCGCTGTCATGAATTAAACACCGACCACTCACGCTACAGGAGACTCGAAGTCGTAAACTACGATATTCTTGTATTACTGCAAAACCATGCGAGCCATCTTTCTGCACCTCCTCCTAAAGTAGTGAACCGACTGCAATCAAACGGGGTAACATACTGCTTACTATCAGGCGAACAACCGCTGTCATGAATTTAACACCTACCACTGCCGCTACAGGAGACACGAAGTCGTAAACTACAATATTCTTGAATTACTGCAAAACCATGCGAGCCATCTTCCTGCACCTCCTCCTAAAGTAGTAGGCCGACTGCAACCATAATCGGTACACATACTGCTTACTATCAGGCGAACAACCGCTGTCATGAATTAAACACCTACCACTCACGCTAAAGGGGCCACAAAGTCGTAAACTACGATATTCTTGAATTGCTTCAAAACCATGCGAGCCATCTTCCTGCACCTCCTCCTCCAGTAGTGGACCGACTGCATCCAAACTCGGTACACATACTGATTACTATCAGGTGAACAACCGCTGTCACGAATGTAACACCTACCACTCACGCTACAGGAGACAAGAAGTCGTAAACTACGATATTCTTGAATTACTGCAAAACCATGCGAGCCATCTTCCTGCACCACCTCCTAAAGTAGTGGACCGACTTCAAACAAACTCGGTACACGTACTGCTTACTATCAGGCGAACAACCGCTGTCATGAATTAAAAACCTACCACTCACGCTACAGGAGACACGAAGTCGTAAACTACGATATTCTTGAATTACTGCAAAACCATGCGAGCCATCTTCCTGCACCTCCTCCTAAAGTAGTGGACCGACTGCAACAAACTCGGTACACATACAGCTTACTATCAGGCGAGCAAACGCTCTCATGAATTAAACACCTACCACTCACGCTACAGAAGACACGAAGTCGTAAATTACGGTATTCTTGAATTACTGAAAAACTATGCGAGCCATCTTCCTGCACCTCCTCCTCCAGTAGTGGACCGACTGCAACCAAACTCGGTACACATACTGCTTACTATCAGGTGAACAACCGCTGTCATGAATGTAACACCTACCACTCACGCTACAGGAGACACGAAGTAGTAAACTACGGTATTCTTGAATTACTGCAAAACCATGCGAGCCATCTTCCTGCACCTCCTCCTAAAGTAGTGGACCGACTGCAACCAAACTCGGTACACATACTGCTACTATCAGGCGAACAACCGCTGTCATGAATTAAACACCTACCACTCACGCTACAGGAGACACGAAGTCGTAAACTACGATATTCTTGAATTGCTTTAAAACCATGCGAGCCATCTTCCTGCACCTCCTCCTCCAGTAGTGGACCGACTGCAACCAAACTCGATACACATACTGATTACTATCAGGTGAACAACCGCTGTCATGAATGTAACACCTACCACTCACGCTACAGGAGACACGAAGTCGTAAACTACGATATTCTTGAATTACTGCAAAACCATGCGAGCCATCTTCCTGCACCACCTCCTAAAGTAGGGGACCGACTTCAACCAAACTCGGTACACGTACTGCTTACTATCAGGCGAACAACCGCTGTCATGAATTAAACACCTACCACTCACGCTACAGGAGACACGAAGTCGTAAACTACGATATTCTTGAATTACTGCAAAACCATGCGATCCATCTTCCTGCACCTATTCCTAAAGTAGTGGACCGACTGCAACCAAACTCGGTACACATACTGCTTACTATCAGTCGAACAACCGCTGTCATGAAATAAAAACCTATCACTCACGCTACAGGAGACACGATGTCGTAAACTACGATATTTATGAATTACTGCAAAACCATGCTAGCCATCTTCCTGCATCTCCTTCTAAAGTAGTGGACCGACTGCAACAAACTCGGTACACATACAGCTTACTATCAGGCGAGCAACCGCTCTCATGAATTAAACACCTACTACTCACGCTACAGGGGACACGAAGTCGTAAATTACGATCTTCTTGAATTACTGAAAAACTATGCGAGCCATCTTCCTGCACCTCCTCCTCCAGTAGTGGGCCGACTGCAACCAAACTCGGTACACATACTGCTTACTATCAGGTGAACAACCACTGTCATGAATGTAACACCTACCACTCACGCTACAGGAGACACGAAGTCGTAAACTACGATATTCTTGAATTACTGCAAAACCATGCGAGCCATCTTCCTGCACCACCTCCTAAAGTAGTGGACCGACTGCAAACAAACTCGGTACACATACTGATTACTATCAGGCGAACAACCGCTGTCATGAAATAAAAACCTATCACTCACGCTACAGGAGACACGATGTCGTAAACTACGATATTGTTGAATTACTGCAAAACCTTGCGAGCCATCTTCCTGCACCACCTCCTAAAGTAGTGGACCGACTTAAACCAAACACGGTACACGTACTGCTTGCTATCAGGCGATCAACCGCTGTCATGAATTAAACACCTACCACTCACGCTACAGGAGACACGAAGTCGTAAACTACGAAATTCTTGAATTGCTGCAAAACCATGCGAGCCATCTTCCATCACCTTCTCCTCCAGTAGTGGACCTACTGCAACCAAACTCGGTACACATACTGCTTACTATCAGGCGAACAACCGCTGTCATTAATTAAACACCGACCACTCACGCTACAGGAGACACGAAGTCGTTTACTACGATATTCTTGAATTACTGCAAAACCATGCGTGCCATCTTCCTGCACCTCCTCCTCCAGTAGTGGACCGACTGCAACCAACCTCGGTACACATACTGCTTACTACCAGGCGAACAACCGCTGTCATGAATTTAACACCTACCACTCACGCTACAGGAGACACGAAGTCGTAAACTACGATATTCTTGAATTATTGAAAAACCATGCGAGCCATCTTCCTGCACCTCCTCCTAAAGTAGTGGACCGACTGCAACCAAACTCGGTAGACATACTGCTTACTATCAGGCGAACTACCGCTGTCATGAATTAAACACCTACCACTCACGCTACAGGAGACACGAAGTCGTAAACTACGATATTCTTGAATTACTGCAAAACCATGCGAGCCATCTTTCAGCGCCTCCTTCTCCATTAGTGGACCGACTGCAACCAAACTCAGTACACATACTGCTTACTATCAGGTGAACAACCGCTGTCATGAATTTAACACCTACCACTCACGGTACAGGAGACACGAAGTCGTAAACTACGATATTCCTGAATTACTGCCATACCATGCGAGACATCTTCCTGCACCTCCTCCTCCAGTAAAGGACCGACTGCAACTAAACTCGATACACAAAGTACTTACTATCAGGCGAACAACCGCTGTCATGAATTAAACACCGACCACTCACGCTACAGGAGACACGATGTCGTAAACTACGATATTCTTGTATTACTGCAAAACCATGCGAGCAATCGTCCTGCACCTCCGCCTAAAGTAGTGAACCGACTGCAACCAAACGGGGTAACATACTGCTTACTATCAGGTGAACAACCGCTGTCATGATTTTAACACCTACCACTCCCGCTACAGGAGACACGAAGTCGTAAACTACGATATTCTTTAATTACTGCAAAACCATGCGAGCCATCTTCCTGCACCTCCTCCTCCAGTAGTGGACCGACTGCAACCAAAACGGGGTAACATACTGCTTACTATCAGGTGAACAACCGCTGTCATGTATTTAACATCTACCACTCCCGCTACAGGAGACACGAAGTCGTAATCTACGATTTTCTTGTATTACTGCAAAACCATGCGAGCCATCTTCCTGCACCTCTTCCTAAAGTAGTGGACCGACTGCAACCATAATCGGTACACATACTGCTTACTATCAGGCGAACAACCGCTGTCATGAATTAAACACCTACCACTCACGCTACAGGATACACGAAGTCGTAAACTACGATATTCTTGAATTACTGCAAAACCATGCGAGCCATCTTCCTGCACCTCCTCCTCCAGTAGTGGACCGACTGCAACCAAACTCGGTACACATACTGCATACTATCAGGCGAACAACCGCTGTCATGAATTAAACACCTACTACTCACGCTACAGGAGACACGAAGTCGTAAACTACGATATTCTTGAATTACTTCAAAACCATGCGAGCCATCTTCCTGCACCTCCTCCTAAAGTAGTGGACCGACTGCAACCAAACTCGGTACACATACTGCTACTATCAGGCGAACAACCGCTGTTATGAATTAAACACCTACCACTCACGCTACAGGGGCCACAAAGTCGTAAACTACGATATTCTTGAATTGCTTCAAAACCATGCGAGCCATCTTCCTGCACCTCCTCCTCCAGTAGTGGACCGACTGCAACCAAACTCGGTACACATACTGATTACTATCAGGCAAACAACCGCTGTCATGAATTAAACACCTACCACTCACCCTACAGGAGACACGAAGTCGTAAACTACGATATTCTTGAATTACTGCAAAACCATGCGAGCCATCTTCCTGCACCTCTTCCTAAAGTAGTTTACCGACTGCAACCACACTCGGTACACATACTGCTTACTATCAGGCGAACAACCGCTGTCATGAAATAAAAACCTATCCCTCACGCTAACAGGAGACACGATGTCGTAAATTACGATATTCTTGAATTACTGCAAAACCATGCGAGCAATCTTCCTGCACCTCCTCCTCCAGTAGTGGACCGACTGCAACCTAACTCGGTATACATACTGCTTACTATCAGGCGAACAACCGCCGTCATGAATTAACCACCTACCACTCACGCTACAAGAGACACGGAGTTGTAAACTACGATATTCTTGAATTACTGCAAAACCATGCGAGCCATCTTCCTGCACCTCCTCCTAAAGTAGTGGACCGACTGCAACAAACTCGGTACACATACAGCTTACTATCAGGCGAGCAACCGCTCTCATGAATTAAACACCTACCACTCACGCTACAGGAGACACGAAGTCGTAAATTACGATATTCTTGAATTACTGAAAAACTATGCGAGCCATCTTCCTGCACCTCCTCCTCCAGTAGTGGACCGACTGCAACCAAACTCGGTACACATACTGCTTACTATCAGGTGAAAAACCGCTGTCATGAATGTAACACCTACCACTTACGCTACAGGAGACACGAAGTCGTAAACTACGATATTCTTGAATTACTGCAAAACCATGCGAGCCATCTTCCTGCACCACCTCCTACAGTAGTGGACCGACTGCAACCACACTCGGTACACATGCTGCTTAAATCAGGCGAACAACCGCTGTCATGAATTAAACACCTACCACTCACGCTACAGTTGACACGAAATCGTAAACTACGATTTTCTTGTATTACTGCAAAACCATGCGAGCAATCGTCCTGCACCTCCTCCTAAAGTAGTGAACCGACTGCAACCAAACGGGGTAACATACTGCTTACTATCAGGTGAACAACCGCTGTCATGATTTTAACACCTACCACGCCCGCTACAGGAGACACGAAGTCGTAAACTACGATATTCTTTAATTACTGCAAAACCATGCGAGCCATCTTCCTGCACCTCCTCCTCCAGTAGTGGACCGACTGCAACCAAAACGGGGTAACATACTGCTTACAATCAGGTGAACAACCGCTGTCATGTATTTAACACCTACCACTCCCGCTACAGGAGACACGAAGTCGTAAACTACGATTTTCTTGTATTACTGCAAAACCATGCGAGCCATCTTCCTGCACCTCCTCATCCAGTAGTGGACCGACTGCAACCAAACTCGGTACACATACTGCTTACTATCAGGCGAACAACCGCTGTCATGAATTAAACACCTACTACTCACGCTACAGGAGACACGAAGTCGTAAACTACGATATTCTTGAATTACTTCAAATCATGCGAGCCATCTTCCTGCACCTCCTCCTAAAGTAGTGGACCGACTTCAACCAAACTCGGTACACATACTGCTACTATCAGGCTAACAACCGCTGTTATGAATTAAACACCTACCACTCACGCTACAGGGGCCACAAAGTCGTAAACTACGATATTCTTGAATTGCTTCAAAACCATGCGAGCCATCTTCCTGCACCTCCTCCTCCAGTAGTGGACCGACTGCAACCAAACTCGGTACACATACTGATTACTATCAGGCGAACAACCGCTGTCATGAATTAAACACCTACCACTCACCCTACAGGAGACACGAAGTCGTAAACTACGATATTCTTGAATTACTGCAAAACCATGCGAGCCATCTTCCTGCACCTCTTCTTAAAGTAGTTTACCGACTGCAACCACACTCGGTACACATACTGCTTACTATCAGGCGAACAACCGCTGTCATGAAATAAAAACCTATCCCTCACGCTAACAGGAGACACGATGTCGTAAATTACGATATTCTTGAATTACTGCAAAACCATGCGAGCAATCTTCCTGCACCTCCTCCTCCAGTAGTGGACCGACTGCAACCTAACTCGGTATACATACTGCTTACTATTAGGCGAACAACCGCCGTCATGAATTAACCACCTACCACTCACGCTACAAGAGACACGAAGTTGTAAACTACGATATTCTTGAATTACTGCAAAACCATGCGAGCCATCTTCCTGCACCTCCTCCTAAAGTAGTGGACCGACTGCAACAAACTCGGTACACATACAACTTACTATCAGGCGAGCAACCGCTCTCATGAATTAAACACCTACCACTCACGCTACAGGAGACACGAAGTCGTAAATTACGATATTCTTGAATTACTGAAAAACTATGCGAGCCATCTTCCTGCACCTCCTCCTCCAGTAGTGGACCGACTGCAACCAAACTCGGTACACATACTGCTTACTATCAGGTGAACAACCGCTGTCATGAATGTAACACCTACCACTCACGCTACAGGAGACACGAAGTCGTAAACTACGATATTCTTGAATTACTGCAAAACCATGCGAGCCATCTTCCTGCACCACCTCCTAAAGTAGTGGACCGACTGCAACCACACTCGGTACACATGCTGCTTAAATCAGGCGAACAACCGCTGTCATGAATTAAACACCTACCACTCACGCTACAGTTGACACGAAATCGTAAACTACGATTTTCTTGTATTACTGCAAAACCATGCGAGCCATCTTCCTGCACCTCCTCCTAAAGTAGTGGACCGACTGCAAACTAACTCGGTACACATACTGCTTACTATCAGGCGAACAACCGCTGTCATGAAATAAAAACCTATCACTCACGCTACAGGAGACACGATGTCGTAAACTACGATATTCTTGAATTACTGCAAAACCATGCGAGACATCTTCCTGCACCTCTTCCTAAAGTAGTGGACCGACTGCAACCACACTCGGTACACATACTGCTTAAATCAGGCGAACAACCGCTGTCATGAATTAAACACCTACCACTCACGCTACAGGGGACACGAAATCGTAAACTACGATATTCTTGAATTACTGCAAAACCATGCGAGCCATCTTCCTGCACCTCCTCCTAAAGTAGTGGACCGACTGCAAACAAACTCGGTACACATACTGCTCACAATCAGGCGAACAACCGCTCTCATGAAATAAAAACCTATCACTCACGCTACAGGAGACACGATGACGTAAACTACGATATTCTTGAATTACTGCAAAATCATGCTAGCAATCTTCCTGCATCTCCTTCTAAAGTAGTGGACCGACTGCAACCTAACTCGGTATACATACTGCTTACTATCAGGCGAACAACCGCTGTCATGAATTAACCACCTACCACTCACCCTACAAGAGACACGAAGTTGTAAACTACGATATTCTTGAATTACTGCAAAACCATGCGAGCCATCTTCCTGCACCTCCTCCTAAAGTAGTGGACCGACTGCAACAAACTCGGTACACATACAGCTTACTATCAGGCGAGCAACCGCTCTCATGAATTAAACACCTACCACTCACGCTACAGGAGACACGAAGTCGTAAGTTACGATATTCTTGAATTACTGAAAAACTATGCGAGCCATCTTCCTGCACCTCCTCCTCCAGTAGTGGACCGACTGCAACCAAACTCGGTACACATACTGCTTACTATCAGGTGAACAACCGCTGTCATGAATGTAACACCTACCACTCACGCTACAGGAGACACGAAGTCGTAAACTACGATATTCTTGAATTACTGCAAAACCATGCCAGCTATCTTCCTGCACCTCCTCTTTAAGTATTGGACCGACTCCCTCCAAACTCGGTACACATACTGATTACTATCAGGCCAACAACCGCTGTCATGAATAAAACACCTACCACTCACGCTACAGGAGACACGAAGTCGTAAACTGAGATATTCTTGAATTACTGCAAAACCATACGAGCAATATTCCTGCTCCTCTTCCTCCAGTAATGGACCGACTGCAACCAAACTCGGTACACATACTGCGTACTATCAGGCGAACAACCGCTGTCATGAGTTAAACACCTACCACTCACGCTACAGGAGTCACGAAGTCGTAAACTGCGATATTCTTGAATTACTACAAATCCATACGATCCACCTTTTGCACCTCCTCCTCCAGTAGTGGACCGACTGCAACCAAACTCGGTACACATACTGCTTACTATCAGGCGAACAACCGCTGTCATGAATTAAACACCTACCACTCACGCTACAGGAGACACGAAGTCGTAAACTACGATATTCTTGAATTGCTTCAAAACCATGCGAGCAATCTTCCTGCACCTCCTCCTCCAGTAGTGGACCGACTGCAACCAAACTCGGTACACATACTGATTACTATCAGGTGAAAAACCGCTGTCATGAATGTAACACCTACCACTCACGCTACAGGAGACACGAAGTCGTAAACCACGATATTCTTGAAATACTGCAAAACCATGCGAGCTATCTTCCTGCACCACCTACTAAAGTAGGGGACCGACATCAACCAAACTCGGTACACGTACTGCTTACTATCAGGCGAACAACCGCTGTCATGAATTAAACACCGACCACTCACGCTACAGGAGACACGAAGTCGTAAACTACGATACTCTTGAATTACTGCAAAACCATGCGAGCCATCTTCCTGCACCTCTTCCTAAAGTAGTGGACCGACTGCAACCACACTCGGTACACATACTGCTTACTATCAGGCGAACAACCGCCGTCATGAATTAACCACCTACCACTCACGCTACAAGAGAAACGAAGTTGTAAACTACGATATTCTTGAATTACTGCAAAACCATGCGAGCAATCTTCCTGCACCTCCTCCTAAAGTAGTGGACCGACTGCAACAAACTCGGTACACATACAGCTTACTATCAGGCGAGCATCCGCTCTCATGAATTAAACACCTACCACTCACGCTACAGGAGACACGAAGTCGTAAATTACGATATTCTTGAATTACTGAAAAACTATGCGAGCCATCTTCCTGCACCTCCTCCTCCAGTAGTGGACCGACTGCAACCAAACTCGGTACACATACTGCTTACTATCAGATGAACAACCGCTGTCATGAATGTAACACCTACCACACACGCTACAGGAGACAACTACGATATTCGTGAATTACTGCAAAACCATGCGAGCCATCTTCCTGCACCTCCTCCTAAAGTAGTGGACCGACTGCAAACAAACTCGGTACACATACTGCTTACTATCAGGCGAACAACCGCTGTCATGAAATAAAAACCTATCACTCACGCTACAGGAGACACGATGTCGTAAACTACGATATTCCTGAATTACTGCAAAACCATGCGAGCCATCTTCCTGTACCTCCTCTTAAAGTAGTGGACCGACTCCCACCAAACTCGGTACATATACTGATTACTATCAGGCCAACAACCGCTGTTATGAATAAAACAACTACCACTCACGCTACAGGAGACTCGAAGTCGTAAACTGCGATATTCTTGAATTACTGCAAAACCATACGAGCCATCTTCCTGCACCTCTTCCTCCAGTAATGGACCGACTGCAACCAAACTCGGTACACATACTGCTTACTATCAGGCGAACAAAAGCTGTCATCAGTTAAACACCTACCACTCACGCTACAGGAGACACGAAGTCGTAAACTGCGATATTCTTGAATTACTACAAATCCATACGAGCCATCTTCCTGCACCTCCTCCTCCAGTAGTGGACCGACTGCAACCAAACTCGGTACACATACTGCTTACTATCAGGCGAACAAACGCTGCCATGCATGAAACACCTACCACTCACGCTACAGGAGACACTAAGTCGTAAACTACGATATTCTTGAAATACTGCAAAACCATGCGAGCCATCTTCCTGCACCTCCTCCTAAAGTAGTGGACCGACTGCAACCAAACTCGGTACACATACTGCTTACTATCAGGCGAACAACCGCTGTCAAGAATTAAACACCTACCACTCACGCTACAGGAGACACGAAGTCGTAAACTACGATATTCTTGAATTACTGCAAAACCATGCGAGCCATCTTCTTGCACCCCCTCCTAAAGTAGTAGACCGACTGCAACAAACTCGGTACACATACAGCTTACTATCAGGCGAGCAACCGCTCTCATGAATTAAACACCTACCACTCACGCTACAGGAGACACGAAGTCGTAAACTACAATATTCTTGAATTGCTTCAAAACCATGCGAGCAATCTTCCTGCACCTCCTCCTCCAGTAGTGGACCGACTGCAACCAAACTCGGTATACATACTGCATACTCTCAGGTGAACAACCGCTGTCATGAATGTAACACCTACCACTCACGCTACAGGAGACACGAAGTCGTAAACTATGATATTCTTGAATCACTGAAAAACCATGCGAGCCATCTTCCTGCACCTCCTCCTCCAGTAGTGGACCTACTGCAACCAAACTCGATACACATACTGCTTCCTATCAGGCAAACAACCGCTGTCATGAATTAAACACCGACCACTCAAGCTACAGGAGACACGAAGTCGTTAACTACGATATTCTTGAATTACTGCAAAATCATGCGAGCCACCTTCCTGCACCTCCTCCTAAAGTAGTGGACCGAGTGCAACCAAACACGGTACAGATACT
This sequence comes from Locusta migratoria, assembly GCA_026315105.1. Lineage (NCBI taxonomy): Eukaryota > Metazoa > Arthropoda > Insecta > Orthoptera > Acrididae > Locusta > Locusta migratoria. The sequence goes on from CM048749.1 coordinate 378,672,146, forward strand.
GCTTACTATGAGGCGAACATCCGCTGTCATGAATTAAACACCTACCACTCACGCTACAGGAGACAAGAAGTTGTAAACTACGATATTCCTGAATTACTGCTAAACCATGCGAGACATCTTCCTGCACCTCCTCCTCCAGTAAAGGACCGACTGCAACCAAACTCGGTACACAAAGTACTTACTATCAGGCGAACAACCGCTGTTATGAATTAAACACCTACCACTCACGCTACAGGAGACACGAAGTCGTAAACTACGATATTCTTGAATTACTGCAAAATCATGCGAGCCATCTTTCAGCGCCTCCTACTCCAGTAGTGGACCGACTGCAACCAAACTCAGTACACATACTGCTTACTATAAGGCGAACAACCGCTGTCATGAATTAAACACCTACCACTCACGGTAAAGGAGACACGAAGTCGTAAACTACGATATTCCTGAATTACTGCTAAACCATGCGAGGCATCTTCCTGCACCTCCTCCTCCAGTAAAGGACCGACTGCAACCAAACTCGGTACACATACTGATTACTATCAGGCGAAAGACCGCTGTCATGAATTAACCACCTACCACACACGCTACAAGAGACACGAAGTCGTAAACTACGATATTCTTGAATTACTGCAAAACCATGCGAGCCATCTTCTTGCACCCCCTCCTAAAGTAGTAGACCGACTGCAACAAACTCGGTACACATACAGCTTACTATCAGGGGAGCAACCGCTCGCATGAATTGAACACCTACCACTCACGCTACAGGAGACACGAAGTCGTAAACTACGATATTCTTGAATTGCTTCAAAACTATGCGAGCAATCTTCCTGCACCTCATCCTCCAGTAGTGGACCGACTTCAACCAAACTCGGTACACATACTGCTTACTATCAGGTGAACAACCGCTGTCATGAATGTAACACCTACCACTCACGCTACAGGAGACACGAAGTCGTAAACTACGATATTCTTGAATCACTGAAAAACCATGCGAGCCATCTTCCTGCACCTCCTCCTCCAGTAGTGGACCTACTGCAACCAAACTCGATACACATACTGCTTCCTATCAGGCGAACAACCGCTGTCATGAATTAAACACCGACCACTCAAGCTACAGGAGACACGAAGTCGTTAATTACGATATTCTTGAATTACTGCAAAATCATGCGAGCCACCTTCCTGCACCTCCTCCTAAAGTAGTGGACCGAGTGCAACCAAACTCGGTACACATACTGCTTACTATCAGGCGAACAACCGCCGTCATGAATTAAACACCTACCACTCACGCTACAGGAGACACGAATTCGTAAACTACGATATTCTTGTATTACTGGAAACCATGCGAGACGTCTTCCTGCACCTCCTCCTAAAGTAGTGAACCGACTACAACCAAACGGGGTAACATACTGCTTACTACCAGGCGAACAACCGCTGTCATAATTAAACACAGACCACTCATGCTACAGGAGACAAAAAGTTGTAAACTACGATTTTCCTGAATTACTTCTAAACAGTGAGAGACATCTTCCTGCACCTACTCCTCCAGTAAAGGACCTACTGCAACCAAACTCGGTACACAAAGTACTTACTATCAGTCGAACATCAGCTGTCATGAATTAATCACCTACCACTCACGCTACAGGAGACACGAAGTCGTAAACTACGATATTCTTGTCTTACTGCAAAACCATGCCAGCCATCTTCCTGTACCTCCTCCAAAAGTAGTGAACCGACTGCAACCAAACGGGGTAACATACTGCTTACTATCAGGTGAACAACAGCTGTCATGAATTTAACACCTACCACTCCTGCTGCAGGAAACACTAAGTCGTAAACTACGATATTCTTGAATTACTGAAAATCCATGCGAGCCATCTTCCTGCACCTCCTCCTAAAGTAGTGGACCGACTGCAACCAAACTCGGTAGACATACTGCTTACTATCAGGCGAACAACCGCTGTAATGAATTAAACTCCTACCACTCACGCTACAGGAGACACGAAGTCGTAAACTAAGATATTCTTGAATTACTGCAAAACCATGCGAGCCATCTTCCTGCACCTCTCCCTAAAGTAGTGGACCAACTGCAACCAAACTCGGTACACATACTGCTTACTATCAGGCGAACAACCGCTGTCATGAATTAAACACCTACCACTCACGCTACAGGAGACACGAAGTCGTAAGCTACGATATTCTTGAATTGCTTCAAAACCATGCGAGCCATCTTCCTGCACCTCCTCTTAAAGTAGTAGACCGACTGCAACCGAACTCGGTACACATACTGCTTACTATCAGGCGAACAACCGCTGTCATGAATTAAACACCTACCACTCACGCTACAGGAGACACGAAGACGTAAAGTACAATATTCTTGAATCACTGCAAAACCATGCGAGCCATCTTCCTGCACCTCCTCTATCAGTAGTGGACCTACTGCAACCAAACTCGGTACACATACTGCTTACTATCAGGCGAACAACCGCTGTCATGAATTAAACACCGACCACTCACGCTACAGGAGACACGAATTCGTTAACTACGATATTCTTGAATTACTGCACAACCATGCGAACCATCTTCCTGCACATCCTCCTAAAGTAGTGGACCGACTGCAACCAAACTCGGTACACATACTGCTTACTATCAGTCGAACAAACGCTGTCATGAATTAAACACCTACCACTCACGCTACAGGGGACACGAAATCGTAAACTACGATATTCTTGAATTACTGCAAAACCATGCGAGCCATCTTCCTGCACCTCCTCCTAAAGTAGTGGACCGACTGCAAACAAACTCGGTACACATACTGCTCACAATCAGGCGAACAACCGCTCTCATGAAATAAAAACCTATCACTCACGCTACAGGAGACACGATGACGTAAACTACGATATTCTTGAATTACTGCAAAATCATGCTAGCAATCTTCCTGCATCTCCTTCTAAAGTAGTGGACCGACTGCAACCTAACTCGGTATACATACTGCTTACTATCAGGCGAACAACCGCTGTCATGAATTAACCACCTACCACTCAACCTACAAGAGACACGAAGTTGTAAACTACGATATTCTTGAATTACTGCAAAACCATGCGAGCCATCTTCCTGCACCTCCTCCTAAAGTAGTGGACCGACTGCAACAAACTCGGTACACATACAGCTTACTATCAGGCGAGCAACCGCTCTCATGAATTAAACACCTACCACTCACGCTACAGGAGACACGAAGTCGTAAGTTACGATATTCTTGAATTACTGAAAAACTATGCGAGCCATCTTCCTGCACCTCCTCCTCCAGTAGTGGACCGACTGCAACCAAACTCGGTACACATACTGCTTACTATCAGGTGAACAACCGCTGTCATGAATGTAACACCTACCACTCACGCTACAGGAGACACGAAGTCGTAAACTACGATATTCTTGAATTACTGCAAAACCATGCCAGCTATCTTCCTGCACCTCCTCTTTAAGTAGTGGACCGACTCCCTCCAAACTCGGTACACATACTGATTACTATCAGGCCAACAACCGCTGTCATGAATAAAGCACCTACCACTCACGCTACAGGAGACACGAAGTCGTAAACTGAGATATTCTTGAATTACTGCAAAACCATACGAGCCATATTCCTGCTCCTCTTCCTCCAGTAATGGACCGACTGCAACCAAACTCGGTACACATACTGCGTACTATCAGGCGAACAACCGCTGTCATGAGTTAAACACCTACCACTCACGCTACAGGAGACACGAAGTCGTAAACTGCGATATTCTTGAATTACTACAAATCCATACGATCCACCTTTTGCACCTCCTCCTCCAGTAGTGGACCGACTGCAACCAAACTCGGTACACATACTGATTACTATCAGGCGAACAACCGCTGTCATGAATTAAACACCTACCACTCACGCTACAGGAGACACGAAGTCGTAAACTACGATATTCTTGAATTGCTTCAAAACCATGCGAGCAATCTTCCTGCACCTCCTCCTCCTCCAGTAGTGGACCGACTGCAACCAAACTCGGTACACATACTGATTACTATCAGGTGAAAAACCGCTGTCATGAATGTAACACCTACCAGTCACGCTACAGGAGACACGAAGTCGTAAACCACGATATTCTTGAATTACTACAAAACCATGCGAGCTATCTTCCTGCACCACCTACTAAAGTAGGGGACCGACATCAACCAAACTCGGTACACGTACTGCTTACTATCAGGCGAACAACCGCTGTCATGAATTAAACACCGACCACTCACGCTACAGGAGACACGAAGTCGTAAACTACGATACTCTTGAATTACTGCAAAACCATGCGAGCCATCTTCCTGCACCTCTTCCTAAAGTAGTGGACCGACTGCAACCACACTCGGTACACATACTGCTTACTATCAGGCGAACAACCGCCGTCATGAATTAACCACCTACCACTCACGATACAAGAGAAACGAAGTTGTAAACTACGATATTCTTGAATTACTGCAAAACCATGCGAGCAATCTTCCTGCACCTCCTCCTAAAGTAGTGGACCGACTGCAACAAACTCGGTACACATACAGCTTACTATCAGGCGAGCATCCGCTCTCATGAATTAAACACCTACCACTCACGCTACAGGAGACACGAAGTCGTAAATTACGATATTCTTGAATTACTGAAAAACTATGCGAGCCATCTTCCTGCACCTCCTCCTCCAGTAGTGGACCGACTGCAACCAAACTCGGTACACATACTGCTTACTATCAGATGAACAACCGCTGTCATGAATGTAACACCTACCACTCACGCTACAGGAGACAACTACGATATTCGTGAATTACTGCAAAACCATGCGAGCCATCTTCCTGCACCTCCTCCTAAAGTAGTGGACCGACTGCAAACAAACTCGGTACACATACTGCTTACTATCAGGCGAACAACCGCTGTCATGAAATAAAAACCTATCACTCACGCTACAGGAGACACGATGTCGTAAACTACGATATTCCTGAATTACTGCAAAACCATGCGAGCCATCTTCCTGTACCTCCTCTTAAAGTAGTGGACCGACTCCCACCAAACTCGGTACATATACTGATTACTATCAGGCCAACAACCGCTGTTATGAATAAAACAACTACCACTCACGCTACAGGAGACTCGAAGTCGTAAACTGCGATATTCTTGAATTACTGCAAAACCATACGAGCCATCTTCCTGCACCTCTTCCTCCAGTAATGGACCGACTGCAACCAAACTCGGTACACATACTGCTTACTATCAGGCGAACAAAAGCTGTCATCAGTTAAACACCTACCACTCACGCTACAGGAGACACGAAGTCGTAAACTGCGATATTCTTGAATTACTACAAATCCATACGAGCCATCTTCCTGCACCTCCTCCTCCAGTAGTGGACCGACTGCAACCAAACTCGGTACACATACTGCTTACTATCAGGCGAACAAACGCTGCCATGCATGAAACACCTACCACTCACGCTACAGGAGACACTAAGTCGTAAACTACGATATTCTTGAAATACTGCAAAACCATGCGAGCCATCTTCCTGCACCTCCTCCTAAAGTAGTGGACCGACTGCAACCAAACTCGGTACACATACTGCTTACTATCAGGCGAACAACCGCTGTCAAGAATTAAACACCTACCACTCACGCTACAGGAGACACGAAGTCGTAAACTACGATATTCTTGAATTACTGCAAAACCATGCGAGCCATCTTCTTGCACCCCCTCCTAAAGTAGTAGACCGACTGCAACAAACTCGGTACACATACAGCTTACTATCAGGCGAGCAACCGCTCTCATGAATTAAACACCTACCACTCACGCTACAGGAGACACGAAGTCGTAAACTACAATATTCTTGAATTGCTTCAAAACCATGCGAGCAATCTTCCTGCACCTCCTCCTCCAGTAGTGGACCGACTGCAACCAAACTCGGTACACATACTGCATACTATCAGGTGAACAACCGCTGTCATGAATGTAACACCTACCACTCACGCTACAGGAGACACGAAGTCGTAAACTATGATATTCTTGAATCACTGAAAAACCATGCGAGCCATCTTCCTGCACCTCCTCCTCCAGTAGTGGACCTACTGCAACCAAACTCGATACACATACTGCTTCCTATCAGGCAAACAACCGCTGTCATGAATTAAACACCGACCACTCAAGCTACAGGAGACACGAAGTCGTTAACTACGATATTCTTGATTTACTGCAAAATCATGCGAGCCACCTTCCTGCACCTCCTCCTAAAGTAGTGGACCGAGTGCAACCAAACACGGTACAGATACTGCTTACTATGAGGCGAACATCCGCTGTCATGAATTAAACACCTACCACTCACGCTACAGGAGACAAGAAGTTGTAAACTACGATACTCCTGAATTACTGCTAAACCATGCGAGACATCTTCCTGCACCTCCTCCTCCAGTAAAGGACCGACTGCAACCAAACTCGGTACACAAAGTACTTACTATCAGGCGAACAACCGCTGTTATGAATTAAACACCTACCACTCACGCTACAGGAGACACGAAGTCGTAAACTACGATATTCTTGAATTACTGCAAAATCATGCGAGCCATCTTTCAGCGCCTCCTACTCCAGTAGTGGACCGACTGCAACCAAACTCAGTACACATACTGCTTACTATAAGGCGAACAACCGCTGTCATGAATTAAACACCTACCACTCACGGTAAAGGAGACACGAAGTCGTAAACTACGATATTCCTGAATTACTGCTAAACCATGCGAGGCATCTTCCTGCACCTCCTCCTCCAGTAAAGGACCGACTGCAACCAAACTCGGTACACATACTACTTACTATCAGGCGAAAGACCGCTGTCATGAATTAACCACCTACCACACACGCTACAAGAGACACGAAGTCGTAAACTACGATATTCTTGAATTACTGCAAAACCATGCGAGCCATCTTCTTGCACCCCCTCCTAAAGTAGTAGACCGACTGCAACAAACTCGGTACACATACAGCTTACTATCAGGGGAGCAACCGCTCGCATGAATTGAACACCTACCACTCACGCTACAGGAGACACGAAGTCGTAAACTACGATATTCTTGAATTGCTTCAAAACTATGCGAGCAATCTTCCTGCACCTCATCCTCCAGTAGTGGACCGACTTCAACCAAACTCGGTACACATACTGCTTACTATCAGGTGAACAACCGCTGTCATGAATGTAACACCTACCACTCACGCTACAGGAGACACGAAGTCGTAAACTACGATATTCTTGAATCACTGAAAAACCATGCGAGCCATCTTCCTGCACCTCCTCCTCCAGTAGTGGACCTACTGCAACCAAACTCGATACACATACTGCTTCCTATCAGACGAACAACCGCTGTCATGAATTAAACACCGACCACTCAAGCTACAGGAGACACGAAGTCGTTAATTACGATATTCTTGAATTACTGCAAAATCATGCGAGCCACCTTCCTGCACCTCCTCCTAAAGTAGTGGACCGAGTGCAACCAAACTCGGTACACATACTGCTTACTATCAGGCGAACAACCGCCGTCATGAATTAAACACCTACCACTCACGCTACAGGAGACACGAATTCGTAAACTACGATATTCTTGTATTACTGGAAACCATGCGAGACGTCTTCCTGCACCTCCTCCTAAAGTAGTGAACCGACTACAACCAAACAAGGTAACATACTGCTTACTACCAGGCGAACAACCGCTGTCATAATTAAACACAGACCACTCATGCTACAGGAGACAAAAAGTTGTAAACTACGATTTTCCTGAATTACTTCTAAACAGTGAGAGACATCTTCCTGCACCTACTCCTCCAGTAAAGGACCGACTGCAACCAAACTCGGTACACAAAGTACTTACTATCAGTCGAACATCAGCTGTCATGAATTAATCACCTACCACTCACGCTACAGGAGACACGAAGTCGTAAACTACGATATTCTTGTCTTACTGCAAAACCATGCCAGCCATCTTCCTGTACCTCCTCCAAAAGTAGTGAACCGACTGCAACCAAACGGGGTAACATACTGCTTACTATCAGGTGAACAACAGCTGTCATGAATTTAACACCTACCACTCCTGCTGCAGGAAACACTAAGTCGTAAACTACGATATTCTTGAATTACTGAAAATCCATGCGAGCCATCTTCCTGCACCTCCTCCTAAAGTAGTGGACCGACTGCAACCAAACTCGGTAGACATACTGCTTACTATCAGGCGAACAACCGCTGTCATGAATTAAACACCTACCACTCACGCTACAGGAGACACGAAGTCGTAAACTACGATATTCTTGAATTACTGCAAAACCATGCGAGCCATCTTCCTGCACCTCCTCCTAAAGCAGTGAACCGACCTCAACCAAACTCGGTACACATACTGCTTACTATAAGGCGAAAAACCGCTGTAATGAATTAAACTCCTACCACTCACGCTACAGGAGACACGAAGTCGTAAACTAAGATATTCTTGAATTACTGCAAAACCATGCGAGCCATCTTCCTGCACCTCTCCCTAAAGTAGTGGACCAACTGCAACCAAACTCGGTACACATACTGCTTACTATCAGGCGAACAACCGCTGTCATGAATTAAACACCTACCACTCACGCTACAGGAGACACGAAGTCGTAAGCTACGATATTCTTGAATTGCTTCAAAACCATGCGAGCCATCTTCCTGCACCTCCTCTTAAAGTAGTAGACCGACTGCAACCGAACTCGGTACACATACTGCTTACTATCAGGCGAACAACCGCTGTCATGAATTAAACACCTACCACTCACGCTACAGGAGACACGAAGACGTAAAGTACAATATTCTTGAATCACTGCAAAACCATGCGAGCCATCTTCCTGCACCTCCTCTATCAGTAGTGGACCTACTGCAACCAAACTCGGTACACATACTGCTTACTATCAGGCGAACAACCGCTGTCATGAATTAAACACCGACCACTCACGCTACAGGAGACACGAATTCGTTAACTACGATATTCTTGAATTACTGCACAACCATGCGAGCCATCTTCCTGCACATCCTCCTAAAGTAGTGGACCGACTGCAACCAAACTCGGTACACATACTGCTTACTATCAGTCGAACAAACGCTGTCATGAATTAAACACCTACCACTCACGCTACAGGAGACACGAAGTCGTAAACTACGATATTCTTCTATTACTGCAAAACCATGCGAGCCATCTTCCTGCACCTCCTCCAGAATTAGTGAACCGACTGCAACCAAACGGGGAAACATACTGCTTACTATCAGTGAACAACCGCTGTCATGAATTTAACACCTACCACTCCTGCTGGAGGAGACACAAAGTCGTAAACTATGATATTCTTGAATTACTGAAAAACAATGCGAGAAATCTTCCTGCACCACCTCCTAAAGTAGTGGACCGACTGCAACCAAACTCGGTAGACATACTGCTTACTATCAGGCGAACAACCGCTGTCATGAATTAAACACCTACCACTCACGCTACAGGAGACACGAAGTCGTAAACTACGATATTATTGAATTACTGCAAAACCATGCGAGCCATCTTTCAGCGACTCCTACTCCAGTAGTGGACCGACTGCAACCAAACTCAGGACACATACTGCTTACTGTTAGGCGAACAACCACTGTCATGAATTAAACACCTACCACTCACGGTACAGGAGACACGAAGTCGTAAACTACGATATTCCTGAATTACTGCTAAACCATGCGAGATATCTTCCTGCACCTCCTCCTCCAGTAAAGGACCGACTGCAACCAAACTCGGTACACATACTACTTACAATCAGGCGAACAACCGCTGTCATGAATTAAACACCTTCCACACACGCTACAGGAGACACGAAGTCGTAAACTACGATATTGTTGAATTACTGCAAAACCATGCCAGCCATCTTCCTGCACCTACTCCTAAAGTAGGGGACTGACTGCAACCAAACTCGGTACACATACTGCTTACTATCAGACGAACAACCGCTGTCATGAATAAAAAGACCTACCACTCACGCTACAGGAGACACGAAGTCGTAAACTACGATATTCTTGAATTACTGCAAAACCATGCGAGACATCTTCCTGCACCTCTTCCTAAAGTAGTGGACAGACTGCAACAAACTCGGTACACATACAGCTTACTATCAGGCGAGCAACCGCTCTCATGAATTAAACACCAACCACTCACGCTACAGGAGACACGAAGTCGTAAATTATGTTATTCTTGAATTACTGAAAAACCATGCGAGCAATCTTCCTGCACCTCCTCTTAAAGTAATGGACCGACTGCCACCAAACTCGGTACACATACTGCTTACTATCAGGCAAACAACCGCTGACATGAGTAAAACACCTACCACTCACGCTACAGGAGACACGATGTCGTAAACTGCGATATTCTTGAATTACTGCAAAACCATACGAGCCATCTTCCTGCATCTCCTCCTCCAGTAATGGACCGACTGCAACCAATCTCGGTACACATACATCTTGCTATCAGGCGAACAACCGCTGTCGTGAATTAAACACCTACCACTCACGCTACAGGAGACACGAAGTCGTAAACTACGATATACTTGAATTACTGCAAAACCATGCTAGCAATCTTTCTGCACCTCCTCCTACAGTAGGGGACCGACTGCAACCAAACTCGGTACACATACTGCTTACTATCAGGCGAACAAACGCTGTCATGAATTAAACACCTGCCACTCACGCTACAGGAGACACGAAGTTGTAAACTACGATATTCTTGAATTACTGCAAAACCATGCGTGCCATCTTCTTGCACCTCCTCCTCCAGTAGTTAACCGACTGCAGCCAACCTCGGTACACATACTGCTTACTACCAGGCGAACAACCGCTGTCATGAATTTAACACCTACCACTCACGCTACAGGAGACACGAAGTCGTAAACTACAATGTTCTTGAATTACTGAAAAACCATGCGAGCCATCATTCAGCACCTCTTCCTCCAGTAGTGGACCGACTGCAACCAAACTCGGTACACCTACTGCTTACTATCAGGCGAACAACCGCTGTCATGAATTTAACACCTACCACTCACGCTACAGGAGACACGAAGTCGTAAACTACGATATTCTTGAATTACTGAAAAACCATGCGAGACATCTTCCTGCACCTCCTCCTAAAGTAGTGGACCGACTGCAACCAAACTCGGTAGAAATACTGCTTACTATCAGGCGAACAACCGCTGTCATGAATTAAACACCTACCACTCACGCTACAGGAGACACGAAGTCGTAAACTACGATGTTCTTGAATTACTGAAAAACCATGCGAGCCGTCATTCAGCACCTCTTCCTCCAGTAGTGGACCGACTGCAACCAAACTCGGTACACATACTGCTTACTATCAGGCGAACAACCGCTGTCATGAATTAAACACCTACCACTCACGTTACAGGAGACACGAAGTCGTTAACTAAGATATTCATGAATTACTGCAAAACCATGCGAGCCATCTTCCTGCACCTCCTCCTAAAGTAGTGTACAGACTGCAACAAACTCGGTACACATACAGCTAACTATCAGGCGAGCAACCGCTCTCATAAATTAAACACCTACCACTCACGCTACAGGAGACACGAAGTCGTAAATTACGTTATTCTTGAATTACTGAAAAACCATGCGAGCCATCTTCCTGCACCTCCTCTGAAAGTAGTGGACCGACTGCCACCAAACTCGGTACACATACTGCCTACCATCAGGCGAACAACGGCTGTCATGAGTAAAACACCTACCACTCACGCTACAGGAGACATGAAGTCGTAAACTGCGATATTCTTGAATTACTGCAAAACCATACGAGCCATCTTCCTGCACCTCCTCCTCCAGTAATGGACCGACTGCAACCAAACTCGGTACACATACTGCTTACTATCAGGCGAACAACCGCTGTCATGAATTAAACACCGACCACTCACGCTACAGGAGACACGAATTCGTTAACTACGATATTCTTGAATTACTGCACAACCATGCGAGCCATCTTCCTGCACATCCTCCTAAAGTAGTGGACCGACTGCAACCAAACTCGGTACACATACTGCTTACTATCTGTCGAACAAACGCTGTCATGAATTAAACTCCTACCACTCACGCTACAGGAGACACGAATTCGTTAACTACGATATTCTTGAATTACTGCACAACCATGCGAGACATCTTCCTGCACCTCCTCCTCCAGTAAAGGACCGATTGCAACCAAACTCGGTACACAAAGTACTTACTATCAGGCGAACAACCGCTGTCATGAATTAAACACCTACCACTCACGCTACAGGAGACACGAAGTCGTAAACTACGATATTATTGAATTACTGCAAAACCATGCGAGCCATCTTTCAGCGCCTCCTACTCCAGTAGTGGACCGACTGCAACCAAACTCAGGACACATACTGCTTACTGTCAGGCGAACAACCGCTGTCATGAATTAAACACCTACCACTCACGGTACAGGAGACACGAAGTCGTAAACTACGATATTCCTGAATTACTGCTAAACCATGCGAGATATCTTCCTGCACCTCCTCCTCCAGTAAAGGACCGACTGCAACCAAACTCGGTACACATACTACTTACAATCAGGCGAACAACCGCTGTCATGAATTAAACACCTACCACTCACGCTACAGGAGACACGAAGTTGTAAACTACGATATTCTTGAATTACTGCAAAACCATGCGTGCAATCTTCCTGCACCTCCTCCTCCAGTAGTTAACCGACTGCAGCCAACCTCGGTACACATACTGCTTACTACCAGGCGAACAACCGCTGTCATGAATTTAACACCTACCACTCACGCTACAGGAGACACGAAGTCGTAAACTACGATATTCTTGAATTACTGAAAAACCATGCGAGACATCTTCCTGCACCTCCTCCTAAAGTAGTGGACCGACTGCAACCAAACTCGGTAGACATACTGCATACTATCAGGCGAACAACCGCTGTCATGAATTAAACACCTACCACTCACGCTACAGGAGACACGAAGTCGTAAACTACGATATTCTTGTATTACTGCAAAACCATGCGAGCCATCTTCCTGCACCTCCTCCGGAAGTAGTGAACCGACTGCAACCAAACGGGGAAACATACTGCTTACTATCAGGTGAACAACCGCTGTCATGAATTTCACACCTACCACTCCTGCTGCAGGAGACACTAAGTCGTAAACTATGATATTCTTGAATTACTGAAAAACAATGCGAGACATCTTCCTGCACCACCTCCTAAAGTAATGGACCGACTGCAACCAAACTCGGTAGACATACTGCTTACTATCAGGCGAACAACCGCTGTCATGAATTAAACACCTACCACTCACGTTACAGGAGACAGGAAGTCGTAAACTACGATATTATTGAATTACTGCAAAACCATGCGAGCCATCTTTCAGCGCCTCCTACTCCAGTAGTGGACCGACTGCAACCAAACTCAGGACACATACTGCTTACTGTCAGGCGAACAACCGCTGTCATGAATTAAACACCTACCACTCACGGTACAGGAGACACGAAGTCGTAAACTACGATATTCCTGAAATACTGCTAAACCATGCGAGATATCTTCCTGCACCTCCTCCTCCAGTAAAGGACCGACTGCAACCAAACTCGGTACACATACTACTTACAATCAGGCGAACAACCGCTGTCATGAATTAAACACATACCACACACGCTACAGGAGACACGAAGTCGTAAACTACGATATTCTTGAATTACTGCAAAACCATGCCAGCCATCTTCCTGCACCTCCTCCTAAAGTAGGGGAATGACTGCAACCAAACTCGGTACACATACTGCTTACTATCAGGCGAACAACCGCTGTCATGAATAAAACACCTACCACTCACGCTATAGGAGACACGAAGTCGTAAACTGCGATATTCTTGAATTACTGCAAAACAATACGAGCCATCTTCCTGCACCTCCTCCTCCAGTAATGGACCGACTGCAACCAAACTCGGTACACATACTGCTTATTATCAGGCAAACAACCGCTGTCATGAGTCAAACACCTACCACTCACTCTACTGGGGACAGGAAGTCGTAAACTGCGATATTCTTGAATTACTACAAATCCATACGAGCAATCTTCCTGCACCTCCTCGTCCAGTAGTGGACCGACTGCAACCAAACTCGGTACACATGCTGCTTACTATCAGGCGAACAACCGCTGTCATGAATTAAACACCTACCACTCACGCTACAGGAGACACGAAGTCGTAAACTACGATATTCTTGAATTACTGCAAAACCATGCGAGACATCTTCCTGCACTTCCTCTTAAAGTAGTGGACCGACTGCAACCAAACTCGGTACACATACTGCTTACTATCAGACGAACAACCGCTGTCATGAATAAAAACACCTACCACTCACGCTACAGGAGACACGAAGTCGTAAACTACGATATTCTTGAATTACTGCAAAACCATGCGAGCCATCTTCCTGCACCTCCTCCTCCAGTGTTGGACCTACTGCAACCAAACTTGGTACACATACAGCATACTATCAGGCGAACAACCGCTGTCATGAATTAAACAACGACCACTCACGCTACAGGAGACACGAAGTCGTTAACTAAGATATTCTTGAATTACTGCAAAACCATGCCAGCCATCTTCCTGCACCTCTTCCTAAAGTAGTGGACAGACTGCAACAAACTCGGTACACATACAGCTTACTATCAGGCGAGCAACCGCTCTCATGAATTAAACACCAACCACTCACGCTACAGGAGACACGAAGTCGTAAATTATGTTATTCTTGAATTACTGAAAAACCATGCGAGCCATCTTCCTGCACCTCCTCTTAAAGTTGTGGACCGACTGCCACCAAACTCGGTTCACATACTGCTTACTATCAGGCAAACAACCGCTGACATGAGTAAAACACCTACCACTCACGCTACAGGAGACACGATGTCGTAAACTGCGATATTCTTGAATTACTGCAAAACCATACGAGCCATCTTCCTGCATCTCCTCCTCCAGTAATGGACCGACTGCAACCAATCTCGGTACACATACTGCTTACTATTTGGCGAACAACCGCTGTCATTAATTAAACACCTACCACTCACGCTACAGGAGACACGAAGTCGTAAACTACGATATTCTTGAATTACTGCAAAACCATGCCAGCCATCTTCCTGCACCTCCTCCTAAAGTAGGGGACTGACTGCAACCAAACTCGGTACACATACTGCTTACTATCAGGCGAACAACCGCTGTCATGAATAAAACACCTACCACTCACGCTACAGGAGACACGAAGATGTAAACTGCGATATTCTTGAATTAGTGCAAAACAATACGAGCCATCTTCCTGCACCTCCTCCTCCAGTAATGGACCGACTGCAACCAAACTCGGTACACATACTGCTTATTATCAGGCAAACAACCGCTGTCATGAGTCAAACACCTACCACTCACTCTACAGGGGACACGAAGTCGTAAACTGCGATATTCTTGAATTACTACAAATCCATACGAGCAATCTTCCTGCACCTCCTCGTCCAGTAGTGGACCGACTGCAACCAAACTCGGTACACATGCTGCTTACTATCAGGCGAACAACCGCTGTCATGAATTAATCACCTACCACTCACGCTACAGGAGACACGAAGTCGTAAACTACGATATTCTTGAATTACTGCAAAACCATGCGAGACATCTTCCTGAACTTCCTATTAAAGTAGTGGACCGACTGCAACCAAACTCGGTACACATACTGCTTACTATAAGACGAACAACCGCTGTCATGAATAAAAACACCTACCACTCACGCTACAGGAGACACGAAGTCGTAAACTACGATATTCTTGAATTACTGCAAAACCATGCGAGCCATCTTCCTGCACCTCCTCCTCCAGTATTGGACCTACTGCAACCAAACTTGGTACACATACAGCATACTATCAGGCGAACAACCGCTGTCATGAATTAACCAACGACCACTCACGCTACAGGAGGCACGAAGTCGTTAACTAAGATATTCTTGAATTACTGCAAAAACATGCCAGCCATCTTCCTGCACCTCTTCCTAAAGTAGTGGACAGACTGCAACAAACTCGGTACACATACAGCTTACTATCAGGCGAGCAACCGCTCTTATGAATTAAACACCAACCACTCACGCTACAGGAGACACGAAGTCGTAAATTATGTTATTCTTGAATTACTGAAAAACCATGCGAGCCATCTTCCTGCACCTCCTCTTAAAGTAGTGGACCGACTGCCACCAAACTCGGTACACATACTGCTTACTATCAGGCAAACAACCGCTGACATGAGTAAAACACCTACCACTCACGCTAGAGGAGACACGATGTCGTAAACTGCGATATTCTTGAATTACTGCAAAACCATACGAGCCATCTTCCTGCATCTCCTCCTCCAGTAATGGACCGACTGCAACCAATCTCGGTACACATACTGCTTGCTATCAGGCGAACAACCGCTGTCATTAATTAAACACCTACCACTCACGCTACAGGAGACACGAAGTCGTAAACTCCGATATACTTGAATTACTGCAAAACCATGCTAGCAATCTTTCTGCACCTCCTCCTACAGTAGGCGACCGACTGCAACCAAACTCGGTACACATACTGCTTACTATCAGGCGAACAACCGCTGTCAAGAATTAAACACCTGCCACTCACGCTACAGGAGACACGAAGTTGTAAACTACGATATTCTTGAATTACTGCAAAACCATGCGTGCAATCTTCCTGCACCTCCTCCTCCAGTAGTTAACCGACTGCAGCCAACCTCGGTACACATACTGCTTACTACCAGGCGAACAACCGCTGTCATGAATTTAACACCTACCACTCACGCTGCAGGAGACACGAAGTCGTAAACTACGATATTCTTGAATTACTGAAAAATCATGCGAGACATCTTCCTGCACCTCCTCCTAAAGTAGTGGACCGACTGCAACCAAACTCGGTAGACATACTGCTTACTATCAGGCGAACAACCGCTGTCATGAATTAAACACCTACCACTCACGCTACAGGAGACACGAAGTCGTAAACTACGATGTTCTTGAATTACTGAAAAACCATGCGAGCCATCATTCAGCACCTCTTCCTCCAGTAGTGGACCGACTGCAACCAAACTCGGTACACATACTGCTTACTATCAGGCGAACAACCGCTGTCATGAATTAAACACCGACCACTCACGCTACAGGAGACACGAAGTCGTAAACTACGATATTCTTGAATTCCTGCAAAACCATGCTAGCCATCTTCCTGCATCTCCTTCTAAAGTAGTGGACCGACTGCAGCCAAACTCGGTACACAAACTGCCTATTATCAGGCGAACAACTGCTGTCATGAATTAAACACCGATCACTCACGCTACAGGAGACAAGAAGTCGTAAACTACGATATTCTTGAATTACTGCACAACCATGCTAGTAATCTTTCTGCACCTCCTCCTAAAGTAAGGGACCGACTGCAACCAAACTCGGTACACATACTGCTAACTATCAGGCGAACAACCGCTGTCACGAATTAAACACCTGCCACTCACGCTACAGGAGACACGAAGTTGTAAACTACGATATTCTTGAATTACTGCAAAACCATGCGTGCCATCTTCCTGCACCTCCTCCTCCAGTAGTGGACCGGCTGCAGCCAACCTCGGTACACATACTGCTTACTACCAGGCGAACAACCGCTGTCATGAATTTAACACCTACCACTCACGCTACAGGAGACACGAAGTCGTAAACTACGATATTCTTGAATTACTGAAAAACCATGCGAGACATCTTCCTGCACCTCCTCCTAAAGTAGTGGACCGACTGCAACCAAACTCGGTAGACATACTGCTTACTATCAGGCGAACAACCGCTGTCATGAATTAAACACCTACCACTCACGCTACAGGAGACACGAAGTCGTAAACTACGATGTTCTTGAATTACTGAAAAACCATGCGAGCCATCATTCAGCACCTCTTCCTCCAGTAGTGGACCGACTGCAACCAAACTCGGTACACATACTGCTTACTATCAGGCGAACAACCGCTGTCATGAATTAAATACCGACCACTCACGCTACAGGAGACACGAAGTCGTAAACTACGATATTCTTGAATTACTGCAAAACCATGCGAGCCATCTTCCTGCACCTCCTCCTGCAGTAGTGGACCGACTGCAACCAACCTCGGTACACATAATGCTTTCTAACAGGCGAACAACCGCTGTCATGAATTTAACACCTACCACTCACGCTACAGGAGACACGAAGTCGTAAACTACGATATTCTTGATTTAGTGAAAAACCATGCGAGCCATCTTCCTGCACCTCCTCCTAAAGTAGTGGACCGACTGCAACCAAACTCGGTAGACATACTGCTTACTATCAGGCGAACAACCGCTGTCATTAATTAAACACCTACCACTCACGCTACAGGAGACACGAAGTCGTAAACTACGATATTCTTGAATTACTGCAAAACCATGCGATCCATCTTTCTGCACCTCTTCCAAAGTAGTGAACAGACTACAAGCACACTCGGTACACATACTGCTTACTATCAGGCGAACAACCGCTGTCATGAATTAAACACCTACCACACACGCTACAGGGGACACCGAGTCGTAAACTACGATATTCTTGAATTACTGCAAAACCATGCGAGCCATCTTCCTGTACCTCCTCCTAAAGTAGTGGACCGACTTCAAACAAACTCGGTGGACATACTGCTTACTATCAGGCGAACAACCGCTGTCATGAAATAAAAACCTATCACTCACGCTACAGGAGACACGAAGTCGTAAACTACGATATTCTTGAATTACTGCAAAACCATGCGTGCCATCTTCCTGCCCCTCCTCCTCCAGTAGTGGACCGACTGCAGCCAACCTCGGTACACATACAGCTTACTACCAGGCGAACAACCGCTGTCATGAATTTAACACCTACCACTCACGCTACAGGAGACACTAAGTCGTAAACTACGATATTCTTGAATTACTGAAAAACCATGCGAGACATCTTCCTGCACCTCCTCCTAAAGTAGTGGACCGACTGCAACCAAACTCGGTAGACATACTGCTTACTATCAGACGAACAACCACTGTCATGAATTAAACACCTACCACTCACGCTACAGGAGACACGAAGTCGTAAACTTCGATGTTCTTGAATTACTGAAAAACCATGCGAGCCATCTTCCTGCACCTCCTCTTAAAGTGGTGGACCGACTGTCACCAAACTCGGTACACATACTGCTTACTATCAGGCAAAGAACCGCTGACATGAGTAAAACACCTACCACTCACGCTACAGGAGACACGATGTCGTAAACTGCGATATTCTTGAATTACTGCAAAACCATACGAGCCATCTTCCTGCATCTCCTCCTCCAGTAATGGACCGACTGCAACCAAACTCGGTACACATACTGCTTGCTATCAGGCGAACAACCGCTGTCATTAATTAAACACCTACCACTCACGTACAGGAGACACGAAGTCGTAAACTACGATATTCTTGAATTATTGCAAAACCATGCTAGCAATCTTTCTGCACCTCCTCCTAAAGTAGGGGACCGACTGCAACCAAACTCGGTACACATACTGCTTACTATCAGTCGAACAACCGCTGTCATGAATTAAACACCGACCACTCACACTACAGGGGACACGAAGTCGTAAACTACGATATTCTTGAATTACTGCAAAACCATGCGAGCCATGTTCCTGCACCTCCTCCTAAAGTAGTGGACCGACTGCAACCAAACTCGGTACACATACTGCTTACTATCAGGCGAACAACCGCTGTCATGAATTAAACACCTGCCACTCACGCTACAGGAGACACGAAGTTGTAAACTACGATATTCTTGAATTACTGCAAAACCATGCGTGCCATTTTCCTGCACCTCCTCCTCTAGTAGTGGACCGACTGCAGCCAACCTCGGTACACATACTGCTTACTACCAGGCGAACAACCGCTGTCATGAATTTAACACCTACCACTCACGCTACAGGAGACACGAAGTCGTAAACTACGATATTCTTGAACTACTGAAAAACCATGCGAGACATCCTCTTGCACCTCCTCCTAAAGTAGTGGACCGACTGCAACCAAATTCGGTAGACATACTGCTTACTATCAGGCGAAAAACCGCTGTCATGAATTAAACACCTACCACTCACGCTACAGGAGACACGAAGTCGTAAACTACGATGTTCTTGAATTACTGAAAAACCATGCGAGCCATCATTCAGCACCTCTTCCTCCAGTAGTGGACCGACTGCAACCAAACAAGGTACACATACTGCTTACTATCAGGCGAACAACCGCTGTCATGAATTAAACACCGACCACTCACGCTACAGGAGACACGAAGTCGTAAACTACGATATTCTTGAATTCCTGCAAAACCATGCTAGCCATCTTCCTGCATCTCCTTCTAAAGTAGTGGACCGACTGCAGCCAAACTCGGTACACAAACTGCCTATTATCAGGCGAACAACGGCTGTCATGAATTAAACACCGATCACTCACGCTACAGGAGACACGAAGTCGTTAACTAAGATATTCTTGAATTACTGCAAAACCATGCGAGCCATCTTCCTGCACCTCCTCCTAAAGTAGTGTACAGACTGCAACCAACTCGGTACACATACAGCTTACTATCAGGCGAGCAACCGCTCTCATAAATTAAACACCTACCACTCACGCTACAGGAGACACGAAGTCGTAAATTACGTTATTCTTGAATTACTGAAAAACCATGCGAGCCATCTTCCTGCACCTCCTCTTAAAGTAGTGGACCGACTGCCACCAAACTCGGTACACATACTGCCTACCATCAGGCGAACAACCGCTGTCATGAGTAAAACACCTACCACTCACGCTACAGGAGACATGAAGTCGTAAACTGCGATATTCTTGAATTACTGCAAAACCATACGAGCCATCCTTCTGCACCTCCTCCTCCAGTAATGGACCGACTGCAACCAAACTCGGTACACATACTGCTTACTATCATGCGAACAACCGCTGTCATGAATTAAACACCTACCACTCACGCTACAGGAGACACGATGTCGTAAACTACGATATTCTTGAATTACTGCAAAACCATGCTAGATATCTTCCTGCACCTCCTCCTAAAGTAGGGGACCGACTGCAACCAAACTCGGTACACATACTGCTTACTATCAGGCGAACAACCGCTGTCATGAATTAAACACCGACCACTCACGCTACATGAGACACGAAGTCGTTAACTACGATATTCTTGAATTACTGCAAAATCATGCGAGCCACCTTCCTGCACCTCCTCCTAAAGTAGTGGACCGACTGCAACCAAACTCGGTACACATACTGCTTACTATCAGGCGAACAACCGTTGTCATGAATTAAACACCTACCACTCACGCTACAGGAGACAAGAAGTTGTAAACTACGATATTCTTGAATTACTGCAAAACCATGCGTGCCATCTTCCTGCACCTCCTCTTGCAGTAGTGGACCGACTGCAACCAAACTCGGTACACATACTGCATTCTAACAGGCGAACAACCGCTGTCATGAATTTAACACCTACCACTCACGCTACAGGAGACACGAAGTCGTAAACTACGATATTCTTGAATTACTGAAAAACCATGCGATCCATCTTTCAGCACCTCCTACTCCAGTAGTGGACCGACTGCAACCAAACTCCGTACACATACTGCTTACTATCAGGCGTACAACCGCTGTCATGAATTAAACACCTACCACTCACGCTACAGGAGACAAGAAGTTGTAAACTACGATATTCTTGAATTACTGCAAAACCATGCGTGCCATCTACCTGCACCTCCTCCTGCAGTAGTGGACCGACTGCAACCAACCTCGGTACACATACTGCTTTCTAACAGGCGAACAACCGCTGTCATGAATTTAACACCTACCACTCACGCTACAGGAGACACTAAGTCGTAAACTACGATATTGTTGATTTACTGAAAAACCATGCGAGCCATCTTCCTGCACCTCCTCCTAATGTAGTGGACCGACTGCAACCAAACTCGGTAGACATACTGCTTACTATCAGGCGAACAACCGCTGCCATTAATTAAACACCTACCACTCACGCTACAGGAGACACGAAGTCGTAAACTACGATATTCTTGAATTACTGCAAAACCATGCTAGCAATCTTTCTGCACCTCCTCCTAAAGTAGGGGACCGACTGCAACCAAACTCGGTACACATACTGCGTACTATCAGGCGAACAACCGCTGTCACGAATTAAACACCTGCCACTCACGCTACAGGAGACACGAAGTTGTAAACTACGATATTCTTGAATTACTGCAAAACCATGCGTGCCATCTTCCTGCACCTTCTCCTCCAGTAGTGGACCGACTGCAGCCAACCTCGGTACGCATACTGCTTACTACCAGGCGAACAACCGCTGTCATGAATTTAACACCTACCACTCACGCTACAGGAGACACGAAGTCGTAAACTACGATATTCTTGAATTACTGAAAAACCATGCGAGACATCTTCCTGCACCTCCTCCTAAAGTAGTGGACCGACTGCAACCAAACTCGGTAGACATACTGCTTACCATCAGGCTAACAACCGCTGTCATGAATTAAACACCTACCACTCACGCTACAGGAGACACGAAGTCGTAAACTACGATATTCTTGAATTACTGCAAAACCATGCGAGCCATGTTCCTGCACCTCCTCCTAAAGTAGTGGACCGACTGCAACCAAACTCGGTACACATACTGCTTACTATCAGGCGAACAACCGCTGTCATGAATTAAACACCTGCCACTCACGCTACAGGAGACACGAAGTTGTAAACTACGATATTCTTGAATTACTGCAAAACCATGCGTGCCATTTTCCTGCACCTCCTCCTCTAGTAGTGGACCGACTGCAGCCAACCTCGGTACACATACTGCTTACTACCAGGCGAACAACCGCTGTCATGAATTTAACACCTACCACTCACGCTACAGGAGACACGAAGTCGTAAACTACGATATTCTTGAACTACTGAAAAACCATGCGAGACATCCTCTTGCACCTCCTCCTAAAGTAGTGGACCGACTGCAACCAAATTCGGTAGACATACTGCTTACTATCAGGCGAAAAACCGCTGTCATGAATTAAACACCTACCACTCACGCTACAGGAGACACGAAGTCGTAAACTACGATGTTCTTGAATTACTGAAAAACCATGCGAGCCATCATTCAGCACCTCTTCCTCCAGTAGTGGACCGACTGCAACCAAACAAGGTACACATACTGCTTACTATCAGGCGAACAACCGCTGTCATGAATTAAACACCGACCACTCACGCTACAGGAGACACGAAGTCGTAAACTACGATATTCTTGAATTCCTGCAAAACCATGCTAGCCATCTTCCTGCATCTCCTTCTAAAGTAGTGGACCGACTGCAGCCAAACTCGGTACACAAACTGCCTATTATCAGGCGAACAACGGCTGTCATGAATTAAACACCGATCACTCACGCTACAGGAGACACGAAGTCGTTAACTAAGATATTCTTGAATTACTGCAAAACCATGCGAGCCATCTTCCTGCACCTCCTCCTAAAGTAGTGTACAGACTGCAACCAACTCGGTACACATACAGCTTACTATCAGGCGAGCAACCGCTCTCATAAATTAAACACCTACCACTCACGCTACAGGAGACACGAAGTCGTAAATTACGTTATTCTTGAATTACTGAAAAACCATGCGAGCCATCTTCCTGCACCTCCTCTTAAAGTAGTGGACCGACTGCCACCAAACTCGGTACACATACTGCCTACCATCAGGCGAACAACCGCTGTCATGAGTAAAACACCTACCACTCACGCTACAGGAGACATGAAGTCGTAAACTGCGATATTCTTGAATTACTGCAAAACCATACGAGCCATCCTTCTGCACCTCCTCATCCAGTAATGGACCGACTGCAACCAAACTCGGTACACATACAGCTTACTATCAGGCGAACAACCGCTGTCATGAATTAAACACCTACCACTCACGCTACAGGAGACACGATGTCGTAAACTACGATATTCTTGAATTACTGCAAAACCATGCTAGACATCTTCCTGCACCTCCTCCTAAAGTAGGGGACCGACTGCAACCAAACTCGGTACACATACTGCTTACTATCAGGCGAACAACCGCTGTCATGAATTAAACACCGACCACTCACGCTACATGAGACACGAAGTCGTTAACTACGATATTCTTGAATTACTGCAAAACCATGCGAGCCACCTTCCTGCACCTCCTCCTAAAGTAGTGGACCGACTGCAACCAAACTCGGTACACATACTGCTTACTATCAGGCGAACAACCGTTGTCATGAATTAAACACCTACCACTCACGCTACAGGAGACAAGAAGTTGTAAACTACGATATTCTTGAATTACTGCAAAACCATGCGTGCCATCTTCCTGCACCTCCTCTTGCAGTAGTGGACCGACTGCAACCAACCTCGGTACACATACTGCATTCTAACAGGCGAACAACCGCTGTCATGAATTTAACACCTACCACTCACGCTACAGGAGACACGAAGTCGTAAACTACGATATTCTTGAATTACTGAAAAACCAGGCGATCCATCTTTCAGCACCTCCTACTCCAGTAGTGGACCGACTGCAACCAAACTCCGTACACATACTGCTTACTATCAGGCGTACAACCGCTGTCATGAATTAAACACCTACCACTCACGCTACAGGAGACAAGAAGTTGTAAACTACGATATTCTTGAATTACTGCAAAACCATGCGTGCCATCTACCTGCACCTCCTCCTGCAGTAGTGGACCGACTGCAACCAACCTCGGTACACATACTGCTTTCTAACAGGCGAACAACCGCTGTCATGAATTTAACACCTACCACTCACGCTACAGGAGACACTAAGTCGTAAACTACGATATTGTTGATTTACTGAAAAACCATGCGAGCCATCTACCTGCACCTCCTCCTAATGTAGTGGACCGACTGCAACCAAACTCGGTAGACATACTGCTTACTATCAGGCGAACAACCGCTGCCATTAATTAAACACCTACCACTCACGCTACAGGAGACACGAAGTCGTAAACTACGATATTCTTGAATTACTGCAAAACCATGCTAGCAATCTTTCTGCACCTCCTCCTAAAGTAGGGGACCGACTGCAACCAAACTCGGTACACATACTGCGTACTATCAGGCGAACAACCGCTGTCACGAATTAAACACCTGCCACTCACGCTACAGGAGACACGAAGTTGTAAACTACGATATTCTTGAATTACTGCAAAACCATGCGTGCCATCTTCCTGCACCTTCTCCTCCAGTAGTGGACCGACTGCAGCCAACCTCGGTACGCATACTGCTTACTACCAGGCGAACAACCGCTGTCATGAATTTAACACCTACCACTCACGCTACAGGAGACACGAAGTCGTAAACTACGATATTCTTGAATTACTGAAAAACCATGCGAGACATCTTCCTGCACCTCCTCCTAAAGTAGTGGACCGACTGCAACCAAAGTCGGTAGACATACTGCTTACCATCAGCCTAACAACCGCTGTCATGAATTAAACACCTACCACTCACGCTACAGGAGACACGAAGTCGTAAACTACGATGTTATTGAATTACTGAAAAACCATGCGAGCCATCATTCAGCACCTCTTCCTCCAGTAGTGGACCGACTGCAACCAAACTCGGTACACATACTGCTTACTATCAGGCGAACAACCGCTGTCATGAATTAAACACCGACCACTCACGCTACAGGAGACACGAAGTCGTAAACTACGATATTCTTGAATTACTGCAAAACCATGCGAGCCATCTTCCTGCACCTCCTCCTGCAGTAGTGGACCGACTGCAACCAAACTCGGTACACATACTGTTTTCTAACAGGCGAACAACCGCTGTCATGAATTTAACACCTACCACTCACGCTACAGGAGACACGAAGTCGTAAACTACGATGTTCTTGAATTACTGAAAAACCATGCGAGCCATCATTCAGCACCTCTTCCTCCAGTAGTGGACCGACTGCAACCAAACTCGGTACACATACTGCTTACTATCAGGCGAACAACCGTTGTCATGAATTAAACACCTACCACTCACGCTACAGGAGACAAGAAGTTGTAAACTACGATATTCTTGAATTACTGCAAAACCATGCGTGCCATCTTCCTGCACCTCCTCTTGTAGTAATGGACCGACTGCAACCAACCTCGGTACACATACTGCTTTCTAACAGGCGAACAACCGCTGTCATGAATTTAACACCTACCACTCACGCTACAGGAGACACGAAGTCGTAAACTATAATATTCTTGATTTACTGAAAAACCATGCGAGCCATCATCCTGCACCTCCTCCTAAAGTAGTGGACCGACTGCAACCAAACTCGGTAGACATACTGCTTACTATCAGGCGAACAACAGCTGTCATGAATTAATCACCTACCACTCACGCTACAGGAGACACGAAGTCGTAAACTACGATATTCTTGAATTACTGAAAAACCATGCGATCCATCTTTCAGCACCTCCTACTCCAGTAGTGGACCGACTGCAACCAAACTCAGTACACATACTGCTTACTATCAGGCGAACAACCGCTGTCATGAATTAAACACCTACCACTCACGCTACAGGAGACAAGAAGTTGTAAACTACGATATTCTTGAATTACTGCAAAACCATGCGTGCCATCTACCTGCACCTCCTCCTGCAGTAGTGGACCGACTGCAACCAGTCTCGGTACACATACTGCTTTCTAACAGGCGAACAACCGCTGTCATGAATTTAACACCTACCACTCACGCTACAGGAGACACGAAGTCGTAAACTACGATATTCTTGATTTACTGAAAAACCATGCGAGCAATCCTCCTGCACCTCCTCCTAAAGTAGTGGACCGACTGCAACCAAACTCGGTAGACATACTGCTTACTATCAGGCGAACAACCGCTGTCATTAATTAAACACCTACCACTCACGCTACAGGAGACACGAAGTCGTAAACTACGATATTCTTGAATTACTGCAAAACCATGCTAGCATTCTTTCTGCACCTCCTCCTAAAGTAGGGGACCGACTGCAACCAAACTCGGTACACATACTGCTTACTATCAGGCGAACAACCGCTGTCATGAATTAAACACCTGCCACTCACGCTACAGGAGACACGAAGTTGTAAACTACGATATTCTTGAATTACTGCAAAACCATGCGTGCCAGCATCCTGCACCTCCTCCTCCAGTAGTGGACCGAATGCAGCCAACCTCGGTACACATACTGCTTACTACCAGGCGAACAACCGCTGTCATGAATTTAACACCTACCACTCACGCTACAGGAGACACGAAGTCGTAAACTACGATGTTCTTGAATTACTGAAAAACCATGCGAGCCATCATTCAGCACCTCTTCCTCCAGTAGTGGACCGACTGCAACCAAACTCGGTACACATACTGCTTACTATCAGGCGAACAACCGCTGTCATGAATTAAACACCGACCACTCACGCTACAGGAGACACGAAGTCGTAAACTACGATATTCTTGAATTACTGCAAAACCATGCGAGCCATCTTTCTGCACCTCTTCCAAAGTAGTGAACCGACTACATCCACACTCGGTACACATACTGCTTACTATCAGGCGAACAACCGCTGTCATGAATTAAACACCTACCACACACGCTACAGGGGACACCAAGTCGTAAACTACGATATTCTTGAATTACTGAAAAACCATGCGAGCCATCTTCCTGCACCTCCTCCTAAAGTAGTGGACCGACTGCAACCAAACGCGGTAGACATACTGCTTACTATCAGTCGAACAACCGCTGTCATGAATTAAACACCTACCACTCACGCCACAGGAGACACGAAGTCGTAAACTACGATATTCTTGAATTACTGAAAAACCATGCGATCCATCTTTCAGCACTTCCTACTCCAGTAGTGGACCGACTGCAACCAAACTCCGTACACATACTGCTTACTATCAGGCGAACAACCGCTGTCATGAATTAAACACCTACCACTCACGCTACAGGAGACAAGAAGTTGTAAACTACGATATTCTTGAATTACTGCAAAACCATGCGTGCCATCTACCTGCACCTCCTCCTGCAGTAGTGGACCGACTGCAACCAACCTCGGTACACATACTGCTTTCTAACAGGCGAACAACCGCTGTCATGAATTTAACACCTACCACTCACGCTACAGGAGACACTAAGTCGTAAACTACGATATTGTTGATTTACTGAAAAACCATGCGAGCCATCTTCCTGCACCTTCTCCTAATGTAGTGGACCGACTGCAACCAAACTCGGTAGACATACTGCTTACTATCAGGCTAACAACCGCTGTCATGAATTAAACACCTACCACTCACGCTACAGGAGACACGAAGTCGTTAACTACGATGTTATTGAATTACTGAAAAACCATGCGAGCCATCATTCAGCACCTCTTCCTCCAGTAGTGGAACGACTGCAACCAAACTCGGTACACATACCGCTTACTATCAGGCGAACAACCGCTGTCATGAATTAAACACCGACCACTCACGCTACAGGAGACACGAAGTCGTAAACTACGATATTCTTGAATTACTGCAAAACCATGCGAGCCATCTTCCTGCACCTCCTCCTGCAGTAGTGGACCGACTGCAACCAAACTCGGTACACATACTGCTTTCTAACAGGCGAACAACCGCTGTCATGAATTTAACACCTACCACTCACGCTACAGGAGACACGAAGTCGTAAACTACGATGTTCTTGAATTACTGAAAAACCATGCGAGCCATCATTCAGCACCTCTTCCTCCAGTAGTGGACCGACTGCAACCAAACTCGG
The DNA here is from genome assembly GCA_026315105.1 of Locusta migratoria. NCBI lineage: Eukaryota > Metazoa > Arthropoda > Insecta > Orthoptera > Acrididae > Locusta > Locusta migratoria. The sequence goes on from CM048749.1 coordinate 378,701,145, forward strand.
TACACATACTGCTTACTATCAGGCGAACAACCGTTGTCATGAATTAAACACCTACCACTCACGCTACAGGAGACAAGAAGTTGTAAACTACGATATTCTTGAATTACTGCAAAACCATGCGTGCCATCTTCCTGCACCTCCTCTTGCAGTAGTGGACCGACTGCAACCAACCTCGGTACACATACTGCTTTCTAACTGGCGAACAACCGCTGTCATGAATTTAACACCCACCACTCACGCTACAGGAGACACGAAGTCGTAAACTACGATATTCTTGATTTACTGAAAAACCATGCGAGCCATCTTCCTGCACCTCCTCCTAAAGTAGTGGACCGACTGCAACCAAACTCGGTAGACATACTGCTTACTATCAGGTGAACAACCGCTGTCATGAATTAATCACCTACCACTCACGCTACAGAAGACACGAAGTCGTAAACTACGATATTCTTGAATTACTGAAAAACCATGCGAACCATCTTTCAGCACCTCCTACTCCAGTAGTGGACCGACTGCAACCAAACTCAGTACACATACTGCTTACTATCAGGCGAACAACCGCTGTCATGAATTAAACACCTACCACTCACGCTACAGGAGACAAGAAGTTGTAAACTACGATATTCTTGAATTACTGCAAAACCATGCGTGCCATCTACCTGCACCTCCTCCTGCAGTAGTGGACCGACTGCAACCAACCTCGGTACACATACTGCTTTCTAACAGGCGAACAACCGCTGTCATGAATTTAACACCTACCACTCACGCTACAGGAGACACGAAGTCGTAAACTACGATATTCTTGATTTACTGAAAAACCATGCGAGCCATCTTCCTGCACCTCCTCCTAAAGTAGTGGACCGACTGCAACCAAACTCGGTACACATACTGCTTACTATCAGGCGAACAACCGCTGTCATTAATTAAACACCTACCACTCACGCTACAGGAGACACGAAGTCGTAAACTACGATATTCTTGAATTACTGCAAAACCATGCTAGCATTCTTTCTGCACCTCCTCCTAAAGTAGGGGACCGACTGCAACCAAACTCAGTACACATACTGCTTACTATCAGGCGAACAACCGCTGTCATGAATTAAACACCTGCCACTCACGCTACAGGAGACACGAAGTTGTAAACTACGATATTCTTGAATTACTGCAAAACCATGCGTGCCATCTTCCTGCACCTCCTCTTGCAGTAGTGGACCGACTGCAACCAACCTCGGTACACATACTGCTTTCTAACTGGCGAACAACCGCTGTCATGAATTTAACACCTACCACTCACGCTACAGGAGACACGAAGTCGTAAACTACGATATTCTTGATTTACTGAAAAACCATGCGAGCCATCTTCCTGCACCCTCTCCTAATGTAGTGGACCGACTGCAACCAAACTCGGTAGACATACTGCTTACTATCAGGCGAACAACCGCTGTCATTAATTAAACACCTACCACTCACGCTACAGGAGACACGAAGTCGTAAACTACGATATTCTTGAATTACTGCAAATCCATGCTAGCAATCTTTCTGCACCTCCTCCTAAAGTAGGGGACCGACTGCAACCAAACTCGGTACACATTCTGCTTACTATCAGTCGAACAACCGCTGTCACGAATTAAACACCTGCCACTCACGCTACAGGAGATACGAAGTTGTAAACTACGATATTCTTGAATTACTGCAAAACCATGCGTGCCATCTTCCTGCACCTTCTCCTCCAGTAGTGGACCGACTGCAGCCAACCTCGGTACGCATACTGCTTACTACCAGGCGAACAACCGCTGTCATGAATTTAACACCTACCACTCACGCTACAGGAGACACGAAGTCGTAAACTACGATATTCTTGAATTACTGAAAAACCATGCGAGACATCTTCCTGCACCTCCTCCTAAAGTAGTGGACCGACTGCAACCAAACTCGGTAGACATACTGCTTACTATCAGGCTAACAACCGCTGTCATGAATTAAACACCTACCACTCACGCTACAGGAGACACGAAGTCGTTAACTACGATGTTATTGAATTACTGAAAAACCATGCGAGCCATCATTCAGCACCTCTTCCTCCAGTAGTGGAACGACTGCAACCAAACTCGGTACACATACCGCTTACTATCAGGCGAACAACCGCTGTCATGAATTAAACACCGACCACTCACGCTACAGGAGACACGAAGTCGTAAACTACGATATTCTTGAATTACTGCAAAACCATGCGAGCCATCTTCCTGCACCTCCTCCTGCAGTAGTGGACCGACTGCAACCAAACTCGGTACACATACTGCTTTCTAACAGGCGAACAACCGCTGTCATGAATTTAACACCTACCACTCACGCTACAGGAGACACGAAGTCGTAAACTACGATGTTCTTGAATTACTGAAAAACCATGCGAGCCATCATTCAGCACCTCTTCCTCCAGTAGTGGACCGACTGCAACCAAACTCGGTACACATACTGCTTACTATCAGGCGAACAACCGTTGTCATGAATTAAACACCTACCACTCACGCTACAGGAGACAAGAAGTTGTAAACTACGATATTCTTGAATTACTGCAAAACCATGCGTGCCATCTTCCTGCACCTCCTCTTGCAGTAGTGGACCGACTGCAACCAACCTCGGTACACATACTGCTTTCTAACTGGCGAACAACCACTGTCATGAATTTAACACCTACCACTCACGCTACAGGAGACAGGAAGTCGTAAACTACGATATTCTTGATTTACTGAAAAACCATGCGTGCCATCTTCCTGCACCTCCTCCTAAAGTAGTGGACCGACTGCAACCAAACTCGGTAGACATACTGCTTACTATCAGGTGAACAACCGCTGTCATGAATTAATCACCTACCACTCACGCTACAGAAGACACGAAGTCGTAAACTACGATATTCTTGAATTACTCAAAAACCATGCGAACCATCTTTCAGCACCTCCTACTCCAGTAGTGGACCGACTGCAACCAAACTCAGTACACATACTGCTTACTATCAGGCGAACAACCGCTGTCATGAATAAAACACCTACCACTCACGCTACAGGAGACAAGAAGTTGTAAACTACGATATTCTTGAATTACTGCAAAACCATGCGTGCCATCTACCTGCACCTCCTCCTGCAGTAGTGGACCGACTGCAACCAACCTCGGTACACATACTGCTTTCTAACAGGCGAACAACCGCTGTCATGAATTTAACACCTACCACTCACGCTACAGGAGACACGAAGTCGTAAACTACGATATTCTTGATTTACTGAAAAACCATGCGAGCCATCTTCCTGCACCTCCTCCTAAAGTAGTGGACCGACTGCAACCAAACTCGGTACACATACTGCTTACTATCAGGCGAACAACCGCTGTCATTAATTAAACACCTACCACTCACGCTACAGGAGACACGAAGTCGTAAACTACGATATTCTTGAATTACTGCAAAACCATGCTAGCATTCTTTCTGCACCTCCTCCTAAAGTAGGGGACCGACTGCAACCAAACTCAGTACACATACTGCTTACTATCAGGCGAACAACCGCTGTCATGAATTAAACACCTGCCACTCACGCTACAGGAGACACGAAGTTGTAAACTACGATATTCTTGAATTACTGCAAAACCATGCGTGCCATCTTCCTGCACCTCCTCTTGCAGTAGTGGACCGACTGCAACCAACCTCGGTACACATACTGCTTTCTAACTGGCGAACAACCGCTGTCATGAATTTAACACCTACCACTCACGCTACAGGAGACACGAAGTCGTAAACTACGATATTCTTGATTTACTGAAAAACCATGCGAGCCATCTTCCTGCACCTCCTCCTAAAGTAGTGGACCGACTGCAACCAAACTCGGTAGACATACTGCTTACTATCAGGTGAACAACCGCTGTCATGAATTAATCACCTACCACTCACGCTACAGAAGACACGAAGTCGTAAACTACGATATTCTTGAATTACTGAAAAACCATGCAATCCATCTTTCAGCACCTCCTACTCCAGTAGTGGACCGACTGCAACCAAACTCAGTACACATACTGCTTACTATCAGGCGAACAACCGCTGTCATGAATTAAACACCTACCACTCACGCTACAGGAGACAAGAAGTTGTAAACTACGATATTCTTGAATTACTGCAAAACCATGCGTGCCATCTACCTGCACCTCCTCCTGCAGTAGTGGACCGACTGCAACCAACCTCGGTACACATACTGCTTTCTAACAGGCGAACAACCGCTGTCATGAATTTAACACCTACCACTCACGCTACAGGAGACACGAAGTCGTAAACTACGATATTCTTGATTTACTGAAAAACCATGCGAGCCATCTTCCTGCACCTCCTCCTAAAGTAGTGGACCGACTGCAACCAAACTCGGTACACATACTGCTTACTATCAGGCGAACAACCGCTGTCATTAATTAAACACCTACCACTCACGCTACAGGAGACACGAAGTCGTAAACTACGATATTCTTGAATTACTGCAAAACCATGCTAGCATTCTTTCTGCACCTCCTCCTAAAGTAGGGGACCGACTGCAACCAAACTCGGTACACATACTGCTTACTATCAGGCGAACAACCGCTGTCATGAATTAAACACCTGCCACTCACGCTACAGGAGACACGAAGTTGTAAACTACGATATTCTTGAATTACTGCAAAACCATGCGTGCCATCTTCCTGCACCTCCTCTTGCAGTAGTGGACCGACTGCAACCAACCTCGGTACACATACTGCTTTCTAACTGGCGAACAACCGCTGTCATGAATTTAACACCTACCACTCACGCTACAGGAGACACGAAGTCGTAAACTACGATATTCTTGATTTACTGAAAAACCATGCGAGCCATCTTCCTGCACCTCCTCCTAAAGTAGTGGACCGACTGCAACCAAACTCGGTAGACATACTGCTTACTATCAGGTGAACAACCGCTGTCATGAATTAATCACCTACCACTCACGCTACAGAAGACACGAAGTCGTAAACTACGATAATCTTGAATTACTGAAAAACCATGCGATCCATCTTTCAGCACCTCCTACCCCAGTAGTGGACCGACTGCAACCAAACTCAGTACACATACTGCTTACTATCAGGCGAACAACCGCTGTCATGAATTAAACACCTACCACTCACGCTACAGGAGACAAGAAGTTGTAAACTACGATATTCTTGAATTACTGCAAAACCATGCGTGCCATCTACCTGCACCTCCTCCTGCAGTAGTGGACCGACTGCAACCAACCTCGGTACACATACTGCTTTCTAACAGGCGAACAACCGCTGTCATGAATTTAACACGTACCACTCACGCTACAGGAGACACGAAGTCGTAAACTACGATATTCTTGATTTACTGAAAAACCATGCGAGCCATCTTCCTGCACCTCCTCCTAAAGTAGTGGACCGACTGCAACCAAACTCGGTACACATACTGCTTACTATCAGGCGAACAACCGCTGTCATTAATTAAACACCTACCACTCACGCTACAGGAGACACGAAGTCGTAAACTACGATATTCTTGAATTACTGCAAAACCATGCTAGCATTCTTTCTGCACCTCCTCCTAAAGTAGGGGACCGACTGCAACCAAACTCGGTACACATACTGCTTACTATCAGGCGAACAACCGCTGTCATGAATTAAACACCTGCCACTCACGCTACAGGAGACACGAAGTTGTAAACTACGATATTCTTGAATTACTGCAAAACCATGCGTGCCAGCATCCTGCACCTCCTCCTCCAGTAGTGGACCGAATGCAGCCAACCTCGGTACACATACTGCTTACTACCAGGCGAACAACCGCTGTCATGAATTTAACACCTACCACTCACGCTACAGGAGACACGAAGTCGTAAACTACGATATTCTTGAATTACTGAAAAACCATGCAAGACATCTTCCTGCACCTCCTCCTAAAGTAGTGGACCCACTGCAACCAAACTCGGTAGACATACTGCTTACTATAAGGCGACAACCGCTGTCATGAATTAAACACCTACCACTCACGCTACAGGAGACACGAAGTCGTAAACTACGATGTTCTTGAATTACTGAAAAACCATGCGAGCCATCATTCAGCACCTCTTCCTCCAGTAGTGGACCGACTGCAACCAAACTCGGTACACATACTGCTTACTATCAGGCGAACAACCGCTGTCATGAATTAAACACCGACCACTCACGCTACAGGAGACACGACGTCGTAAACTACGATATTCTTGAATTACAGCAAAACCATGCGAGCCATCTTTCTGCACCTCGTCCAAAGTAGTGAACCGACTACAACCACACTCGGTACACATACTGCTTACTATCAGGCGAACAACCGCTGTCATGAATTAAACACCTACCACACACGCTACAGGGGACACCAAGTCGTAAACTACGATATTCTTGAATTACTGCAAAACCATGCGAGCCATCTTCCTGTACCTCCTCCTAAAGTAGTGGACCGACTTCAAACAAACTCGGTGGACATACTGCTTACTATCAGGCGAACAACCGCTGTCATGAAATAAAAACCTATCACTCACGCTACAGGAGACACGAAGTCGTATACTACGATATTCTTGAATTACTGCAAAACCATGCGTGCCATCTTCCTGCACCTCCTCCTCCAGTAGTGGACCGACTGCAGCCAACCTCGGAACACATACTGCTTACTACCAGGCAACAACCGCTGTCATGAATTTAACACCTACCACTCACGCTACAGGAGACACGAAGTCGTAAACTACGATATTCTTGAATTACTGAAAAACCATGCGTACCATCTTTCAGCACCTCCTACTCCAGTAGTGGACCGACTGCAACCAAACTCGGTAAACATACTGCTTACTATCAGGCGAACAACCGCTGTCATGAATTAAACACCTACCACTCATGGTACAGGAGACACGAAGTCGTTAACTACGATATACTTGAATTACTGCAAAACCATGCGAGCTATCTTCCTGCACCTCCTCCTAAAGTAGTGGACAGACTGCAACAAACTCGGTACACATACAGCTTACTATCAGGCGAGCAACCGCTCTCATGAATTAAACACCTACCACTCACGCTACAGGAGACACGAAGTCGTAAATTACGTTATTCTTGAATTACTGAAAAACAATGCGAGCCATCTTCCTGCACCTCCTCTTAAAGTAGTGGACCGACTGCCACCAAACTCGGTACACATACTGCTTACTATCAGGCGAACAACCGCTGTCATGAGTAAAACACCTACCACTCACGCTACTGGAGACACGAAGTCGTAAACTGCGACATTCTTGAATTACTGCAAAAACCTACGAGTCATCTTCCTGCACCTCCTCCTCCAGTAATGGACCGACTGCAACCAAACTCGGTACACATACTGCTTACTATCAGGCGAACAACCGCTGTCATGAATTAAACACCTACCACTCACGCTACAGGAGACACGAAGTCGTAAACTACGATATTCTTGAATCACTGCAAAACCATGCTATTAATCTTCCTGCACCTCCTCCTAAAGTTGGGGACCGACTGCAACCAAACTCGGTACACATACTGCTAACTATCAGGCGAACAACCGCTGTCATGAATTAAACACCGACCACTCACGCTACAGGAGACACGAAGTCGTTAACTACGATATTCTTGAATTACTGCAAAACCATGCGAGCCATCTTCCTGCACCTCCTCCTCCAGTAGTGGACCGACTGCAACCAAACTGGGTAACATACTGCTTACTATCAGGTGAACAACCGCTGTCATGAATTTAACACCTACCACTCCCGCTACAGGAGACACGAAGTCGTAAACTACGATATTCTTGAATTACTGCAAAACCATGCGAGCCATCTTCCTGCACCTCCTCCTCCAGTTGTGGACCGACTGCAACCAACCACGGTACACATACTCCTTACTACCAGGCGAAAAACCGCTGTCATGAATTAAACACCTAAGACTCACGCTACATGAGATACGAAGTCGTAAACTACGATATTCTTGAATTACTGCAAAACAATACGAGCCATCTTCCTGCACCTCCTCCTAAAGTAGTGGACCGACTGCAACCATAATCGGTACAAATAGTGCTTACTATCAGGCGCACAACCGCTGTCATGAATTAAACACCTACAACTCACGCTACAGGAGACACGAAGTCGTAAACTACGATATTCTTGAATTACTGCAAAACCTTGCGAGCCATCTTCCTGCACCTTCTCCTAAAGTAGTGAACCGACCTCAACCAAACTCGGTACACATACTGCTTACAATCAGGCGAACAACCGCTGTCATGATTTAAACACCTACCACTCACGCTACAGGAGACACGAAGTCGTAAACTACGATATTCTTGAATTACTGCAAAACCATGCGAGCCATCTTCCTGCACCTCCTCCTAAAGTAGTGGACCGACTGCAACCAAACTCGGTACACATACTGCTTACTATCAGGCGAAAAACCGCTGTCATGAATTAAACACCTACCACTCACGCTACAGGAGACACGAAGTCGTAAACTACGATGTTCTTGAATTACTGAAAAACCATGCGAGCCATCATTCAGCACCTCTTCCTCCAGTAGTGGACCGACTGCAACCAAACTCGGTACACATACTGCTTTCTAACAGGCGAACAACCGCTGTCATGAATTTAACACCTACCACTCACGCTACAGGAGACACGAAGTCGTAAACTACGATAATCTTGATTTACTGAAAAACCATGCGAGCCATCTTCCTGCACCTCCTCCTAAAGTAGTGGACCGACTGCAACCAAACTCGGTAGACATACTGCTTACTATCAGGTGAACAACCGCTGTCATGAATTAAACACCTACCACTCACGCTACAGGAGACACGAAGTCGTAAACTACGAAATTCTTGAATTACTGAAAAACCATGCGTACCATCTTTCAGCACCTCCTACTCCAGTAGTGGACCGACTGCAACCAAACTGGGAAACATACTGCTTACTATCAGGTGAACAACCGCTGTCATGAATTTAACACCTACCACTCCCGCTACAGGAGACACGAAGTCGTAAACTACGATATTCTTGAATTACTGCAAAACCATACGAGCCATCTTCCTGCACCTCCTCCTAAAGTAGTGGACCGACTGCAACCATAATCGGTACAAATAGTGCTTACTATCAGGCGCACAACCGCTGTCATGAATTAAACACCTACAACTCACGCTACAGGAGACACGAAGTCGTAAACTACGATATTCTTGAATTACTGCAAAACCTTGCGAGCCATCTTCCTGCACCTTCTCCTAAAGTAGTGAACCGACCTCAACCAAACTCGGTACACATACTGCTTACAATCAGGCGAACAACCGCTGTCATGATTTAAACACCTACCACTCACGCTACAGGAGACACGAAGTCGTAAACTACGATATTCTTGAATTACTGCAAAACCATGCGAGCCATCTTCCTGCACCTCCTCCTAAAGTAGTGGACCGACTGCAACCAAACTCGGTACACATACTGCTTACTATCAGGCGAACAACCGCTGTCATGAATTAAACACCTACCACTCACGCTACAGGAGACACGAAGTCGTAAACTACGATGTTCTTGAATTACTGAAAAACCATGCGAGCCATCATTCAGCACCTCTTCCTCCAGTAGTGGACCGACTGCAACCAAACTCGGTACACATACTGCTTACTATCAGGCGAACAACCGCTGTCATGAATTAAACACCTACCACTCACGCTACAGGAGACACGAAGTCGTAAACTACGATATTCTTGAATTACTGAAAAACCATGCGAGACATCTTCCTGCACCTCCTCCTAAAGTAGTGTACCGACTGCAACAAACTCGGTACACATACAGCTTACTATCAGGCGAGCAACCGCTCTCATGAATTAAACACCTACCACTCACGCTACAGGAGACACGAAGTCGTAAATTACGTTAATCTTGAATTACTGAAAAACCATGCGAGCCATCTTCCTGCACCTCCTCCTAAAGTAGTGTACAGACTGCAACAAACTCGGTACACATACTGCTTACTATCAGGCGAACAACCGCTGTCATGAATTAAACACCTACCACTCACGCTACAGGAGACACGATGTCGTAAACTACGATATTCTTGAATTACTGCAAAACCATGCTAGACATCTTCCTGCACCTCCTCCTAAAGTAGGGGACCGACTGCAACCAAACTCGGTACACATACTGCTTGCTATCAGGCGAACAACCGCTGTCATGAATTAAACACCGACCACTCACGCTATATGAGACACGAAGTCGTTAACTACGATATTCTTGAATTACTGCAAAACCATGCGAGCCACCTTCCTGCACCTCCTCCTAAAGTAGTGGACCGACTGCAACCAAACTCGGTACACATACTGCTTACTATCAGGCGAACAACCGCTGTCATGGATTAAACACCTACCACTCACGCTACAGGAGACAAGAAGTTGTAAACTACGATATTCTTGAATTACTGCAAAACCATGCGTGACATCTTCCTGCACCTCCTCCTGCAGTAGTGGACCGACTGCAACCAACCTCGGTACACATACTGCTTTCTAACAGGCGAACAACCGCTGTCATGAATTTAACACCTACCACTCACGCTACAGGAGACACGAAGTCGTAAACTACGATAATCTTGATTTACTGAAAAACCATGCGAGCCATCTTCCTGCACCTCCTCCTAAAGTAGTGGACCGACTGCAACCAAACTCGGTACACATACTGCTTACTATCAGGCGAAAAACCGCTGTCATGAATTAAACACCTACCACTCACGCTACAGGAGACACGAAGTCGTAAACTACGATGTTCTTGAATTACTGAAAAACCATGCGAGCCATCATTCAGCACCTCTTCCTCCAGTAGTGGACCGATTGCAACCAAACTCGGTACACATACTGCTTACTATCAGGCGAACAACCGCTGTCATGAATTAAACACCTACCACTCATGGTACAGGAGACACGAAATCGTTAACTACGATATACTTGAATTACTGCAAAACCATGCGAGCTATCTTCCTGCACCTCCTCCTAAAGTAGTGGACAGACTGCAACAAACTCGGTACACATACAGCTTACTATCAGGCGAGCAACCGCTCTCATGAATTAAACACCTACCACTCACGCTACAGGAGACACGAAGTCGTAAATTACGTTATTCTTGAATTACTGAAAAACAATGCGAGCCATCTTCCTGCACCTCCTCTTAAAGTAGTGGACCGACTGCCACCAAACTCGGTACACATACTGCTTACTATCAGGCGAACAACCGCTGTCATGAGTAAAACACCTACCACCCACGCTACTGGAGACACGAAGTCGTAAACTGCGACATTCTTGAATTACTGCAAAACCATACGAGTCATCTTCCTGCACCTCCTCCTCCAGTAATGGACCGACTGCAACCAAACTTGGTACACATACTGCTTACTATCAGGCGAACAACCGCTGTCATGAATTAAACACCTACCACTCACGCTACAGGAGACACGAAGTCGTAAACTACGATATTCTTGAATCACTGCAAAACCATGCTATCCATCTTCCTGCACCTCCTCCTAAAGTTGGGAACCGACTGCAACCAAACTCGGTACACATACTGCTAACTATCAGGCGAACAACCGCTGTCATGAATTAAACACCGACCACTCACGCTACAGGAGACACGAAGTCGTTAACTACGATATTCTTGAATTACTGCAAAACCATGCGAGCCATCTTCCTGCACCTCCTCCTCCAGTAGTGGACCGACCGCAACCAAACTGGGTAACATACTGCTTACTATCAGGTGAACAACCGCTGTCATGAATTTAACACCTACCACTCCCGCTACAGGAGACACGAAGTCGTAAACTACGATATTCTTGAATTACTGCAAAACCATGCGAGCCATCTTCCTGCACCTCCTCCTCCAGTTGTAGACCGACTGCAACCAACCACGGTACACATACTCCTTACTACCAGGCGAAAAACCGCTGTCATGAATTAAACACCTAAGACTCACGCTACATGAGATACGAAGTCGTAAACTACGATATTCTTGAATTACTGCAAAAACATACGAGCCATCTTCCTGCACCTCCTCCTAAAGTAGTGGACCGAATGCAACCATAATCGGTACAAATAGTGCTTACTATCAGGTGCACAACCGCTGTCATGAATTAAACACCTACAACTCACGCTACAGGAGACACGAAGTCGTAAACTACGATATTCTTGAATTACTGCAAAACCTTGCGAGCCATCTTCCTGCACCTTCTCCTAAAGTAGTGAACCGACCTCAACCAAACTCGGTACACATACTGCTTACAATCAGGCGAACAACCGCTGTCATGATTTAAACACCTACCACTCACGCTACATGAGACACGAAGTCGTAAACTACGATATTCTTGAATTACTGCAAAACCATGCGAGCCATCTTCCTGCACCTCCTCCTAAAGTAGTGGACCGACTGCAACCAAACTCGGTACACATACTGCTTACTATCAGGCGAACAACCGCTGTCATGAATTAAACACCCACCACTCACGCTACAGGAGACACGAAGTCGTAAATTACGTTATTCTTGAATTACTGAAAAACCATACGAGCATTCTTCCTGCACCTCCTCTTAACGTAGGGGACCAACTGCCACCAAACTCGGTACACATACTGCTTACTATCAGGCGAACAACCGCTGTCATGAGTGAAACACCTACCACTCACGCTACAGGAGACACGAAGTCGTAAACTGCGATATTCTTGATTACTGCAAAACCATACGCGCCATCTTCCTGCACCTCCACCTCCAGTAATGGACCGACTGCAACCAAACTCGGTACACGTACTGCTGACTATCAGGTGAACAACCGCTGTCATGAATTAAACACCTACCACTCACGCTACAGGAGACACGAAGTCGTAAACTACGATATTCTTGAATTACTGAAAAACCATGCTAGCCATCTTCCTGCACCTCCTCCTAAAGTTGGGGACCGACTGCAACCAAACTCGGTACACATACCGCTTACTATCAGGCGAACAACCGCTGTCATGAATTAAACACCGACCACTCACGCTACAGGAGACACGAAGTCGTAAACTACGAATTCTTGAATTACTGCAAAACCATGCTAGCCATCTTCCTGCATCTCCTTCTAAAGTAGTGGACCAACTGCAACCAAACTCGGTACACAAACTGCTTACTATCTGGCGAACAACCGCTGTCATGAATTAAACACCGATCACTCACGCTACAGGAGACACGAAGTCGTTAACTAAGATATTCTTGAATTACTGAAAAACCATGCGAGCCATCTTCCTGCACCTCCTCCAAAAGTAGTGGACAGACTGCAACAAACTCGGTACACATACAGCTTACTATCAGGCGAGCAACCGCTCTCACGAATTAAACACCTACCACTCACGCTACAGGAGACACGAAATCGTAAATTACGTTATTCTTGAATTACTGAAAAACTATGCGAGCCATCTTCCTGCACCTCCTCTAAAAGTAGTGGACGACTGCCACCAAACTCGGTACACATACAGCATACCATCAGGCGAACAACCGCTGTCATGAGTAAAACACCTACCACTCACGCTACAGGAGACACGAAGTCGTAAACTGCGATATTCTTGAATTACTGCAAAACCATACGAGCCATCTTCCTGCACCTCCTCCTCCAGTAATGGACCGATTGCAACCAAACTCGGTACACATACTGCTAACTATCAGGCGAACAACCGCTGTCATGAATTAAACACCTACCACTCACACTACAGGAGACACAAAGTCGTAAACTACGATATTCTTGAATTACTGCAAAACCATGCGTGCCATCTTCCTGCACCTCCTCCTAAAGTAGGGGACCGACTGCAACCAAACTCGGTACACATACTGCTTACTATCAGGCGAACAACCGCTGTCATGAATTAAACACCGACCACTCACGCTACATGAGACACGAAGTCGTTAACTACGATATTCTTGAATTACTGCAAAACCATGCGAGCCACCTTCCTGCACCTCCTCCTAAAGTAGTGGACCGACTGCAACCAAACTCGGTACACATACTGCTTACTATCAGGCGAACAACCGCTGTCTAGAATTAAAGACCTACCACACACGCAACAGGAGACAAGAAGATGGAAACTACGATATTCTTGAATTACTGCATAACCATGCGTTCCATCTTCCTGCACCTCCTCCTCCAGTAGTGGACCGACTGCAACCAACCTCGGTACACATACACCTTACTACCAGGCGAAAAACCGCTGTCATGAATTAAACACCTACGACTCACGCTACAGGAGACACGAAGTCGTAAACTACGATATTCTTGAATTACTGCAAAATTATACGAGCCATCTTCCTGCACCTCCTCCTAAAGTAGTAGACCGACTGCAACCATAATCGGTACAACATACTGCTTACTATCAGGCGAACAACCGCTGTCATGAATTAAACACCTACCACTCACGCTACAGGAGACACGAAGTCGTAAACTACGATATTCTTGAATTACTGCAAAACCATGCGAGCCATCTTCCTGCACCTTCTCCTAAAGTAGTGAACCGACCTCAACCAAACTCGGTACACATACTGCTTACTATCAGGCGAACAACCGCTGTCATGAATTAAACACCTACCTCTCAAGCTACAAGAGACACGTTGTCGTAAACTACGATATTCTTGAATTACTGCAAAACCATGCGAGCCATCTTCCTGCACCTCCTCCTAAAGTAGTGGACCGACTGCAACCAAACTCGGTACACATACTGCTTACTATCAGGCGAACAACCGCTGTCATGAATTAAACACCTACCACTCACACTACAGGAGACACGAAGTCGTAAATTACGTTATTCTTGAATTATGGAAAAACCATGCGAGCCATCTTCCTTCAAATCCTCTTAAAGTAGTGGACCAACTGCCACCAAACTCGGTACACATACTGCTTACTATCAGGCGAACAAACGCTGTCATGAGTGAAACACCTACCACTCACGCTACAGGAGACACGAAGTCGTAAACTGCGATATTCTTGCATTACTGCAAAACCATACGAGCCATCTTCCTGCACCTCCACCTCCAGTAATGGACCGACTGCAACCAAACTCGGTACACATACTGCTTACTATCAGGCGAACAATCGCTCTCATGAATTAAACACCT
This sequence comes from Locusta migratoria, assembly GCA_026315105.1. Taxonomy (NCBI): domain Eukaryota; kingdom Metazoa; phylum Arthropoda; class Insecta; order Orthoptera; family Acrididae; genus Locusta; species Locusta migratoria. The sequence goes on from CM048749.1 coordinate 378,716,321, forward strand.
ACCACTCACGCTACAGGAGACACGAAGTCGTAAACTACGATATTCTTGAATTACTGCAAAACCATTCGAGCAATTCTCCTGCACCTCCACCTCCAGTAATGGACCGACTGCAACCAAACTCGGTACACATACTGCTTACTATCATTCGAACAACCGCTGTCGTGAATTAAACACCGACCAGTCAAGCTACAGGAGACACGAAGTCGTTAACTACGATATTCTTGAATTACTGCAAAACCATGCGAGCCATCTTCCTGCAACTCCTCCTCGAGTAGTGGACCGACTGCAACCAAATTGGGTAACATACTGCTTACTATCAGGTGAACAACCGCTGTCATGAATTTAACACCTACCATTTCCGCTACAGGAGACACGAAGTCGTAAACTACGATATTCTTGAATTACTGCAAAACCATGCGTGCGATCTTCCTGCACCGCCTCCTCCAGTAGTGGACCGACTGCAGCCAACCTCGGTACACATACTGCTTACTACCAGGTGAACAACCGCTGTCATGAATTTAACACCTACCACTTCCGCTACAGGAGACACGAAGTCGTAAACTACGATAATCTTGAATTACTGCAGAACCATACGAGCCATCTTCCTGCACCTCCTCCTGAAGTAGTGGACCGACTGCAACCATAATCGGTACACATACTGCTTACTATCAGGCGAACAACCGCTGTCACGAATTAAACACCTACCACTCACGCTACAGGAGACACGAAGTCGTAAACTACGATATTCTTGAATTACTGCAAAACCATGCGAGCCATCTTTCTGCACCTCTTCCTAAAGTAGTGAACCAACTGCAACCACACTCGGTACACATGCTGCTTACTATCAGGCGAACAACCGCTGTCATGAATTAAACACCTACCACTCACGCTACAGGAGACACAAAGTCGTAAACTACGATATTCTTGAATTACTGCAAAACCATGCGTGCTATCTTCCTGCACCTCCTCCTAAAGTAGGGGACCGACTGCAACCAAACTCGGTACACATACTGCTTACTATCAGGCGAACAACCGCTGTCATGAATTAAACACCGACCACTCACGCTACATGAGACACGAAGTCGTTAACTACGATATTCTTGAATTACTGCAAAACCATGCGAGCCACCTTCCTGCACCTTCTCCTAAAGTAGTGGACCGACTGCAACCAAACTCGGTACACATACTGCTTACTATCAGGCGAACAACCGCTGTCTAGAATTAAAGACCTACCACACACGCAACAGGAGACAAGAAGTTGTAAACTACGATATTCTTGAATTACTGCATAACCATGCGTTCCATCTTCCTGCACCTCCTCCTCCAGTAGTGGACCGACTGCAACCAACCTCGGTACACATACTCCTTACTACCAGGCGAAAAACCGCTGTCATGAATTAAACACCTACGACTCACGCTACAGGAGACACGAAGTCGTAAACTACGATATTCTTCAATTACTGCAAAACTATACGAGCCATCTTCCTGCACCTCCTCCTAAAGTAGTAGACCGACTGCAACCATAATCGGTACAACATACTGCTTACTATCAGGCGAACAACCGCTGTCATGAATTAAACACCTACCACTCACGCTACAGGAGACACGAAGTCGTAAACTACGATATTCTTGAATTTCTGCAAAACCATGCGAGCCATCTTCCTGCACCTTCTCCTAAAGTAGTGAACCGACCTCAAACAAACTCGGTACACATACTGCTTACTATCAGGCGAACAACCGCTGTCATGAATTAAACACCTACCTGTCAAGCTACAAGAGACACGTTGTCGTAAACTACGATATTCTTGAATTACTGCAAAACCATGCGAGCCATTTTCCTGCACCTCCTCCTAAAGTAGTGGACCGACTGCAACCAAACTCGGTACACATACTGCTTACTATCAGGCGAACAACCGCTGTCATGAATTAAACACATACCACTCACGCTACAGGAGACACGAAGTCGTAAATTACGTTATTCTTGAATTATGGAAAAACCATGCGAGCCATCTTCCTTCAAATCCTCTTAAAGTAGTGGACCAACTGCCACCAAACTCGGTACACATACTGCTTACTATCAGGCGAACAAACGCTGTCATGAGTGAAACACCTACCACTCACGCTACAGGAGACACGAAGTCGTAAACTGCGATATTCTTGAATTACTGCAAAACCATACGAGCCATCTTCCTGCACCTCCACCTCCAGTAATGGACCGACTGCAACCAAACTCGGTACACATACTGCTTACTATCAGGCGAACAATCGCTCTCATGAATTAAACACCTACCACTCACGCCACAGGAGACACGAAGTCGTAAACTACGATATTCTTGAATTACTGCAAAACCATGCGAGCAATTTTCCTGCACCTTCACCTCCAGTAATGGACCGACTGCAACCAAACTCGGTACACATACTGCTTACTATCATTCGAAAAACCGCTGTCGTGAATTAAACACCGACCAGTCACGCTACAGGAGACACGAAGTCGTTAACTCCGATATTCTTGAATTACTGCAAAACCATGCGAGCCATCTTCCTGCACCTCCTCCTCGAGTAGTGGACCGACTGCAACCAAATTGGGTAACATACTGCTTACTATCAGGTGAACAACCGCTGTCATGAATTTAACACCTACCATTCCCGCTACAGGAGACACGAAGTCGTAAACTACGATATTCTTGAATTACTGCAAAACCATGCGTGCGATCTTCCTGCACCGCCTCCTCCAGTAGTGGACCGACTGCAGCCAACCTCGGTACACATACTGCTTACTACCAGGTGAACAACCGCTGTCATGAATTTAACACCTACCACTTCCGCTACAGGAGACACGAAGTCGTAAACTACGATAATCTTGAATTACTGCAAAACCATACGAGCCATCTTCCTGCACCTCCTCCTGAAGTAGTGGACCGACTGCAACCATAATCGGTACACATACTGCTTACTATCAGGCGAACAACCGCTGTCACGAATTAAACACCTACCACTCACGCTACAGGAGACACGAAGTCGTAAACTACGATATTCTTGAATTACTGCAAAACCATGCGAGCCATCTTTCTGCACCTCTTTCTAAAGTAGTGAACCAACTGCAACCACACTCGGTACACATGCTGCTTACTATCAGGCGAACAACCGCTGTCATGAATTAAACACCTACCACACACGCTACAGGGGACACGAAGTCGTAAACTACGATATTCTTGAATTACTGCAAACCATGCGAGCCATCTTCCTGCACCTCCTCCTAAAGTAGTGGACAGACTGCAAACAAACTCGGTACACATACTGCTTACTATCAGGCGAACAACCGCTGTCATGAAATAAAAACCTATCACTCACGCTACAGGAGACACGAAGTCGTAAACTACGATATTCTTGAATTACTGCAAAACCATGCTAGCCATCTTCCTGCATCTCCTTCTAAAGTAGTGGACCGACTGCAACCAAACTCGGTACACATACTGCTTACTATCAGGCGAACAAACGCTGTCATGAATTAACCACCTACCACTTACGCTACAAGAGACACGAAGTCGTAAACTACGATATTCTTGAATTACTGCAAAACCATGCGAGCCATCTTCCTGCACCTCCTCCTAAAGTAGTAGACCGACTGCAACAAACTCGGTACACATACAGCTTACTATCAGGCGAGCAACCGCTCTCATGAATTAAACACCTACCACTCACGCTACAGGAGACACGAAGTCGTAAATTACGTTATTCTTGAATTACCTCAAAACCATACGAGCCATCTTCCTGCACCTCCTCCTCCAGTAATGGACCGACTGCAACCAAACTCGGTACACATACTGCTTACTATAAGGCGAACAACCGCTGTCATGAATTAAACACCTACCACTCACGCTACAGGAGACACGAAGTCGTAAACTACGATATTCTTGAATAACTGCAAAACCATACTAGCCATTTTCCTGCACCTCCTCCTAAAGTTGGGGATCGACTGCAACCAAACTTGGTACACATACTGCTTACTATCAGCCGAACAACCGCTGTCATGAATGAAACACCGACCTCTCACGCTACAGGAGACACGAAGTCTTTAACTACGATATTCTTGAATTACTGCAAAACCATGCGAGCCATCTTCCTGCACCTCCTCCTCCGGTAGTGGACCGATTGCAACCAAACTGGGTAACATACTGCTTACTATCAGGTGAACAACCGCTGTCATGAATTTAACACCTACACTCCTGCTACAGGAGACACGAAGTCGTAAACTACGATATTCTTGAATTACTGCAAAACCTTGCGTGCCATCTTCCTGCACCTCCTCCTAAAGTAGTAGACCGACTGCAACCAAACTCGGTACACATACTGCTTACTATCAGGCGAACAACCGCTGTCAAAAATTGAAGACCTACCACGCACGCAACAAGTGACAAGAAGTTTTAAACTACGATATTCTTGAATTACAGCATTACCATGCGTACCATATTCCTGCACCTCCTCCTCCAGTAGTGGACCGACTGCAACCAACCTCGGTACACATACTGCTTACTACCAGGCGAAAAACCGCTGTCATGAATTAAACACCTACGACTCACGCTACAGGAGACACGAAGTCGTAAACTACGATATTCTTGAATTACTGCAAAACCATACGAGCCATCTTCCTGCACCTCCTACTAAAGTAGTGGACCGACTGTAACCAAACTTGGTACACATACTGCTTACTATCAGGCGAACAACCGCTGTCATGAATTAAACACCTACCACTCACGCTACAGGAGACACGAAGTCTTTAACTACGATATTCTTGAATTACTGCAAAACCATGCGAGCCATCTTCCTGCACCTCCTCCTCCAGTAGTGGACCGATTGCAACCAAACTGGGTAACATACTGCTTACTATCAGGTGAACAACCGCTGTCATGAATTTAACACCTATCACTCCTGCTACAGGAGACACGAAGTCGTAAACTACGATTTTCTTGAATTGCTTCAAAACCATGCGAGCAATCTTCCTGCTCCTCCTCCTCCAGTAGTGGACCGACTGCAACCAAACTCGGTACACATACTGCTTACTATCAGGTGAACAACTGCTGTCATGAATGTAACACATACCACTCACGCTACGGGAGACACGAAGTCGTAAACTACGATATTCTTGAATTACTGCAAAACCATGCGAGCCATCTTCCTGCACCACCTCCTAAAGTAGTGGACCGACTGCAACCAAACTCGGTACACATACTGCTTACTATCAGGCGAACAACCGCTGTCATGAATGTAACACCTACCACTCACGCGACAGGAGACACGAAGTCGTAAACTACGATATTCTTGAATTACTGCAAAACTATGCGAGCCATCTTCCTGCACCACCTCCTAAAGTAGTGGACCGACTGCAACCAAACTCGGTACACATACTGCTTACTATCAGGCGAACAACCGCTGTCAAGAAATAAAAACCTATCACTCACGCTACAGGAGACACGAAGTCGTAAACTACGATATTCTTGAATTACTGCAAAACCATGCTAGCCATCTTCCTGCATCTCCTTCTAAAGTAGTGGACCGACTGCAACCAAACTCGGTACACATACTGCTTACTATCAGGCGAGCAACCGCTCTCATGAATTAAACACCTACCACTCACGCTACAGGAGACACGAAGTCGTAAATTACGTTATTCTTGAATTACTGAAAAACCATGCGAGCCATCTTCCTGCACCTCCTCTCAAAGTAGTGGACTGACTGCTACCAAACTCGGTACACATACTGCTTACTATCAGGCGAACAACCACTGTCATGAGTAAAACTCCTACCAGTCACGCTACAGGAGACATGATGTCGTAAACTGCGATATTCTTGAATTACCTCAAAACCATACGAGCCATCTTCCTGCACCTCCTCCTCCAGTAATGGACCGACTGCAACAAAACTCGGTACACATACTGCTTACTATAAGGCGAACAACCGCTGTCATGAATTAAACACCTACCACTCACGCTACAGGAGACACGAAGTCGTAAACTACGATATTCTTGAATTACTGCAAAACCATGCGAGCCATCTTCCTGCACCTTCTCCTAAAGTAGTGAACCGACCTCAACCAAACTCGGTACACATACTGCTTACTATCAGGCGAACAACCGCTGTCATGAATTAAACACCTACCTCTCAAGCTACAAGAGACACGATGTCGTAAACTACGATATTCTTGAATTACTGCAAAACCATGCGAGCCATCTTCCTGCACCTCCTCCTAAAGTAGTGGACCGACTGCAATCAAACTCGGTACACATACTGCTTATTATCAGGCGAACAACCGCTGTCATGAATTAAACACCTACCACTCACGCTACAGGAGACACGAAGTCGTAAATTACGTTATTCTTGAATTATGGAAAAACCATGCGAGCCATCTTCCTTCTCCTCCTCTTAAAGTAGTGGACCAACTGCCACCAAACTCGGTACACATACTGCTTACTATCAGGCGAACAAACGCTGTCATGAGTGAAACACCTACCACTCACGCTACAGGAGACACGAAGTCGTAAACTGCGATATTCTTGAATTACTGCAAAACCATACGAGCCATCTTCCTGCACCTCCACCTCCAGTAATGGACCGACTGCAACCAAACTCGGTACACATACTGCTTACTATCAGGCGAACAACCGCTCTCATGAATTAAACACCTACCACTCACGCTACAGGAGACACGAAGTCGTAAACTACGATATTCTTGAATTACTGCAAAACCATGCGAGCAATTTTCCTGCACCTCCACCTCCAGTAATGGACCGACTGCAACCAAACTCGGTACACATACTGCTTACTATCATTCGAACAACCGCTGTCGTGAATTAAACACCGACCAGTCACGCTACAGGAGACACGAAGTCGTTAACTACGATATTCTTGAATTACTGCAAAACCATGCGAGCCATCTTCCTGCACCTCCTCCTCGAGTAGTGGACCGACTGCAACCAAATTGGGTAACATACTGCTTACTATCAGGTGAACAACCGCAGTCATGAATTTAACACCTACCATTCCCGCTACAGGAGACACGAAGTCGTAAACTACGATATTCTTGAATTACTGCAAAACCATGCGTGCGATCTTCCTGCACCGCTTCCTGCAGTAGTGGACCGACTGCAGCCAACCTCGGTACACATACTGCTTACTACCAGGTGAACAACCGCTGTCATGAATTTAACACCTACCACTCCCGCTACAGGAGACACGAAGTCGTAAACTACGATAATCTTGAATTACTGCAAAACCATACGAGCCATCTTCCTGCACCTCCTCCAGAAGTAGTGGACCGACTGCAACCATAATCGGTACACATACTGCTTACTATCAGGCGAACAACCGCTGTCACGAATTAAACACCTACCACTCACGCTACAGGAGACACGAAGTCGTAAACTACGATATTCTTGAAATACTGCAAAACCATGCGAGCCATCTTTCTGCACCTCTTCCTAAAGTAGTGAACCGACTGCACCACACTCGGTACACATGCTGCTTACTATCAGGCGAACAACCGCTCTCATGAATTAAACACCTACCACTCACGCTACAGGAGACACGAAGTCGTAAATTACGTTATTCTTGAATTACTGAAAAACCATGCGAACCATCTTCCTGCACCTCCTCTCAAAGTAGTAGACTGACTGCTACCAAACTCGGTACACATACTGCTTACTATCAGGCGAACAACGACTGTCATGAGTAAAACACCTACCAGTCACGCTACAGGAGACATGATGTCGTAAACTGCGATATTCTTGAATTACCTCAAAACCATACGAGCCATCTTCCTGCACCTCCTCCTCCAGTAATGGACCGACTACAACCAAACTCGGTACACATACTGCTTACTATAAGGCGAACAACCGCTGTCATGAATTAAACACCTACTACTCACGCTACAGGAGACACGAAGTCGTAAACTACGATATTCTTGAATTACTGCAAAACCATACTAGCCATTTTCCTGCACCTCCTCCTAAAGTTGGGGATCGACTGCAACCAAACTTGGTACACATACTGCTTACTATCAGCCGAACAACCGCTGTCATGAATTAAACACCGACCTCTCACGCTACAGGAGACACGAAGTCTTTAACTACGATCTTCTTGAATTACTGCAAAACCATGCGAGCCATCTTCCTGCACCTCCTCCTCCGGTAGTGGACCGACTGCAACCAACCTCGGTACACATACTGCTTACTATCAGGCGAACAACCGCGGTCATGAATTAAACACCTACCACTTACGGTACAGGGGACACGAAGTCGTAAACTACGATATTCTTGAATTACTGCAAAACCATTACGAGCCATCTTCCTGCACCTCCTCCTAAAGGAGTGGACCGACTGCAAACAAACTCGGTACACCTACTGCTTACTATCAGGCGAACAACCGCTGTCAAGAAATAAAAACCTATCACTCACGCTACAGGAGACACGAAGTCGTAAACTACGATATTCTTGAATTACTGCAAAACCATGCTAGCCATCTTCCTGCATCTCCTTCTAAAGTAGTGGACCGACTGCAACCAAACTCGGTACACCTACTGCTTACTATCAGGCGAGCAACCGCTCTCATGAATTAAACACCTACCACTCACGCTACAGGAGACACGAAGTCGTAAATTACGTTATTCTTGAATTACTGAAAAACCATGCGAGCCATCTTCCTGCACCTCCTCTCAAAGTAGTGGACTGACTGCTACCAAACTCGGTACACATACTGCTTACTATCAGGCGAACAACCACTGTCATGAGTAAAACACCTACCAGTCACGCTACAGGAGACATGATGTCGTAAACTGCGATATTCTTGAATTACCTCAAAACCATACGAGCCATCTTCCTGCACCTCCTCCTCCAGTAATGGACCGACTGCAACCAAACTCGGTACACATACTGCTTACTATAAGGCGAACAACCGCTGTCATGAATTAAACACCTACCACTCACGCTACAGGAGACACGAAGTCGTAAACTACGATATTCTTGAATTACTGCAAAACCATGCGAGCCATCTTCCTGCACCTTCTCCTAAAGTAGTGAACCGACCTCAACCAAACTCGGTACACATACTGCTTACTATCAGGCGAACAACCGCTGTCATGCATTAAACACCTACCTCTCAAGCTACAAGAGACACGATGTCGTAAACTACGATATTCTTGAATTACTGCAAAACCATGCGAGCCATCTTCCTGCACCTCCTCCTAAAGTAGTGGACCGACTGCAACCAAACTCGGTACACATACTGCTTACTATCAAGCGAACAACCGCTGTCATGAATTAAACACCTACCACTCACGCTACAGGAGACACGAAGTCGTAAATTACGTTATTCTTGAATTATGGAAAAACCATGCGAGCCATCTTCCTTCACCTCCTCTTAAAGTAGTGGACCAACTGCCACCAAACTCGGTACACATACTGCTTACTATCAGGCGAACAAACGCTGTCATGAGTGAAACACCTACCACTCACGCTACAGGAGACACGAAGTCGTAAACTGCGATATTCTTGAATTACTGCAAACCCATACGAGCCATCTTCCTGCACCTCCACCTCCAGTAATGGACCGACTGCAACCAAACTCGGTACACATACTGCTTACTATCAGGCGAACAACCGCTCTCATGAATTAAACACCTACCACTCACGCTACAGGAGACACGAAGTCGTAAACTACGATATTCTTGAATTACTGCAAAACCATGCGAGCAATTTTCCTGCACCTCCACCTCCAGTAATGGACCGACTGCAACCAAACTCGGTACACATACTGCTTACTATCATTCGAACAACCGCTGTCGTGAATTAAACACCGACCAGTCACGCTACAGGAGACACGAAGTCGTTAACTACGATATTCTTGAATTACTGCAAAACCATGCGAGCCATCTTCCTGCACCTCCTCCTCGAGTAGTGGACCGACTGCAACCAAATTGGGTAACATACTGCTTACTATCAGGTGAACAACCGCAGTCATGAATTTAACACCTACCATTCCCGCTACAGGAGACACGAAGTCGTAAACTACGATATTCTTGAATTACTGCAAAACCATGCGTGCGATCTTCCTGCACCGCTTCCTCCAGTAGTGGACCGACTGCAGCCAACCTCCGTACACATACTGCTTACTACCAGGTGAACAACCGCTGTCATGAATTTAACACCTACCACTCCCGCTACAGGAGACACGAAGTCGTAAACTACGATAATCTTGAATTACTGCAAAACCATACGAGCCATCTTCCTGCACCTCCTCCAGAAGTAGTGGACCGACTGCAACCATAATCGGTACACATACTGCTTACTATCAGGCGAACAACCGCTGTCACGAATTAAACACCTACCACTCACGCTACAGGAGACACGAAGTCGTAAACTACGATATTCTTGAATTACTGCAAAACCATGCGAGCCATCTTTCTGCACCTCTTCCTAAAGTAGTGAACCGACTGCAACCACACTCGGTACACATGCAGCTTACTATCAGGCGAACAACCGCTCTCATGAATTAAACACCTACCACTCACGCTACAGGAGACACGAAGTCGTAAATTACGTTATTCTTGAATTACTGAAAAACCATGCGAGCCATCTTCCTGCACCTCCTCTCAAAGTAGTAGACTGACTGCTACCAAACTCGGTACACATACTGCTTACTATCAGGCGAACAACCACTGTCATGAGTAAAACACCTACCAGTCACGCTACAGGAGACATGATGTCGTAAACTGCGATATTCTTGAATTACCTCAAAACCATACGAGCCATCTTCCTGCACCTCCTCCTCCAGTAATGGACCGACTGCAACCAAACTCGGTACACATACTGCTTACTATAAGGCGAACAACCGCTGTCATGAATTAAACACCTACCACTCACGCTACAGGAGACACGAAGTCGTAAACTACGATATTCTTGAATTACTGCAAAACCATACTAGCCATTTTCCTGCACCTCCTCCTAAAGTTGGGGATCGACTGCAACCAAACTTGGTACACATACTGCTTACTATCAGCCGAACAACCGCTGTCATGAATTAAACACCGACCTCTCACGCTACAGGAGACACGAAGTCTTCAACTACGATATTCTTGAATTACTGCAAAACCATGCGAGCCATCTTCCTGCACCTCCTCCTCCGGTAGTGGACCGATTGCAACCAAACTGGGTAACATACTGCTTACTATCAGGTGAACAACCGCTGTCATGAATTCAACACCTATCACTCCTGCTACAGGAGACACGAAGTCGTAAACTACGATATTCTTGAATTACTGCAAAACCTTGCGTGCCATCTTCCTGCACCTCCTCCTAAAGTAGTGGACCGATTGCAACCAAACTCGGTACACATACTGCTTACTATCAGGCGAACAACCGCTGTCAAAAATTGAAGACCTACTACGCACGCAACAAGTGACAAGAAGTTGTAAACTACGATATTCTTGAATTACAGCATTACCATGCGTACCATCTTCCTGCACCTCCTCCTCCAGTAGTGGACCGACTGCAACCAACCTCGGTACACATACTGCTTACTACCAGGCGAGAAACCGCTGTCATGAATTAAACACCTACGACTCACGCTACAGGAGACACGAAGTCGTAAACTACGATATTCTTGAATTACTGCAAAACCATACGAGCCATCTTCCTGCACCTCCTACTAAAGTAGTGGACCGACTGTAACCAAACTTGGTACACATACTGCTTACTATCAGGCGAACAACCGCTGTCATGAATTAAACACCTACCACTCACGCTACAGGAGACACCAAGTCTTTAACTACGATATTCTTGAATTACTGCAAAACCATGCGAGCCATCTTCCTGCACCTCCTCCTCCAGTAGTGGACCGATTGCAACCAAACTGGGTAACATACTGCTTACTATCAGGTGAACAACCGCCGTCATGAATTTAACACCTATCACTCCCGCTACAGGAGAGACGAAGTCGTAAACTACGATTTTCTTGAATTGCTTCAAAACCATGCGAGCAATCTTCCTGCTCCTCCTCCTCCAGTAGTGGACCGACTGCAACCAAACTCGGTACACATACTGCTTACAATCAGGTGAACAACCGCTGTCATGAATGTAACACCTACCACTCACGCTACAGGAGACACGAAGTCGTAAACTACGATATTCTTGAATTACTGCAAAAACATGCGAGCCATCTTCCTGCACCACCTCCTAAAGTAGTGGACCGACTGCAACCAAACTCGGTACACGTACTGCTTACTATCAGGCGAACAACCGCTGTCATGAATTAAACACCTACCACACACGCTACAGGAGACACGAAGTCGTAAACTACGATATTCTTGAATTACTGCAAAACCATGCGAGCAATCTTCCTGCACCTCCTCCTAAAGTAGTGGACCGACTGTAACCAAACTCGGTACACATACTGCTTACTATCAGGCGAACAACCGCTGTCATGATTTAAACACCTACCACTCACGCTACAGGAGACACGAAGTCGTAAACTACGATTTTCTTGAATTGCTTCAAAACCATGCGAGCCATCTTCCTGTACCTCCTCCTCCAGTAGTGGACCGACTGCAACCAAACTCGGTACACATACTGCTTACTATTAGGTGAACAACCGCTGTCATGAATGTAACACCTACCACTCACACGACAGGAGACACGAAGTCGTAAACTACGATATTCTTGAATTACTGCAAAACTATGCGAGCCATCTTCCTGCACCACCTCCTAAAGTAGTGGACCGACTGCAACCAAACTCGGTACACATACTGCTTACTATCAGGCGAACAACCGCTGTCAGGAATTAAACACCTACCACTTACGCTACAGGGGACACGAAGTCGTAAACTACGATATTCTTGAATTACTGCAAAACCATTACGAGCCATCTTCCTGCACCTCCTCCTAAAGGAGTGGACCGACTGCAAACAAACTCGGTACACATACTGCTTACTATCAGGCGAACAACCGCTGTCAAGAAATAAAAACTTATCACTCACGCTACAGGAGACACGAAGTCGTAAATTACGTTATTCTTGAATTACTGAAAAACCATGCGAGCCATCTTCCTGCACCTCCTCTCAAAGTAGTAGACTGACTGCTACCAAACTCGGTACACATACTGCTTACTATCAGGCGAACAACCACTGTCATGAGTAAAACACCTACCAGTCACGCTACAGGAGACATGATGTCGTAAACTGCGATATTCTTGAATTACCTCAAAACCATACGAGCCATCTTCCTGCACCTCCTCCTCCAGTAATGGACCGACTGCAACCAAACTCGGTACACATACTGCTTACTATAAGGCGAACAACCGCTGTCATGAATTAAACACCTACCACTCACGCTACAGGAGACACGAAGTCGTAAACTACGATATTCTTGAATTACTGCAAAACCATGCGAGCCATCTTCCTGCACCTCCTACTAAAGTAGTGAACCGACCTCAACCAAACTCGGTACACATACTGCTTACTATCAGGCGAACAACCGCTGTCATGAATTAAACACCTACCTCTCAAGCTACAAGAGACACGATGTCGTAAACTACGATATTCTTGAATTACTGCAAAACCATGCGAGCCATCATCCTGCACCTCCTCCTAAAGTAGTGGACCGACTGCAACCAAACTCGGTACACATACTGCTTACTATCAGGCGAACAACCGCTGTCATGAAATAAACACCTACCACTCACGCTACAGGAGACACGAAGTCGTATATTACGTTATTCTTGAATTATGGAAAAACCATGCGAGCTATCTTCCATCACCTCCTCTTAAAGTAGTGGACCAACTGCCACCAAACTCGGTACACATACTGCTTCCTATCAGGCGAACAAACGCTGTCATGAGTGAAACACCTACCACTCACGCTACAGGAGACACGAAGTCGTAAACTGCGATATTCTTGAATTACTGCAAAACCATACGAGCCATCTTCCTGCACCTCCACCTCCAGTAATGGACCGACTGCAACCAAACTCGGTACACATACTGCTTACTATCAGGCGAACACTCGCTCTCATGATTTAAACACCTACCACTCACGCTACAGGAGACACGAAGTCGTAAACTACGATATTGTTGAATTACTGCTAAACCATGCGTGCCATCTTCCTGCACCTCCTCCTCCAGTAGTGGACCGACTGCAGCCAACCTCGGTACACATACTGCTTACTACCAGGTGAACAACCGCTGTCATGAATTTAACACCTACCACTCCCGCTACAGGAGACACGAAGTCGTAAACTACGATAATCTTGAATTACTGCAAAACCATACGAGCCATCTTCCTGCACCTCCTCCTGAAGTAGTGGACCGACTGCAACCATAATCGGTACACATACTGCTTACTATCAGGCGAACAACCGCTGTCACGAATTAAACACCTACCACTCACGCCAGAGGACACACGAAGTCCTAAACTACGATATTCTTGAATTACTGCAAAACCATGCGAGCCATCTTTCTGCACCTCTTCCTAAAGTGTGAACCGACTGCAACCACACTCGGTACACATGCTGCTTACTATCAGGTGAACAACCGCTGTCATGAATTAAAAACCTACCACACACGCTACAGGGGACACGAAGTCGTAAACTACGATATTCTTGAATTACTGCAAAACCATGCGAGCCATCTTCCTGCACCTCCTCCTAAAGTAGTGGACCGACTGCAAACAAACTCGGTACACATACTGCTTACTATCAGGCGAACAACCGCTGTCATGAAATAAAAACCTATCACTCACGCTACAGGAGACACGAAGTCGTAAACTACGATATTCTTGAATTACTGCAAAACCATGCTAGCCATCTCCTTGCATCTCCTTCTAAAGTAGTGGACCGACTGCAACCAAACTCGGTACACATACAGCTTACTATCAGGCGAGCAACCGCTCTCATGAATTAAACACCTACCACTCACGCTACAGGAGACACGAAGTCGTAAATTAGGTTATTCTTGAATTACTGAAAAACCATGAGAGCCATCTTCCTGCACCTCCTCTCAAAGTAGTGGACTGACTGCTACCAAGCTCGGTGCACATACTGCTTACTATCAGGCGAACAACCACTGTCATGAGTAAAACACCTACCAGTCACGCTACAGGAGACATGATGTCGTAAACTGCGATATTCTTGAATTACCTAAAAAATATACGAGCCATTTTCCTGCACCTCCTCCTAAAGTTGGGGATCGACTGCAACCAAACTCGGTACACATACTGTTTACTATCAGCCAAACAACCGCTGTCATGAATTAAACACCGACCTCTCACGCTACAAGAGACACGAAGTCTTTAACTACGATATTCTTGAATTACTGCAAAACCATGCGAGCCATCTTCCTGCACCTCCTCCTCCAGTAGTGGCCCGATTGCAACCAAACTGGGTAACATACTGCTTACTATCAGGTGAACAACCGCTGTCATGAATTTAACACCTATCACTCCTGCTACAGGAGACACGAAGTCGTAAACTACGATATTCTTGAATTACTGCAAAACCATGCCTGCCATCTTCCTGCACCTCCTCCTAAAGTAGTGGACCGACTGCAACCAAACTCGGTACACATACTGCTTACTATCAGGCGAACAACCGCTGTCAAAAATTGAAGACCTACCACGCACGCAACAAGTGACAAGAAGTTGTAAACTACGATATTCTTGAATTACAGCATTACCATGCGTACCATCTTCCTGCACCTCCTCCTCCAGTAGTGGACCGACTGCAACCAACCTCGGTACACATACTGCTTACTATCAGGCGAACAACCGCTGTCATGAATTAAACACCTACCACTCACGCTACAGGAGACACGAAGTCTTTAACTACGATATTCTTGAATTACTGCAAAACCATGCGAGCCATCTTCCTGCACCTCCTCCTCCAGTAGTGGACCGATTGCAACCAAACTGGGTAACATACTGCTTACTATCAGGTGAACAACCGCCGTCATGAATTTAACACCTATCACTCCCGCTACAGGAGAGACGAAGTCGTAAACTACGATTTTCCTGAATTGCTTCAAAACCATGCGAGCAATCTTCCTGCTCCTTCTCCTCCAGTAGTGGACCGACTGCAACCAAACTCGGTACACATACTGCTTACAATCAGGTGAACAACCGCTGTCATGAATGTAACACCTACCACTCACGCTACAGGAGACACGAAGTCGTAAACTACGATATTCTTGAATTACTGCAAAAACATGCGAGCCATCTTCCTGCACCACCTCCTAAAGTAGTGGACCGACTGCAACCAAACTCGGTACACGTACTGCTTACTATCAGGCGAACAACCGCTGTCATGAATTAAACACCTACCACACACGCTACAGGAGACACGAAGTCGTAAACTACGATATTCTTGAATTACTGCAAAACCATGCGAGCAATCTTCCTGCACCTCCTCCTAAAGTAGTGGACCGACTGTAACCAAACTCGGTACACATACTGCTTACTATCAGGCGAACAACCGCTGTCATGATTTAAACACCTACCACTCACGCTACAGGAGACACGAAGTCGTAAACTACGATTTTCTTGAATTGCTTCAAAACCATGCGAGCCATCTTCCTGTACCTCCTCCTCCAGTAGTGGACCAACTGCAACCAAACTCGGTACACATACTGCTTACTATTAGGTGAACAACCGCTGTCATGAATGTAACACCTACCACTCACACGACAGGAGACACGAAGTCGTAAACTACGATATTCTTGAATTACTGCAAAACTATGCGAGCCATCTTCCTGCACCACCTCCTAAAGTAGTGGACCGACTGCAACCAAACTCGGTACACATACTGCTTACTATCAGGCGAACAACCGCTGTCATGAATTAAACACCTACCACTTACGCTACAGGGGACACGAAGTCGTAAACTACGATATTCTTGAATTACTGCAAAACCATTACGAGCCATCTTCCTGCACCTCCTCCTAAAGGAGTGGACCGACTGCAAACAAACTCGGTACACATACTGCTTACTATCAGGCGAACAACCGCTGTCAAGAAATAAAAACTTATCACTCACGCTACAGGAGACACGAAGTCGTAAATTACGTTATTCTTGAATTACTGAAAAACCATGCGAGCCATCTTCCTGCACCTCCTCTCAAAGTAGTAGACTGACTGCTACCAAACTCGGTACACATACTGCTTACTATCAGGCGAACAACCACTGTCATGAGTAAAACACCTACCAGTCACGCTACAGGAGACATGATGTCGTAAACTGCGATATTCTTGAATTACCTCAAAACCATACGAGCCATCTTCCTGCACCTCCTCCTCCAGTAATGGACCGACTGCAACCAAACTCGGTACACATACTGCTTACTATAAGGCGAACAACCGCTGTCATGAATTAAACACCTACCACTCACGCTACAGGAGACACGAAGTCGTAAACTACGATATTCTTGAATTACTGCAAAACCATGCGAGCCATCTTCCTGCACCTCCTACTAAAGTAGTGAACCGACCTCAACCAAACTCGGTACACATACTGCTTACTATCAGGCGAACAACCGCTGTCATGAATTAAACACCTACCTCTCAAGCTACAAGAGACACGATGTCGTAAACTACGATATTCTTGAATTACTGCAAAACCATGCGAGCCATCATCCTGCACCTCCTCCTAAAGTAGTGGACCGACTGCAACCAAACTCGGTACACATACTGCTTACTATCAGGCGAACAACCGCTGTCATGAAATAAACACCTACCACTCACGCTACAGGAGACACGAAGTCGTATATTACGTTATTCTTGAATTATGGAAAAACCATGCGAGCTATCTTCCTTCACCTCCTCTTAAAGTAGTGGACCAACTGCCACCAAACTCGGTACACATACTGCTTCCTATCAGGCGAACAATCGCTCTCATGATTTAAACACCTACCACTCACGCTACAGGAGACACGAAGTCGTAAACTACGATATTGTTGAATTACTGCTAAACCATGCGTGCCATCTTCCTGCACCTCCTCCTCCAGTAGTGGACCGACTGCAGCCAACCTCGGTACACATACTGCTTACTACCAGGTGAACAACCGCTGTCATGAATTTAACACCTACCACTCCCGCTACAGGAGACACGAAGTCGTAAACTACGATAATCTTGAATTACTGCAAAACCATACGAGCCATCTTCCTGCACCTCCTCCTGAAGTAGTGGACCGACTGCAACCATAATCGGTACACATACTGCTTACTATCAGGCGAACAACCGCTGTCACGAATTAAACACCTACCACTCACGCCAGAGGACACACGAAGTCCTAAACTACGATATTCTTGAATTACTGCAAAACCATGCGAGCCATCTTTCTGCACCTCTTCCTAAAGTGTGAACCGACTGCAACCACACTCGGTACACATGCTGCTTACTATCAGGTGAACAACCGCTGTCATGAATTAAAAACCTACCACACACGCTACAGGGGACACGAAGTCGTAAACTACGATATTCTTGAATTACTGCAAAACCATGCGAGCCATCTTCCTGCACCTCCTCCTAAAGTAGTGGACCGACTGCAAACAAACTCGGTACACATACTGCTTACTATCAGGCGAACAACCGCTGTCATGAAATAAAAACCTATCACTCACGCTACAGGAGACACGAAGTCGTAAACTACGATATTCTTGAATTACTGCAAAACCATGCTAGCCATCTCCTTGCATCTCCTTCTAAAGTAGTGGACCGACTGCAACCAAACTCGGTACACATACAGCTTACTATCAGGCGAGCAACCGCTCTCATGAATTAAACACCTACCACTCACGCTACAGGAGACACGAAGTCGTAAATTAGGTTATTCTTGAATTACTGAAAAACCATGAGAGCCATCTTCCTGCACCTCCTCTCAAAGTAGTGGACTGACTGCTACCAAGCTCGGTGCACATACTGCTTACTATCAGGCGAACAACCACTGTCATGAGTAAAACACCTACCAGTCACGCTACAGGAGACATGATGTCGTAAACTGCGATATTCTTGAATTACCTAAAAAATATACGAGCCATTTTCCTGCACCTCCTCCTAAAGTTGGGGATCGACTGCAACCAAACTCGGTACACATACTGTTTACTATCAGCCAAACAACCGCTGTCATGAATTAAACACCGACCTCTCACGCTACAAGAGACACGAAGTCTTTAACTACGATATTCTTGAATTACTGCAAAACCATGCGAGCCATCTTCCTGCACCTCCTCCTCCAGTAGTGGCCCGATTGCAACCAAAATGGGTAACATACTGCTTACTATCAGGTGAACAACCGCTGTCATGAATTTAACACCTATCACTCCTGCTACAGGAGACACGAAGTCGTAAACTACGATATTCTTGAATTACTGCAAAACCATGCCTGCCATCTTCCTGCACCTCCTCCTAAAGTAGTGGACCGACTGCAACCAAACTCGGTACACATACTGCTTACTATCAGGCGAACAACCGCTGTCAAAAATTGAAGACCTACCACGCACGCAACAAGTGACAAGAAGTTGTAAACTACGATATTCTTGAATTACAGCATTACCATGCGTACCATCTTCCTGCACCTCCTCCTCCAGTAGTGGACCGACTGCAACCAACCTCGGTACACATACTGCTTACTACCAGGCGAAAAACCGCTGTCATGAATTAAACACCTACGACTCACGCTACAGGAGACACGAAGTCTTTAACTACGATATTCTTGAATTACTGCAAAACCATGCGAGCCATCTTCCTGCACCTCCTCCTCCAGTAGTGGACCGATTGCAACCAAACTGGGTAACATACTGCTTACTATCAGGTGAACAACCGCTGTCATGAATTTAACACCTATCACTCCCGCTACAGGAGACACGAAGTCGTAAACTACGATTTTCTTGAATTGCTTCAAAACCATGCGAGCAATCTTCCTGCTCCTCCTCCTCCAGTAGTGGACCGACTGCAACCAAACTCGGTACACATACTGCTTACTATCAAGTGAACAACCGCTGTCATGAATGTAACACCTACCACTCACGCTACAGGAGACACGAAGTCGTAAACTACGATATTCTTGAATTACTGCAAAACCATGCGAGCCATCTTCCTGCACCACCTCCTAAAGTAGTGGACCGACTGCAACCAATCTCGGTACACATACTGCTTACTATCAGGCGAACAACCGCTGTCATCTATTAAACACCTACCACACACCCTACAGGAGACACGAAGTCGTAAAATACGATATTCTTGAATTACTGCAAAACCATGCGAGCAATCTTCCTGCACCTCCTCCTAAAGTAGTGGACCGACTGTAACCAAACTCGGTACACATACTGCTAACTATCAGGCGAACAACCGCTGTCATGATTTAAACACCTACCACTCACGCTACAGGAGACACGAAGTCGTAAACTACGATTTTCTTGAATTGCTTCAAAACCATGCGAGCCATCTTCCTGCACCTCCTCCTCCAGTAGTGGACCGACTGCAACCAAACTCGGTACACATACTGCTTCCTATCAGGTGAACAACCGCTGTCATGCATGTAACACCTACCACTCACGCGACAGGAGACACGAAGTCGTAAACTACGATATTCTTGAATTACTGCAAATCCATGCTAGCCATCTTCCTGCATCTCCTTCTAATGTAGTGGACCGACTGCAACCAAACTCGGTACACATACTGCTTACTATCAGGCGAACAAACGCTGTCATGAATTAACCACCTACCACTTACGCTACAAGAGACACGAAGTCGTAAACTACGATTTTCTTGAATTGCTTCAAAACCATGCGAGCAATCTTCCTGCTCCTCCTCCTCCAGTAGTGGACCGACTGCAACCAAACTCGGTACACATACTGCTTACTATCAAGTGAACAACCGCTGTCATGAATGTAACACCTACCACTCACGCTACAGGAGACACGAAGTCGTAAACTACGATATTCTTGAATTACTGCAAAACCATGCGAGACATCTTCCTGCACCACCTCCTAAAGTAGTGGACCGACTGCAACCAATCTCGGTACACATACTGCTTACTATCAGGCGAACAACCGCTGTCATCTATTAAACACCTACCACACACCCTACAGGAGACACGAAGTCGTAAAATACGATATTCTTGAATTACTGCAAAACCATGCGAGCAATCTTCCTGCACCTCCTCCTAAAGTAGTGGACCGACTGTAACCAAACTCGGTACACATACTGCTTACTATCAGGCGAACAACCGCTGTCATGATTTAAACACCTACCACTCACGCTACAGGAGACACGAAGTCGTAAACTACGATTTTCTTGGATTGCTTCAAAACCATGCGAGCCATCTTCCTGCACCTCCTCCTCCAGTAGTGGACCGACTGCAACCAAACTCGGTACACATACTGCTTACTATCAGGCGAACAACCGCTGTCATCTATTAAACACCTACCACACACCCTACAGGAGACACGAAGTCTTTAACTACGATATTCTTGAATTACTGCAAAACCATGCGAGCCATCTTCCTGCACCTCCTCCTCCAGTAGTGGACCGATTGCAACCAAACTGGGTAACATATTGCTTACTATCAGGTGAACAACCGCTGTCATGAATTTAACACCTATCACTCCCGCTACAGGAGACACGAAGTCGTAAACTACGATTTTCTTGAATTGCTTCAAAACCAATGCGAGCAATCTTCCTGCTCCTCCTCCTCCAGTAGTGGACCGACTGCAACCAAACTCGGTACACATACTG
Organism: Locusta migratoria; assembly: GCA_026315105.1. Taxonomy (NCBI): domain Eukaryota; kingdom Metazoa; phylum Arthropoda; class Insecta; order Orthoptera; family Acrididae; genus Locusta; species Locusta migratoria. The sequence goes on from CM048749.1 coordinate 378,738,089, forward strand.
CTTACTATCAGGTGAACAACCGCTGTCATGAATGTAACACCTACCACTCACGCTACAGGAGACAAGAAGTCGTAAACTACGATATTCTTGAATTACTGCAAAACCATGCGAGCCATCTTCCTGCACCACCTCCTAAAGTAGTGGACCGACTGCAACCAAACTCGGTACACATACTGCTTACTATCAGGCGAACAACCGCTGTCATCTATTAAACACCTACCACACACCCTACAGGAGACACGAAGTCGTAAACTACGATATTCTTGAATTACTGCAAAACCATGCGAGCAATCTTCCTGCACCTCTTCCTAAAGTAGTGGACCGACTGTAACCAAACTCGGTACACATACTGCTTACTATCAGGCGAACAACCGCTGTCATGATTTAATCACCTACCACTCACGCTACAGGAGACACGAAGTCGTAAACTATGATATTCTTGAATTACTGCAAAACCATGCGAGCCATCTTCCTGCACCACCTCCTAAAGTAGTGGACCGACTGCAACCAAACTCGGTACACATACTGCTTACTATCAGGCGAACAACCGCTGTCATGAATTAAACACCTACCACTCACGCTACAGGGGACACGAAGTCGTAAACTACGATATTCTTGAATTACTGCAAAACCATTGCGAGCCATCTTCCTGCACCTCCTCCTAAAGGAGTGGACCGACTGCAAACAAACTCGGTACACATACTGCTTACTATCAGGCGAACAACCGCTGTCATGAAATAAAAACCTATCACTCACGCTACAGGAGACACGAAGTCGTAAACTACGATATTCTTGAATTACTGCAAATCCATGCTAGCCATCTTCCTGCATCTCCTTCTAAAGTAGTATACCGACTGCAACCAAACTCGGTACACATACTGCTTACTATCAGGCGAACCACCGCTGTCGTGAATTAACCACCTACCACACACGCTACAGGAGACACGAAGTCGTAAACTACGATATTCTTGAATTACTGCAAAACCATGCGAGCAATCATCCTGCACCTCCTCCTAAAGTAGTGGACCGACTGTAACCAAACTCGGTACACATACTGCTTACTATCAGGCGAACAACCGCTGTCATGATTTAAACACCTACCACTCACACTACAGGAGACACGAAGTCGTAAACTACGATTTTCTTGAATTGCTTCAAAACCATGCGAGACATCTTCCTGCACCTCCTCCTCCAGTAGTGGACCGACTGCAACCAAACTCGGTACACATACTGCTTACTATCAGGTGAACAACCGCTGTCATGAATGTAACACCTACCACTCACGCGACAGGAGACACGAAGTCGTAAACTACGATATTCTTGAATTACTGCAAAACCATGCGAGCCATCTTCCTGCACCACCTCCTAAAGTAGTGGACCGACTGCAACCAAACTCGGTACACATACTGCTTACTATCAGGCGAACAACCGCTGTCATGAAATAAACACCTACCACTCACGCTACAGGAGACACGAAGTCGTAAATTACGTTATTCTTGAATTATGGAAAAACCATGCGAGCCACCTTCCTTCACCTCCTCTTAAAGTAGTGGACCAACTGCCACCAAACTCGGTACACATACTGCTTACTATCAGGCGAACAAACGCTGTCATGAGTGAAACACCTACCACTCACGCTACAGGAGACACGAAGTCGTAAACTGCGATATTCTTGAATTACTGCAAAACCATACGAGCCATCTTCCTGCACCTCCACCTCCAGTAATGGACCGACTGCAACCAAACTCGGTACACATACTGCTTACTATCAGGCGAACAATCGCTTTCATGAATTAAACACCTACCACTCACGCTACAGGAGACACGAAGTCGTAAACTACGATATTCTTGAATTACTGCAAAACCATGCGAGCAATCTTCCTGCACCTCCACCTCCAGTAATGGACCGACTGCAACCAAACTCGGTACACATACTGCTTACTATCAGGCGAACAACCGCTGTCGTGAATTAAACACCGACCAGTCACGCTACAGGAGACACGAAGTCGTTAACTACGATATTCTTGAATTACTGCAAAACCATGCGAGATATCTTCCTGCACCTCCTCCTCGAGTAGTGGACCGACTGCAACCAAATTGGGTAACATACTGCTTACTATCAGGTGAACAACCGCTGTCATGAATTTAACACCTACCACTCCCGCTACAGGAGACACGAAGTCGTAAACTACGATATTCTTGAATTACTGCAAAACCATGCGTGCCATCTTCCTGCACCTCCTCCTCCAGTAGTGGACCGACTGCAGCCAACCTCGGTACACATACTGCTTACTACCAGGTGAACAACCACTGTCATGAATTTAACACCTACCACTCCCGCTACAGGAGACACGAAGTCGTAAACTACGATAATCTTGAATTACTGCAAAACCATACGAGCCATCTTCCAGCACCTCCTCCTGAAGTAGTGGACCGACTGCAACCATAATCGGTACACATACTTCTTACTATCAGGCGAACAACCGCTGTCACGAATTAAACACCTACCACTCACGCTACAGGACACACGAAGTCCTAAACTACGATATTCTTGAATTACTGCAAAACCATGCGAGCCATCTTTCTGCACCTCTTCCTAAAGTAGTGAACCGACTGCAACCACACTCGGTACACATGCTGCATACTATCAGGCGAACAACCGCTGTCATGAATTAAACACCTACCACACACGCTACAGGGGACACGAAGTCGTAAACTACGATATTCTTGAATTACTGCAAAACCATGCGAGCCATCTTCCTGCGCCTCCTCCTAAAGTAGTGGACCGACTGCAAACAAACTCGGTACACATACTGCTTACTATCAGGCGAACAACCGCTGTCATGAAATAAAAACCTATCACTCACGCTACAAGAGACACGAAGTCGTAAACTACGATATTCTTGAATTACTGCAAAACCATGCGAGCCATCTTCCTGCACCTCCTCCTAAAGTAGTAGACCGACTGCAACAAACTCGGTACACATACAGCTTACTATCAGGCGAGCAACCGCTCTCATGAATTATACACCTACCAATCACGCTACAGGAGACACGAAGTCGTAAATTACGTTATTCTTGAATTACTGAAAAACCATGCGAGCCATCTTCCTGCACCTCCTCTCAAACTAGTGGACTGACTGCTACCAAACTTGGTACACATACTGCTTACTATCAGGCGAACAACCACTGTCATGAGTAAAACACCTACCAGTCACGCTACAGGAGACATGATGTCGTAAACTGCGATATTCTTGAATTACCTCAATACCATACGAGCTATCTTCCTGCACCTCCTCCTCCAGTAACGGACCGACTGCAACCAAACTCGGTACACATACTGCATACTATAAGGCGAACAACCGCTGTCATGAATTAAACACCTACCACTCACGCTACAGGAGACACGAAGTCGTAAACTACGATAATCTTGAATTACTGCAAAACCATACTAGCCATTTTCCTGCACCTCCTCCTAAAGTTGGGGATCGACTGCAACCAAACTCGGTACACATACTGCTTACTATCAGCCAAACAACCGCTGTCATGAATTAAACACCGACTTCTCACGCTACAGGAGACACGAAGTCTTTAACTACGATATTCTTGAATTACTGCAAAACCATGCGAGCCATCTTCCTGCACCTCCTACTCCGGTAGTGGACCGATTGCAACCAAACTGGGTAACATACTGCTTACTATCAGGTGAACAACCGCTGTCATGAATTTAACACCTATCTCTCCTGCTACAGGAGACACGAAGTCGTAAAGTACGATATTCTTGAATTACTGCAAAACCATGCGTGCCATCATCCTGCACCTCCTCCTAAAGTAGTGGACCGACTGCAACCAAACTCGGTACACATACTGCTTACTATCAGGCGAACAACCGCTGTCTAAAAATTGAAGACCTACCACGCACGCAACAAGTGACAAGAAGTTGTAAACTACGATATTCTTGAATTACAGCATTACCATGCGTACCATCTTCCTGCACCTCCTCCTCCAGTAGTGGACCGACTGCAACCAACCTCGGTACACATACTGCTTACTACCAGGCGAAAAACCGCTGTCATGAATTAAACACCTACGACTCACGCTACCGGAGACACGAAGTCGTAAACTACGATATTCTTGAATTACTGCAAAACCATACGAGCCATCTTCCTGCACCTCCTACTAAAGTAGTGGACCGACTGTAACCAAACTCGGTACACATACTGCTTACTATCAGGCGAACAACCGCTGTCATAAATTAAACACCTACCACTCACGCTACAGGAGACACGAAGTCTTTAACTAAGATATTCTTGAATTACTGCAAAACCATGCGAGCCATCTTCCTGCACCACCTCCTAAAGTAGTGGACCGACTGCAACCAAACTCGGTACACATACTGCTTACTATCAGGCGAACAACCGCTGTCATCTATTAAACACCTACCACTCACGCTACAGGAGACACGAAGTCGTAATCTACGATTTTCTTGAATTGCTCCAAAACCATGCGAGCCATCTTCCTGCACCTCCTCCTCCAGTAGTGGACCGACTGCAACCAAACTCGGTACACATACTGCTTACTATCAGGTGAACAACCGCTGTCATGAATGTAACACCTACCACTCACGCGACAGGAGACACGAAGTCGTAAACTACGATATTCTGGAATTACAGCAAAACCATGCGAGCCATCTTCCTGCACCACCTCCTAAAGTAGTGGACCGACTGCAACCAAACTCGGTACACATACTGCTTACTATCAGGCGAACAACCGCTGTCATGAATTAAACACTTACCACTCACGCTACAGGGGACACGAAGTCGTAAATTACGATATTCTTGAATTACTGCAAAACCATTGCGAGGCATCTTCCTGCACCTCCTCCTAAAGGAGTGGACCGACTGCAAACAAACTCGGTACACATACTGCTTACTATCAGGCGAACAACCGCTGTCATGAAATAAAAACCTATCACTCACGCTACAGGAGACACGAAGTCGTAAACTACGATATTCTTGAATTACTGCTAAACCATGCGAGCCATCTTCCTGCACCTCCTCCTAAAGTAGTAGACCAACTGCAACAAACTCGGTACACATACAGCTTACTATCAGGCGAGCAACCGCTCTCATGAATTAAACACCTACCACTCACGCTACAGGAGACACGAAGTCGTAAATTACGTTATTCTTGAATTACTGAAAAACCAAGCGAGCCATCTTCCTGCACCACCTCTCAAAGTAGTGGACTGACTGCTATCAAACTCAGTACACATACTGCTTACTATCAGGCGAACAACCACTGTCATGAGTAAAACACCTACCAGTCACGCTACAGGAGACATGATGTCGTAAACTGCGATATTCTTGAATTACCTCAAAACCATACGAGCCATCTTCCTGCACCTGCTCCTCCAGTAACGGACCGACTGCAACCAAACTCGGTACACATACTGCATACCATAAGGCGAACAACCGCTGTCATGAATTAAACACCTACCACTCACGCTACAGGAGACACGAAGTCGTAAACTACGATATTCTTGAATTACTGCAAAACCATACTAGCCATTTTCCTGCACCTCCTCCTAAAGTTGGGGAACGACTGCAACCAATATCGGTACACATACTGCTAACTATCAGCCGAACAACCGCTGTCATGAATTAAACACCGACCTCTCACGCTACAGGAGACACGAAGTCTTTAACTACGATATTCATGAATTACTGCAAAACCATGCGAGCCATCTTCCTGCACCTCCTCCTCCAGTAGTGGACCGATTGCAACCAAACTGGGTAACATACTGCTTACTATCAGGTGAACAACCGCTGTCATGAATTTAACACCTATCACTCCTGCTACAGGAGACACGAAGTCGTAAACTACGATATTCTTGAATTACTGCAAAACCATGCGTGCCATCTTCCTGCACCTCCTCCTAAAGTAGTGGACCGACTGCAACCAACCTCGGTACACATACTGCTTACTACCAGGCGAAAAACCGCTGTCATGAATTAAACACCTACGACTCACGCTACAGGAGACACGTAGTCGTAAACTACGATATTCTTGAATTACTGCAAAACCATACGAGCCATCTTCCTGCACCTCCTACTAAAGTAGTGGACCGACTGTAACCAAACTCGGTACACATACTGCTTACTATCAGGCGAACAACCGCTGTCATGAATTAAACACCTACCACTCACGCTACAGGAGACACGAAGTCTTTAACTACGATATTCTTGAATTACTGCAAAACCATGCGAGCCATCTTCCTGCACCTCCTCCTCCAGTAGTGGACCGATTGCAACCAAACTGGGTAACATACTGCTTACTATCAGGTGAACAACCACTGTCATGAATTTAACACCTATCACTCCCGCTACAGGAGACACGATATCGTAAACTACGATTTTCTTGAATTGCTTCAAAACCATGCGAGCAATCTTCCTGCTCCTCCTCCTCCAGTAGTGGACCGACTGCAACCAAACTCGGTACACATACTGCTTACTATCAGGTGAACAACCGCTGTCATGAATGTAACACCTACCACTCACGCTACAGGAGACACGAAGTCGTAAACTACGATATTCTTGAATTACTGAAAAACCATGCGAGCCATCTTCCTGCACCACCTCCTAAAGTAGTGGACCGACTGCAACCAAACTCAGTACACATACTGCTTACTATCAGGCGAACAACCGCTGTCATGAATTAAACACCTACCACACACGCTACAGGAGACACGAAGTCGTAAACTACGATATTCTTGAATTACTGCAAAACCATGCGAGCAATTTTCCTGCACCTCCTCCTAAAGTAGTGGACCGACTGTAACCAAACTCGGTACACATACTGCTTACTATCAGGCGAACAACCGCTGTCATTATTTAAACACCTACCACTCACGCTACAGGAGACACGAAGTCGAAAACTACGATTTTCTTGAATTGCTTCAAAACCATGCGAGGCATCTTCCTGCACCTCCTCCTCCAGTAGTGGACCGACTGCAACCAAACTGGGTAACATACTGCTTACTATCAGGTGAACAACCGCTGTCATGAATGTAACACCTACCACTCACGCGACAGGTGACACGAAGTCGTAAACTACGATATTCTTGAATTACTGCAAAACCATGCGAGCCATCTTCCTGCACCACCTCCTAAAGTAGTGGACCGACTGCAACCAAACTCGGTACACATACTGCTTACTATTAGGCGAACAACCGCTGTCATGAATTAAACTCCTACCACTCACGCTACAGGGGACACGAAGTCGTAAACTACGATATTCTTGAATTACTGCAAAACCATTGCGAGCCATCTTCCTGCACCTCCTCCTAAAGGAGTGGACCGACTGCAAACAAACTCGATACACATACTGCTTACTATCAGGCGAACCACCGCTGTCGTGAATTAACCACCTACCACTCACACTACAAGAGACACGAAGTCGTAAACTACGGTATTCTTGAATTACTGCAAAACCATGCGAGCCATCTTCCTGCACCTCCTCATAAAGTAGTAGACCGATTGCAACAAACTCGGTACACATACAGCTTACTATCAGGCGAGCAACCGCTCTCATGAATTAAACACCTACCACTCATGCTACAGGAGACACGAAGTCGTAATTTACGATTTTCTTGAATTACTGAAAATCTATGCGAGACATCTTCCTGCACCTCTTCCTAAAGTAGTGGACCGATTGCAACCAAACTCGGACACATACTGCTGACTATCAGGCGAACAACCGCTGTCATGAATTAAACACCTACCATTCACGCTACAGGAGACACGAAGTCGTAAACTACGATATTCTTGAATTACTGCAAAACCATGCGAGCCATCTTCCTGCACCGCCTCCTAAAGTAGTGGACCGACTGCAACCAAACTCGGTACACATACTGCTTACTATCAGGCGAACAACCGCGGTCATGAATAAAAACACCTACCATTCACGCTACAGGAGACACGAAGTCGTAAACTACGATATTCTTGAATTACTGCAAAACCATGCGAGCCATCTTCCTGCACCGCCTCCTAAAGTAGTGGACCGACTGCAACCAAACTCGGTACACATACTGCTTACTATCAGGCGAACAACCGCTGTCATGAATTAAACACCTACCACTCACGCTACAGGAGACACGAAGTCGTTAACTAAGATATTCTTGAAATACTGCAAAACCATGCGAGCCATCTTCCTGCACCTCCTCCTAAAGTAGTCGACAGACTGCAACTAACTCCGTACACATACAGCTCACTATCAGGCGAGCAACCGCTCTCATGAATTAAACACCTACCACTCACGCTACAGGAGACACGAAGTCGTAAATTACGTTATTCTTGAATTACTGAAAAATCATGCGAGCCACCTTCCTGCACCTCCTCCTAAAGTAATGGACCGACTGCAACCAAACTCGGTAGACATACTGCTTACTATCAGTCGAACAACCGCTGTCATGAATTAAACACCTACCCCTCACGCTACAGGAGACACGAAGTCGTAACTACGATAATCTTGAATTACTGCAAAACCATGCTAGCCATCTTCCTGCACCTCCTCCTAAAGTAGGGGACCGACTGCAACCAACCTCGGTACACATACTGCTTACTACCTGTCGAACAACCGCTGTCATGAATTTAACACCTACCACTCACGCTACAGGAGACACGAAGTCGTAAACTACGATAATTTTGAATTACTGAAAAACCATGCGAGCCATCTTCCTGCACCTCCTCCTAAAGTAGTGGACCGACTGAAACCAACTCGGTAGACATACTGCTTACTATCAGGCGAACAACCGCTGTCATGAATTAAGCACCTACCACTCATGGTACAGGAGACACCAAGTCGTAAACTACGATATACTTGAATAACTGCAAAACCATGCGAGCCATCTTCCTGCACCTCCTCCTAAAGTAGTGGACAGACTACAACAATCTCTGTACACATACAGCTTACTATCAGGCGAGCTACCGCTCTCATGAATTAAACACCTACCACTCACGCTACAGGAGACACGAAGTCGTAAATTACGTTATTCTTGAAGTACTGAAAAACCATGCTAGCTATCTTCCTGCACCTCCTCCTAAAGTTGGGGCCCGACTGCAACCAAACTCGGTACACATACTGCTTACTATCAGGCGAACAACCGCTGTCATGAATTAAACACCTACCACACACGCTACAGGAGACACGAAGTCGTTAACTAAGATATTCTTGAAATACTGCAAAACCATGCGAGCCATCTTCCTGCACCTCCTCCTAAAGTAGTCGACAGACTGCAACTAACTCCGTACACATACAGCTCACTATCAGGCCAGCAACCGCTCTCATGAATTAAACACCTACCACTCACGCTACAGGAGACACGAAGTCGTAAATTACGTTATTCTTGAATTACTGAAAAATCATGCGAGCCACCTTCCTGCACCTCCTCCTAAAGTAATGGACCGACTGCAACCAAACTCGGTAGACATACTGCTTACTATCAGTCGAACAACCGCTGTCATGAATTAAACACCTACCCCTCACGCTACAGGAGACACGAAGTCGTAACTACGATAATCTTGAATAACTGCAAAACCATGCTAGCCATCTTCCTGCACCTCCTCCTAAAGTAGGGGACCGACTGCAACCAACCTCGGTACACATACTGCTTACTACCTGTCGAACAACCGCTGTAATGAATTTAACACCTACCACTCACGCTACAGGAGACACGAAGTCGTAAACTACGATATTTTTGAATTACTGAAAAACCATGCGAGCCATCTTCCTGCACCTCCTCCTAAAGTAGTGGACCGACTGAAACCAACTCGGTAGACATACTGCTTACTATCAGGCGAACAACCGCTGTCATGAATTAAGCACCTACCACTCATGGTACAGGAGACACGAAGTCGTAAACTACGATATACTTGAATAACTGCAAAACCATGCGAGCCATCTTCCTGCACCTCCTCCTAAAGTAGTGGGCAGACTACAACAATCTCTGTACACATACAGCTTACTATCAGGCGAGCTACCGCTCTCATGAATTAAACACCTACCACTCACGCTACAGGAGACACGAAGTCGTAAATTACGTTATTCTTGAAGTACTGAAAAACCATGCTAGCTACCTTCCTGCACCTCCTCCTAAAGTTGGGGCACGACTGCAACCAAACTCGGTACACATACTGCTTACTATCAGGCGAACAACCGCTGTGAAGAATTAAACACCTACCACACACGCAACAGGAGACAAGAAGTTGTAAACTACGATATTCTTGAATTACTGCATAACCATGCGTGCCCTCTTCCTGCACCTCCTCCTCCAGTAGTGGACAGACTGCAACCAACCTCGGTACACATACTGCTTACTACCAGGCAAAAAACCGCTGTCATGAATTAAACACCTACGACTCACGCTACAGGAGACACGAAGTCGTAAACTTCGATATTCTTGAATTACTGCAAAACCATACGAGCCATCTTCCTGCACCTCCTCCTAAAATAGTGGACCAACTGCAACCATAATCGGTACACATACTGCTTACTATCAGGCGAACAACTGCTGTCATGAATTAAACACCTACCACTCACGCTACAGGAGACACGAAGACGTAAACTACGATAATCTTGAATATGTGCAAAACCATGCGAGCCATCTTCCTGCACCTCCTCCTAAATTAGTGGACCGACTGCAACCAAACTCGGTAAACATACTGCTTACTATCAGGCGAACAACCGCTTTCATGAATTAAACACCTACCACACACGCTACAGGGGACACGAATTCGTAAATTACTCTATTCTTGAATTACTGCAAAACCATGCCAGCCATCTTCCTGCACCTCCTCCTAAAGTAATGGACCGACTGCAAACAAACTCAGTACACATACTGCTTACTATCAGGCGATCAACCGCTGTCATGAAATAAAAACCTATCACTCACGCTACAGGAGACACGAAGTCGTAAACTACGATATTCTTGAATTATTGCAAAACCATGCTAGCCACCTTCCTGCATCTCCTTCTAAAGTAGTGGACCGATTGCAACCAAACTCGGTACACATACTGCTTACTATCAGGCGAACAACCGCTGTCATGAATTAACTACCTACCACTCACGCTACAAGAGACACGAAGTCGTAAACTACGATACTCTTGCATTACTGCAAAACCATGCGAGCCATCATCCTGCACCTCCTCCTAAAGTAGTAGACCGACTGCAAACAAACTCGGTACACATACAGCTTACTATCAGGCGAGCAACCGCTCTCATGAATTAAACACCTACCACTAACGCTACAGGAGACACGAAGTCGTAAACTACGATAATCTTGAATAACTGCAAAATCATGCCAGCCATCTTCCTGCACCTCCTCCTAAAGTAGGGGACCGACTGCAACCAACCTCGGTACACATACTGCTTACTACCTGTCGAACAACCGCTGTCATGAATTTAACACCTACCACTCACGCTACAGGAGACACGAAGTCGTAAACTACGATATTTTTGAATTACTGAAAAACCATGCGAGCCATCTTCCTGCACCTCCTCCTAAAGTAGTGGACCGACTGAAACCAACTCGGTAGACATACTGCTTACTATCAGGCGAACAACCGCTGTCATGAATTAAGCACCTACCACTCATGGTACAGGAGACACGAAGTCGTAAACTACGATATACTTGAATAACTGCAAAACCATGCGAGCCATCTTCCTGCACCTCCTCCTAAAGTAGTGGACAGACTACAACAATCTCTGTACACATACAGCTTACTATCAGGCGAGCTACCGCTCTCATGAATTAAACACCTACCACTCACGCTACAGGAGACACGAAGTCGTAAATTACGTTATTCTTGAAGTACTGAAAAACCATGCTAGCTATCTTCCTGCACCTCCTCCTAAAGTTGGGGCCCGACTGCAACCAAACTCGGTACACATACTGCTTACTATCAGGCGAACAACCGCTGTCATGAATTAAACACCTACCACTCACGCTACAGGAGACACGAAGTCGTTAACTAAGATATTCTTGAAATACTGCAAAACCATGCGAGCCATCTTCCTGCACCTCCTCCTAAAGTAGTCGACAGACTGCAACTAACTCCGTACACATACAGCTCACTATCAGGCCAGCAACCGCTCTCATGAATTAAACACCTACCACTCACGCTACAGGAGACACGAAGTCGTAAATTACGTTATTCTTGAATTACTGAAAAATCATGCGAGCCACCTTCCTGCACCTCCTCCTAAAGTAATGGACCGACTGCAACCAAACTCGGTAGACATACTGCTTACTATCAGGCGAACAACCGCTGTCATGAATTAAGCACCTACCACTCATGGTACAGGAGACACGAAGTCGTAAACTACGATATACTTAAATAACTGCAAAACCATGCGAGCCATCTTCCTGCACCTCCTCCTAAAGTAGTCGACAGACTGCAACTAACTCCGTACACATACAGCTCACTATCAGGCCAGCAACCGCTCTCATGAATTAAACACCTACCACTCACGCTACAGGAGACACGAAATCGTAAATTACGTTATTCTTGAAGTACTGAAAAACCATGCTAGCTATCTTCCTGCACCTCCTCCTAAAGTTGGGGCACGACTGCAACCAAACTCGGTACACATACTGCTTACTATCAAGCGAACAACCGCTGTGAAGAATTAAACACCTACCACACACGCAACAGGAGACAAGAAGTTGTAAACTACGATATTCTTGAATTACTGCATAACCATGCGTGCCCTCTTCCTGCACCTCCTCCTCCAGTAGTGGACAGACTGCAACCAACCTCGGTACACATACTGCTTACTACCAGGCAAAAAACCGCTGTCATGAATTAAACACCTACGACTCACGCTACAGGAGACACGAAGTCGTAAACTTCGATATTCTTGAATTACTGCAAAACCATACGAGCCATCTTCCTGCACCTCCTCCTAATATTGTGGACCAACTGCAACCATAATCGGTACACATACTGCTTACTATCAGGCGAACAACTGCTGTCATGAATTAAACACCTACCACTCACGCTACAGGAGACACGAAGACGTAAACTACGATAATCTTGAATATCTGCAAAACCATGCGAGCCATCTTCCTGCACCTCCTCCTAAATTAGTGGACCGACTGCAACCAAACTCGGTAAACATACTGCTTACTATCAGGCGAACAACCGCTTTCATGAATTAAACACCTACCACACACGCTACAGGGGACACGAAGTCGTAAATTACGATATTCTTGAATTACTGCAAAACCATTCGAGCCATCTTCCTGCACCTCCTCCTAAAGTAATGGACCGACTGCAAACAAACTCAGTACACATACTGCTTACTATCAGGCGATCAACCGCTGTCATGAAATAAAAACCTATCACTCACGCTACAGGAGACACGAAGTCGTAAACTACGATATTCTTGAATTATTGCAAAACCATGCTAGCCACCTTCCTGCATCTCCTTCTAAAGTAGTGGACCGATTGCAACCAAACTCGGTACACATACTGCTTACTATCAGGCGAACAACCGCTGTCATGAATTAACCACCTACCACTCACGCTACAAGAGACACGAAGTCGTAAACTACGATACTCTTGCATTACTGCAAAACCATGCGAGCCATCATCCTGCACCTCCTCCTAAAGTAGTAGACCGACTGCAAACAAACTCGGTACACATACAGCTTACTATCAGGCGAGGAACCGCTCTCATGAATTAAACACCTACCACTAACGCTACAGGAGACACGAAGTCGTAAACTACGATAATGTTGAATAACTGCAAAATCATGCCAGCCATCTTCCTGCACCTCCTCCTAAAGTAGGGGACCGACTGCAACCAAACTCGGTACACATACTGCTTACTATCAGGCGAACAACCGCTGTCATGAATTAAACACCTACCACTCACGCTACAGGAGACACGAAATCGTAAACTACGATATTCTTGAATTACTGCAAAGCCATGCGAGCCATCTTCCTGCACCGCCTCCTAAAGTACCGGACCGAATGCAACCAAACTCGGTACACATACTGCTTACTATCAGGCGAACAACCGCTGTCATGAATAAAAACACCTACCACTCACGCTACAGGAGTCACGAAGTCGTAAACTACGATATTCTTGAATTACTGCAAAACCATGCGAGCCATCTTCCTGCACCTCCTCCTCCAGTATTGGACCTACTGCAACCAAACTCGGTACAAATTCTGCCAACTATCAGGCGAACAACCGCTGTCATGAATTAAACACCTACCACTCACGCTACAGGAGACACGAAATCGTAAACTACGATATTCTTGAATTACTGCAAAGCCATGCGAGCCATCTTCCTGCACCGCCTCCTAAAGTACCGGACCGAATGCAACCAAACTCGGTACACATACTGCTTACTATCAGGCGAACAACCGCTGTCATGAATAAAAACACCTACCACTCACGCTACAGGAGTCACGAAGTCGTAAACTACGATATTCTTGAATTACTGCAAAACCATGCGAGCCATCTTCCTGCACCTCCTCCTCCAGTATTGGACCTACTGCAACCAAACTCGGTACAAATTCTGCCAACTATCAGGCGAACAACCGCTGTCATGTATTAAACACCGACCACTCACGCTACAGGAGACACGAAGTCGTTAACTAAGATATTCTTGAATTACTGCAAAACCATACGAGCCATCTTCCTGCACCTCCTCCTAAAGTAGTGGACCAACTGCATCCATAATCGGTACACATACTGCTTACTATCAGGCGAACAACTGCTGTCATGAATTAAACACCTACCACTCACGCTACAGGAGACACGAAGTCGTAAACTACGATATTCTTGAATTACTGCAAAACCATGCGAGCCATCTTCCTGCACCGCCCCCTAAAGTACCGGACCGAATGCAACCAAACTCGGTACACATACTGCTTACTATCAGGCGAACAACCGCTGTCATGAATAAAAACACCTACCACTCACGCCACAGGAGTCACGAAGTCGTAAACTACAATATTCTTGAATTACTGCAAAACCATGCGAGCCATCTTCCTGCACCTCCTCCTCCAGTATTAGACCTACTGCAACCAAACTCGGTACAAATACTGCCAACTATCAGGCGAACAACCGCTGTCATGTATTAAACACCGACCACTCACGCTACAGGAGACACGAAGTCGTTAACTAAGATATTCTTGAATTACTGCAAAACCATACGAGCCATCTTCCTGCACCTCCTCCTAAAGTAGTGGACTAACTGCATCCATAATCGGTACACATACTGCTTACTATCAGGCGAACAACTGCTGTCATGAATTAAACACCTACCACTCACGCTACAGGAGACACGAAGTCGTAAACTACGATATTCTTGAATTTCTGCAAAACCATGCGAGCCATCTTCCTGCACCTCCTCCTAAAGTAGTGGACCGACTGCAACCAAACTCGGTAAACATACTGCTTACTATCAGGCGAACAACCGCTGTCATGAATTAAACACTTACCACACACGCTACAGGGGACACGAAGTCGTAAACTACGATATTCTTGAATTACTGCAAAACTATGAGAGCCATCTTCCTGCACCTCCTCCTAAAGTAATGGACCGACTGGAAACAAACTCGGTACACATACTGCTTACTATCAGGCGAACAACCGCTGTCATGAAATAAAAACCTATCACTCACGCTACAGGGGACACGAAGTCGTAAACTACGATATTCTTGAATTACTGCAAAACCATGCTATTCACCTTCCTGCATCTTCTTCTAAAGTAGTGGACCGATTGCAACCAAACTCGGTACACATACTGCTTACTATCAGGCGAACAACCGCTGTCATGAATTAACCACCTACCACTCACGCTACAAGAGACACGAAGTCGTAAACTACGATACTCTTGCATTACTGCAAAACCATGCGAGCCATCTTCCTGCACCTCCTCCTAAAGTAGTAGACCGACTGCAACAAACTCGGTACACATACAGCTTACTATCAGGCGAGCAACCGCTCTCATGAATTAAACACCTACAACTAACGCTACAGGAGACACGAATTCGTAAACTACGATAATCTTGAATTACTGCAAAATCATGCCAGCCATCTTCCTGCACCTCCTCCTAAAGTAGGGGACCGACAGCAACCAAACTCGGTACACATACTGCTTACTATCAGGCGAACAACCGCTGACATGAATTAAACACCTACCACTCACGCTACAGGAGACACGAAGTCGTAAACTACGATATTCTTGAATTACTGCAAAACCATGCGAGCCATCTTCCTGCACCTCCTCCTCCAGTAGTGGACCTACTGCAACCAAACTCGGTACAAATACTCCCTACTATCAGGCGAACAACCGCTGTCATGTATTAAACACCGACCACTCACGCTACAGGAGACGCGAAGTCGTTACCTAAGATATTCTTGAAATACTGCAAAACCATGCGAGCGATCTTCCTGCACCTCCTCCTAAAGTAATGGACCGACTGCAAACAAACTCGGTACACATACTGCTTACTATCAGTCGAACAACCGCTGTCATGAAATAAAAACCTATCACTCACGCTACAGGAGACACGAAGTCGTAAAATACGATATTCTTGAATTATTGCAAAACCATGCTAGCCACCTTCCTGCATCTCCTTCTAAAGTAGTGGACCGATTGCAACCAAACTCGGTACACATACTGCTTACTATCAGGCGAAAAACCGCTGTCATGAATTAAACACCTACCACACACGCTACAGGGGACACGAAGTCGTAAACTACGATACTCTTGCATTACTACAAAACCATGCGAGCCATCTTCCTGCACCTCCTCCTAAAGTAGTAGACCGACTGCAACAAACTCGGTACACATACAGCTTCCTATCAGGCGAGCAACCGCTCTCATGAATTAAACACCTACCACTAACGCTACAGGAGACACGAAGTCGTTAACTACGATAATCTTGAATTACTGCAAAATCATGCAAGCCATCTTCCTGCACCTCCTCTTAAAGTAGGGGACCGACTGCAACCAAACTCGGTAGACATACTGCATACTATCAGGCGTACAACCGCTGACATGAATTAAACACCTACCACTCACGCTACAGGAGACACGAAGTCGTAAACTACAATATTCTTGAATTACTGCAAAATCATGCGAGCCATCTTCCTGCACCTCCTCTTAAAGTAGGGGAACGACTGCCACCAAACTCGGTACACATACCGATTACTATCAGGCGAACAACCGCTGTCATGAATAAAACGCCTACCACTCACGCTACAGGAGACACGAAGTCGTAAACTACGATATTCTTGAATTACTGCAAAATCATGCGAGCCATCTTCCTGCACCGCCTACTAAAGTAGTGGACCGAATGCAACCAAACTCGTTACACATACTGCTTACTATCAGGCGAACAACCGCTGTCATGAATAAAAACACCTACCACTCACGCTACAGGAGACACGAAGTCGTAAACTACGATATTCTTGAATTACTGCAAAACCATGCAAGACATCTTCCTGCACCTCCTCCTCCAGTAGTGGACCTACTGCAACCAAACTCGGTACAAATACTGCTTACTATCAGGCGAACAACCGCTGTCATGAATAAAAACACCTACCACTCACGCTACAGGAGACACGAAGTCGTTAACTAAGATATTCTTGAAATACTGCAAAACCATGCGAGCCATCTTCCTGCAACTCCTCCTAAAGTAGTCGACAGACTGCAAGAAACTCGGTACACATACAGCTCACTATCAGGCGAGCAACCGCTCTCATGAATTAAACACCTACCACTCACACTACAGGAGACACGAAGTCGTAAATTACGTTATTCTTGAATTACTGAAAAATCATGCGAGCCATCTTCCTGCACCTCCTCCTAAAGTAGTGGACCGACTGCAACCAAACTCGGTAGACATACTGCTTACTATCAGGCGAACAACCGCTGTCATGAGTTAAACACCTACCACTCGCACTACAGGAGACACGAAGTCGCAACTACGATATTCTTGAATTACTGCAAAACCATGCTAGCAATCTTCCTGCACCTCCTCCTAAAGTAGGGGACCGACTGCAACCAAACACGGTACACATACTGCTTACTATCAGGCGAACAACCGCTGTCATGAATTTAACACCTACCACTCACGCTACAGGAGACACGAAGTCGTAAACTACGATATTTTTGAATTACTGAAAAACCATGCGAGCCATCTTCCTGCACCTCCTCCTAAAGTAGTGGACCGACTGCAACCAAACCCGGTAGACATACTGCTTACTATCAGGCGAACAACCGCTGTCATGAATTAAACACCTACCACTCACGCTACAGGACACACGAAGTCGTAAATTACGTTATTCTTGAATTACTGAAAAACCATGCGATCCATCTTCCTGCACCTCCTCTTAAAGTAGTGGAACGACTGCCACCAAAGTCGGTACACATACTGCTTACTATCAGGCGAACAACCGCTGTCATGAGTAAAACACCTACCACTCACGCTACAGGAGACACGAAGTCGTAAATTGCGATATTCTTGAATTGCTGCAAAACCATACGAGCCATCTTCCTGCACCTCCTCCTCCAGTAATGGACCGACTGCAACCAAACTCGGTACACATACTGCTTACTATCAGGCGAAAAACCGCTGTCATGAATTAAACACCTCCCACTCACGCTACAGGAGACACGAAGTCGTAAACTACGATATTCTTGAATTTCTGCAAAACAATGCTAGCAATCTTCCTGCACCTCCTCCTAACGTAGTTTACCGACTGCCACCAAACTCGGTAGACATACTGCTTACTATCAGGCGAACAACCGCTGTCATGAATTAAACACCTACCACTCACGCTACAGGAGACACGAAGTCGTAACTACGATATTCTTGAATTACTGCAAAACCATGCTAGCAATCTTCCTGCACCTCCTCCTAAAGTAGGGGACCGACTGCAACCAAACACGGTACACATACTGCTTACCATCAGGCGAACAACCGCTGTCATGAATTAAACACCGACCACTCACGCTACAGGAGACACGAAGTCGTTAACTACGATATTCTTGAATTACTGCACAACCATGCGAGCCATCTTCCTGCACCTCCTCCTACAGTAGTGGTCCGACTGCACCCAAACTCGGTACACATACTGCTTACTATCAGGCGAACAACCGCTGTCATGAATTAAACACCTACCACTCACGCTACAGGAGACAAGAAGGTGTAAAGTACGATATTCTTGAATTACTGCAAAACCATGCGTGCAATCTTCCTGCACCTCCTCCTCCAGTAGTGGACCGACTGCAACCAACCTCGGTACACATACTGCTTACTACCAGTCGAACAACAGCTGTCATGAATTTAACACCTACCACTCACGCTACAGGAGACACGAAGTCGTAAACTACGATATTTTTGAATTACTGAAAAACCATGCGAGCCATCTTCCTGCACCTCCTCCTAAAGTAGTGGACCGACTGCAACCAAACTCGGTAGACATACTGCTTACTATCAGGCGAACAACGGCTGTCATGAGTAAAACACCTACCACTCACGCTACAGGAGACACGAAGTCGTAAACTGCGATATTCTTGAATTACTGCAAAACCATAGGTGCCATCTTCCTGCACCTCCTCCTCCAGTAGTGGACCGACTGCAACCAAACTCAGTACACATACTTCTTACTATCAGGCGAACAACCGCTGTCATGAATTAAACACCTACCACTCATGATACAGGAGACACGAAGTCGTTAACTACGATACACTTCAATTACTGCAAAACCATGCGAGCCAACTTCCTGCACCTCCTCCTAAAGTAGTGGACAAACTGCAACAATCTCTGTACACATACAGCGTACTATCAGGCGTGCAAACGCTCTCATGAATTAAACACCTACCACTCACGCTACAGGAGACACGAAGTCGTAAATTACGTTATTCTTGAATTATTGAAAAACCATGCGATCCATCTTCCTGCACCTCCTCTTAAAGTAGTGGAACGACTGCCACCAAAGTCGGTACACATACTGCTTACTATCAGGCGAACAACTGCTGTCATGAGTAAAACACCTACCACTCACGCTACAGGAGACACGAAGTCGTAAACTACGATATTCTTGAATTACTGCAAAACCATGCGAGCCATCTTCCTGCACCTCCTCCTCCAGTAGTGGACCTACTGCAACCAAACTCGGTACAAATACTGCTTACTATCAGGCGAACAACCGCTGTCATGTATTAAACACCGACCACTCACGCTACAGGAGACACGAAGTCGTTACCTAAGATATTCTTGAAATACTGCAAAACCATGCGAGCGATCTTCCTGCACCTCCTCCTAAAGTAATGGACCGACTGCAAACAAACTCGGTACACATACTGCTTACTATCAGTCGAACAACCGCTGTCATGAAATAAAAACCTATCACTCACGCTACAGGAGACACGAAGTCGTAAAATACGATATTCTTGAATTATTGCAAAACCATGCTAGCCACCTTCCTGCATCTCCTTCTAAAGTAGTGGACCGATTGCAACCAAACTCGGTACACATACTGCTTACTATCAGGCGAAAAACCGCTGTCATGAATTAAACACCTACCACACACGCTACAGGGGACACGAAGTCGTAAACTACGATACTCTTGCATTACTACAAAACCATGTGAGCCATCTTCCTGCACCTCCTCCTAAAGTAGTAGACCGACTGCAACAAACTCGGTACACATACAGCTTCCTATCAGGCGAGCAACCGCTTTTATGAATTAAACACCTACCACTAACGCTACTGGAGACACGAAGTCGTAAACTACGATAATCTTGAATTACTGCGAAATCATGCAAGCCATCTTCCTGCACCTTCTCCTAAAGTAGGGGACCGACTGCAACCAAACTCGGTAGACATACTGCATACTATCAGGCGAACAACCGCTGACATGAATTAAACACCTACCACTCACGCTACAGGAGACACGAAGTCGTAAACTACAATATTCTTGAATTACTGCAAAATCATGCGAGCCATCTTCCTGCACCTCCTCTTAAAGTAGGGGAACGACTGCCACCAAACTCGGTACACATACCGATTACTATCAGGCGAACAACCGCTGTCATGAATAAAACGCCTACCACTCACGCTACAGGAGACACGAAGTCGTAAACTACGATATTCCTGAATTACTGCAAAATCATGCGAGCCATCTTCCTGCACCGCCTACTAAAGTAGTGGACCGAATGCAACCAAACTCGTTACACATACTGCTTACTATCAGGCGAACAACCGCTGTCATGAATAAAAACACCTACCACTCACGCTACAGGAGACACGAAGTCGTAAACTACGATATTCTTGAATTACTGCAAAACCATGCGAACCATCTTCCTGCACCTCCTCCTCCAGTAGTGGACCTACTGCAACCAAACTCGGTACAAATACTGCTTACTATCAGGCGAACAACCGCTGTCATGAATAAAAACACCTACCACTCACGCTACAGGAGACACGAAGTCGTTAACTAAGATATTCTTGAAATACTGCAAAACCATGCGAGCCATCTTCCTGCAACTCCTCCTAAAGTAGTCGACAGACTGCAAGAAACTCGGTACACATACAGCTCACTATCAGGCGAGCAACCGCTCTCATGAATTAAACACCTACCACTCACGCTACAGGAGACACGAAGTCGTAAATTACGTTATTCTTGAATTACTGAAAAATCATGCGAGCCATCTTCCTGCACCTCCTCCTAAAGTAGTGGACCGACTGCAACCAAACTCGGTAGACATACTGCTTACTATCAGGCGAACAACCGCTGTCATGAGTTAAACACCTACCACTCGCACTACAGGAGACACGAAGTCGCAACTACGATATTCTTGAATTACTGCAAAACCATGCTAGCAATCTTCCTGCACCTCCTCCTAAAGTAGGGGACCGACTGCAACCAAACACGGTACACATACTGCTTACTATCAGGCGAACAACCGCTGTCATGAATTTAACACCTACCACTCACGCTACAGGAGACACGAAGTCGTAAACTACGATATTTTTGAATTACTGAAAAACCATGCGAGCCATCTTCCTGCACCTCCTCCTAAAGTAGTGGACCGACTGCAACCAAACTCGGTAGACATACTGCTTACTATCAGGCGAACAACCGCTGTCATGAGTAAAACACATACCACCCACGCTACAGGAGACACGAAGTCGTAAACTGCGATATTCTTGAATTACTGCAAAACCATACGTGCCATCTTCCTGCACCTCCGCCTCCAGTAGTGGACCGACTGCAACCAAACTCAGTACACATACTTCTTACTATCAGGCGAACAACCGCTGTCATGAATTAAACACCTACCACTCACGCTACAGGAGACACGAAGTCGTAAATTACGTTATTCTTGAATTACTGAAAAACCATGCGATCCATCTTCCTGCACCTTCTCTTAAAGTAGTGGAACGACTGCCACCAAAGTCGGTACACATACTGCTTACTATCAGGCGAACAACCGCTGTCATGAGTAAAACACCTACCACTCACGCTACAGGAGACACGAAGTCGTAAATTGCGATATTCTTGAATTACTGCAAAACCATACGAGCCATCTTCCTGCACCTCCTCCTCCAGTAATGGACCGACTGCAACCAAACTCGGTACACATACTGCTTACTATCAGGCGAAAAACCGCTGTCATGAATTAAACACCTCCCACTCACGCTACAGGAGACACGAAGTCGTAAACTACGATATTCTTGAATTACTGCAAAACAATGCTAGCAATCTTCCTGCACCTCCTCCTAAAGTAGTTTACCGACTGCAACCAAACTCGGTAGACATACTGCTTACTATCAGGCGAACAACCGCTGTCATGAATTAAACACCTACCACTCACGCTACAGGAGACACGAAGTCGTAACTACGATATTCTTGAATTACTGCAAAACCATGCTAGCAATCTTCCTGCACCTCCTCCTAAAGTAGGGGACCGACTGCAACCAAACACGGTACACATACTGCTTACTATCAGGCGAACAACCGCTGTCATGAATTAAACACCGACCACTCACGCTACAGGAGACACGAAGTCGTTAACTACGATATTCTTGAATTACTGCAAAACCGTGCGAGCCATCTTCCTGCACCTCCTCCTACAGTAGTGGTCCGACTGCACCCAAACTCAGTACACATACTGCTTACTATCAGGCGAACAACCGCTGTCATGAATTAAACACCTACCACTCACGCTACAGGAGACAAGAAGGTGTAAAGTACGATATTCTTGAATTACTGCAAAACCATGCGTGCCATCTTCCTGCACCTCCTCCTCCAGTAGTGGACCGACTGCAACCAACCTCGGTACACATACTGCTTACTACCAGTCGAACAACCGCTGTCATGAATTTAACACCTACCACTCACGCTACAGGAGACACGAGGTCGTAAACTACGATATTTTTGAATTACTGAAAAACCATGCGAGCCATCTTCCTGCACCTCCTCCTAAAGTAGTGGACCGACTGCAACCAAACTCGGTAGACATACTGCTTACTATCAGGCGAACAACGGCTGTCATGAGTAAAACACCTACCACTCACGCTACAGGAGACATGAAGTCGTAAACTGCGATATTCTTGAATTACTGCAAAACCATACGTGCCATCTTCCTGCACCTCCTCCTCCAGTAGTGGACCGACTGCAACCAAACTCAGTACACATACTTCTTACTATCAGGCGAACAACCGCTGTCATGAATTAAACACCTACCACTCATGATACAGGAGACATGAAGTCGTTAACTACGATACACTTCAATTACTGCAAAACCATGCGAGCCAACTTCCTGCACCTCCTCCTAAAGTAGTGGACAGACTGCAACAATCTCTGTACACATACAGCGTACTATCAGGCGTGCAAACGCTCTCATGAATTAAACACCTACCACTCACGCTACAGGAGACACGCAGTCGTAAATTACGTTATTCTTGAATTACTGAAAAACCATGGGATCCATCTTCCTGCACCTCCTCTTAAAGTAGTGGAACGACTGCCACCAAAGTCGGTACACATACTGCTTACTATCAGGCAAACAACCGCTGTCATGAGTAAAACACTTACCACTCACGCTACAGGAGACACGAAGTCGTCAATTGCGATATTCTTGAATTACTGCAAAACCATACGAGCCATCTTCCTGCACCTCCTCCTCCAGTAATGGACCGACTGCAACCAAACTCGGTACACATACTGCTTACTATCAGGCGAACAACCGCTGTCATGAATTAAACACCTCCCACTCACGCTACAGGAGACACGAAGTCGTAAACTACGATATTCTTGAATTACTGCAAAACCATGCGAGCCATCTTCCTGCACCTCCTCCTAAAGTAGTGGACCGACTGCAACCAAACTGGGTAACATACTGCTTACTATCAGGTGAACAACTGCTGTCATGAATTTAACACCTACCACTCCCGCTACAGGAGACCGAAGTCGTAAACTACGATATTCCTGAATTACTGCAAAACCATTGCGAGCCATCTTCCTGCACCTCCTCCTAAAGGAGTGGACCGACTGCAAACAAACTCGGTACACATACTGCTTACTATAAGGCGAACAACCGCTGTCATGAAATAAAAACCTATCACTCACGCTACAGGAGACACGAAGTCGTAAACTACGATTTTCTTGAATTACTGTATAACCATGCTAGCAATATTCCTGCATCTCCTTCTAAAGTAGTGGACCGACTGCAACCAAACTCGGTACACATACTGCTTACTATCAGGCGAACCACCGCTGTCGTGAATTAACCACCTACCACTCACGCTACAAGAGACACGAAGTCGTAAACTACGATATTCTTGAATTACTGCAAAACCATGCGAGCCATCTTCCTGCACCTCCTCCTAAAGTAGTGGACCGACTGCAACCAAACTGGGTAACATACTGCTTACTATCAGGTGAACAACTGCTGTCATGAATTTAACACCTACCACTCCCGCTACAGGAGACCGAAGTCGTACACTACGATATTCCTGAATTACTGCAAAACCATGCGAGCCATCTTCTTGCACCTCCTCCTAAAGTATTGGACCGACTGCAACCATACTCGGTACACATACTACTTACTATCAGGCGAACAACTGCTGTCATGAATTAAACACCTACCACTCACGCTACAGGAGACACGAAGTCGTAAACTACGATATTCTTGAATTTCTGCAAAACCATGCGAGCCATCTTCCTGCACCTCCTCCTAAAGTAGTGGACCGACTGCAACCATAATCGGTACACATACTACTTACTATCAGGCGAACAACTGCTGTCATGAATGTAACACCTACCACTCACGCGACAGGAGACACGCAGTCGTAAACTACGATATTCTTGAATTACTGCAAAACCATGCGAGCCATCTTCCTGCACCACCTCCTAAAGTAGTGGACCGACTGCAACCAAACTCGGTACACATACTGCTTACTATCAGGCGAACAACCGCTGTCATGAATTAAACACCTACCACTCACGCTACAGGGGACACGAAGTCGTAAACTACGATATTCTTGAATTACTGCAAAACCATTGCGAGCCATCTTCCTGCACCTCCTCCTAAAGGAGTGGACCGACTGCAAACAAACTCGGTACACATACTGCTTACTATCAGGCGAACAACCGCTGTCATGAAATAAAAACCTATCACTCACGCTACAGGAGACACGAAGTCGTAAACTACGATTTTCTTGAATTACTGTATAACCATGCTAGCAATATTCCTGCATCTCCTTCTAAAGTAGTGGACCGACTGCAACCAAACTCGGTACACATACTGCTTACTATCAGGCGAACCACCGCTGTCGTGAATTAACCACCTACCACTCACGCTACAAGAGACACGAAGTCGTAAACTACGGTATTCTTGAATTACTGCAAATCCATGCGAGCCATCTTCCTGCACCTCCTCCTAAAGTAGTAGACCGATTGCAACAAACTCGGTACACCTACAGCTTACTATCAGGCGAGCAACCGCTCTCATGAATTAAACACCTACCACTCATACTACAGGAGACACGAAGTCGTAATTTACGATTTTCTTGAATTACTGAAAATCTATGCGAGACATCTTCCTGCACCTCTTCCTAAAGTAGTGGACCGACTGCAACCAAACTCGGACACATACTGCTTACTATCAGGCGAACAACCGCTGTTATGAATTAAACACCTACCACTCACGCTACAGGAGACACGAAGTCGTAAACTACGATATTCTTGAATTACTGCTAAACCATGCGACCCATTTTCCTGCACCTCCTCCTCCAGTAGTGTACCCACTGCAACCAAACTCGGTACAAATACTGCCTACTATCAGACGAACAACCGCTGTCATGTATTAAACACCGACCACTCACGCTACAGAAGACACGAAGTCGTTAACTAAGATATTCTTGAAATACTGCAAAACCATGCGAGCCATCTTCCTGCACCTCCTCCTAAAGTAGTAGACAGACTGCAACAAACTCGGTACACATACAGATCACTATCAGGCGAGCAACCGCTCTCATGAATTAAACACCTACCACTCACGCTACAGGAGACACGAAGTCGTAAATTACGTTATTCTTGAATTACTGAAAAATCATGCGAGCCATCTTCCTGCACCTCCTCCTAAAGTAATGGACCGACTGCAACCAAACTCGGTAGACATACTGCTTACTATCAGGCGAACAACCGCTGTCATGAATTAAACACCTACCCCTCACGCTACAGGAGACACGAAGTCGTAACTACGATAATCTTGAATTACGGCATAACCATGCTAGCAATTTTCCTGCACCTCCTCCTAAAGTAGGGGACCGACTGCAACCAAACTCGATACACATACTGCTTACTATCACGCAAACAACCGCTGTCATGAATTAAACACCTACCACTCACGCTACAGGAGACAAGAAGTTGTAAAGTACGATATTCTTGAATTACTGCAAAACAAATGCGTGCCATCTTCCTGCACCTCCTCCTCCAGTAGTGGACCGACTGCAACCAACCTCGGTACACATACTGCTTACTACCTGTCGAACAACCGCTGTCATGAATTTAACACCTACCACTCACGCTACAGGAGACACGAAGTCGTAAACTACGATATTTTTTTTACTGAAAAACCATGCGAGCCATCTTCCCTCACCTCCTCCTAAAGTAGTGGACCGACTGCAACCAAACTCGGTAGACATACTGCTTACTATCAGGCGAACAACCGCTGTCATGAATTAAACACCTACCACTCACGCTACAGGAGACACGAAGTCGTAAACTACGATATTCTTGAATTACTGAAAAACCATGCGAACCATCTTTCAGCACCTCCTACTCCAGTAGTGGACCGACTGCAACCAAACTCAGTACACATACTTTTTACTATCAGGCGAACAACCGCTGTCATGAATTAAGCACCTACCACTCATGGTACAGGAGACACGAAGTCGTAAACTACGATATACTTGAATTACTGCAAAACCATGCGAGCCATCTTCCTGCACCTCCTCCTAAAGTAGTGGACAGACTGCAACAATCTCTGTACACATACAGCTTACTATCAGGCGAGCAACCGCTCTCATGAATTAAACACCTACCACTCACGCTACAGGAGACACGAAGTCGTAAATTACGTTATTCTTGAATTACTGAAAAACCATGCTAGCTATCTTCCTGCACCTCCTCCTAAAGTTGGGGACCGACTGCAACCAAACTCGGTACACATACTGCTTACTATCAGGCGAACAACCGCTGTGAAGAATTAAAGACCTACCACACACGCAACAGGAGACAAGAAGTTGTAAACTACGATATTCTTGAATTACTGCATAACCATGCGTGCCATCTTCCTGCACCTCCTCCTCCAGTAGTGGACAGACTGCAACCAACCTCGGTACACATACTGCTTACTACCAGGCGAAAAACCGCTGTCATGAATTAAACACCTACGACTCACGCTACAGGAGACACGAAGTCGTAAACTTCGATATTCTTGAATTACTGCAAAACCATACGAGCCATCTTCCTGCACCTCCCCCTAAAATAGTGGACCAACTGCAACCATAATCGGTACACATACTGCTTACTATCAGGCGAACAACTGCTGTCATGAATTAAACACCTACCACTCACGCTACAGGAGACACGAAGTCGTAAACTACGATATTCTTGAATTTCTGCAAAACCATGCGAGCCATCTTCCTGCACCTCCTCCTAAAGTAGTGGACCGACTGCAACCAAACTCGGTAAACATACTGCTTACTATCAGGCGAACAACCGCTTTCATGAATTAAACACCTACCACACACGCTACAGGGGACACGAAGTCGTAAACTACGATATTCTTGAATTACTGCAAAACCATGCGAGCCATCTTCCTGCACCTCCTCCTAAAGTAATGGACCGACTGCAAACAAACTCGGTACACATACTGCTTACTATCAGGCGAACAACCGCTGTCATGAAATAAAAACCTATCACTCACGCTACAGGAGACACGAAGTCGTAAACTACGATATTCTTGAATTATTGCAAAAGCATGCTAGCCACCTTCCTGCATCTCCTTCTAAAGTAGTGGACCGATTGCAACCAAACTCGGTACACATACTGCTTACTATCAGGCGAACAACCGCTGTCATGAATTAACCACCTACCACTCACGCTACAAGAGACACGAAGTCGTAAACTACGATACTCTTGCATTACTGCAAAACCATGCGAGCCATCTTCCTGCACCTCCTCCTAAAGTAGTAGACCGACTGCAACAAACTCGGTACACATACAGCTTACTATCAGGCGAGCAACCGCTCTCATGAATTAAACACCTACCACTAACGCTACAGGAGACACGAAGTCGTAAACTACGATAATCTTGAATTACTGCAAAATCATGCCAGCCATCTTCCTGCACCTCCTCCTAAAGTAGGGGACCGACTGCAACCAAACTCGGTACACATACTGCTTACTATCAGGCGAACAAACGCTGACATGAATTAACCACCTACCACTCACGCTACAAGAGACACGAAGTCGTAAACTACGATACTCTTGCATTACTGCAAAACCATGCGAGCCATCTTCCTGCACCTCCTCCTAAAGTAGTAGACCGACTGCAACAAACTCGGTACACATACAGCTTACAATCAGGCGAGCAACCGCTCTAATGAATTAAACACCTACCACTAACGCTACAGGAGACACGAAGTCGTAAACTACGATAATCTTGAATTACTGCAAAATCATGCCAGCCATCTTCCTGCACCTCCTCCTAAAGTAGGGGACCGACTGCAACCAAACTCGGTACACATACTGCTTACTATCAGGCGAACAACCGCTGACATGAATTAAACACCTACCACTCACGCTACAGGAGACACGAAGTCGTAAACTACGATATTCTTGAATTACTGCAAAACCATGCGAGCCGTCTTCCTGCACCTCATCTTAAAGTAGTGGAACGACTGCCACCAAACTCGGTACAGTTACCGATTACTATCAGGCGAACAACCGCTGTTATGAATAAAACGCCTACCACTCACGCTACAGGAGACACGAAGTCGTAAACTGCGAAATTCTTGAATTACTGCAAAACCATACGAGCCATCTTCCTGCACCTCCTCCTCCAGTAATGGACCGACTGCAACCAAACTCGGTACACATACTGCTTACTATCAGGCGAACAACCGCTGTCATGAGTTAAACACCTACCACTCACTCTACAGGAGACACGAAGTCGTAAACTGCGATATTCTTGAATTACTGCAAAACCATACGAGCCATCTTCCTGCACCTCCTCCTAAAGTAGTTCACCAACTGCATCCATAATCGGTACACATACTGCTTACTATCAGGCGAACAACTGCTGTCATGAATTAAACACCTACCACTCACGCTACAGGAGACACGAAGTCGTAAACTACGATATTCTTGAATTACTGCAAAACCATGCGAGCCATCTTCCTGCACCTCCTCCTAAAGTAGTAGACCGACTGCAACAAACTCGGTACACATACAGCTTACTATCAGGCGAGCAACCGCTCTCATGAATTAAACACCTACCACTCACGCTACAGGAGACACGAAGTCGTAAACTACGATATTCTTGAATTTCTGCAAAACCATGCGAGCCATCTTCCTGCACCTCCTCCTAAAGTAGTGGACCGACTGCAACCAAACTCGGTAAACATACTGCTTACTATCAGGCGAACAACCGCTTTCATGAATTAAACACCTACCACACACGCTACAGGGGACACGAAGTCGTAAACTACGATATTCTTGAATTACTGCAAAACCCTGCGAGCCATCTTCCTGCACCTCCTCCTAAAGTAATGGACCGACTGCAAACAAACTCGGTACACATACTGCTTACTATCAGGCGAACAACCGCTGTCATGAAATAAAAACCTATCACTCACGCTACAGGAGACACGAAGTCGTAAACTACGATATTCTTGAATTATTGCAAAACCATGCTAGCCACCTTCCTGCATCTCCTTCTAAAGTAGTGGACCGATTGCAACCAAACTCGGTACACATACTGCTTACTATCAGGCGAACAGCCGCTGTCATGAATTAACCACCTACCACTCACGCTACAAGAGACACGAAGTCGTAAACTACGATACTCTTGCATTACTGCAAAACCATGCGAGCCATCTTCCTGCACCTCCTCCTAAAGTAGTAGACCGACTGCAACAAACTCGGTACACATACAGCTTACTATCAGGCGAGCAACCGCTCTCATGAATTAAACACCTACCACTAACGCTACAGGAGACACGAAGTCGTAAACTACGATAATCTTGAATTACTGCAAAATCATGCCAGCCATCTTCCTGCACCTCCTCCTAAAGTAGGGGACCGACTGCAACCAAACTCGGTACACATACTGCTTACTATCAGGCGAACAACCGCTGACATGAATTAAACACCTACCACTCACGCTACAGGAGACACGAAGTCGTAAACTACGATATTCTTGAATTACTGCAAAACCATGCGAGCCGTCTTCCTGCACCTCCTCTTAAAGTAGTGGAACGACTGCCACCAAACTCGGTACAGTTACCGATTACTATCAGGCGAACAACCGCTGTCATGAATAAAACGCCTACCACTCACGCTACAGGAGACACGAAGTCGTAAACTGCGATATTCTTGAATTACTGCAAAACCATACGAGCGATCTTCCTGCACCTCCTCCTCCAGTAATGGACCGACTGCAACCAAACTCGGTACCCATACTGCTTACTATCAGGCGAACAACCGCTGTCATGAGTTAAACACCTACCACTCACTCTACAGGTGACACGAAGTCGTAAACTGCGATATTCTTGAATTACTGCAAATACATACGAGCCATCATCCTGCACCTCCTCCTCCAGTAGTGGACCGACTGCAGCCAAACTCGGTACACATACTGCTTACTATCAGGCGAACAACCGCTGTCATGAATTAACCACCAGCACTCACGCTACAAGAGACACGAAGTCGTAAACTACGATACTCTTGCATTACTGCAAAACCATGCGAGCCATCTTCCTGCACCTCCTCCTAAAGTAGTAGACCGACTGCAACAAACTCGGTACACATACATCTTACTATCAGGCGAGCAACCGCTCTAATGAATTAAACACCTACCACTAACGCTACAGGAGACACGAAGTCGTAAACTACGATAATCTCGAATTACTGCAAAATCATGCCAGCCATCTTCCTGCACCTCCTCCTAAAGTAGGGGACCGACTGCAACCAAACTCGGTACACATACTGCTTACTATCAGGCGAACAACCGCTGTCATGAGTTAAACACCTACCTCTCACTCTACAGGAGACACGAAGTCGTAAACTGCGATATTCTTGAATTACTGCAAATACATACGAGCCATCTTCCTGCACCTCCTCCTAAAGTAGTAGACCGACTGCAACAAACTCGGTACACATACAGCTTACTATCAGGCGAGCAACCGCTCTCATGAATTAAACACCTACCACTCACGCTACAGGAGACACGAAGTCGTAAACTACGATATTCTTGAATTTCTGCAAAACCATGCGAGCAATCTTCCTGCACCTCCTCCTAAAGTAGTGGACCGACTGCAACCAAACTCGGTAAACATACTGCTTACTATCAGGCGAACAACCGCTTTCATGAATTAAACACCTACCACACACGCTACAGGGGACACGAAGTCGTAAACTACGATATTCTTGAATTACTGCAAAACCATGCGAGCCATCTTCCTGCACCTCCTCCTAAAGTAATGGACCGACTGCAAACAAACTCGGTACACATACTGCTTACTATCAGGCGAACAACCACTGTCATGAAATAAAAACCTATCACTCACGCTACAGGAGACACGAAGTCGTAAACTACGATATTCTTGAATTATTGCAAAACCATGCTAGCCACCTTCCTGCATCTCCTTCTAAAGTAGTGGACCGATTGCAACCAAACTCGGTACACATACTGCATACTATCAGGCGAACAACCGCTGTCATGAAATAACCACCTACCACTCACGCTACAAGAGACACGAAGTCGTAAACTACGATACTCTTGCATTACTGCAAAACCATGCGAGCCATCTTCCTGCACCTCCTCCTAAAGTAGTAGACCGACTGCAACAAACTCGGTACACATACAGCTTACTATCAGGCGAGCAACCGCTCTCATGAATTAAACACCTACCACTAACGCTACAGGAGACACGAAGTCGTAAACTACGATAATCTTGAATTACTGCAAAATCATGCCAGCCATCTTCCTGCACCTCCTCCTAAAGTAGGGGACCGACTGCAACCAAACTCGGTACACATACTGCTTACTATCAGGCGAACAACCGCTGTCATGAGTTAAACACCTACCTCTCACTCTACAGGAGACACGAAGTCGTAAACTGCGATATTCTTGAATTACTGCAAATACATACGAGCCATCTTCCTGCACCTCCTCCCCCAGTAGTGGACCTACTGCAACCAAACTCGGTACAAATACTGCCAACTATCAGGCGAACAACCGCTGTCATGTATTAAACACCGACCACTCACACTACAGGAGACACGAAGTCGTTAACTAAGATATTCTTGAATTACTGCAAAACCATACGAGCCATCTTCCTGCACCTCCTCCTAAAGTAGTGGACCAACTGCATCCATAATCGGTACACATACTGCTTACTATCAGGCGAACAACTGCTGGCATGATTTAAACACCTACCACTCACGCTACAGGAGACACGAAGTCGTAAACTACGATATTCTTGAATTACTGCAAAACCATGCGAGCCATCTTCCTGCACCTCCTCCTAAAGTAGTAGACCGACTGCAACAAACTCGGTACACATACAGCTTACTATCAGGCGAGCAACCGCTCTCATGAATTAAACACCTACCACTAACGCTACAGGAGACACGAAGTCGTAAACTACGATAATCTTGAATTACTGCAAAATCATGCCAGCCATCTTCCTGCACCTCCTCCTAAAGTAGGGGACCGACAGCAACCAAACTCGGTACACATACTGCTTACTATCAGGCGAACAACCGCTGACATGAATTAAACACCTACCACTCACGCTACAGGAGACACGAAGTCGTAAACTACGATATTCTTGAATTACTGCAAAACCATGCGAGCCATCTTCCTGCACCTCCTCTTAAATTAGTGGAACGACTACCACCAAACTCGGTACACATACCGATTACTATCAGGCGAACAACCGCTGTCATGAATAAAACGCCTACCACTCACGCTACAGGAGACACGAAGTCGTAAACTGCGATATTCTTGAATTACTGCAAAATCATACGAGCCATCTTCCTGCACCTCCTCCTCCAGTAATGGACCGACTGCAACCAAACTCGGTACACATACTGCTTACTATCAGGCGAACAACCGCTGTCATGAGTTAAACACCTACCACTCACTCTACAGGAGACACGAAGTCGTAAACTGCGATATTCTTGAATTACTGCAAATACATACGAGCCATCTTCCTGCACCTCGTCCTCCAGTAGTCGACCGACTGCAGCCAAACTCGGTACACATACTGCTTACTATCAGGCGAACAACCGCTGTCATGAATTAAACACCTACCACTCACGCTACAGGAGACACGAAGTCGTAAACTGCGATATTCTTGAATTACTGCAAATACATACGAGCCATCTTCCTGCACCTCCTCCTCCAGTAGTGGACCGACTGCAGCCAAACTCGGTACACATACTGCTTACTATCAGGCGAACAACCGCTGTCATGAATTAAACACCTACCACTCACGCTACAGGAGACACGAAGTCGTAAACTACGATATTCTTGAATTACTGCAAAACCATGCGAGCCATCTTCCTGCACCTCCTCCTCCAGTAGTGGACCTACTGCACCCAAACTCGGTACACATACTGCTTACTATCAGGCGAACAACCGCTGTCATGAATTAACCACCTACCACTCACGCTACAAGAGACACGAAGTCGTAAACTACGATACTCTTGCATTACTGCAAAACCATGCGAGCCGTCTTCCTGCACCTCCTCCTAAAGTAGTAGACCGACTGCAACAAACTCGGTACACATACAGCTTACTATCAGGCGAGCAACCGCTCTCATGAATTAAACACCTACCACTAACGCTACAGGAGACACGAAGTCGTAAACTACGATAATCTTGAATTACTGCAAAATCATGCCAGCCATCTTCCTGCACCTCCTCCTAAAGTAGGGGACCGACTGCAACCAAACTCGGTACACATACTGCTTACTATAAGGCGAACAACCGCTGACATGAATTAAACACCTACCACACACGCTACAGGAGACACGAAGTCGTAAACTACGATATTCTTGAATTACTGCAAAACCATGCGAGCCGTCTTCCTGCACCTCCTCTTAAAGTAGTGGAACGACTGCCACCAAACTCGGTACAGTTACCGATTACTATCAGGCGAACAACCGCTGTCATGAATAAAACGCCTACCACTCACGCTACAGGAGACACGAAGTCGTAAACTGCGATATTCTTGAATTACTGCAAAACCATACGAGCCATCTTCCTGCACCTCCTCCTCCAGTAATGGACCGACTGCAACCAAACTCGGTACACATACTGCTTACTATCATGCGAACAACCGCTGTCATGAGTTAAACACCTACCACTCACTCTACAGGAGACACGAAGTCGTAAACTGCGATATTCTTGAATTACTGCAAATACATACGAGCCATCTTCCTGCACCTCCTCCTCCAGTAGCGGACCGACTGCAGCCAAACTCGGTACACATACTGCTTACTATCAGGCGAACAACCGCTGTCATGAATTAACCACCTACCACTCACGCTACAAGAGACACGAAGTCGTAAACTACGATACTCTTGCATTACTGCAAAACCATGCGAGCCATCTTCCTGCACCTCCTCCTAAAGTAGTAGCCCGACTGCAACAAACTCGGTACACATACAGCTTACTATCAGGCGAGCAACCGCTCTAATGAATTAAACACCTACCACTAACGCTACAGGAGACACGAAGTCGTAAACTACGATAATCTTGAATTACTGCAAAATCATGCCAGCCATCTTCCTGCACCTCCTCCTAAAGTAGGGGACCGACTGCAACCAAACTCGGTACACATACTGCTTACTATCAGGCGAACAAACGCTGACATGAATTAACCACCTACCACTCACGCTACAAGAGACACGAAGTCGTAAACTACGATACTCTTGCATTACTGCAAAACCATGCGAGCCATCTTCCTGCACCTCCTCCTAAAGTAGTAGACCGACTGCAACAAACTCGGTACACATACAGCTTACAATCAGGCGAGCAACCGCTCTAATGAATTAAACACCTACCACTAACGCTACAGGAGACACGAAGTCGTAAACTACGATAATCTTGAATTACTGCAAAATCATGCCAGCCATCTTCCTGCACCTCCTCCTAAAGTAGGGGACCGACTGCAACCAAACTCGGTACACATACTGCTTACTATCAGGCGAACAACCGCTGACATGAATTAAACACCTACCACTCACGCTACAGGAGACACGAAGTCGTAAACTACGATATTCTTGAATTACTGCAAAACCATGCGAGCCGTCTTCCTGCACCTCATCTTAAAGTAGTGGAACGACTGCCACCAAACTCGGTACAGTTACCGATTACTATCAGGCGAACAACCGCTGTTATGAATAAAACGCCTACCACTCACGCTACAGGAGACACGAAGTCGTAAACTGCGAAATTCTTGAATTACTGCAAAACCATACGAGCCATCTTCCTGCACCTCCTCCTCCAGTAATGGACCGACTGCAACCAAACTCGGTACACATACTGCTTACTATCAGGCGAACAACCGCTGTCATGAGTTAAACACCTACCACTCACTCTACAGGAGACACGAAGTCGTAAACTGCGATATTCTTGAATTACTGCAAAACCATACGAGCCATCTTCCTGCACCTCCTCCTAAAGTAGTTCACCAACTGCATCCATAATCGGTACACATACTGCTTACTATCAGGCGAACAACTGCTGTCATGAATTAAACACCTACCACTCACGCTACAGGAGACACGAAGTCGTAAACTACGATATTCTTGAATTACTGCAAAACCATGCGAGCCATCTTCCTGCACCTCCTCCTAAAGTAGTAGACCGACTGCAACAAACTCGGTACACATACAGCTTACTATCAGGCGAGCAACCGCTCTCATGAATTAAACACCTACCACTCACGCTACAGGAGACACGAAGTCGTAAACTACGATATTCTTGAATTTCTGCAAAACCATGCGAGCCATCTTCCTGCACCTCCTCCTAAAGTAGTGGACCGACTGCAACCAAACTCGGTAAACATACTGCTTACTATCAGGCGAACAACCGCTTTCATGAATTAAACACCTACCACACACGCTACAGGGGACACGAAGTCGTAAACTACGATATTCTTGAATTACTGCAAAACCCTGCGAGCCATCTTCCTGCACCTCCTCCTAAAGTAATGGACCGACTGCAAACAAACTCGGTACACATACTGCTTACTATCAGGCGAACAACCGCTGTCATGAAATAAAAACCTATCACTCACGCTACAGGAGACACGAAGTCGTAAACTACGATATTCTTGAATTATTGCAAAACCATGCTAGCCACCTTCCTGCATCTCCTTCTAAAGTAGTGGACCGATTGCAACCAAACTCGGTACACATACTGCTTACTATCAGGCGAACAGCCGCTGTCATGAATTAACCACCTACCACTCACGCTACAAGAGACACGAAGTCGTAAACTACGATACTCTTGCATTACTGCAAAACCATGCGAGCCATCTTCCTGCACCTCCTCCTAAAGTAGTAGACCGACTGCAACAAACTCGGTACACATACAGCTTACTATCAGGCGAGCAACCGCTCTCATGAATTAAACACCTACCACTAACGCTACAGGAGACACGAAGTCGTAAACTTCGATAATCTTGAATTACTGCAAAATCATGCCAGCCATCTTCCTGCACCTCCTCCTAAAGTAGGGGACCGACTGCAACCAAACTCGGTACACATACTGCTTACTATCAGGCGAACAACCGCTGACATGAATTAAACACCTACCACTCACGCTACAGGAGACACGAAGTCGTAAACTACGATATTCTTGAATTACTGCAAAACCATGCGAGCCGTCTTCCTGCACCTCCTCTTAAAGTAGTGGAACGACTGCCACCAAACTCGGTACAGTTACCGATTACTATCAGGCGAACAACCGCTGTCATGAATAAAACGCCTACCACTCACGCTACAGGAGACACGAAGTCGTAAACTGCGATATTCTTGAATTACTGCAAAACCATACGAGCGATCTTCCTGCACCTCCTCCTCCAGTAATGGACCGACTGCAACCAAACTCGGTACCCATACTGCTTACTATCAGGCGAACAACCGCTGTCATGAGTTAAACACCTACCACTCACTCTACAGGTGACACGAAGTCGTAAACTGCGATATTCTTGAATTACTGCAAATACATACGAGCCATCATCCTGCACCTCCTCCTCCAGTAGTGGACCGACTGCAGCCAAACTCGGTACACATACTGCTTACTATCAGGCGAACAACCGCTGTCATGAATTAACCACCAGCACTCACGCTACAAGAGACACGAAGTCGTAAACTACGATACTCTTGCATTACTGCAAAACCATGCGAGCCATCTTCCTGCACCTCCTCCTAAAGTAGTAGACCGACTGCAACAAACTCGGTACACATACATCTTACTATCAGGCGAGCAACCGCTCTAATGAATTAAACACCTACCACTAACGCTACAGGAGACACGAAGTCGTAAACTACGATAATCTCGAATTACTGCAAAATCATGCCAGCCATCTTCCTGCACCTCCTCCTAAAGTAGGGGACCGACTGCAACCAAACTCGGTACACATACTGCTTACTATCAGGCGAACAACCGCTGTCATGAGTTAAACACCTACCTCTCACTCTACAGGAGACACGAAGTCGTAAACTGCGATATTCTTGAATTACTGCAAATACATACGAGCCATCTTCCTGCACCTCCTCCTAAAGTAGTAGACCGACTGCAACAAACTCGGTACACATACAGCTTACTATCAGGCGAGCAACCGCTCTCATGAATTAAACACCTACCACTCACGCTACAGGAGACACGAAGTCGTAAACTACGATATTCTTGAATTTCTGCAAAACCATGCGAGCAATCTTCCTGCACCTCCTCCTAAAGTAGTGGACCGACTGCAACCAAACTCGGTAAACATACTGCTTACTATCAGGCGAACAACCGCTTTCATGAATTAAACACCTACCACACACGCTACAGGGGACACGAAGTCGTAAACTACGATATTCTTGAATTACTGCAAAACCATGCGAGCCATCTTCCTGCACCTCCTCCTAAAGTAATGGACCGACTGCAAACAAACTCGGTACACATACTGCTTACTATCAGGCGAACAACCACTGTCATGAAATAAAAACCTATCACTCACGCTACAGGAGACACGAAGTCGTAAACTACGATATTCTTGAATTATTGCAAAACCATGCTAGCCACCTTCCTGCATCTCCTTCTAAAGTAGTGGACCGATTGCAACCAAACTCGGTACACATACTGCATACTATCAGGCGAACAACCGCTGTCATGAAATAACCACCTACCACTCACGCTACAAGAGACACGAAGTCGTAAACTACGATACTCTTGCATTACTGCAAAACCATGCGAGCCATCTTCCTGCACCTCCTCCTAAAGTAGTAGACCGACTGCAACAAACTCGGTACACATACAGCTTACTATCAGGCGAGCAACCGCTCTCATGAATTAAACACCTACCACTAACGCTACAGGAGACACGAAGTCGTAAACTACGATAATCTTGAATTACTGCAAAATCATGCCAGCCATCTTCCTGCACCTCCTCCTAAAGTAGGGGACCGACTGCAACCAAACTCGGTACACATACTGCTTACTATCAGGCGAACAACCGCTGTCATGAGTTAAACACCTACCTCTCACTCTACAGGAGACACGAAGTCGTAAACTGCGATATTCTTGAATTACTGCAAATACATACGAGCCATCTTCCTGCACCTCCTCCCCCAGTAGTGGACCTACTGCAACCAAACTCGGTACAAATACTGCCAACTATCAGGCGAACAACCGCTGTCATGTATTAAACACCGACCACTCACACTACAGGAGACACGAAGTCGTTAACTAAGATATTCTTGAATTACTGCAAAACCATACGAGCCATCTTCCTGCACCTCCTCCTAAAGTAGTGGACCAACTGCATCCATAATCGGTACACATACTGCTTACTATCAGGCGAACAACTGCTGGCATGATTTAAACACCTACCACTCACGCTACAGGAGACACGAAGTCGTAAACTACGATATTCTTGAATTACTGCAAAACCATGCGAGCCATCTTCCTGCACCTCCTCCTAAAGTAGTAGACCGACTGCAACAAACTCGGTACACATACAGCTTACTATCAGGCGAGCAACCGCTCTCATGAATTAAACACCTACCACTAACGCTACAGGAGACACGAAGTCGTAAACTACGATAATCTTGAATTACTGCAAAATCATGCCAGCCATCTTCCTGCACCTCCTCCTAAAGTAGGGGACCGACAGCAACCAAACTCGGTACACATACTGCTTACTATCAGGCGAACAACCGCTGACATGAATTAAACACCTACCACTCACGCTACAGGAGACACGAAGTCGTAAACTACGATATTCTTGAATTACTGCAAAACCATGCGAGCCATCTTCCTGCACCTCCTCTTAAATTAGTGGAACGACTACCACCAAACTCGGTACACATACCGATTACTATCAGGCGAACAACCGCTGTCATGAATAAAACGCCTACCACTCACGCTACAGGAGACACGAAGTCGTAAACTGCGATATTCTTGAATTACTGCAAAACCATACGAGCCATCTTCCTGCACCTCCTCCTCCAGTAATGGACCGACTGCAACCAAACTCGGTACACATACTGCTTACTATCAGGCGAACAACCGCTGTCATGAGTTAAACACCTACCACTCACTCTACAGGAGACACGAAGTCGTAAACTGCGATATTCTTGAATTACTGCAAATACATACGAGCCATCTTCCTGCACCTCGTCCTCCAGTAGTCGACCGACTGCAGCCAAACTCGGTACACATACTGCTTACTATCAGGCGAACAACCGCTGTCATGAATTAAACACCTACCACTCACGCTACAGGAGACACGAAGTCGTAAACTGCGATATTCTTGAATTACTGCAAATACATACGAGCCATCTTCCTGCACCTCCTCCTCCAGTAGTGGACCGACTGCAGCCAAACTCGGTACACATACTGCTTACTATCAGGCGAACAACCGCTGTCATGAATTAAACACCTACCACTCACGCTACAGGAGACACGAAGTCGTAAACTACGATATTCTTGAATTACTGCAAAACCATGCGAGCCATCTTCCTGCACCTCCTCCTCCAGTAGTGGACCTACTGCACCCAAACTCGGTACACATACTGCTTACTATCAGGCGAACAACCGCTGTCATGAATTAACCACCTACCACTCACGCTACAAGAGACACGAAGTCGTAAACTACGATACTCTTGCATTACTGCAAAACCATGCGAGCCGTCTTCCTGCACCTCCTCCTAAAGTAGTAGACCGACTGCAACAAACTCGGTACACATACAGCTTACTATCAGGCGAGCAACCGCTCTCATGAATTAAACACCTACCACTAACGCTACAGGAGACACGAAGTCGTAAACTACGATAATCTTGAATTACTGCAAAATCATGCCAGCCATCTTCCTGCACCTCCTCCTAAAGTAGGGGACCGACTGCAACCAAACTCGGTACACATACTGCTTACTATAAGGCGAACAACCGCTGACATGAATTAAACACCTACCACACACGCTACAGGAGACACGAAGTCGTAAACTACGATATTCTTGAATTACTGCAAAACCATGCGAGCCGTCTTCCTGCACCTCCTCTTAAAGTAGTGGAACGACTGCCACCAAACTCGGTACAGTTACCGATTACTATCAGGCGAACAACCGCTGTCATGAATAAAACGCCTACCACTCACGCTACAGGAGACACGAAGTCGTAAACTGCGATATTCTTGAATTACTGCAAAACCATACGAGCCATCTTCCTGCACCTCCTCCTCCAGTAATGGACCGACTGCAACCAAACTCGGTACACATACTGCTTACTATCATGCGAACAACCGCTGTCATGAGTTAAACACCTACCACTCACTCTACAGGAGACACGAAGTCGTAAACTGCGATATTCTTGAATTACTGCAAATACATACGAGCCATCTTCCTGCACCTCCTCCTCCAGTAGCGGACCGACTGCAGCCAAACTCGGTACACATACTGCTTACTATCAGGCGAACAACCGCTGTCATGAATTAACCACCTACCACTCACGCTACAAGAGACACGAAGTCGTAAACTACGATACTCTTGCATTACTGCAAAACCATGCGAGCCATCTTCCTGCACCTCCTCCTAAAGTAGTAGCCCGACTGCAACAAACTCGGTACACATACAGCTTACTATCAGGCGAGCAACCGCTCTAATGAATTAAACACCTACCACTAACGCTACAGGAGACACGAAGTCGTAAACTACGATAATCTTGAATTACTGCAAAATCATGCCAGCAATCTTCCTGCACCTCCTCCTAAAGTAGGGGACCGACTGCAACCAAACTCGGTACACATACTGCTTACTATCAGGCGAACAACCGCTGACATGAATTAAACACCTACCACTCACGCTACAGGAGACACGAAGTCGTAAACTACGATATTCTTGAATTACTGCAAAACCATGCCAGCCGTCTTCCTGCACCTCCTCTTAAAGTAGTGGAACGACTGCCACCAAACTCGGTACAGTTACCGATTACTATCAGGCGAACAACCGCTGTCACGAATAAAACGCCTACCACTCACGCTACAGGAGACACGAAGTCGTAAACTGCGATATTCTTGAATTACTGCAAAACCATACGAGCCATCTTCCTGAACCTCCTCCTAAAGTAGTGGACCAACTGCATCCATAATCTGTACACATACTGCTTACTATTAGGCGAACAACTGCTGTCATGAATTAAACACCTACCACTCACGCTACAGGAGACACGAAGTCGTAAACTACGATATTCTTGAATTACTGCAAAACCATGCGAGCCATCTTCCTGCACCTCCTCCTAAAGTAGTAGACCGACTGCAACAAACTCGGTACACATACAGCTTACTATCAGGCGAGCAACTGCTCTCATGAATTAAACACCTACCACTAACGCTACAGGAGACACGAAGTCGTAAACTACGATAATCTTGAATTACTGCAAAATTTCATGCCAGCCATCTTCCTGCACCTCCTCCTAAAGTAGGGGACCGACAGCAACCAAACTCGGTAGACATACTGCTTACTATCAGGCGAACAACCGCTGACATGAATTAAACACCTACCACTCACGCTACAGGAGACACGATGTCGTAAACTACGATATTCTTGAATTACTGCAAAACCATACGAGCCATGTTCCTGCACCTCCTCCTCCAGTAATGGACCGACTGTAACCAAACTCGGTACACATACTGCTTACTATCAGGCGAACAACCGCAGTCATGAGTTAAACACCTACCACTCACGCTACAGGAGACACGAAGTCGTTAACTAAGATATTCTTGAATTACTGCAAAACCATACGAGCCATCTTCCTGCACCTCCTCCTAAAGTAGTGGACCAACTGCATCCATAATCGGTACACATACTGCTTACTATCAGGCGAACAACTGCTGTCATGAATTAAACACCTACCACTCACGCTACAGGAGACACGAAGTCGTAAACTACGATATTCTTGAATTACTGCAAAACCATGCGAGCCATCTTCCTGCACCTCCTCCTAAAGTAGTAGACCGACTGCAACAAACTCGGTACACATACAGCTTACTATCAGGCGAGCAACCGCTCTCATGAATTAAACACCTACCACTAACGCTACAGGAGACGCGAAGTCGTAAACTACGATAATCTTGAATTACTGCAAAATCATGCCAGCCATCTTCCTGCACCTCCTCCTAAAGTAGGGGACCGACAGCAACCAAACTCGGTACACATACTGCTTACTATCAGGCGAACAACCGCTGACATGAATTAAACACCTACCACTCACGCTACAGGAGACACGAAGTCGTAAACTACGATATTGTTGAATTACTGCAAAACCATGCGAGCCATCTTCCTGCACCTCCTCTTAAATTAGTGGAACGACTGCCACCAAACTCGGTACACATACCGATTACTATCAGGCGAAGAACCGCTGTCATGAATAAAACGCCTACCACTCACGCTACAGGAGACACGAAGTCGTAAACTGCGATATTCTTGTATTACTGCAAAACCATACGAGCCATCTTCCTGCACCTCCTCCTCCAGTAATGGACCGACTGCAACCAAACTCGGTACACATACTGCTTACTATCAGGCGAACAACCGCTGTCATGAGTTAAACACCTACCACTCACTCTACAGGAGACACGAAGTCGTAAACTGCGATATTCTTGAATTACTGCA
Source organism: Locusta migratoria (assembly GCA_026315105.1). Taxonomy (NCBI): domain Eukaryota; kingdom Metazoa; phylum Arthropoda; class Insecta; order Orthoptera; family Acrididae; genus Locusta; species Locusta migratoria. Next base: position 378,782,316 of record CM048749.1, read on the forward strand.
AATACATACGAGCCATCTTCCTGCACCTCGTCCTCCAGTAGTCGACCGACTGCAGCCAAACTCGGTACACATACTGCTTACTATCAGGCGAACAACCGCTGTCATGAATTAAACACCTACCACTCACGCTACAGGAGACACGAAGTCGTAAACTGCGATATTCTTGAATTACTGCAAATACATACGAGCCATCTTCCTGCACCTCCTCCTCCAGTAGTGGACCGACTGCAGCCAAACTCGGTACACATACTGCTTACTATCAGGCGAACAACCGCTGTCATGAATTAAACACCTACCACTCACGCTACAGGAGACACGAAGTCGTAAACTACGATATTCTTGAATTACTGCAAAACCATGCGAGCCATCTTCCTGCACCTCCTCCTCCAGTAGTGGACCTACTGCACCCAAACTCGGTACACATACTGCTTACTATCAGGCGAACAACCGCTGTCATGAATTAACCACCTACCACTCACGCTACAAGAGACACGAAGTCGTAAACTACGATACTCTTGCATTACTGCAAAACCATGCGAGCCGTCTTCCTGCACCTCCTCCTAAAGTAGTAGACCGACTGCAACAAACTCGGTACACATACAGCTTACTATCAGGCGAGCAACCGCTCTCATGAATTAAACACCTACCACTAACGCTACAGGAGACACGAAGTCGTAAACTACGATAATCTTGAATTACTGCAAAATCATGCCAGCCATCTTCCTGCACCTCCTCCTAAAGTAGGGGACCGACTGCAACCAAACTCGGTACACATACAGCTTACTATCAGGCGAACAACCGCTGACATGAATTAAACACCTACCACTCACGCTACAAGAGACACGAAGTCGTAAACTACGATACTCTTGCATTACTGCAAAACCATGCGAGCCATCTTCCTGCACCTCCTCCTAAAGTAGTAGCCCGACTGCAACAAACTCGGTACACATACAGCTTACTATCAGGCGAGCAACCGCTCTAATGAATTAAACACCTACCACTAACGCTACAGGAGACACGAAGTCGTAAACTACGATAATCTTGAATTACTGCAAAATCATGCCAGCAATCTTCCTGCACCTCCTCCTAAAGTAGGGGACCGACTGCAACCAAACTCGGTACACATACTGCTTACTATCAGGCGAACAACCGCTGACATGAATTAAACACCTACCACTCACGCTACAGGAGACACGAAGTCGTAAACTACGATATTCTTGAATTACTGCAAAACCATGCCAGCAGTCTTCCTGCACCTCCTCTTAAAGTAGTGGAACGACTGCCACCAAACTCGGTACAGTTACCGATTACTATCAGGCGAACAACCGCTGTCATGAATAAAACGCCTACCACTCACGCTACAGGAGACACGATGTCGTAAACTGCGATATTCTTGAATTACTGCAAAACCATACGAGCCATCTTCCTGCACCTCCTCCTAAAGTAGTGGACCAACTGCATCCATAATCTGTACACATACTGCTTACTATTAGGCGAACAACTGCTGTCATGAATTAAACACCTACCACTCACGCTACAGGAGACACGAAGTCGTAAACTACGATATTCTTGAATTACTGCAAAACCATGCGAGCCATCTTCCTGCACCTCCTCCTAAAGTAGTAGACCGACTGCAACAAACTCGGTACACATACAGCTTACTATCAGGCGAGCAACTGCTCTCATGAATTAAACACCTACCACTAACGCTACAGGAGACACGAAGTCGTAAACTACGATAATCTTGAATTACTGCAAAATTTCATGCCAGCCATCTTCCTGCACCTCCTCCTAAAGTAGGGGACCGACAGCAACCAAACTCGGTAGACATACTGCTTACTATCAGGCGAACAACCGCTGACATGAATTAAACACCTACCACTCACGCTACAGGAGACACGATGTCGTAAACTACGATATTCTTGAATTACTGCAAAACCATACGAGCCATGTTCCTGCACCTCCTCCTCCAGTAATGGACCGACTGTAACCAAACTCGGTACACATACTGCTTACTATCAGGCGAACAACCGCAGTCATGAGTTAAACACCTACCACTCACGCTACAGGAGACACGAAGTCGTTAACTAAGATATTCTTGAATTACTGCAAAACCATACGAGCCATCTTCCTGCACCTCCTCCTAAAGTAGTGGACCAACTGCATCCATAATCGGTACACATACTGCTTACTATCAGGCGAACAACTGCTGTCATGAATTAAACACCTACCACTCACGCTACAGGAGACACGAAGTCGTAAACTACGATATTCTTGAATTACTGCAAAACCATGCGAGCCATCTTCCTGCACCTCCTCCTAAAGTAGTAGACCGACTGCAACAAACTCGGTACACATACAGCTTACTATCAGGCGAGCAACCGCTCTCATGAATTAAACACCTACCACTAACGCTACAGGAGACGCGAAGTCGTAAACTACGATAATCTTGAATTACTGCAAAATCATGCCAGCCATCTTCCTGCACCTCCTCCTAAAGTAGGGGACCGACAGCAACCAAACTCGGTACACATACTGCTTACTATCAGGCGAACAACCGCTGACATGAATTAAACACCTACCACTCATGCTACAGGAGACACGAAGTCGTAAACTACGATATTGTTGAATTACTGCAAAACCATGCGAGCCATCTTCCTGCACCTCCTCTTAAATTAGTGGAACGACTGCCACCAAACTCGGTACACATACCGATTACTATCAGGCGAAGAACCGCTGTCATGAATAAAACGCCTACCACTCACGCTACAGGAGACACGAAGTCGTAAACTGCGATATTCTTGTATTACTGCAAAACCATACGAGCCATCTTCCTGCACCTCCTCCTCCAGTAATGGACCGACTGCAACCAAACTCGGTACACATACTGCTTACTATCAGGCGAACAACCGCTGTCATGAGTTAAACACCTACCACTCACTCTACAGGAGACACGAAGTCGTAAACTGCGATATTCTTGAATTACTGCAAATACATACGAGCCATCTTCCTGCACATCGTCCTCCAGTAGTCGACCGACTGCAGCCAAACTCGGTACACATACTGCTTACTATCAGGCGAACAACCGCTGTCATGAATTAAACACCTACCACTCACGCTACAGGAGACACGAAGTCGTAAACTGCGATATTCTTGAATTACTGCAAATACATACGAGCCATCTTCCTGCACCTCCTCCTCCAGTAGTGGACCGACTGCAGCCAAACTCGGTACACATACTGCTTACTATCAGGCGAACAACCGCTGTCATGAATTAAACACCTACCACTCACGCTACAGGAGACACGAAGTCGTAAACTACGATATTCTTGAATTACTGCAAAACCATGCGAGCCATCTTCCTGCACCTCCTCCTCCAGTAGTGGACCTACTGCACCCAAACTCGGTACACATACTGCTTACTATCAGGCGAACAACCGCTGTCATGAATTAACCACCTACCACTCACGCTACAAGAGACACGAAGTCGTAAACTACGATACTCTTGCATTACTGCAATACCATGCGAGCCGTCTTCCTGCACCTCCTCCTAAAGTAGTAGACCGACTGCAACAAACTCGGTACACATACAGCTTACTATCAGGCGAGCAACCGCTCTCATGAATTAAACACCTACCACTAACGCTACAGGAGACACGAAGTCGTAAACTACGATAATCTTGAATTACTGCAAAATCATGCCAGCCATCTTCCTGCACCTCCTCCTAAAGTAGGGGACCGACTGCAACCAAACTCGGTACACATACTGCTTACTATCAGGCGAACAACCGCTGACATGAATTAAACACCTACCACACACGCTACAGGAGACACCAAGTCGTAAACTACGATATTCTTGAATTACTGCAAAACCATGCGAGCCGTCTTCCTGCACCTCCTCTTAAAGTAGTGGAACGACTGCCACCAAACTCGGTACAGTTACCGATTACTATCAGGCGAACAACCGCTGTCATGAATAAAACGCCTACCACTCACGCTACAGGAGACACGAAGTCGTAAACTGCGATATTCTTGAATTACTGCAAAACCATACGAGCCATCTTCCTGCACCTCCTCCTCCAGTAATGGACCGACTGCAACCAAACTCGTCACACATACTGCTTACTATCATGCGAACAACCGCTGTCATGAGTTAAACACCTACCACTCACTCTACAGGAGACACGAAGTCGTAAACTGCGATATTCTTGAATTACTGCAAATACATACGAGCCATCTTCCTGCACCTCCTCCTCCAGTAGTGAACCGACTGCAGCCAAACTCGGTACACATACTGCTTACTATCAGGCGAACAACCGCTGTCATGAATTAACCACCTACCACTCACGCTACAAGAGACACGAAGTCGTAAACTACGATACTCTTGCATTACTGCAAAACCATGCGAGCCATCTTCCTGCACCTCCTCCTAAAGTAGTAGCCCGACTGCAACAAACTCGGTACACATACAGCTTACTATCAGGCGAGCAACCGCTCTAATGAATTAAACACCTACCACTAACGCTACAGGAGACACGAAGTCGTAAACTACGATAATCTTGAATTACTGCAAAATCATGCCAGCCATCTTCCTGCACCTCCTCCTAAAGTAGTGGACCAACTGCATCCATAATCTGTACACATACTGCTTACTATTAGGCGAACAACTGCTGTCATGAATTAAACACCTACCACTCACGCTACAGGAGACACGAAGTCGTAAACTACGATATTCTTGAATTACTGCAAAACCATGCGAGCCATCTTCCTGCACCTCCTCCTAAAGTAGTAGACCGACTGCAACAAACTCGGTACACATACAGCTTACTATCAGGCGAGCAACTGCTCTCATGAATTAAACACCTACCACTAACGCTACAGGAGACACGAAGTCGTAAACTACGATAATCTTGAATTACTGCAAAATTTCAAGCCAGCCATCTTCCTGCACCTCCTCCTAAAGTAGGGGACCGACAGCAACCAAACTCGGTACACATACTGCTTACTATCAGGCGAACAACCGCTGACATGAATTAAACACCTACCACTCACGCTACAGGAGACACGATGTCGTAAACTACGATATTCTTGAATTACTGCAAAACCATGCGAGCCATCTTCCTGCACCTCCTCTTAAATTAGTGGAACGACTGCCACCAAACTCGGTACACATACCGATTACTATCAGGCGAACAACCGCTGTCATGAATAAAACGCCTACCACTCACGCTACAGGAGACACGAAGTCGTAAACTGCGATATTCTTGAATTACTGCAAAACCATACGAGCCATGTTCCTGCACCTCCTCCTCCAGTAATGGACCGACTGTAACCAAACTCGGTACACATACTGCTTACTATCAGGCGAACAACCGCTGTCATGAGTTAAACACCTACCACTCACGCTACAGGAGACACGAAGTCGTTAACTAAGATATTCTTGAATTACTGCAAAACCATACGAGCCATCTTCCTGCACCTCCTCCTAAAGTAGTGGACCAACTGCATCCATAATCGGTACACATACTGCTTACTATCAGGCGAACAACTGCTGTCATGAATTAAACACCTACCACTCACGCTACAGGAGACACGAAGTCGTAAACTACGATATTCTTGAATTACTGCAAAACCATGCGAGCCATCTTCCTGCACCTCCTCCTAAAGTAGTAGACCGACTGCAACAAACTCGGTACACATACAGCTTACTATCAGGCGAGCAACCGCTCTAATGAATTAAACACCTACCACTAACGCTACAGGAGACACGAAGTCGTAAACTACGATAATCTTGAATTACTGCAAAATCATGCCAGCCATCTTCCTGCACCTCCTCCTAAAGTAGGGGACCGACAGCAACCAAACTCGGTACACATACTGCTTACTATCAGGCGAACAACCGCTGACATGATTTAAACACCTACCACTCACGCTACAGGAGACACGAAGTCGTAAACTACGATATTGTTGAATTACTGCAAAACCATGCGAGCCATCTTCCTGCACCTCCTCTTAAATTAGTGGAACGACTGCCACCAAACTCGGTACACATACCGATTACTATCAGGCGAAGAACCGCTGTCATGAATAAAACGCCTACCACTCACGCTACAGGAGACACGAAGTCGTAAACTGCGATATTCTTGTATTACTGCAAAACCATACGAGCCATCTTCCTGCACCTCCTCCTCCAGTAATGGACCGACTGCAACCGAACTCGGTACACATACTGCTTACTATCAGGCGAATAACCGCTGTCATGAATTAAACACCTACCACTCACGCTACAGGAGACACGAAGTCGTAAACTGCGATATTCTTGAATTACTGCAAATACATACGAGCCATCTTCCTGCACCTCCTCCTCCAGTAGTGGACCGACTGCAGCCAAACTCGGTACACATACTGCTTACTATCAGGCGAACAACCGCTGTCATGAATTAAACACCTACCACTCACGCTACAGGAGACACGAAGTCGTAAACTACGATATTCTTGAATTACTGCAAAACCATGCGAGCCATCTTCCTGCACCTCCTCCTCCAGTAGTGGACCTACTGCACCCAAACTCGGTACAAATACTGCCTACTATCAGGCGAACAACCGCTGTCATGTATTATACACCGACCACTCACGCTACAGGAGACACGAAGTCGTTAATTAAGATATTCTTGAAATACTGCAAAACCATGCGAGCGATCTTCCTGCACCTCCTCCTAAAGTAATGGACCGACTGCAAACAAACTCGGTACACATACTGCTTACTATCAGTCGAACAACCGCTGTCATGAAATAAAAACCTAGCACTCACGCTACAGGAGACACGAAGTCGTAAAATACGATATTCTTGAATTATTGCAAAACCATGCTAGCCACGTTCCTGCATCTCCTTCTAAAGTAGTGGACCGATTGCAATCAAACTCGGTACACATACTGCTTACTATCAGGCGAACAACCGCTGTCATGAATTAAACACCAACCACACACGCTACAGGGGACACGAAGTCGTAAACTACGATACTCTTGCATTACTGCAAAACCATGCGAGCCATCTTCCTGCACCTCCTCCTAAAGTAGTAGACCGACTGCAACAAACTCGGTACACATACAGTTTCCTATCAGGCGAGCAACCGCTCTCATGAATTAAACACCTACCACTAACGCTACAGGAGACACGAATTCGTAAACTACGATAATCTTGAATTACTGAAAAATCATGCCAGCCATCTTCCTGCACCTCCTCCTAAATTAGGGGACCGACTGCAACCAAACTCGGTAGACATACTGCATACTATCAGGCGAACAACCGCTGACATGAATTAAACACCTACCACTCACGCTACAGGAGACACGAAGTCGTAAACTACGATATTCTTGAATTACTGCAAAATCATGCGAGCCATCTTCCTGCACCTCCTCTTAAAGTAGTGGAACGACTGCCACTAAACTCGGTACACATACCGATTACTATCAGGCGAACAACCGCTGTCATGAATAAAACGCCTACCACTCACGCTACAGAAGACACGAAGTCGTAAAGTACGATATTCTTGAATTATTGCAAAACCATGCTAGCCACCTTCCTGCATCTCCTTCTAAAGTAGGGGACCGACTGCAACCAAACTCGGTAGACATACTGCTTACTATCAGGCGAACAACCGCTGTCATGAATAAAAACACCTACCACTCACGCTACAGGAGACACGAAGTCGTAAACTACGATATTCTTGAATTACTGCAAAACCATGCGAGCCATCTTCCTGCACCTCCTCCTCCAGTAGTGGACCTACTGCAACCAAACTCGGTACAAATACTGCCTACTATCAGGCGAACAACCGCTGTCATGTATTAAACACCGACCACTCACGCTACAGGAGACACGAAGTCGTTAACTAAGATATTCTTGAAATACTGCAAAACCATGCGAGCCATCTTCCTGCACCTCCTCCTAAAGTAGTCGACAGACTGCAACAAACTCGGTACACATACAGCTCACTATCAGGCGAGCAACCGCTCTCATGAATTAAACACCTACCACTCACGCTACAGGAGACACGAAGTCGTAAATTACGTTATTCTTGAATTACTGAAAAATCATGCGAGCCATCTTCCTGCACCTCCTCCTAAAGTAGTGGACCGACTGCAACCAAACTCGGTAGACATACTGCTTACTATCAGGCGAACAACCGCTGTCATGAATTAAACACCTACCACTCACGCTACAGGAGACACGAAGTCGTAACTACGATATTCTTGAATTACTGCAAAACCATGCTAGCAATCTTCCTGCACCTCCTCCTAAAGTAGGGGACCGACTGCAACCAAACACGGTACACATACTGCTTACTATCAGGCGAACAACCGCTGTCATGAATTAAACACCGACCACTCACGCTACAGGAGACACGAAGTCGTTAACTACGATATTCTTGAATTACTGCAAAACCACGCGAGCCATCTTCCTGCACCTCCTCCTAAAGTCCCCTCAGGGGCTCAGCATTCGTTTGCTGAGTACGGGCTTGGCGAACTCGGGGTCCTGAGCCGCGGGCTGTGTCGCGACAACAGTCCGCTACACCGTAAGCTCTGTGCGTGCTTCAACGACCATCGTTCGGCGCGACGGTGGAACGTTGTACGTTTCAGAGCCCGGGGATCTTGGCTTAATCGCCCGGGTCGCGAGGACGGTACAAACCTCTATAGAAACCCCTCAATCTCAAGGTGTGCTACGTGCCGAGGAGATGCATGGCTGTTGAGGTAGGACAGCCGCTAGCGAGCACCCTCTGAGGAACCTGCCGCACCTCAGTTGTATAAGGCTTACCCAGGCAAGCGGGGCTCTGTCTGGGTGGACGCTTATCTCCCTAGCTGCTCGTGGGAACACCATGAAACGAACACGAAACGTTGGCGGACGTACAACCGCCGTCTCTAAGCGTGGTCGAGGCGATTACAACGCTGCAAGCTATGATCCCCAAACGTTTCCTTCCTTGTCAACACCATGGGAGGAACGTCGGGCGAAAATTCAGGGTGAGGCTTATGCCCCGAAATATCTGGTCTGCACTAGAAATGATGGGGAGTCTTTTATGACGACGAAGCCGATGTTCTTCGTCGAACATCTAGAGGATAAGTATGGAGAGGTGGAGGGTCTTTCAAAGATGAGATCTGGATCGGTTCTGATAACGACGTCATCCCCAGCGCAGTCACGGGCTTTGCTAGCCTGCGACAAGCTGGGTGATGTTTCCGTTTCTATTACGCCACACAAGACCTTAAACATGGTCCAGGGTATCATTTTTCACAGGGATCTGCTGCTGCAATCGGATGACGAATTGAGAGCTAATTTGGAGCGGCGTGGTGTGCATTTCATCCGCCGTATCTATAGGGGTCCGAAGGACAAGAGGGTTGCCACCGGTGCCTTCATCTTGGCTTTCGAGGGCGATTCATTGCCTGAGAAGGTCAAGGTGATGGTCTACCGGGTCGACGTAAAGCCCTATGTTCCTCCCCCTATGCGCTGCTTCAAGTGCTGGAGGTTTGGGCACATGTCCTCCCGATGTGATGCCAACTCAACATGTCGGGAGTGCGGGCGTGCATCCCACCCGGACGCCCCCTGTACCCCGCCTCCAGTTTGCGTCAATTGCAACCAGCAGCATCCTCCGTGTTCTCCCAACTGCTCTGTACTCCACAAGGAGCGTAAGATCATGGAGTACAAGACCCTGGACCGGCTGACATACGCGGAGGCCAGACGTAAGTATGCAAAGCTCCATCCTGTGACCATGACCACCTCATACGCCTCTGTAGCTTCCCCATCTATCTCCAGACCACCTGTACCATCAATGCCAGCGGGCCCCCAGGCCCGAACCACTGCACCTGTCCCCTTGGCAGTTGGGGGCGCCACTCCTTCGGTTGCTCCCACACTCTTCACGTTGGGAGCAACAGATAAACTATCTCAGGGGACATCGGTCCCCACTCCACAGCCGGAGAAAAAACAACCTTCTCCGGCTCCTCTCGCCCGGAAGGGGTCCCATGGGACACTCCCTTCCGAGGCTTCTCCTCGTGGGAAGGTGGATCCCAGCAAATGGCTGAAGGATCCCCCGGCAGCTGATCGAAGGGCTTCCTGCTCTTCGTCAGCTCCTGCCGCCCCGTCTGAGAAGCCCCTACGGCCCTCAACACCCAGGGGCCAGCGAGAGGGTAGAAGAAAAGAAAAGAAGGAAAAGGATTCTTTGGTGGCCTCCAAGCCACCCACACCCACATCCTCTGCTTCAGAGGATGAAGTCGAGATCCTCGCCTCCGCTGAGGATCTCGCACTTCTTGATTCGCCTGACCATAGGAGCTCTGCACAACCAGGTTCATCTGAGTCTATGGTCGTAGATTCTGTTGAGCCTGATCATAAAGCAGCAGATGTTCCTATGGAATGATCTTCTTTTCTTTTTCTTTTATGGTCTTAGAGCGTGGAGAACGACTTATTCTCCAGTGGAATTGCGGCGGCTTCTTTAATCACCTGGCTGAGCTGCGACAACTACTGTTCCGCTACCCGGCATTTTGTATCGCCCTACAGGAGACATGGTTTCCAGCACAGCGCACCCCTGCCCTCCGTGGGTATCGGGGCTACTACCGCAACAGGACCCTTTACGACAGGGTGTCTGGCGGTGTGTGCCTATATATCCTGGACACTGTCCCAAGTGCCCCCGTACCCCTCACAACTACTCTTGAGGCAGTGGCTGTCAGAATTCGGGTAACGCAAGAATTCACTGTCTGCAGCTTGTAACTTCCTCCGGATGAGGCCGTGTCTCTCAACACCCTTACTGCTCTGGTCTCGCAACTTCCTCCACCATTCCTCCTTTTGGGGGACTTCAATGCCCACAACCCTCTGTGGGGTGGACTCCAGACCACAGGCCACGGTAGGGATGTTGAGACATTGTTGGCGCAACACGACCTTTGCCTCCTGAATACAGGTGCCCCCACGCATTTTAGCGTGGCACAGGGCACGTATTCAGCGATCGACCTCTCCATCTGCAGCCCCAGCCTTCGACCACACTTTGGTTGGCGTGTGCATGAGGACCTGTGTGGTAGCGACCACTTTCCAATCTTTGTGTCGCTCCCACAGTACCAAGCTGCAGACAGCTTACCCCGTTGGTGTCTCCGTAGGGCTGTCTGGCCAGTTTATACTTCAACCGCTGTCATCACTGCACCACTGCCAGATGACATTGACAATGCAGTCCAGCAGGTGACTGATAATATTGTCAGGGCCGCTGAGGTAGCAGTTCCGCAAACCACCGGTTCCCCTAGGCATAGGTCCGTGCCTTGGTGGACACCGGAGATCGCTGAGGCCATCCGGGAACGTCGGCGAGCGCTCCAGCGCCATCGACGCCACCCATCCGTGGAGAATTTGGTGGCCTTTAAACGGCTCCGTGCGCGTGCTCGACGACTCGTACAGCAGAGTAAGCAGGATTCCTGGGAGCGGTATGTAGCCAGTATCGGCTCCCGCACCTCCCTGACTAAGGTATGGACGCAAGTCCGACGCGTCTTCGGATACCGCCCGCCGACAGGAATCCCGTCCCTCACCATCCAGGGTGTCCTCTGCACGCTCCCGACAGCTATCGCCGAGCACATGGCAGACCACTACGCACAATGCTCTGCGACTGCCATGTACAGTGATGACTTCCGCTCCCTCAAAGAGCGGAAACAGCTCTCTTTCCGCACTCGTCGTCGGGAAATATACAACTACCCGTTTACTGAGTGGGAGTTCCGATCTGCCCTTGCTGCGTGTCCTGATACAACTCCAGGACCTGATAGGATTCACGGCCAATTCCTCCGACACCTTTCACCAGAGTTTCAACGCCGCATTCTCGCCCATCTATGGGCAGAGGGCACTTTCCCGTCGCAGTGGCGGGAAAGCACTATCATCCCGGTGCTGAAACCTGGTGCAGATCCCCTGGTGGCTGACAATTACCGTCCGATCAGCCTCACCAACGTTCTCTGCAAGCTCTTCGAACGTATGGTGAGTCGGCGGCTTATGTGGATCCTTGAAGAGCGCGGACTCCTTGCTCCACAACAAGGGGGCTTTCGCCAGGGCCGTTCTACCATTGACAACCTCGTGTCATTGGAGTCGGCCATTCGCACTGCCTTCGCTAGGCGTGAACATTTAGTTGCTGTATTTTTCGACCTTCGAAAGGCGTATGACACCACCTGGCGCCACCATATTTTAACAACTCTTCATGACTGGGGCCTACGGGGTGCCCTTCCTATTTTTATTCACAATTTCCTCTCCCATCGCTCGTTCCGGGTGAGGGTTGGGGCATCTTTTAGCTCCCCACGTATTCAAGAGAACGGTGTCCCACAGGGCTCCGTCCTCAGCGTTCCATTGTTTTTAGTGGCGATAAACGGTCTCGCTGCGGCTGTGGGGTCATCAGTCAGTTGCTCCCTGTTCGCCGATGACTTCTGCCTGTATTTCAGCTCCGTTAGCATTGGCGTAGCTGAACGGCGGCTGCAGGGTGCGATCCGAAAAGCCCACTCATGGGCCTCTTCTCACGGATTTCAGTTCTCTGCACGGAAAACCCGCGTGATGCACTTCTGTCGCCGTCGGGTAGTTCACCCTGACCCAGAGCTCTACCTGGGTGGTGAACTACTTCAGGTTGAGGAAACACATCGCTTCCTGGGCATGGTGTTCGATGCCCGGCTGACTTGGGTGCCACACCTACGTCAGCTGAGACTGAAGTGTTGGCGGCATTTAAACGTTCTCAGATGCCTCAGCCATACTGGATGGGGAGCAGCACGTTCCACCCTTCTTCAGCTCTACAAGTCACTCATTCTGTCTCGGCTTGATTACGGGAGCTTGGTTTATGACTCGGCAGCCCCTTCTGCCTTGCGAGTCCTAGACCCTGTTCACCACACAGGTGTGCGTCTCGCAACAGGGGCTTTTCGCACCAGTCCCGTAACGAGCCTTCTAGCTGAAGCTGGTGTTCCCCCTCTGCGATATCGCCGGCAACGGCTGTTGGTGAGCTACGTTGCCCGGGTTCATGCTTCACCCCGCCATCCGAACCACAGGCTTCTCTTCCCACTTTCTGCACTCCCTTCCCCACGACGTCGGCCCAGGTCGGGTCTCCCGATTGCGGTCCGCGTCCGTTCCCTTCTCTCCTCACTTGATTCCTTACCCCTTCCTCCACCTTACCATTACTCCCTCCGTATCCCCCCCCTGGAAAATTCCTCGCCTGGAGCTTCGGCTGGACTTGTCCCGGGATTCAAAAGCCTCGATTTCACCACTGCTTCTCCGTCGCCGGTTCTATGCACTGATTGATACGTTTCACGGAGCAAACATTGTGTACACGGACGGTTCTTTGGTCGATGGCCATGCTGGATATGCCTTTATCCATGGTGACCACATCGAACAGCGGTCATTGCCTTGTGGAAGCAGCATCTTCACCGCAGAACTGGTCGGTATTTTGAGAGCTCTTGAACACCTCAGAGCTCACCCCAGGGGGTCGTTCGTCATCTGTAGCGACTCCCTGAGTGGCTTACAGGCCCTCGACCAGTTTCTACCGAAAAACACAGTAGTGCGAGCCATTCAAGATGCTGTATTCGCCCTTGGCGAGTCAGGCCGTTCTGTCGTTTTTGTTTGGACGCCAGGGCATGTAGGTATACCAGGCAATGAACGTGTGGATCAGCTGGCCAAGCAGGCCACCACTATGGGGTCCCTGGACATTGGCCTCCCAGTTTCCGACCTCCAAACCCAGTTGACCCGCAAGGTCTTAAAGGTTTGGAATTCGGAATGGGCAGACTCCACTGAACCAAATAAGCTCCGTGCTGTCAAGCCGTCTACCGCTGCATGGAAGACGTCCCTGAGGGCTTCTCGCAGGGAGTCGGTTGTCCTTTGCCGACTCCGTATAGGCCATACTTGGCTCACGCATGGTCACCTTCTGCGTCGCGAGGACCCTCCGCAGTGTCGATGTGGTGCGCCTTTGACGGTCGCCCACATCTTAATTGAATGCCACAATTTAGCCGCAGTGAGACGAAATTTTAATATCCCTGACATTTTGCAGCTAGCATTAGCTGACAACACCTCCATGGTTGACTCTATTTTACATTTTATGCGTGAGTGTGGACTTTACAAGTCCATTTAATGTTTGTGTTTCTCTGTCGTTTCTCTGTCCTCCGTCTGCTTAAGTCTGTTACGTAGGCGGATTTAACGTGTTCCAGAGTGGCTGGGTGTGTTCCTTATATCCTTGTGACCAGCCAGCAAAAACACTCTTGTAATGTTTCAGCTGTTTTATCCCTTCTTCGTTTTTAATCGTATCCTTTCTTTCTATTAGTCTGTAAGTTTTAAAATTTGACTTGTTAGTGCATTCACTTCGGATCGCTTAACACAATGTTTTATCTCTTGGAATGGAAAAAGGGACTGATAACCGTCGTTGTTTAGTCCCTTCAAAAACCCAAAAACAACAACAACAACCTCCTAAAGTAGTGGTCCGACTGCAACCAAACTCGGTACACATACTGCTTACTATCAGGCGAACAACCGCTGTCATGAATTAAACACCTACCACTCACGCTACAGGAGACAAGAAGTTGTAAAGTACGATATTCTTGAATTACTGCAAAACCATGCATGCCATCTTCCTGCACCTCCTCCTCCAGTAGTGGACCGACTGCAACCAACCTCGGTACACATACTGCTTACTACCAGTCGAACAACCGCTGTCATGAATTTAACACCTACCACTCACGCTACAGGAGACACGAAGTCGTAAACTACGATATTTTTGAATTACTGAAAAACCATGCGAGCCATCTTCCTGCACCTCCTCCTAAAGTAGTGGACCGACTGCAACCAAACTCGGTAGACATACTGCTTACTATCAGGCGAACAACCGCTGTCATGAGTAAAACACATACCACCCACGCTACAGGAGACACGAAGTCGTAAACTGCGATATTCTTGAATTACTGCAAAACCATACGTGCCATCTTCCTGCACCTCCTCCTCTAGTAGTGGACCGACTGCAACCAAACTCAGTACACATACTTCTTACTATCAGGCGTGCAACCGCTCTCATGAATTAAACACCTACCACTCACGCTACAGGAGACACGAAGTCGTAAATTACGTTATTCTTGAATTACTGAAAAACCATGCGATCCATCTTCCTGCACCTCCTCTTAAAGTAGTGGAACGACTGCCACCAAAGTCGGTACACATACTGCTTACTATCAGGCGAACAACCGCTGTCATGAGTAAAACACCTACCACTCACGCTACAGGAGACACGAAGTCGTAAACTGCGATATTCTTGAATTACTGCAAAACCATGCGAGCCATCTTCCTGCACCTCCTCCTAAAGTAGTGGACCGACTGCAACCATAATCGGTACACATACTACTTACTATCAGGCGAACAACAGCTGTCATGAATTAAACACCTACCACTCACGCTACAGGAGACACGAAGTCGTAAACTACGATATTCTTGAATTTCTGCAAAACCATGCTAGCCATCTTCCTGCACCTCCTCCTAAAGTAGTGGACCGACTGCAACCAAACTCGGTAAACATACTGCTTACTATCAGGCGAACAACCGCTGTCATGAATTAAACACCTACCACACACGCTACAGGGGACACGAAGTCGTAAACTACGATATTCTTGAATTACTGCAAAACCATGCGAGCCATCTTCCTGCACCTCCTCCTAAAGTAATGGACCGACTGCAAACAAACTCGGTACACATACTGCTTACTATCAGGCGAACAACCGCTGTCATGAAATAAAAAACTATCACTCACGCTACAGGAGACACGAAGTCGTAAACTACGATATTCTTGAATTATTGCAAAACCATGCTAGCCACCTTCCTGCATCTCCTTCTAAAGTAGTGGACCGATTGCAACCAAACTCGGTACACATACTGCTTACTTTCAGGCGAACAACCGCTGTCACGAATTAACCACCTACCACTCACGCTACAAGAGACACGAAGTCGTAAACTACGATACTCTTGAATTACTGCAAAACCATGCGAGCCATCTTCCTGCACCTCCTCCTAAAGTAGTAGACCGACTGCAACAAACTCGGTACACATACAGCTTACTATCAGGCGAGCAACCGCTCTCATGAATTAAACACCTACCACTCACGCTACAGGAGACACGAAGTCGTAAACTACGATATTCTTGAATTACTGCAAAATCATGCCAGCCATCTTCCTGCACCTCCTCCTAAAGTAGTTTACCGACTGCAACCAAACTCGGTACACATACTGCTTACTATCAGGCGAACAACCGCTGTCATGAATTAAACACCTACCACACACGCTACAGGAGACACGAAGTCGTAAACTACGATATTCTTGAATTACTGCAAAACCATGCGAGCCATCTTCCTGCACCTCCTCTTAAAGTAGTGGAACGACTGCCACCAAACTCGGTACACATACCGACTACTATCAGGCGAACAACCGCTGTCATGAATAAAACACCGACCACTCACGCTACAGGAGACACGCAGTCGTAAACTGCGATATTCTTGAATTACTGCAAAACCATACGAGCCATTTCCTGCACCTCCTCCTCCAGTAATGGACCGACTGCAACCAAACTCGGTACACATACTGCTTACTATCAGGAGAACAACCGCTGTCATGAATTAAACACCTACCACACACGCTACAGGAGACACGATGTCGTAAACTACGATATTCTTGAATTACTGCAAAATCATGCCAGCCATCTTCCTGCACCTCCTCCTAAAGTAGGGACCGACTGCAACCAAACTCGGTACACATACTGCTTACTATCAGGCGAACAACCGCTGTCATGAATTAAACACCTACCACTCACGCTACAGGAGACACGAAGTCGTAAACTACGATATTCTTGAATTACTGCAAAACCATGCGAGCCATCTTCCTGCACCTCCTCTTAAAGTATTGGAACGACTGCCACCTAACTCGGTACACATACGGATTACTATCAGGCGAACAACCGCTGTCATGAATAAAACACGTACCACTCACGCTACAGGAGACACGAAGTCGTACACTGCGAAATTCTTGAATTACTGCAAAACCATAGGAGCCATCTTCCTGCACCTCCTCCTCCTGTAATGGACCGACTGCAACCAAACTCGGTTCACATAATGCTTACTATCAGGCGAACAACCTCTGTCATGAGTTAAACACCATCACTCACTCTACAGGAGACACGAAGTCGTAAACTGCGATATTCTTGAATTACTGCAAAAACATACGAGCCATCTTCCAGCACCTCCTCCTCCAGTAGTGGACCGACTGCAACCAAACGCGGTACACATACTGCTTACTATCAGGCGAACAACCGCTGTCATGAATTAAATACCGACCACTCACGCTACAAAAGACACGAAGTCGTTAACTACGATATTCTTGAATTACTGCTAAATCATGCGAGCCATCTTCCTGCACCTCCTCCTCCTAAAGTAGTGGACCAACTGCAACCAAACTCGGTAGACATACTGCTTACTATCAGGCGAACAACCGCTGTCATGAAATAAACACCTACCACTCACGCTACAGGAGACACGAAGTCGTTAACTACGATATACTTGAATTACTGCAAAACCATGTGAGCCTTCTTCCTGCACTTCTTCCTAAAGTAGTGGACAGACTGCAACAATCTCGGTACACATACAGCTTACTATCAGGCGAGCAACCGCGCTCATGAATTAAACACCTACCACTCACGCCACAGGAGACACGAAGTCGTAAATTACGTTATCCTTGAATTACTGCAAAACCATGCGAGCCATCTTCCTGCACCTCCTCTCAAAGTCGTGGACCGCCTGCCACCCAACTCGGTACACATACTGCTTACTATCAGGCGAACAACCGCTGTCATGAGTAAAACACCTACCACTCACGCTACAGGAGACACGAAGTCGTAAACTGCGATATTCTTGAATTACTGCAAAACCATACGAGCCATCTTCCTGCACCTCCTCCTAAAGTAGTGGACCGAATGCAACCAAACTCGGTACACATACTGCTTACTATCAGGCGAACAACCGCTGTCATGAATTGAACACCTACCACTCACGCCACAGGAGACACGGAGTCGTAAACTTCGATATTCTTGAATTACTGAAAAACCATGCGAGCCATCTTCCTGCACCTCCTCCTAAAGTAGTCGACAGACTGCAACAAACTCGGTACACATACAGCTCACTATCCGGCGAGCAACCGCTCTCATGAATTAAACACCTACCACTCACGCTACAGGAGACACGAAGTCGTAAATTACGTTATTCTTGAATTACTGAAAAATCTTGCGAGCCATCTTCCTGCACCTCCTCCTAAAGTAGTGGACCGACTGCAACCAAACTCAGTAGACATACTGCTTACTATCAGGCGAACAACCGCTGTCATGAATTAAACACCTACCACTCACGCTACAGGAGACACGAAGTCGTAACTACGATATTCTTGAATTACTGCAAAACCATGCTAGCAATCTTCCTGCACCTCCTCCTAAAGTAGGGGACCGACTGCAACCAAACTCGGTACACATACTGCTTACTATCAGGCGAACAACCGCTGTCATGATTTAAAAACCGACCACTCACGCTACAGGAGACACGAAGTCGTTAACTACGATATTCTTGAATTACTGCAAAACCATGCGAGCCATCTTCCTGCACCTCCTCCTAAAGTAGTGGTCCGACTGCAACCAAACTCGGTACACATACTGCTTACTATCAGGCGAACAACCGCTGTCATGAATTAAACACCTACCACTCACGCTACAGGAGACAAGAAGTTGTAAAGTACGACATTCTTGAATTACTGCAAAACCATGCGTGCCATCTTCCTGCACCTCCTCCTCCAGTAGTGGACCAACTGCAACCAACCTCGGTACACATACTGCTTACTATCAGGCGAGCAACCGCGCTCATGAATTAAACACCTACCACTCACGCCACAGGAGACACGAAGTCGTAAATTACGTTATCCTTGAATTACTGCAAAACCATGCGAGCCATCTTCCTGCACCTCCTCTCAAAGTCGTGGACCGCCTGCCACCCAACTCGGTACACATACTGCTTACTATCAGGCGAACAACCGCTGTCATGAGTAAAACACCTACCACTCACGCTACAGGAGACACGAAGTCGTAAACTGCGATATCCTTGAATTACTGCAAAATCATACGAGCCATCTTCCTGCACCTCCTCCTCCAGTAATGGACCGACTGCAACCAAACTCGGTACACATACTGCTTACTATCAGGCGAACAACCGCTGTGAGGAATTAAAGACCTACCACACACGCAACAGGAGACAAGAAGTTGTAGACTACGATATTCTTGAATTACTGCATAACCATGCGTGCCATCTTCCTGCACCTCCTCCTAAAGTAGTGGACCGACTGCAACCATAATCGGTACACATACTACTTACTATCAGGCGAACAACTGCTGTCATGAATTAAACAACTACCACTCACGCTACAGGAGACACGAAGTCGTAAACTACGATATTCTTGAATTTCTGCAAAACCATTCGAGCCATCTTCCTGCACCTCTTCCTAAAGTAGTGGACCGACTGCAACCAAACTCGGTAAACATACTGCTTACTATCAGGCGAACAACCGCTGTCATGAATTAAACACCTACCACACACGCTACAGGGGACACGAAGTCGTAAACTACAATGTTATTGAATTACTGCAAAACCATGCGAGCCATCTTCCTGCACCGCCTCCTAAAGTAGTGGATCGAATGCAACCAAACTCGGTACACATACTGCTTACTATCAGGCGAACTACCGCTGTCATGAATAAAAACACCTACCACTCACGCTACAGGAGACATGAAGTCGTAAACTACGATATTCTTGAATTACTGCAAAACCATGCAAGCCATCTTCCTGCACCTCCTCCCAAAGTAATGGACCGACTGCAAACAAACTCGGTACACATACTGCTTACTATCAGGCGAACAACCGCTGTCATGAAATAAAAACCTATCACTCACGCTACAGGAGACACGAAGTCGTAAACTACGATATTCTTGAATTATTGCAAAACCATGCTAGCCACCTTCCTGCATCTGCTTCTAAAGTAGTGGACCGATTGCAACCAAACTCGGTAAACATACTGCTTACTATCAGGCAAACAACCGCTGTCATGAATTAAACACCTACCACACACGCTACAGGGGACACGAAGTCGTAAACTACGATATTCTTGAATTACTGCAAAACCATGCGAGCCATCTTCCTGCACCTCCTCCTAAAGTAATGGACCGACTGCAAACAAACTCGGTACACATACTGCTTACTATCAGGCGAACAACCGCTGTCATGAAATAAAAACCTATCACTCACGCTAAAGGAGACACGAAGTCGTAAACTACGATATTCTTGAATTATTGCAAAACCAAGCTAGCCACCTTCCTGCATCTCCTTCTAAAGTAATGGACCGATTGCAACCAAACTCGGTACACATACTGCTTACTATCAGGCGAACAACCGCTGTCATGAATTAACCACCTACCACTCACGCTACAAGAGACACGAAGTCGTAATCTACGATACTCTTGCATTACTGCAAAACCATGCGAGCCATCTTCCTGCACCTCCTCTTAAAGTAGTGGAACGACTGCCACCAAACTCGGTACACATACCGATTACTATCAGGCGAACAACCGCTGTCATGAATAAAACACCTACCACTCACGCTACAGGAGACACGAAGTCGTAAACTGCGATAATCTTGAATTACTGCAAAACCATACGAGCCATCTTCCTGCACCTCCTCCTCCAGTAATGGACCGACTGCAACCAAACTCGGTACACATACTGCTTACTATCAGGCGAACAACCGCTGTCATGAATTAAACACCTACCACTCACGCTACAGGAGACACGAAGTCGTAAACTACGATATTCTTGAATTACTGCAAAACCATGCATGCCATCTTCCTGCACCTCCTCTTAAAGTATTGGAACGACTGCCACCAAACTCGGTACACATACTGATTACTATCAGGCGAACAACCTCTGTCATGAGTTAAACACCTACCACTCACTCTACAGGAGACACGAAGTCGTAAACTGCGATATTCTTAAATTACTGCAATAACATACGAGCCATCTTCCAGCACCTCCTCCTCCAGTAGTGGACCGACTGCAACCAAACTCGGTACACATACTGCTTACTATCAGGCGAACAACCGCTGTCATGAATTAAACACCTACCACTCACGCTACAGGAGACACGAAGTCGTAAACTACGATATTCTTGAATTACTGCAAAACCATGCGATCCATCTTCCTGCACCTCCTCCTAAAGTAGTGGACAGACTGCAACAAACTCGGTACACATACAGCTCACTATCAGGCGAGCAACCGCTCTCATGAATTAAACACCTACCACTCACGCTACAGGAGACAAGAAGTTGTAAAGTACGATATTCTTGAATTACTGCAAAACCATGCGTGCCATCTTCCTGCACCTCCTCCTCCAGTAGTGGACCGACTGCAACCAACCTCGGTACACATACTGCTTACTACCAGTCGAACAACCGCTGTCATGAAATTAACACCTACCACTCACGCTACAGGAGACACGAAGTCGTAAACTACGATATTCTTGAATTACTGAAAAAACATGCGAGCAATCTTCCTGCACCTCCTCCTAAAGTAGTGGACCGACTGCAACCAAACTCGGTAGACATACTGCTTCCTATCAGGCGAACAACCGCTGTCATGAAATAAACACCTACCACTCACGCTACAGGAGACACGAAGTCGTATACTACGATACTCTTGAATTACTGAAAAACCATGCGAGCCATCTTTCAGCACCTCCTACTCCAGTAGTGGACCGACTGCAACCAAACTCAGTACACATACTGCTTACTATCAGGCGATCAACCGCTGTCATGAATTAAACACCTACCACTCATGGTACAGGAGACACGAAGTCGTTAACTACGATATACTTGAATTACTGCAAAACCATGTGAGCCATCTTCCTGCACTTCCTGCTAAAGTAGTGGACAGACTGCAACAATCTCGGTACACATACAGCTTACTAACAGGCGAGCAACCCCTCTCATGAATTAAACACCTACCACTCACGCTACAGGAGACACGAAGTCGTAAATTACGTTATTCTTGAATTACTGCAAAACCATGCGAGCCATCTTCCTGCACCTCCTCTTAAAGTCGTGGACCGACTGCCACCAAACTCTGTACACATACTGCTTACTATCAGGTGAACAACCGCTGTCATGAGTAAAACACCTACCACTCACGCTACAGGAGACACGAAGTCGTAAACTGCGATATTCTTGAATTACTGCAAAACCATACAAGCCATCTTCCTGCACCTCCTCCTAAAGTAGTGGACCGACTGCAACCAAACTCGGTACACATACTGCTTACTATCAGGCGAACAACCGCTGTCATAAGTTAAACACCTACCACTCACGCCACAGGAGACACGGAGTCGTAAACTACGATATTCTTGAATTACTGAAAAACCATGCGAGCCATCTTCCTGCACCTCCTCCTAAAGTAGTGGACCGACTGCAACCAAACTCAGTAGACATACTGCTTACTATCAGGCGAACAACCGCTGTCATGAATTAAACACCTACCACTCACGCTACAGGAGACACGAAGTCGTAAACTACGATATTCTTGAATTACTGCAAAACCATGTGAGCCACCTTCCTGCACCTCCTCCTCCTGTAATGGACCGACTGCAACCAAACTCGGTACACATACTGCTTACTATCAGGCGAACAACCTCTGTCATGAGTTAAACACCTACCACTCACTCTACAGGAGACACGAAGTCGTAAACTGCGATAATCTTGAATTACTGCAAAAACATACGAGCCATCTTCCAGCACCTCCTCCTCCAGTAGTGGACCGACTGCAACTAAACTCGGTACACATACTGCTTACTATCAGGCGAAGAACCGCTGTCATGAATTAAACACCTACCACTCACGCTACAGGAGACACGAAGTCGTAAACTACGATATTCTTGAATTACTGCAAAAGCATGCGAAACATCTTCCTGCACCTCCTCCTCCAGTAGTGGAACGACTGCATCCAAACTCGGTACACATACTGCTTACTATCAGGCGAACAACCGCTGTCATGAATTAAACACCTACCACACACGCTACAGGAGACACGAAGGCGTAAAATACGATATTCTTGAATTACTGCAAAATCATGCCAGCCATCTTCCTGCACCTCCTCCTAAAGTAGGGACCGACTGCAACCAAACTCGGTACACATACTGCTTACTATCAGGCGAACAACCGCTGTCATGAATTAAACACCTACCACTCACGCTACAGGAGACACGAAGTCGTAAACTACGATATTCTTGAATTACTGCAAAACCATGCGAGCCATCTTCCTGCACCTCCTCTTAAAGTATTGGAACGACTGCCACCAAACTCGGTACACATACTGATTACTATCAGGCGAACGACCGCTGTCATGAATAAAACACCGACCACTCACGCTACAGGAGACACCAAGTCGTTAACTACGATATTCTTGAATTACTGCTAAACCATGCGAGCCATCTTCCTGCACCTCCTCCTCCTAAAGTAGTGGACCGACTGCAACCAAACTCGGTACACATACTGCTTGCTATCAGGCGAACAACCGCTGTCATGAATTAAACACCTACCACTCACGCTAAGGAGACAAGAAGTTGTAAGGTACGATAATCTTGAATTACTGCAAAACCATGCGTGCCATCTTCCTGCACCTCCTCCCCCAGTAGTGGACCGACTGCAACAAACCTCGGTACACATACTGCTTACTACCAGTCGAACAACCGCTGTCATGAATTTAACACCTACCACTCACGCTACAGGAGACACGAAGTCGTAAACTACGATATTCTTGAAATACTGAAAAAACATGCGAGCCATCTTCCTGCACCTCCTCCTAAAGTAGTGGACCGACTGCAACCAAACTCGGTAGACATACTGCTTACTATCAGGCGAACAACCGCTGTCATGTAATAACCACCTACCACTCACGCTACAGGAGACACGAAGTCGTAAACTACGATACTCTTGAATTACTGAAAAACCATGCGAGCCATCTTTCAGCACCTCCTACTCCAGTAGTGGACCGACTGCAACCAAACTCAGTACACATACTGCTTACTATCAGGCGAACAACCGCTGTCATGAATTAAACATCTACCACTCATGGTACAGGAGACACGAAGTCGTTAACTACGATATACTTGAATTACTGCAAAACCATGTGAGCAATCTTCCTGCACTTCCTCCTAAAGTAGTGGACAGACTGCAACAATCTCGGTACACATACAGCTTACTATCAGGCGAGCAACCCCACTCATGAATTAAACACCTACCACTCACGCTACAGGAGACACGAAGTCGTAAATTACGTTATTCTTGAATTACTGCAAAACCATGCAAGAGATCTTCCTGCACCTCCTCTTAAAGTCGTGGACCGACTGCCACCAAACTCGGTACACATACTGCTTACTATCAGGTGAACAACCGCTGTCATGAGTAAAACACCTACCCCTCACGCTACAGGAGACACGAAGTCGTAAACTGCGATATTCTTGAATTACTGCAAAACCATACGAGCCATCTTCCTGCACCTAATCCTAAAGTAATGGACCGACTGCAACCAAACTCGGTACACATACTGCTTACTATCAGGCGAACAACCGCTGTCATTAATTAAACACCTACCACTCACGCCACAGGAGACACGGAGTCGTAAACTACGATATTCTTGAATTACTGAAAAACCATGCGAGCCATCTTCCTGCACCTCCTCCTAAAGTAGTGGACCGACTGCAACCAAACTCGGTAGACATACTGCTTACTATCAGGCGAACAACCGCTGTCATGAATTAAACACCTACCACTCACGCTACAGGAGACACGAAGTCGTAAACTACGATATTCTTGAATTACTGCAAAACCATGTGAGCCAACTTCCTGCACCTCCTCTTAAAGTAGTGGAACGACTGCCACCAAACTCGGTACACATACTGCTTACTATGAGGCGAACAACCGCTGTCATGAGTAAAACACCTACCACTAACGCTACATGAGACACGAATTCGTAAACTGCGATATTCTTGAATTACTGCAAAACCATACGAGCCATCTTCCTGCACCTCCTCCTCCAGTAATGGACCGACTGCAACCAAACTCGGTACACATACTGCTTACTATCAGGCGAACAACCGCTGTCATGAATTAAACACCTACCACTTACGCTACAGGAGACACGAAGTCGTAAACTACGATATTCTTGAATTACTGCAAAACCATGCTAGCCATCTTCCTGCACCTCCTCCTAAAGTAGGGGATCGACTGCAACCAAACTCGGTACACATACTGCTTACTATCAGGCGAACAACCGTTGTCATGAATTAAACACCGACCACTCACGCTACAGGAGACAAGAAGTTGTAAAGTACGATATTCTTGAATTACTGCAAAACCATGCGTGCCATCTTCCTGCACCTCCTCCTCCAGTAGTGGACCGACTGCAACCAACCTCGGTACACACACTGCTTACTACCAGTCGAACAACCGCTGTCATGAATTTAACACCTACCACTCACGCTACAGGAGACAAGATGTCGTAAACTACGATATTCTTGAATTACTGAAAAAACATGCGAGCCATCTTCCTGAACCTCCTCCTAAAGTAGTGGACCGACTGCAACCAAACTCGGTACACATACTGCTTACAATCAGGCGAACAACCGCTGTCATGAATTAAATACCTACCACTCACGCCACAGGAGACACGAAGTCGTAAACTACGATATTCTTGAATTACTGAAAAACCATGCGAGCTCTCTTCCTGCACCTCCTCCTCCAGTAGTGGACCGACTGCAACAATCTCGGTACACATACAGCTTACTATCAGGCGAGCAACCGCTCTCATGAATTAAACACCTACCACTCACGCTACAGGAGACACGAAGTCGTAAATTACGTTATTCTTGAATTACTGCAAAACCATGCGAGCCATCTTCCTGCACCTCCTCTTAAAGTCGTGGACCGACTGCCACCAAACTCGGTACACATACTGCTTACTATCAGGCGAACAACCGCTGTCATGAATAAAACACCTACCACTGACGCTACAGGAGACACGAAGTCGTAAACTGCGAAATTCTTGAATTACTGCAAAACTATACGAGCCATCTTCCTGCACCTCCTCCTCCTGTAATGGACCGACTGCAACCAAACTCGGTACACATACTGCTTACTATCAGGCGAACAACCTCTGTCATGAGTTAAACACCTACCACTCACTCTACAGGAGACACGAAGTCGTAAACTGCGATATTCTTGAATTACTGCAAAAACATACAAGCCATCTTCCTGCACCTCCTCCTCCAGTAGTGGAACGACTGCATCCAAACTCGGTACACATACTGCTTACTATCAGGCGAACAACCGCTGTCATGAATTAAACACCTACCACACACGCTGCAGAAGACACGAAGTCGTAAACTACGATAATCTTGAATTACTGCAAAATCATGCCAGCCATCTTCCTGCACCTCCTCCTAAAGTAGGGACCGACTGCAACCAAACTCGGTACACATACTGCTTACTATCAGGCGAACAACCGCTGTCATGAATTAAACACCTACCACTCACGCTACAGGAGACACGAAGTCGTAAACTACGATATTCTTGAATTACTGCAAAACCATGCGAGCAATCTTCCTGCACCTCCTATTAAAGTATTGGAACGACTGCCACCAAACTCGGTACACATACTGATTACTATCAGGCGAACGACCGCTGTCATGAATAAAACACCTACCACTCACGCTACAGGAGACACGAAGTCGTAAACTGCGAAATTCTTGAATTACTGCAAAACCATAGGAGCAATCTTCCTGCACCTCCTCCTCCTGTAATGGACCGACTGCAACCAAACTCGGTACACATACTGCTTACCATCAGGCGAACAACCTCTGTCATGAGTTAAACACCTACCACTCACTCTACAGGAGACACGAAGTCGTAAACTGCGATATTCTTGAATTACTGCAATAACATACGAGCCATCTTCCAGCACCTCCTCCTCCAGTAGTGGACCGACTGCAACAAAACTCGGTACACATACTGCTTACTATCAGGCGAACAACCGCTGTCAGGAATTAAACACCTACCACTCACGCTACAGGAGACACGAAGTCGTAAACTACGATATTCTTGAATTACTGCAAAACCATGCGAGCCATCTTCCTGCAACTCCTCCTAAAGTAGTGGACAGACTGCAACAAACTCGGTACACATACAGCTCACTATCAGGCGAGCAACCGCTATCATGAATTAAACACCTACCACTCACGCTACAGGAGACACGAAGTCGTAAATTACGTTAGTCTTGAATTACTGAAAAACCATGCGAGCCATCTTCCTGCACCTCCTCTTAAAGTAGTGGACCGACTGCCACCAAACTCTGTACACATACTGCTTACTATCAGGCGAACAACCGCTGTCATGAGTAAAACACCTACCACTAACGCTACATGAGACACGAATTCGTAAACTGCGATATTCTTGAATTACTGCAAAACCATGCTAGCCATCTTCCTGCACCTCCTCCTAAAGTAGGGGACCGACTGCAACCAAACTCGGTACACATACTGCTTACTATCAGGCGAACAACCGCTGTCATGAATTAAACACCTACCACTCACGCTACAGGAGACACGAAGTCGTAAACTACGATATTCTTGAATTACTGCAAAACCATGCTAGCCATCTTCCTGCACCTCCTCCTAAAGTAGGGGACCGACTGCAACCAAACTAGGTACACATACTGCTTACTATCAGGCGAACAACCGTTGTCATGAATTAAACACCGACCACTCACGCTACAGGAGACAAGAAGTTGTAAAGTACGATATTCTTGAATTACTGCAAAACCATGCGTGCCATCTTCCTGCACCTCCTCCTCCAGTAGTGGACCGACTGCAACCAACCTCGGTACACACACTGCTTACTACCAGTCGAACAACCGCTGTCATGAATTTAACACCTACCACTCACGCTACATGAGACAAGATGTCGTAAACTACGATATTCTTGAATTACTGAAAAAACATGCGAGCCATCTTCCTGCACCTCCTCCTAAAGTAGTGGACCGACTGCAACCAAACTCGGTAGACATACTGCTTACTATCAGGCGAACAACCGCTGTCATGTAATAAACACCTACCACTCACGCTACAGGAGACACGAAGTCGTAAACTACGATACTCTTGAATTACTGAAAACCATGCGAGCCATCTTTCAGCACCTCCTACTCCAGTAGTGGACCGACTGCAACCAAACTCAGTACACATACTGCTTACTATCAGGCGAACAACCGCTGTCATGAATTAAACACCTACCACTCATGGTACAGGAGACACGAATTGGTTAACTACGATATACTTGAATTACTGCAAAACCATGTGAGCAATCTTCCTGCACTTCCTCCTAAAGTAGTGGACAGACTGCAACAATCTCGGTACACATACAGCTTACTATCAGGCGAGCAACCCCACTCATGAATTAAACACCTACCACTCACGCTACAGGAGACACGAAGTCGTAAATTACGTTATTCTTGAATTACTGCAAAACCATGCGAGAGATCTTCCTGCACCTCCTCTTAAAGTCGTAGACCGACTGCCACCAAAGTCGGTACACATACTGCTTACTATCAGGTGAACAACCGCTGTCATGAGTAAAACACCTACCCCTCACGCTACAGGAGACACGAAGTCGTAAACTGCGATATTCTTGAATTACTGCAAAACCGTACGAGCCATCTTCCTGCACCTCCTCCTAAAGTAATGGACCGACTGCAACCAAACTCGGTACACATACTGCTTACTATCAGGCGAACAACCGCTGTCATAATTTAAACACCTACCACTCACGCCACAGGAGACACGGAGTCGTAAACTACGATATTCTTGAATTACTGAAAAACCATGCGAGCCATCTTCCTGCACCTCCTCCTAAAGTAGTGGACCGACTGCAACCAAACTCGGTAGACATACTGCTTACTATCAGGCGAACAACCGCTGTCATGAATTAAACACCTACCACTCACGCTACAGGAGACACGATGTCGTAAACTACGATATTCTTGAATTACTGCAAAACCATGTGAGCCAACTTCCTGCACCTCCTCTTAAAGTAGTGGAACGACTGCCACCAAACTCGGTACACATACTGATTACTATCAGGCGAACAACCGCTGTCATGAATAAAACACCTACCACTCACGCTACAGGAGTCACGAAGTCGTAAACTGCGAAATTCTTGAATTACTGCAAAACCATACGAGCCATCTTCCTGCACCTCCTCCTCCTGTAATGGACCGACTGCAACCAAACTCGGTACACATACTGCTTACTATCAGGCGAACAACCTCTGTCATGAGTTAAACACCTACCACTCACTCTACAGGAGACACGAAGTCGTAAACTGCGATATTCTTGAATTACTGCAAAAACATACGAGCCATCTTCCAGCACCTCCTCCTCCAGTAGTGGACCGACTGCAACCAAACTCGGCACACATACTGCTTACTATCAGGCGATGAACCGCTGTCATGAATTAAACACCTACCACTCACGCTACAGGAGACACGAAGTCGTAAACTACGATATTCTTGAATTACTGCAAAACCATGCGAAACATCTTCCTGCACCTCCTCCTCCAGTAGTGGACCTACTGCAACCAAACTCGGTACACATACTGCTTACTATCAGGCGAACAACCGCTGTCATGAATTAAACACCGACCACTCACGCTACAGGAGCACGAAGTCGTTAACTAAGATATTCTTGAAATACTGCAAAACCATGCGAGCCATCTTCCTGCACCTCCTCCTAAAGTAGTGGACAGACTGCAACAAACTCGGTACACATACAGCTCACTATCAGGCGAGCAACCGCTATCATGAATTAAACACCTACCACTCACGCTACAGGAGACACGAAGTCGTAAATTACGTTATTCTTGAATTACTGAAAAACCATGCGAGCAAACTTCCTGCACCTCCTCCTCCAGTAGTGGACCGACTGCAACCAATCTCGGTACACATACAGCTTACTATCAGGCGAGCAACCGCTCTCATGAATTAAACACCTACCACTCACGCTACAGGAGACACGAAGTCGTAAATTACGTTATTCTTGAATTACTGCAAAACCATGCGAGCCATCTTCCTGCACCTACTCTTAAAGTCGTGGACCGACTGCCACCAAACTCGGTACACATACTGCTTACTATCAGGCGAACAACCACTGTCATGAATTAAACACCTACCACTCATGGTACAGGAGACACGAAGTCGTTAACTACGATATACTTGAATTACTGCAAAACCATGGGAGCCATCGTCCTGCACTTCCTCCAAAAGTAGTGGACAGACTGCAACAATCTCGGTACACATACAGCTTACTATCAGGCGAGCAACCGCTCTCATGAATTAAACACCTACCACTCACGCTACAGGAGACACGAAGTCGTAAATTACGTTATTCTTGAATTACTGCAAAAGCATTCGAGCCATCTTCCTGCACCTCCTCTTAAAGTCGTGGACCGACTGCCACCAAACTCGGTACACATACTGCTTACTATCAGGCGAACAACCGCAGTCATGAATAAAACACCTACCACTGACGCTACAGGAGACACGAAGTCGTAAACTGCGAAATTCTTGAATTACTGCAAAACTATACGCGCCATCTTCCTGCACCTCCTCCTCCTGTAATGGACCGACTGCAACCAAACTCGGTACACATACTGCTTACTATCAGGCGAATAACCTCTGTCATGAGTTAAACACCTACCACTCACTCTACAGGAGACACGAAGTCGTAAACTGCGATATTCTTGAATTACTGCAAAAACATACAAGCCATCTTCCAGCACCTCCTCCTCCAGTAGTGGACCGACTGCAACCAATCTCGGTACACATACTTCTTACTATCAGGCGAAGAACCGCTGTCATGAATTAAACACCTACCACTCACGCTACAGGAGACTCGAAGTCGTAAACTACGATATTCTTGAATTACTGCAAAACCATGCTAGCCATCTTCCTGCACCTCCTCCTGAAGTAGGGGACCGACTGCAACCAAACTCGGTACACATACTGCTTACTATCAGGCGAACAACCGCTGTCATGAATTAAACACCGACCACTCACGCTACAGGAGCACGAAGTCGTTAACTAAGATATTCTTGAAATACTGCAAAACCATGCGAGCCATCTTCCTGCACCTCCTCCTAAAGTAGTGGACAGACTGCAACAAACTCGGTACACATACAGCTCACTATCAGGCGAGCAACCGCTCTCATGAATTAAACACCTACCACTCACGCTACAGGAGACACGAAGTCGTAAATTACGTTAGTCTTGAATTACTGAAAAACCATGCGAGCCATCTTCCTGCACCTCCTCTTAAAGTAGTGGACCGACTGCCACCAAACTCGGTACACATACTGCTTACTATCAGTCGAATAACCGCTGTCATGAGTAAAACACCTACCACTAACGCTACATGAGACACGAATTCGTAAACTGCGATATTCTTGAATTACTGCAAAACCATACGAGCCATCTTCCTGCACCTCCTCCTCCACTAATGCACCGACTGCAACCAAACTCGGAACACATACTGCTTACTATCAGGCGAACAACCGCTGTCATGAATTAAACACCTACCACTCACGCTACAGGAGACACGAAGTCGTAAACTACGATATTCTTGAATTACTGCAAAACCATGCTAGCCATCTTCCTGCACCTCCTCCTGAAGTAGGGGACCGACTGCAACCAAACTCGGTACACATACTGCTTACTATCAGGCGAACAACCGATGTCATGAATTAAACACCGACCACTCACGCTACAGGAGCACGAAGTCGTTAACTAAGATATTCTTGAAATACTGCAAAACCATGCGAGCCATCTTCCTGCACCTCCTCCTAAAGTAGTGGACAGACTGCAACAAACTCGGTACACATACAGCTCACTATCAGGCGAGCAACCGCTCTCATGAATTAAACACCTACCACTCACGCTACAGGAGACACGAAGTCGTAAATTACGTTAGTCTTGAATTACTGGAAAACCATGCGAGCCATCTTCCTGCACCTCCTCTTAAAGTAGTGGACCGACTGCCACCAAACTCGGTACACATACTGCTTACTATCAGGCGAATAACCGCTGTCATGAGTAAAACACCTACCACTAACGCTACATGAGACACGAATTCGTTAACTGCGATATTCTTGAATTACTGCAAAACCATACGAGCCATCTTCCTGCACCTCCTCCTCCAGTATTGGACCGACTGCAACCAAACTCGGTACACATACTGCTTACTATCAGGCGAACAACCGCTGTCATGAATTAAACACCTACCACTCACGCTACAGGAGACACGAAGTCGTAAACTACGATATTCTTGAATTACTGCAAAACCATGCTAGCCATCTTCCTGCACCTCCTCCTGAAGTAGGGGACCGACTGCAACCAAACTCGGTACACATACTGCTTACTATCAGGCGAACAACCGATGTCATGAATTAAACACCGACCACTCACGCTACAGGAGCACGAAGTCGTTAACTAAGATATTCTTGAAATACTGCAAAACCATGCGAGCGATCTTCCTGCACCTCCTCCTAAAGTAGTGGACAGACTGCAACAAACTCGGTACACATACTGCTTACTATCAGGCGAACAACCGCTGTCATGAGTAAAACACCTACCACTAACGCTACATGAGACACGAATTCGTAAACTGCGATATTCTTGAATTACTGCAAATCCATACGAGCTATCTTCCTGCACCTCCTCCTCCAGTGATGGACCGACTGCAACCAAACTCGGTACACATACTGCTTACTATCAGGCGAACAACCGCTGTCATGAATTAAACACCTACCACTCACGCTACAGGAGACACGAAGTCGTAAACTACGATATTCTTGAATTACCGCAAAACCATGCTAGCCATCTTCCTGCACCTCCTCCTAAAGTAGGGGACCGACTGCAACCAAACTCGGTACACATACTGCTTACTATCAGGTGAACAACCGTTGTCATGAATTAAACACCGACCACTCACGCTACAGGAGACACGAAGTCGTTAACTACGATATTCTTGAATTACTGCAAAATTATGCGAGCCATCTTCCTGCACCTCCTCCTCCTAAAGTTGTGGACCGACTGCAACCAAACTCGGTACAAATACTGTTTACTATCAGGCGAACAACTGCTGTCATGGATTAAACACCTACCACTCACGCTACAGGAGACAAGAAGTTGTAAAGTACGATATTCTTGAATTACTGCAAAACCATGCGTGCCATCTTCCTGCACCTCCTCCTCCAGTAGTGGACCGATTGCAACCAACCTCGGTACACACACTGCTTACTACCAGTCGAACAACCGCTGTCATGAATTTAACACCTACCACTCACGCTACAGGAGACACGATGTCGTAAACTACGATATTCTTGAATTACTGAAAAAACATGCGAGCCATCTTCCTGAACCTCCTCCTAAAGTAGTGGACCGACTGCAACCAAACTCGGTACACATACTGCTTACTATCAGGCGAACAACCGCTGTCATGAATTAAACACCTACCACTCACGCCACAGGAGACACGAAGTCGTAAACTACGATATTCTTGAATTACTGAAAAACCATGCGAGCTATCTTCCTGCACCTCCTCCTCCAGTAGTGGACCGACTGCAACAATCTCGGTACACATACAGCTTACTATCAGGCGAGCAACCGCTCTCGTGAATAAAAAACACCTACCACTCACGCTACAGGAGACACGATGTCGTAAATTACGTTATTCTTGAATTACTAAAAACCATGCGAGCCATCTTCCTGCACCTACTCTTAAAGTCGTGGACCGACTGCCACCAAACTCGGTACACATACTGCTTACTATCAGGCGAACAACCGCTGTCATGAATAAAACACCGACCACTCACGCTACAGGAGCACGAAGTCGTTAACTAAGATATTCTTGAAATACTGAAAAACCATGCGAGCCATCTTCCTGCACCTCCTCCTAAAGTAGTGGACAGACTGCAACAAACTCGGTACACATACAGCTCACTATCAGGCGAGCAACCGCTCTCATGAATTAAACACCTACCACTCACGCTACAGGAGACACGAAGTCGTAAATTACGTGAGTCTTGAATTACTGAAAAACCATGCGAGCCATCTTCCTGCACCTCCTCTTAAAGTAGTGGACCGACTGCCACCAAACTCGGTACACATACTGCTTACTATCAGGCGAATAACCGCTGTCATGAGTAAAACACCTACCACTAACGCTACATGAGACACGAATTCGTAAACTGCGATATTCTTGAATTACTGCAAAACCATACGAGCCATCTTCCTGCACCTCCTCCTCCAGTAATGGACCGACTGCAACCAAACTCGGTACACATACTGCTTACTATCAGGCGAACAACCGCTGTCATGAATTAAACACCTACCACTCACGCTACAGGAGACACGAAGTCGTAAACTACGATATTCTTGAATTACTGCAAAACCATGCTAGCCATCTTCCTGCACCTCCTCCTGAAGTAGGGGACCGACTGCAACCAAACTCGGTACACATACTGCTTACTATCAGGCGAACAACCGATGTCATGAATTAAACACCGACCACTCGCGCTACAGGAGCACGAAGTCGTTAACTAAGATATTCTTGAAATACTGCAAAACCATGCGTGCCATCTTCCTGCACCTCCTCCTAAAGTAGTGGACAGACTGCAACAAACTCGGTACACATACTGCTTACTATCAGGCGAACAACCGCTGTCATGAGTAAAACACCTACCACTAACGCTACATGAGACACGAATTCGTAAACTGCGATATTCTTGAATTACTGCAAATCCATACGAGCTATCTTCCTGCACCTCTTCCTCCAGTAATGGACCGACTGCAACCAAACTCGGTACACATACTGCTTACTATCAGGCGAACAACCGCTGTCATGAATTAAACACCTACCACTCACGCTACAGGAGACACGAAGTCGTAAACTACGATATTCTTGAATTACCGCAAAACCATGCTAGCCATCTTCCTGCACCTCCTCCTAAAGTAGGGGACCGACTGCAACCAAACTCGGTACACATACTGCTTACTATCAGGCGAACAACCGTTGTCATGAATTAAACACCGACCACTCACGCTACAGGAGACACGAAGTCGTTAACTACGATATTCTTGAATTACTGCAAAATTATGCGAGCCATATTCCTGCACCTCCTCCTCCTAAAGTTGTGGACCGACTGCAACCAAACTCGGTACAAATACTGTTTACTATCAGGCGAACAACTGCTGCCATGAATTAAACACCTACCACTCACGCTACAGGAGACAAGAAGTTGTAAAGTACGATATTCTTGAATTACTGCAAAACCAGGCGTGCCATCTTCCTGCACCTCCTCCTCCAGTAGTGGACCGATTGCAACCAACCTCGGTACACACACTGCGTACTACCAGTCGAACAACCGCTGTCATGAATTTAACACCTACCACTCACGCTACAGGAGACACGATGTCGTAAACTACGATATTCTTGAATTACTGAAAAAACATGCGAGCCATCTTCCTGAACCTCCTCCTAAAGTAGTGGACCGACTGCAACCAAACTCGGTACACATACTGCTTACTATCAGGCGAACAACCGCTGTCATGAATTAAACACCTACCACTCACGCCACAGGAGACACGAAGTCGTAAACTACGATATTCTTGAATTACTGAAAAACCATGCGAGCTATCTTCCTGCACCTCCTCCTCCAGAAGTGAACCGACTGCAACAATCTCGGTACACATACAGCTTACTATCAGGCGAGCAACCGCTCTCATGAATAAAAAACACCTACCACTCACGCTACAGGAGACACGAAGTCGTAAATTACGTTATTCTTGAATTACTAAAAACCATGCGAGCCATCTTCCTGCACCTACTCTTAAAGTCGTGGACCGACTGCCACCAAACTCGGTACACATACTGCTTACTATCAGACGAACAACCGCTGTCATGAATTAAACACCTACCACTCATGGTACAGGAGACACGAAGTCGTTAACTACGATATACTTGAATTACTGCAAAACCATGTGAGCCATCGTCCTGCACTTCCTCCAAAAGTAGTGGACAGACTGCAACAATCTCGGTACACATACAGCTTACTATCAGGCGAGCAACCGCTCTCATGAATTAAACAGCTACCACTCACGCTACAGGAGACACGAAGTCGTAAATTACGTTATTCTTGAATTACTGCAAAACCATGCGAGCCATCTTCCTGCACCTCCTCTTAAAGTCGTGGACCGACTGCCACCAAACTCGGTACACATACTGCTTACTATCAGGCGAACAACCGCTGTCATGAATAAAACACCTACCACTCACGCTACAGGAGACACGAAGTCGTAAACTGCGAAATTCTTGAATTACTGCAAAACCATACGAGCCATCTTCCTGCACCTCCTCCTCCTGTAATGGACCGACTGCAACCAAACTCGGTACACATACTGCTTACTATCAGGCGAACAACCTCTGTCATGAGTTAAACACCTACCACTCACTCTACAGGAGACAAGAAGTCGTAAACTGCGATATTCTTGAATTACTGCAAAAACATACGAGCCATCTTCCAGCAGCTCCTCCTCCAGTAGTGGACCGACTGCAACCAATCTCGGTACACACACTTCTTACTATCAGGCGAAGAACCGCTGTCATGAATTAAACACCTACCACTCACGCTACAGGAGCACGAAGTCGTAAACTACGATATTCTTGAATTACTGCAAAACCATGCTAGCCATCTTCCTGCACCTCCTCCTGAAGTAGGGGACCGACTGCAACCAAACTCGGTACACATACTGCTTACTATCAGGCGAACAACCGCTGTCATGAATTAAACACCGACCACTCACGCTACAGGAGCACGAAGTCGTTAACTAAGATATTCTTGAAATACTGAAAAACCATGCGAGCCATCTTCCTGCACCTCCTCCTAAAGTAGTGGACAGACTGCAACAAACTCGGTACTCATACAGCTCACTATCAGGCGAGCAACCGCTCTCATGAATTAAACACCTACCACTCACGCTACAGGAGACACGAAGTCGTAAATTACGTGAGTCTTGAATTACTGAAAAACCATGCGAGCCATCTTCCTGCACCTCCTCTTAAAGTAGTGGACCGACTGCCACCAAACTCGGTACACATACTGCTTACTATCAGGCGAATAACCGCTGTCATGAGTAAAACACCTACCACTAACGCTACATGAGACACGAATTCGTAAACTGCGATATTCTTGAATTACTGCAAAACCATACGAGCCATCTTCCTGCACCTCCTCCTCCAGGAATGGACCGACTGCAACCAAACTCGGTACACATACTGCTTACTATCAGGCGAACAACCGCTGTCATGAATTAAACACCTACCACTCACGCTACAGGAGACACGAAGTCGTAAACTACGATATTCTTGAATTACTGCAAAACCATGCTAGCCATCTTCCTGCACCTCCTCCTGAAGTAGGGGACCGACTGCAACCAAACTCGGTACACATACTGCTTACTATCAGGCGAACAACCGATGTCATGAATTAAACACCGACCACTCGCGCTACAGGAGCACGAAGTCGTTAACTAAGATATTCTTGAAATACTGCAAAACCATGCGTGCCATCTTCCTGCACCTCCTCCTAAAGTAGTGGACAGACTGCAAAAAACTCGGTACACATACTGCTTACTATCAGGCGAACAACCGCTGTCATGAGTAAAACACCTACCACTAACGCTACATGAGACACGAATTCGTAAACTGCGATATTCTTGAATTACTGCAAATCCATACGAGCTATCTTCCTGCACCTCCTCCTCCAGTAATGGACCGACTGCAACCAAACTCGGTACACATACTGCTTACTATCAGGCGAACAACCGCTGTCATGAATTAAAAACCTACCACTCACGCTACAGGAGACACGAAGTCGTAAACTACGATATTCTTGAATTACCGCAAAACCATGCTAGCCATCTTCCTGCACCTCCTCCTAAAGTAGGGGACCGACTGCAACCAAACTCGGTACACATACTGCTTACTATCAGGCGAACAACCGTTGTCATGAATTAAACACCGACCACTCACGCTACAGGAGACACGAAGTCGTTAACTACGATATTCTTGAATTACTGCAAAATTATGCGAGCCATATTCCTGCACCTCCTCCTCCTAAAGTTGTGGACCGACTGCAACCAAACTCGGTACAAATACTGTTTACTATCAGGCGAACAACTGCTGCCATGAATTAAACACCTACCACTCACGCTACAGGAGACAAGAAGTTGTAAAGTACGATATTCTTGAATTACTGCAAAACCAGGCGTGCCATCTTCCTGCACCTCCTCCTCCAGTAGTGGACCGATTGCAACCAACCTCGGTACACACACTGCGTACTACCAGTCGAACAACCGCTGTCATGAATTTAACACCTACCACTCACGCTACAGGAGACACGATGTCGTAAACTACGATATTCTTGAATTACTGAAAAAACATGCGAGCCATCTTCCTGAACCTCCTCCTAAAGTAGTGGACCGACTGCAACCAAACTCGGTACACATACTGCTTACTATCAGGCGAACAACCGCTTTCATGAATTAAACACCTACCACTCACGCCACAGGAGACACGAAGTCGTAAACTACGATATTCTTGAATTACTGAAAAACCATGCGAGCTATCTTCCTGCACCTCC
Organism: Locusta migratoria; assembly: GCA_026315105.1. Taxonomy (NCBI): domain Eukaryota; kingdom Metazoa; phylum Arthropoda; class Insecta; order Orthoptera; family Acrididae; genus Locusta; species Locusta migratoria. The sequence goes on from CM048749.1 coordinate 378,821,195, forward strand.
TCCTCCAGAAGTGGACCGACTGCAACAATCTCGGTACACATACAGCTTACTATCAGGCGAGCAACCGCTCTCATGAATAAAAAACACCTACCACTCACGCTACAGGAGACACGAAGTCGTAAATTACGTTATTCTTGAATTACTAAAAACCATGCGAGCCATCTTCCTGCACCTACTCTTAAAGTCGTGGACCGACTGCCACCAAACTCGGTACACATACTGCTTACTATCAGGCGAACAACCGCTGTCATGAATTAAACACCTACCACTCATGGTACAGGAGACACGTAGTCGTTAACTACGATATACTAGAATTACTGCAAAACCATGTGAGCCATCGTCCTGCACTTCCTCCAAAAGTAGTGGACAGACTGCAACAATCTCGGTACACATACAGCTTACTATCAGGCGAACAACCGCTTTCATGAATTAAACACCTACCACTCACGCTACAGGAGACACGAAGTCGTAAACTACGATATTCTTGAATTACTGCAAAACCATGCTAGCCATCTTCCTGCACCTCCTCCTAAAGTAGGGGACCGACTGCAACCAAACTCGGTACACATACTGTTTACCATCAGGCGAACAACCGCTGTCATGAATTAAACACCGACCACTCACGCTACAGGAGCACGAAGTCGTTAACTAAGATATTCTTGAAATACTGCAAAACCATGCGAGCCATCTTCCTGCACCTCCTCCTAAAGTAGTGGACAGACTGCAACAAACTCGGCACACATACAGCTCACTATCAGGCGAGCAACCGCTATCATGAATTAAACACCTACCACTCACGCTACAGGAGACACGAAGTCATAAATTACCTTAGTCTTGAATTACTGAAAAACCATGCGAGCCATCTTCCTGCACCTCCTCCTCCAGTAATGGACCGACTGCAACCAAACTCGGTACACATACTGCTTACTATCAGGCGAACAACCGCTGTCATGAATTAAACACCTACCACTCACGCTACAGGAGACACGAAGTCGTAAACTACGATATTCTTGAATTACTGCAAAACCATGCTAGCCATCTTCCTGCACCTCCTCCTAAAGTAGGGTCCGACTGCAACCAAACTCGGTACACATACTGCTTACTATCAGGCGAACAACTGTTGTCATGAATTAAACACCGACCACTCACGCTACAGGAGACACGAAGTCGTTAACTACGATATTCTTGAATTACTGCAAAATTATGCGAGCCATCTTCCTGCACCTCCTCCTCCTAAAGTTGTGGACCGACTGCAACCAAACTCGGTACAAATACTGTTTACTATCAGGCGAACAACTGCTGTGATGAATTAAACACCTACCACTCACGCTACAGGAGACAAGAAGTTGTAAAGTACGATATTCTTGAATTACTGCAAAACCATGTGTGTCATCTTCCTGCACCTCCTCCTCCAGTAGTGGACCGATTGCAACCAACCTCGGTACACACACTGCTTACTACCAGTCGAACAACCGCTGTCATGAATTTAGCACCTACCACTCACGCTACAGGAGACACGATGTCGTAAACTACGATATTCTTGAATTACTGAAAAAACATGCGAGCCATCTTCCTGAACCTCCACCTAAAGTAGTGGACCGACTGCAACCAAACTCGGTACACATACTGCTTACTATCAGGCGAACAACCGCTGTCATGAATGAAACACCTACCACTCACGCCACAGGAGACACGAAGTCGTAAACTACGATATTCTTGAATTACTGAAAAACCATGCGAGCTATCTTCCTGCACCTCCTCCTCCAGTAGTGGACCGACTGCAACAATCTCGGTACACATACAGCTTACTATCAGGCGAGCAACCGCTCTCATCAATTAAACACCTACCACTTACGCTACAGGAGACACGAAGTCGTAAATTACGTTATTCTTGAATTACTGAATACCATGCGAGCCATCTTCCTGCACCTACTCTTCAAGTCGTGGACCGACTGCCACCAAACTCGGTACACATACTGCTTACTATCAGGCGAACAACCGCTCTCATGAATTAAACACCTACCAATCATGGTACAGGAGACACGAAGTCGTTAACTACGATATACTTGAATTACTGCAAAAACATGTGAGCCATCGTCCTGCACTTCCTCCAAAAGTAGTGGACAGACTGCAACAATCTCGGTACACATACAGCTTACTATCAGGCGAGCAACCGCTCTCATGAATTAAACACCTACCACTCACGCTACAGGAGACACGAAGTCGTAAATTACGTTATTCTTGAATTACTGCAAAACCATGCGAGCCATCTTCCTGCACCTCCTCTTAAAGTCGTGGACCGACTGCCACCAAACTCGGTACACATACTGCTTACTATCAGGCGAACAACCGCTGTCATGAATAAAACACCTACCACTCACGCTACAGGAGACACGAAGTCGTATACTGCGAAATTCTTGAATTACTGCAAAACCATACGAGCCATCTTCCTGCACCTCCTCCTCCTGTAATGGACCGACTGCAACCAAACTCGGTACACATACTGCTTACTATCAGGCGAACAACCTCTGTCATGAGTTAAACACCTACCACTCACTCTACAGGAGACACGAAGTCGTAAACTGCGATATTCTTGAATTACTGCAAAAACATACGAGCCATCTTCCAGCACCTCCTCCTCCAGTAGTGGACCGACTGCAACCAATCTCGGTACACATACTGCTTACTATCAGGCGAAGAACCCCTGTCATGAATTAAACACCTACCACTCACGCTACAGGAGACACGAAGTCGTAAACTACGATATTCTTGAATTACTGCAAAACCATGCGAAACATCTTCCTGCACCTCCTCCTCCAGTAGTGGACCTACTGCAACCAAACTCGGTACACATACTGCTTACTATCAGGCGAACAACCGCTGTCATGAATTAAACACCGACCACTCACGCTACAGGAGCACGAAGTCGTTAACTAAGATATTCTTGAATTACTGCAAAACCATGCTAGCCATCTTCCTGCACCTCCTCCTAAAGTAGTGGACAGACTGCAACAAACTCGGTACACATACAGCTCACTATCAGGCGAGCAACCGCTCTCATGAATTAAACACCTACCACTCACGCTACAGGAGACACGAAGTCGTAAATTACGTTAGTCTTGAATTACTGAAAAACCATGCGAGCCATCTTCCTGCACCTCCTCTTAAAGAAGTGGACCGACTGCCACCAAACTCGGTACACATACTGCTTACTATCAGGCGAATAACCGCTGTCATGAGTAAAACACCCACCACTAACGCTACATGAGACACGAATTTGTAAACTGCGATATTCTTGAATTACTGCAAAACCATACGAGCCATCTTCCTGCACCTCCTCCTCCAGTAATGGACCGACTGCAACCAAACTCGGTACACATACTGCTTACTATCAGGCGAACAACCGCTGTCATGAATTAAACACCTACCACTCACGCTACAGGAGACACGAAGTCGTTAACTACGATATTCTTGAATTACTGCAAAATTATGCGAGCCATCTTCCTGCACCTCCTCCTCCTAAAGTAGTGGACCGACTGCAACCAAACTCGGTACAAATACTGTTTACTATCAGGCGAACAACCGCTGTCATGAATTAAACACCTACCACTCACGCTACAGGAGACAAGAAGTTGTATAGTACGATATTCTTGAATTACTGCAAAACCATGCGTGCCATCTTCCTGCACCTCCTCCTCCAGTAGTGGACCGACTGCAACCAACCTCGGTAAACATATTGCTTACTACCAGTCGAACAACCGCTGTCATGAATTTAACACCTACCACACACGCTACAGGAGACACGAAGTCGTAAACTACGACATTCTTGAATTACTGAAAAAACATGCGAGCCATCTTCCTGAACCTCCTCCTTAAGTAGTGGACCGACTGCAACCAAACTCGGTACACATACTGCTTACTATCAGGCGAGCAACCGCTGTCATGAATTAAACACCTACCACTCACGCCACAGGAGACACGAAGTCGTAAACTACGATAATCTTGAATTACTGAAAAACCATGCGAGCTATCTTCCTGCACCTCCTCCTCCAGTAGTGGACCGACTGCAACAATCTCGGTACACATACAGCTTACTGTAAGGCGAGCAACCGCTCTCATGAATTAAACACCTACCACTCACGCTACAGGAGTCACGAAGTCGTAAATTACGTTATTCTTGAATTACTGCAAAACCATGCGAGCCATCTTCCTGCACCTCCTCTTAAAGTCGTGGACCGACTGCCACAAATCTCGGTACACATACTGCTTACTATCAGGCGAACAACCGCTGTCATGAGTAAAACACCTACCACTCACGCTACAGGAGACACGAAGTCGTAAACTGCGATATTCTTGCATTACTGCAAAACCATACGAGCCATCTTCCTGCACCTCCTCCTAAAGTAGTGGACCGACTCATACCAAACTCGGTACACATACTGCTTACTATCAGGCGAAAACCGCTGTCATGAATTAAACACCTACCACTCACGCCACAGGAGACACGAAGTCGTAAACTACGATATTCTTGAATTACTGAAAAACCATGCGAGCCATCTTCCTGCACCTCCTCCTCCAGTAGTGGACCGACTGCAACCAAACTCGGTACACATACTGCTTACTATCAGGCGAACAACCGCTGTGAAGAATTAAAGTTTTGTGTCCCGACTTCGTCGCCGCTTTTGTGTCCCAGCCTCGTCGTAGGTGTCGGTGGCCGAGTGGAATGAGACCGACACGCTGGTGCAGGTCCGGAGGGGAGCAGCCAGAAACTATAAACACTCGAGTAAATTAGAAAGATATATATATTGAACAGAATGTAACAATACTTAACTTTTACATAGTACTGTAGAATGTTGATACATAGTTGTTAGAGGCCTGCCTAGTGCCTGTACAATAGCAAAGTCTTCACTGGTGCCTATCTGTTACGAAGGTCCTAACTCGTTGCTATCTCAGTCCGAAGTGCCAAGTGCGAAGTGGCCGATGTCCTTCAGTGGTGGCCACGAGCGGCGTTGTACCAGAGGGCGCTCGTGGCTGTCGTCGGAAGAACGCCGCGCCGTGCATGCATGGCGGCGCGCGGCGAAAGTAGGTGGCGCGCACTTTGTACTTGTGCGACACCACACCCCTCCCCCCCAAACCGCCGCGCCGTCGTGGCGTAGGGCTGAGGGCCACGGCGACGGCACTGGGAGGAGGGCCTGAGCGGGGGCGTTACTGGTGGGACGGGCGTCGTAGCTGAGGCCGGGATCGAGACGCCGTCCGCGCCCCGGCATCCGCCTTGCGATCCTCCAGGGAACCCGCCGAAACCTGGGGAAGGGCGCCCGCCCCCGCCCAGAGGGAGCAGGTCATCTTCTTCTGAGGTGCGTGGCCCAAGCTGGGGGGGCCCGCACGTTCCCGGAGTCCCTCTCGGTGACGCTGTCATCTGCGGCGGCGACAGCGGCGGCGACGACTGCGTCGGATGTACGTCGACGTCCATAGGGATCTCGTAGTCCGGGGACGAACGATGTGGTTGTGCTCCCTGGCGCAGAACTGGGTCTGGAATCAAGAAACCGGAGACAGGATCGCGCGGTCTGTGCAGGCGCAATTGGTTTGCGTGGCGCCGCAGCTCCGACCCTGTGGAAGAACGTACAATATACATATTGCTACCGAGCACGCGCTGAATGGTGCCCGGCAGCCATGTCTTCTTGTTTCCAGCAAACACCCTGTACAGCACCGGCGTAGAAACCTGAAAACGCGTAGCGCCATACGAACCGACTCGGTGCGTGGGAGGCTGCAACAGGTGAAGGAGAGTGCGGTGACGGCGGCCGTGTAGCAGCTCGGCAGGAGACGGGCCGTCACGTGGCATGCACCGATACGTAGACAGGAAAATTTGAAGAGCCTGCTGCCTGGAGTGCTGACCTTTCATCTTCTCCATGTGAGACTTGAATGTTCGAACGAAACGTTCTGCTTCACCATTGGACTGAGGGTGAAAAGGTGCAGTGGTAATATGCTGAATGCCATTCACACGACAAAACTGTTGAAATTCCGCACTAACAAACTGAGGTCCATTGTCACTGACGATAGTTTCAGGCAAACCTTCGATGCAAAACACTGATGTTAAGGCACTGATTGTACTAGACGCCGTCGTTGAGTTCATGGCAATCACAAAAGGAAACTTGCTGAAAGCGTCTACAACAATTAACCAGCGCGTATTCCAGAATGGTCCGGCAAAGTCAATGTGTAAACGTTGCCATGGTCCCTTGGGGCGTGGCCAGTCCGAGAAACGTTGTGGAGGAGCCGCCTGATGCTCCGCACAAACAGTACACTGTGACGTCATGTTCTCTATCTGAGCGTCCATACCAACCCAGGTACAATGACGTCTGGCCAGTTGCTTTGTCCTAACAATACCCCAATGTCCTTGATGCAGGAGGCGTAACACTTCTCGTTGCAGGGAACGAGGAACAATCACTCTTGCTTGGTCGTTGTCGGTATGCAACAGCAGTACACCCTGACTTAAAGATAATGCATGACGTTGTGCAAAATAACGTCGAACCAGAGGCCGATCAATGTCTTTGGCTCGGGCAGGCCAACCAAAGCGAACAAAACGTGCTACCACACTTAGGTCTGCATCCGCAGCTGTTTCCTGTGCAACCCGACGAGAGTTCAAAGGAAAGTCTGCGACAGCGGAAGCATCTCTGGAGTCTATCTGACAACATGCCATTTCCGAAGAATCAAACGACACATCCTGGCCAACCGGAAGTCGGGAAAGTGTGTCCGCGTTGGCGTGTTTAGTGGTAGGTCGGTACAAAATCTCATACTGATAATTAGACAATATCAAGGACCATCTCTGAAGCTTTTGTGCCGTACGTGGCGGAATTGGCTTTGTGGGTGAGAACAACGACGTGAGAGGCTTGTGGTCTGTCAACAAATAGAATTTTCTGCCATAGAGATAATGATGAAACTTTGCGACGCCGTAAATGACTGCTAAGGCCTCCTTTTCTATCTGACTGTAATTCTGTTGCGTCGGCGTCAGTAGCTTGGATGCAAAGGCAATAGGACGATCCTGACATCCAATACGATGTGAGATTACAGCGCCTAGGCCGTACGATGAGGCGTCAACTGCTAACACTACAGGCTTCTGGGGGTCAAAGGGAATCAAACATGCATCACTGAGTAGCGCAGACTTTAATTTGTCAAAGGCAACCTGACAATCTTTAGACCATACAAAAGGAACATTCTTCCTACGTAAATGATGCAGTGGAGCTGCAATCTGAGAGGCATTGGGAATAAACCTGAAATAATAGTTAAGCTTTCCCATTACTGCTTGCAATTCCTGCGCATTCTTAGGAGGAGGCAAGTCTTTGATTGCTCGAAGATGTGACTGTAAGGGATGGATTCCTTGGGCATTAATCACATGGCCTAGGTACTCTATTTCAGTTTGAAAAAACGAACACTTTGCTTTATTACAACGTAGACCTGCTGCAGTCAAAACTTTGAAAAGGCACTCCAGGTTTGCTAAATGTTCTTCAACTGTACGTCCGGATACCACAATGTCATCTAAATAGTTCGAACAACACGGTACAGAAACTGTCAGCTGTTCCAAAAAGCGCTGAAAAATAGCGGGAGCGGAAGAACTGCCAAAGGGTAGGCGTTGAAATTGAAAAAGGCCCATGTGAGTATTAATGACGAAAAACTTTTTTGACTCGTCATCAAGTGGAATCTGTAAGTATGCCTCTGCTAAATCAATCTTAGAAAAGAAACGAGACTGTCCTAATTTGTCCATTAGTTCGTCAGGTCTGGGCAGGGGATAAGTGTCTACAATTGTTTGACTGTTTACTGTAGATTTGAAGTTCGCACAGAGACGAAGTTTTCCTGACGGCTTGGGTATAATTACTATAGGCGAGGCCCACTGACTCGCAGAAACAGGAGAAATCACCCCACTATCTTGCCAACGTTTAAGTTCGTCTGCAACTTTATCACGAATTGCGATAGGCACTGGTCTAGCTTTACGAAATTTTGGAACTGCAGATTCTTTTAAAGTTACATGTGCCACGAAGTCTTTTGCACAACCTAGTTCCGGCGAAAACAAGTCACTATATTTGTCACACAATGCATTGATTTTATCCTGAGGCACTATTGACGAAATTTGAAGCACATCTCTTTGAATTGATAAACCAAACAAGTCAAAAGCATCTAGTCCAAAAATGTTCTGTGTTGATTTGGCCTGAAGAACTACAAAAGCAACTGTTTTTGTAACACCTTGAAAAGAGGCAGGCAGGCTACACGTTCCTAGCACGGGAATATTTTGACCTGTGTACGCTGTTAACACTTGCTGTGACGGCGACAATTTTGGCGAACCCAGAAGTTCATAAGTATCTTTATTAATTAATGTAACAGCGGAACCAGTGTCGAGCTGAAACTGCACAGTCTTATTTTCTATAGAGAGAGTAACAAACAGCTTGTGCTTCTGGCGCACGACCGGTGCGCGGATGTGGGCAACGTCTAATACATATTGTTTTCTGCGCTTGCGCGGGTTGCGTGCGGTAGGAAGCGGCGCATACTCGGCACACAGCGGATTAACCACACTGTCACTAGATGACACTACCGCCGGATCGGCGTCCGCGCAATGCGAGGCTACTGCACTAAAATTACTTTGAGTAGCTACACCAATTCTACTGTCACTAGCTACACAGTACTGGGCACTATTACAGTTAGTAGTTGCAGAAGGCACTATTTTCACTACAGGAATGCACTGTTCATAGTCATTTTGCTTGTCCCGAACCCTTTTCCGTTGCACTGTTTTACGCGCTCGTCGGCGCTTGCTACGTGGTGCACTATATAGTTTTGCCATAGGCGCAGAACTACTTTCTTGCAATTGAGATCCAAGGAAAGCACTGTTCAATTCCTCAGCGTGTATAACATTGACTGTATGCACTGCTCTCGCACTGTGCGAAGCACCGTTTCTAACGTTACTGTTCGAGTTTTTAATTTGCATACACACAGACTGCACATGTCCCAATTTGCCACATTGATAACAGGTTGCGTTGCGACTAGGGCAATGAGCACGCTTGTGGCGAGACACACACTGGGGGCAAGATTTACGTACATTTTTCTGAAATGAGCGTTGGCGCCCGTTATTCAAATTACTGTTTCTAACACGACGGGGCGACCTTTGCGTCGCACTTTTACACTGGCTACTGTTCACTGTCTGTTCAGCACGGCCTGTACTATTGTAAGAATCACTAGTGCTACACTGAGAACTACGGCTAGGAAAGCGTCCGTTGCGGCGCACTGAATTTACACTATGGCTTTGCATTTCCACATCAGCTAAGTCAAAAGTATCATGTGCTTCTATAAGCTGCAGTACACTGTCTAATGAGGGGTCAGACTGTTTCAGAATTGCTGCTCTAATTCTGGGGTCCTGAATATTCTGCGTAATCGCATCCCTCAACATCACGTCACTATACGAAAGTCCACAAGAGCAAGTAAATTTACATTGGCGGGTTAAGCCCTTCAATTCCGTAATCCACTCTTGGTGTGACTGCTGCGGTAATTTTTTAAGTCTGAAAAATCGGTACCGCGCAGCGGCTACAAGAACTTTTCTCTCATAATGAGCATTCAGTGCATCTACAATTTGTTCAAAGTCTACATCACGAGGAGATGCGAGAGGGAAAAGTTTTTGCAATAGTACGAAAGTCTGGGGGCCCACAATCGATAAGAAAAGGTTCTTCACTCTCTGACCTGTAATTTGATGAGCCGCGACGAGTTCTTGAAACTGCGCGAAATAGTCACTCCATTCTTCCTCACGTTCGTTGTACTGGCGGAACGTCGGAAGCGGTGCGGCGGCAGGTGTGAGCTGCTGATGCGACGGCTGTTGTTGAGTTGCCGTCAACTGCGCCACTGCGTTGAGAAGTTGTGAGATTTGCGCCGTCTGTAACTGAATAATTTCCATTAAGTTTGGGTTCGGGGTAGTGGCCATGCTGACCGATTAGGCGCCGCGTATACAAGAAAATTAGTACAAAACACAAATGCAATACGAAAGAGGACGCTCTGCAACAAAAAAGTCCACAAACACGTAACTGAAAATGTTCCCCCAAAAATCTTATAATAAGGGTGGGTGGGCGGGAGCAATTTCTGCGTGCTCCGACTGCTGCTGTCTGGCTGCTGTAAGCGGGCTGGTCCAAGGTTCTATCACTCCTCGTCGCCACTTTTGTGTCCCGACTTCGTCGCCGCTTTTGTGTCCCAGCCTCGTCGTAGGTGTCGGTGGCCGAGTGGAATGAGACCGACACGCTGGTGCAGGTCCGGAGGGGAGCAGCCAGAAACTATAAACACTCGAGTAAATTAGAAAGATATATATATTGAACAGAATGTAACAATACTTAACTTTTACATAGTACTGTAGAATGTTGATACATAGTTGTTAGAGGCCTGCCTAGTGCCTGTACAATAGCAAAGTCTTCACTGGTGCCTATCTGTTACGAAGGTCCTAACTCGTTGCTATCTCAGTCCGAAGTGCCAAGTGCGAAGTGGCCGATGTCCTTCAGTGGTGGCCACGAGCGGCGTTGTACCAGAGGGCGCTCGTGGCTGTCGTCGGAAGAACGCCGCGCCGTGCATGCATGGCGGCGCGCGGCGAAAGTAGGTGGCGCGCACTTTGTACTTGTGCGACACCACATAAAGACCTACCACACACGCAACAGGAGACAAGAAGTTGTAAACTACGATATTCTTGAATTACTGCATAACCATGCGTGCCATCTTCCTGCACCTCCTCCTAAAGTAGTGGACCGATTGCAACCATAATCGGTACACATACTACTTGCTATCAGGCGAACAACTGCTGTCATGAATTAAACACCTACCACTCACGCTACAGGAGACACGAAGTCGTAAACTACGATATTCTTGAATTTCTGCAAAACCATGCGAGCCATCTTCCTGCACCTCCTCCTAAAGTAGTGGACCAACTGCAACCAAACTCGGTAAACATACTGCTTACTATCAGGCGAACAACCGCTGTCATGAATTAAACACCTACCACACACGCTACAGGGGACACGAAGTCGTAAACTACGATATTCCCGAATTACTGCAAAACCATGCGAGCCATCTTCCTGCACCTCCTCCTAAAGTAATGGACCGACTGCAAACAAACTCTTTACACATACTGCTTACTATCAGGCGAACAACCGCTGTCATGAAATAAAAACCTATCACTCACGCTACAGGAGACACGAAGTCGTAAACTACGATATTCTTGAATTATTGCAAAACCATGCTAGCCACCTTCTTGCATCTCCTTCTAAAGTAGTGGACCGATTGCAACCAAACTCGGTACACATACTGCTTACTATCAGGCGAACAACCGCTGTCATGAATTAACCACCTACCACTTACGCTACAAGAGACACGAAGTCATAAACTACGATACTCTTGAATTAATGCAAAACCATGCGAGCCATCTTCCTGCACCTCCTCCTAAAGTAGTAGACCGACTGCAACAAATTTGGTACACATACAGCTTACTATCAGGCGAGCAACCGCTCTCATGAATTGAACACCTACCACTCACGCTACAGGAGCCACGAAGTCGTAAACTGCGATATTCTTGAATTACTGCAAAACCATACGAGCCATCTTCCTGCACCTCCTCCTCCAGTAATGGACCGACTGCAACCAAACTCTGTAAACATACTGCTTACTATAAGGCGAACAACCGCTGTCACTAGTTAAACACCTACCACTCACTCTACAGGAGACACGAAGTCGTAAACTGCGATATTCTTGAATTACTGCAAAACCATACGAGCCATCTTCCTGCACCTCCTCCTAAAGTAATGGACCGACTGCATCCAAACTCGGTACACATACTGCTTACTATCAGGCGAACAACCGCTGTCATGAATTAAACACCTACCACACACGCTACAGGAGACACGAAGTCGTAAACTACAATATTCGTGAATTACTGCAAAACCATGCGAAACATCTTCCTGCACCTCCTCCTCCAGTATTGGACCTACTGCAACCAAACTCGGAACACATACTGCTTACTATAAGGCGAACAACCGCTGTCATGAATTAAACACCTACCACTCACGCTACAGGAGACACGAAGTCGTAAACTACGATATTCTTGAATTACTGCAAAACCATGCGAAACATCTTCCTGCACCTCCTCCTCCAGTAGTGGACCTACTGCAACCAAACTCGGTACACATACTGATTACTATCAAGCGAACAACCGCTGTCATGAATAAAACACCTCTCACTCACGCTACAGGAGACACGAAGTCGTAAACTGCGACATTCTTGAATTACTGCAAAAACATACGAGCCATCTTCCAGCACCTCCTCCTCCAGTAGTGGACCGACTGCAACCAAACTTGGTACACATACTGCTTACTATCAGGCGAACAACCGCTGTCATGAATTAAACACCTACCACTCACGCTACAGGAGACACGAAGTCGTAAACTACGATATTCTTGAATTACTGCAAAACCATGCGAAACATCTTCCTGCACCTCCTCCTCCAGTAGTGGACCTACTGCAACCAAACTCGGTACACATACTGCTTACTATCAGACGAACAACCGCTGTCATGAATAAAACACCTCCCACTCACGCTACAGGAGACACGAAGTCGTAAACTGCGACATTCTTGAATTACTGCAAAACCATACGAGCCATCTTCCTGCACCTCCTCCTCCAGTAATGGAACGACTGCAACCAAACTCGGTACACATACTGCTTACTATCAGGCGAACAACCGCTGTCCTGAGTTAAACACCTACCACTCACTCTACAGGAGACACGAAGTCGTAAACTGCGATATTCTTGAATTACTGCAAATACATACGAGCCATCTTCCTGCACCTCCTCCTCCAGTAGTGGACCGATTGCATCCAAACTCGGTACACATACTGCTTACTATCAGGCGAACAACCGCTGTCATGAAATAAAAACCTATCACTCACGCTACAGGAGACACGAAGTCGTAAACTGCGATATTCTTGAATTACTGCAAATACATACGAGCCATCTTCCTGCACCTCCTCCTCCTGTAGTGGACCGACTGCATCCAAACTCGGTACACATACTGCTTACTATCAGGCGAACAACCGCTGTCATGAATTAAACACCTACCACACACGCTACAGGGGACACGAAGTCGTAAACTACGATATTCTTGAATTACTGCAAAACCATGCGAGCCATCCTCCTGCACCTCCTCCTAAAGTAATGGACCGACTGCAAACAAACTCTTTACACATACTGCTTACTATCAGGCGAACAACCGCTGTCATGAAATAAAAACCTATCACTCACGCCACAGGAGTCACGAAGTCGTAAACTACGATATTCTTGAAATATTGCAAAACCATGCGAGCCATCTTCCTGCACCTCCTCCTCCAGTAATGGACCGACTGCAACCAAACTCTGTACACATACTGCTTACTATCAGGCGAACAACCGCTGTCATTAGTTAAACACCCACCACTCACTCTACAGGAGACACGAAGTCGTAAACTGCGATATTCTTGAATTACTGCAAATACATACCTGCCATCTTCCTGCACCTCCTCCTCCAGTATTTGACCGACTGCATCCAAACTCGGTACACATACTGCTTACTATCAGGCGAACAACCGCTGTCATGAATTAAACACCTACCACACACGCTACAGGAGACACGAAGTCGTAAACTACGATATTCTTGAATTACTGCAAAATCATGCCAGGCATCTTCCTGCACCTCCTCCTCAAGTAGGGACCGACTGCAACCAAACTCGGTACACATACTGCTTACTATCAGGCGAACAACCGCTGTCATGAATTAAACACCTACCACTCACGCTACATGAGACACGAAGTCGTAAACTGCGAAATTCTTGAATTACTGCAAAACCATAGGAGCCATCTTCCTGCACCTCCTCCTCCTGTAATGGACCGACTGCAACCAAACTCGGTACACATACTGCTTACTACCAGTCGAACAACCGCTGTCATGAATTAAACACCTACCACTCACGCTACAGGAGACACGAAGTCGTAAACTACGATATTCTTGAATTACTGCAAAACCATGCTAGCCATCTTCCTGCACCTCCTCCTAAAGTAGTGGACCGACTGCCACCAAACTCGGTACACATACTGCTTACTATCAGGCGAACAACCGCTGTCATTAGTTAAACACCTACCACTCACTCTACAGGAGACACGAAGTCGTAAACTGCGATATTCTTGAATTACTGCAAATACTTACCTGCCATCTTCCTGCACCTCCTCCTCCAGTAGTGGACCGACTGCATCCAAACTCGATACACATACTGCTTACTATCAGGCGAACAACCGCTGTCATGAATTAAACACCTACCACACACGTTACAGGGGACACGAAGTCGTAAACTACGATATTCTTGAATTACTGCAAAATTATGCCAGGCATCCTCCTGCACCTCCTCCTAAAGTAGTGACCGACTGCAACCAAACTCGGTACACATACAGCTTACTATCAGGCGAACAACCGCTGTCATGAACTAAACACCTACCACTCACGCTACAGGAGACACGAAGTCGTAAACTACGATATTCTTGAATTACTGCAAAACCATGCGAGCCATCTTCCTGCACCTCCTCTTAAAGTATTTGAACGACTGCCACCAAACTCGGTACACATACTGATTACTATCAGGCGAACAACCGCTGTCATGAATAAAACACCTACCACTCACGCTACAGGAGACACGAAGTCGTAAACTGCGAAATTCTTGAATTACTGCAAAACCATAGGAGCCATCTTCCTGCACCTCCTCCTCCTGTAATGGACCGACTGCAACCAAACTCGGTACACATACTGCTTACTATCAGGCGAACAACCTCTGTCATGAGTTAAACACCTACCACTCACTCTACAGGAGACACGAAGTCGTAAACTGTGATATTCTTGAATTACTGCAAAAACATACGAGCCATCTTCCAGCACCTCCTCCTCCAGTAGTGGACCGACTGCAACCAAACTCGGTACACATACTGCTTACTATCAGGCGAACAACCGCTGTCATGAATTAAACACCTACCACTCATGCTACAGGAGACACGAGGTCGTAAACTACGATATTCTTGAATTACTGCAAAACCAAGCGAAACATCTTCCTGCACCTCCTCCTCCAGTAGTGGACCTACTGCAACCAAACTCGGTACACATACTGCTTACTATCAGGCGAACAACCGCTGTCATGAATAAAACACCTCCCACTCACGCTACAGGAGACACGAAGTCGTAAACTGCGATATTCTTGAATTACTGCAAAAACATACGAGCCATCTTCCAGCACCTCCTCCTCCAGTAGTGGACCGACTGCAACCAAACTCGGTACACATACTGCTTACTATCAGGCGAACAACCGCTGTCATGAATTAAACACCTACCACTCACGCTACAGGAGACACGAAGTCGTAAACTACGATATTCTTGGATTACTGCAAAACCATGCGAAACATCTTCCTGCACCTCCTCCTCCAGTATTGGACCTACTGCAACCCAACTCAGTACACATACTGCTTACTATCAGGCGAACAACCGCTGTCATGATTAAAACACCTACCACTCACGCTACAGGTGACACGAAGTCGTAAACTGCGATATTCTTGAATTACTGCAAAACCATACGAGCCATCTTCCTGCACCTCCTCCTCCAGTAATGGACCGACTGCAACCAAACTCGGTACACATACTCCTTACTATCAGGCGAACCACCGCTGTCATGAGTTGAACACCTACCACTCACTCTACAGGAGACACGAAGTCGTAAACTGCGATATTCATGAATTACTGCAAATACATACGAGCCATCTTCCTGCACCTCCTCCTCCAGTAGTGGACCGACTGCATCCAAACTCGGTACACATACTGCTTACTATCAGGCGAACAACCGCTGTCATGAAATAAAAACCTATCACTCACGCTACAGGGGACACGAAGTCGTAAACTACGATATTCTTGAATTACTGCAAAACCATGCGAGCCATCTTCCTGCACCTCCTCCTAAAGTAATGGACCGACTGCAAACAAACTCTTTACACATACTGCTTACTATCAGGCGAACAACCGCTGTCATGAAATAAAAACCTATCACTCACGCTACAGGAGTCACGAAGTCGTAAACTACGATATTCTTGAATTATTGCAAAACCATGCTAGCCACCTTCCTGCATCTCCTTCTAAAGTAGTGGACCGATTGCAACCAAACTAGGTACACATACTGCTTACTATCAGGCGGACAACCGCTGTCATGAATTAACCACCTACCACTCACGCTACAAGAGACACGAAGTCATAAACTACGATACTCTTGAATTAATGCAAAACCATGCGAGCCATCTTCCTGCACCTCCTCCTAAAGTAGTAGACCGACTGCAACAAACTCGGTACACATACAGCTTACTATCAGGCGAGCAACCGCTCTCATGAATTAAACACCTACCACTCACCCTACAGGAGCCACGAAGTCGTAAACTACGATATTCTTGAATTACTGCAAAATCATGCCAGCCATCATCCTGCACCTCCTCCTAAAGTAGTTGACCGACTGCAACCAAACTCGGTACACATACTGCTTACTATCAGGCGAACAGCCGCTGTCATGAATTAAACACCTACCACTCACGCTACAGGAGACACGAAGTCGTAAACTACGATATTCTTGAATTACTGCAAAACTATGCGAGCCATCTTCCTGCACCTCATCTTAAAGTAGTGGAACGACTGCCACCAAACTCGGTACACATACCGATTACTATCAGGCGAACAACCGCTGTCATGAAAAAGACACCTACCACTCACGCTACAGGAGACACGAAGTCGTAAACTGCGATATTCTTGAATTACTGCAAAACCATACGAGCCATCTTCCTGCACCTCCTCCTCCAGTAATGGACCGACTGCAACCAAACTCTGTACACATACTGCTTACAATCAGGCGAACAACCGCTGTCATTAGTTAAACACCTACCACTCACTCTACAGGAGACACGAAGTCGTAAACTGCGATATTCTTGAATTACTGCAAATACATACCTGCCATCTTCCTGCACCTCCTCCTCCAGTAGTGGACCGACTGCATCCAAACTCGGTACACATACTGCTTACTATCAGGCGAACAACCGCTGTCATGAATTAAACACCTACCACACACGCTACAGGAGACACGAAGTCGTAAACTACGATATTCTTGAATTACTGCAAAATCATGCCAGGCATCTTCCTGCACCTCCTCCTAAAGTAGGGACCGACTGCAACCAAACTCGGTACACATACTGCTTACTATCAGGCGAACAACCGCTGTCAGGAATTAAACACCTACCACTCACGCTACAGGAGACACGAAGTCGTAAACTACGATATTCTTGAATTACTGCAAAACCATGCGAGCCATCTTCCTGCACCTCCTCTTAAAGTGTTGGAACGACTGCCACCAAACTCGGTACACATACTGATTACTATCAGGCGAACAACCGCTGTCATGAATAAAACACCTACCACTCACGCTACAGGAGACACGAAGTCGTAAACTGCGAAATTCTTGAATTACTGCAAAACCATAGGAGCCATCTTCCTGCACCTCCTCCTCCTGTAATGGACCGACTGCAACCAAACTCGGTACACATACTGCTCACTATCAGGCGAACAACCTCTGTCATGAGTTAAACACCTACCACTCACTCTACAGGAGACACGAAGTCGTAAACTGCGATATTCTTGAATTACTGCAAAAACATACGAGCCATCTTCCAGCACCTCCTCCACCAGTAGTGGACCGACTGCAACCAAACTCGGTACACATACTGCTTACTATCAGGCGAACAACCGCTGTCATGAATTAAACACCTACCACTCATGCTACAGGAGACACGAAGTCGTAAAATACGATATTTTTGAATTACTGCAAATCCAATGCGAAACATCTTCCTGCACCTCCTCCTCCAGTAGTGGACCTACTGCAACCAAACTCGGTACACATACTGCTTACTATCAGGCGAACAACCGCTGTCATGATTCAAACACCTACCACTCACGCTACAGGAGACACGAAGTCGTACACTGCGATATTCTTGATTACTGCAAAACCATACGAGCCATCTTCCTGCACCTCCTCCTCCAGTAATGGACCGACTGCAACCAAACTCGGTACACATACTGCTTACTATCAGGCGAACAACCGCTGTCATGAAAAAGACACCTACCACTCACCCTACAGGAGACACGAAGTCGTAAACTGCGATATTCTTGAATAACTGCAAAACCATGCGAAACATCTTCCTGCACCTCCTCCTCCAGTAGTGGACCGACTGCATCCAAACTCGGTACACATACTGCTTACTATCAGGCGAACAACCGCTGTCATGAATTAAACACCTACCACACACGCTACAGGAGACACTCCTCCTCCAGTAGTGGACCGACTGCAACCAACCTCGGTACACATACTGCTAACTACCAGTCGAACAGCCGCTGTCATGAATTAAACACCTACCACTCACGCTACAGGAGACACGAAGTCGTAAACTGTGATATTCTTGAATTACTGCAAAACCATGCTAGCCATCTTCCTGCACCTCCTCCTAAAGTAATGGACCGACTGCCACCAAACTCGGTACACATACTGCTTACTATCAGGCGAACAACCGCTGTCATGAGTAAAACACCTACCACTAACGCTACATGAGACACGAATTCGTAAACTGCGATATTCTTGAATTACTGCAAAACCATACGAGCCATCTTCCTGCACCTCCTCCTCCAGTAATGGACCGACTGCAACCAAACTCGGTACACATACTGCTTACTATCAGGCGAACAACCGCTCTCATGAATGAAACACCTACCACTCACGCTACAGGAGACAAGAAGTTGTAAAATACGATATTCTTGAATTACTGCAAAACCATGCGTGCCATCTTCCTGCACCTCCTCCTCCAGTAGTGGACCGACTGCAACCAACCTCCGTACACATACTGCTTACTACCAGTCGAACAACCGCTGTCATGAATTTAACACCTACCACTCACGCTACAGGAGACACGAAGTCGTAAACTACGATATTCTTGAATTACTGAAATAACATGCGAGCAATCTTCCTGCACCTCCTCCTAAAGTAGTGGACCGACAGCAACCAAACTCGGTAGACATACTGCTTACTATCAGGCGAAAAACCGCTGTCATGAAATAAACACCTACCACTCACGCTACAGGAGACACGAAGTCGTAAACTACGATACTCTTGAATTACTGAAAAACCATGCGAGCCATCTTTCAGCATCTCCTACTCCAGTAGTGGACCGACTGCAACCAAACTCAGTACACATACTGCTTACTATCAGGCGAACAACCGCTGTCATGAATTAAACACCTACCACTCATGGTACAGGAGACACGAAGTCGTTAACTACGATATACATGAATTACTGCAAAACCATGTGAGCCATCTTCCTGCACCTCCTCCTAAAGTAGTGGAGAGACTGCAACAATCTCGGTACACATACAGCTTACTATCAGGCGAGCAACCCCTCTCATGAATTAAACACCTACCACTCACGCTACAGGAGACACGAAGTCGTAAATTACGTTATTCTTGAATTACTGCAAAACCATGCGAGCCATCTTCCTGCACCTCCTCTTAAAGTCGTGGACCGACTGCCACCAAACTCGGTACACATACTGCTTACTATCAGGCGAACAATCGCTGTCATGAGTAAAACACCTACCACTCACGCTACAGGAGACACGAAGTCGTAAACTGTGATATTCTTGAATTACTGCAAAACCATACGAGTCATCTTCCTGCACCTCCTCCTAAAGTAGTGGACCGACTGCAACCAAACTCGGTACACATACTGCTTACTATCAGGCGAACAACCGCTGTCATAAATTAAACACCTACCACTCACGCCACAGGAGACACGGAGTCGTAAACTACAATATTCTTGAATTACTGAAAAAGCATGCGATCCATCTTCCTGCACCTCCTCCTAAAGTAGTGGACCGACTGCAACCAAACTCGGTAGACATACTACTTACTATCAGGCGAACAACCGCTGTCATGAATTAAACACCTACCACTCACGCTACAGGAGACACAAAGTCGTAAACTACGATATTCTTGAATTACTGCAAAACCATGCGAGCCATCTTCCTGCACCTCCTCTTAAAGTAGTAGAACGACTGCCACCAAACTCGGTACACATACTGATTACTATCAGGCGAACAACCTCTGTCATGAATAAAACACCTACCACTCACGCTACAGGAGACACGAAGTCGTAAACTGCGAAATTCTTGAATTACTGCAAAACCATACGAGCCATCTTCCTGCACCTCCTCCTCCTGTAATGGACCGACTGCAACCAAACTCGGTACACATACTGCTTACTATCAGGCGAACAACCTCTGTCATGAGTTAAACACCTACCACTCACTCTACAGGAGACACGAAGTCGTAAACTGCGATATTCTTGAATTACTGCAAAAACATACGAGCGATCTTCCAGCACCTCCTCCTCCAGTAGTGGACCGACTGCAACCAAACTCGGTACACATACTGCTTACTATCAGGCGAAGAACCGCTGTCATGAATTAAACACCTACCACTCACGCTACAGGAGACACGATGTCGTAAACTACGATATGCTTGAATTACTGCAAAACCATGCGAAACATCTTCCTGCACCTCCTCCTCCAGTAGTGGACCTACTGCAACCAAACTCGGTACACATACTGCTTACTATCAGGCGAAAAACTGCTGTCATGAATTAAACACCTACCACTCACGCCACAGGAGACACGGAGTCGTAAACTACGATATTCTTGAATTACTGAAAAAGCATGCGATCCATCTTCCTGCACCTCCTCCTAAAGTAGTGGACCGACTGCAACCAAACTCGGTAGACATACTGCTTACTATCAGGCGAACAACCGCTGTCATGAAATAAACACCTACCACTCACGCTACAGGAGACACGAAGTCGTAAACTACGATACCCTTGAATTACTGAAAAACCATGCGAGCCATCTTTCAGCACCTCCTACTCCAGTAGTGGACCGACTGCAACCAAACTCAGTACACATACTGCTTACTATCAGGCAAACAACCGCTGTCATGAATTAAACACCTACCACTCATGGTACAGGAGACACGAAGTCTTTAACTACGATATACTTGAATTACTGCAAAACCATGTGAGCCATCTTCCTGCACTTCCTCCTAAAGTAGTGGACAGACTGCAACAATCTCCGTACACATACAGCTTACTATCAGGCGAGCAACCGCTCTCATGAATTAAACACCTACCACTCACGCTACAGGAGACACGAAGTCGTAAATTACGTTATTCTTGAATTACTGCAAAATCATGCGAGCCATCTTCCTACCTCCTCTTAAAGTCGTGGACCGACTGCCACCAAACTCGGTACACATACTGCTTACTATCAGGCGAACAATCGCTGTCATGAGTAAAACACCTACCACTCACGCTACAGGAGACACGAAGTCGTAAACTGCGATATTCTTGAATTACTGCAAAACCATACGAGCCATCTTCCTGCACCTCCTCCTAAAGTAGTGGACCGACTGCAACCAAACTCGGTACACATACTGCTTACTATCAGGCGAACAACCGCTGTCATAAATTAAACACCTACCACTCACGCCACAGGAGACACAGAGTCGTATACTACGATATTCTTGAATTACTGAAAAAGCATGCGATCCATCTTCCTGCACCTCCTCCTGAAGTAGTGGACCGACTGCAACCAAACTCGGTAGACATACTGCT
Source organism: Locusta migratoria (assembly GCA_026315105.1). Classification (NCBI taxonomy): domain Eukaryota; kingdom Metazoa; phylum Arthropoda; class Insecta; order Orthoptera; family Acrididae; genus Locusta; species Locusta migratoria. The sequence continues at coordinate 378,843,002 of CM048749.1, forward strand.
TACTATCAGGCGAACAACCGCTGTCATGAATTAAACACCTACCACTCACGCTACAGGAGACACGAAGTCGTAAACTACGATATTCTTGAATTACTGCAAAACCATGCGAAACATCTTCCTGCACCTCCTCCTCCAGTAGTGGACCTACTGCAACCAAACTCGCTACACATACTGCTTACTATCAGGCGAAAAACTGCTGTCATGAATTAAACACCTACCACTCACGCCACAGGAGACACGGAGTCGTAAACTACGATATTCTTGAATTACTGAAAAAGCATGCGATTCATCTTCCTGCACCTCCTCCTAAAGTAGTGGACCGACTGCAACCAAACTCGGTAGACATACTGCTTACTATCAGGCGAACAACCGCTGTCATGAAATAAACACCTACCACTCACGCTACAGGAGACACGAAGTCGTAAACTACGATACCCTTGAATTACTGAAAAACCATGCGAGCCATCTTTCAGCACCTCCTACTCCAGTAGTGGACCGACTGCAACCAAACTCAGTACACATACTGCTTACTATCAGGCGAACAACCGCTGTCATGAATTAAACACCTACCACTCATGGTACAGGAGACACGAAGTCTTTAACTACGATATACTTGAATTACTGCAAAACCATGTGAGCCATCTTCTTGCACTTCCTCCTAAAGTAGTGGACAGACTGCAACAATCTCCGTACACATACAGCTTACTATCAGGCGAGCAACCGCTCTCAAGAATTAAACACCTACCACTAACGTACAGGAGACACGAAGTCGTAAATTACGTTATTCTTAAATTACTGCAAAACCATGCGAGCCATCTTCCTGCACCCCCTCTTAAAGTCGTGGACCGACTGCCATCAAACTCGGTACACATACTGCTTACTATCAGGCGAACAACCGCTGTCATGAATTAAACACCTACCACTCATGGTACAGGAGACACGAAGTCGTTAACTACGATATACATGAATTACTGCAAAACCATGTGAGCCATCTTCCTGCACCTCCTCCTAAAGTAGTGGAGAGACTGCAACAATCTCGGTACACATACAGCTTACTATCAGGCGAGCAACCCCTCTCATGAATTAAACACCTACCACTCACGCTACAGGAGACACGAAGTCGTAAATTACGTTATTCTTCAATTACTGCAAAACCATGCGAGCCATCTTCCTGCACCTCCTCTTAAAGTCGTGGACCGACTGCCACCAAACTCGGTACACATACTGCTTACTATCAGGCGAACAATCGCTGTCATGAGTAAAACACCTACCACTCACGCTACAGGAGACACGAAGTCGTAAACTGTGATATTCTTGAATTACTGCAAAACCATACGAGTCATCTTCCTGCACCTCCTCCTAAAGTAGTGGACCGACTGCAACCAAACTCGGTACACATACTGCTTACTATCAGGCGAACAACCGCTGTCATAAATTAAACACCTACCACTCACGCCACAGGAGACACGGAGTCGTAAACTACAATATTCTTGAATTACTGAAAAAGCATGCGATCCATCTTCCTGCACCTCCTCCTAAAGTAGTGGACCGACTGCAACATATCTCGGTAGACATACTGCTTACTATCAGGCGAAAAACCGCTGTCATGAATTAAACACCTACCACTCACGCTACAGGAGACACGAAGTCGTAAACTACGATATTCTTGAATTACTGAAAAACCATGCGAGCCATCTTTCAGCACCTCCTACTCCAGTAGTTGACCGACTGCAACCAAACTCAGTACACATACTGCTTACTATCAGGCGAACAACCGCTGTCATGAATTAAACACCTACCACTCATGGTACAGGAGACACGAAGTCGTTAACTACGATATACTTGAATTACTGCAAAACCATGCCAGCCATCTTCCTGCACCTCCTCCTAAAGTAGTGGACAGACCGCAACCATCTCGGTACACATACAGCTTACTACCAGTCGAACAACCGCTGTCATAAATTTAACACCTACCACTCACGCTACAGGAGACACGAATTCGTAAACTACGATATTCTTGAATTACTGCAAAACCATGCGAGCCATCTTCCTGTAACTCCTCCTAAAGTAGTGGACTGACTGCAACCAAACTAGGTACACATACTGCTTACTATCAGGCGAACATCCGCTGTCATGAATTAAACATCTACCACTCACGCTACAGGAGACACGAAGTCGTGAACTACGATATTCTTGAATTACTGCAAACCCATGCGAGCCATCTTCCTGCACCTCCTCCTAAAGTAGTGGACCGACTGCAACCAAACCCGGTACACATACTGCTTACTATCAGGCGAGGAACCGCTGTCATGAATTAAACACCTACCACTCACGCTACAGGAGACAAGAAGTCGTAAACTACGATATTCTTGAATTAGCAAAACCATGCGAGCCATCTTCCTGCACCTCCTCCTCCAGTAGTGGAGCGACTGCAACCAAACTCGGTACACATACTGCTAACTATCAGGCGAACAACCGCTGTAATGAATTAGACACTTACCACTCACGCTACAGGAGACACGAAGTCGTAAACTACGATATTCTTGAATTACTGCAAAATCATGCGAGCCATCTTCCTGCACCTCCTCCTAAAGTAGGGGACCGACTGCAACCAAACTCGGTACACATACTGCTTACTATCAGGCGAACAACCGCTGTCATGAATTAAACACCGACCACTCACGCTACAGGAGACAAGAAGTTGTATACTACGATATTCTTGAATTACTGCAAAACCGTGCGTGCCATCTTCCTGCACCTCCTCCTCCAGTAGTGGACCGACTGCAACCAACCTCGGTACACATACTGCTTACTACCAGGCGAACAACCGCTGTAATGAATTTAACACCTACCACTTACGCTACAGGAGACACGAAGTCGTAAACTACGATATTCTTGAACTACAGCAAAACCATGCGAGCCATCTTCCTGCACCTCCTCCTCCAGTAGTGGACCGACTGCAACCAACCTCGGTACACATACTGCTTAGTATCAGGCGAGGAACCGCTGTCATGAATTAAACACCTACCACTCACGCTACAGGAGACACGAAGTCGTAAACTACGATATTCTTGAATTACTGCAAAACCATGCGAGCCATTTTCCTGCACCTCCTCCTCCAGTAGTGGACCGACTGCAACCAAACTCGGTACACATACTGCTAACTATCAGGCGAACAACCGCTGTAATGAATTAAACACTTACCACTCACGCTACAGGAGACACGAAGTCGTAAACTACGATATTCTTGAATTACTGCAAAACCATGCTAGCAATCTTCCTGCACCTCCTCCTAAAGTAGGGGACCGACTGCAACCAAACTCGGTACACATACTGCTTACTATCAGGCGAACAACCGCTGTCATGAATTAAACACCGACCACTCACGCTACAGGAGACAAGAAGTTGTATACTACGATATTCTTGAATTACTGCAAAACCGTGCGTGCCATCTTCCTGCACCTCCTCCTCCAGTAGTGGACCGACTGCAACCAACCTCGGTACACATACTGCTTACTACCAGGCGAACAACCGCTGTCATGAATTTAACACCTACCACTTACGCTACAGGAGACACGAAGTCGTAAACTACGATATTCTTGAATTGCTGAAAAACCATGCGAGCAATCTTCCTGCACCTCCTCCTAAAGTAGTGGACTGACTGCAACCAAACTCGGTACAAATACTGCTTACTATCAGGCGAACAACCGCTGTCATGAATTAAACATCTACCACTCACGCTACAGGAGACACGAAGTCGTAAACTACGATATTCTTGAATTACTGCAAACCCATGCGAGCCATCTTCCTGCACCTCCTCTTAAAGTAGTGGACCGACTTCAACCAAACTCGGTACACATACTGCTAACTATCAGGCGAACAACCGCTGTAATGAATTAAACACTTACCACTCACGCTACAGGAGACACGAAGTCGTAAACTACGATATTCTTGAATTACTGCAAAACCATGCGAGCCATCTTCCTGCACCTCCTCCTAAAGTAGGGGACCGACTGCAACCAAACTCGGTACACATACTGCTTACTATCAGGCGAACAACCGCTGTCATGAATTAAACACCGCCCACTCACGCTACAGGAGACAAGAAGTTGTATACTACGATATTCTTGAATTACTGCAAAACCGTGCGTGCCATCTTCCTGCACCTCCTCCTCCAGTAGTGGACCGACTGCAACAAACCTCGGTACACATACTGCTTACTACCAGGCGAACAACCGCTGTCATGAATTTAACACCTACCACTTACGCTACAGGAGACACGAAGTCGTAAACTACGATATTCTTGAACTACTGCAAAACCATGCGAGCCATCTTCCTGCACCTCCTCCTAAAGTAGTGGACCGACTGCAACCAAACTCGGTACACATACTGCTTACTATCAGGCGAACAACCACTGTCATGAATTAAACACCTACCACTCACGCTACAGGAGACAAGAAGTTGTAAAATACGATATTCTTGAATTACTGCAAAACCATGCGTGCCATCTTCCTGCACCTCCTCCTCCAGTAGTGGGCCTAATGCAACCTACCTCGGTACAAATACTGCTTACTACCAGTCGAACAACCGCTGTCATGAATTTAACACCTACCACTCACGCTACAGGAGACACGAAGTCGTAAACTACGATATTCTTGAATTACTGAAAAAGCATGCGAGCCATCTTTCAGCACCTCCTACTCCAGTAGTGGACCGACTGCAACCAAACTCAGTACACATACTGCTTACTATATGCGGACAACCGCTGTCATGAATTAAACACCTACCACTCATGGTACAGGAGACACGAAGTCGTTAACTACGATATACTTGAATTACTGCAAAACCATGCCAGCCATCTTCCTGCACCTCCTCCTAAAGTAGTGGACAGACCGCAACCATCTCGGTACACATACAGCTTACTACCAGGCGAACAACCGCTGTCATGAATTTAACACCTACCACTCACGCTACAGGAGACACGAATTCGTAAACTACGATATTCTTGAATTACTGCAAAACCATGCGAGCCATCTTCCTGTACCTCCTCCTAAAGTAGTGGACTGACTGCAACCAAACTAGGTACACATACTGCTTACTATCAGGCGAACAACCGCCCTCCTGAATTAAACATCTACCACTCACGCTACAGGAGACACGAAGTCGTGAACTACGATATTCTTGAATTACTGCAAACCCATGCGAGCCATCTTCCTGCACCTCCTCCTAAAGTAGTGGACCGACTCCAACCAAACCCGGTACACATACTGCTTACTATCAGGCGAGGAACCGCTGTCATGAATTAAACACCTACCACTCACGCTACAGGAGACACGAAGTCGTAAACTACGATATTCTTGAATTACTGCAAAACCATGCGAGCCATCTTCCTGCACCTCCTCCTCCAGTAGTGGACCGACTGCAACCAAACTCGGTACACATACTGCTAACTATCAGGCGAACAACCGCTGTAATGAATTAAACACTTACAACTCACGCTACAGGAGACACGAAGTCGTAAACTACGATATTCTTGAATTACTGCAAAACCATGCTAGCCATCTTCCTGCACCTCCTCCTAAAGTAGGGGACCGACTGCAACCAAACTCGGTACACATACTGCTTACTACCAGGCGAACAACCGCTGTCATGAATTAAACACCGACCACTCACGCTACAGGAGGCAAGAAGTTGTATACTACGATATTCTTGAATTACTGCAAAACCGTGCGTGCCATCTTCCTGCACCTCCACCTCCAGTAATGGACCGACTGCAACCAACCTCGGTACACATACTGCTTACTACCAGGCGAACAACCGCTGTCATGAATTTAACACCTACCACTTACGCTACAGGAGACACGAAGTCGTAAACTACGATATTCTTGAATTACTGAAAAACCATGCGAGCCATCTTCCTGCACCTCCTCCTAAAGTAGTGGACTGACTGCAACCAAACTCGGTACAAATACTGCTTACTAACAGGCGAACAACCGCTGTCATGAATTAAACATCTACCACTCACGCTACAGGAGACACGAAGTCGTAAACTACGATATTCTTGAATTACTGCAAACCCATGCGAGCCATCTTCCTGCACCTCCTCTTAAAGTAGTGGACCGACTTCAACCAAACTCGGTACACCTACTGCTAACTATCAGGCGAACAACCGCTGTCATGAATTAAACACTTACCACTCACGCTACAGCAGACACGAAGTCGTAAACTACGATATTCTTGAATTACTGCAAAACCATGCTAGCCATCTTCCTGCACCTCCTCCTAAAGTAGGGGACCGACTGCAACCAAACTCGGTACACATACTGCTTACTATCAGGCGAACAACCGCTGTCATGAATTAAACACCGACCACCCACGCTACAGGAGACAAGAAGTTGTATACTACGATATTCTTGAATTACTGCAAAACTGTGCGTGCAATTTTCCTGCACCTCCTCCTCCAGTAGTGGACCGACTGCAACCAACCTCGGTACACATACTGCTTACTACCAGGCGAACAACCGCTGTCATGAACTTAACACCTACCACTTACGCTACAGGAGACACGAAGTCGTAAACTACGATATTCTTGAATTACTGAAAAACCATGCGACCCATCTTGCTGCACCTCCTCCTAAAGTAGTGGACCGACTGCAACCAAACTCGTTAGACATACTGCTTACTATCAGGCGAACAACCGCTGTCATGAATTAAACACCTACCACTCACGCTACAGGAGACACGAAGTCTTTAACTACGCTATTCCTGAATTACTGCTAAACCATGCGAGACATCTTCCTGCACCTCCTCCTCCAGTAGTGGACCGACTGCAACCAAACTCGGTACACATACTACTTACTATCAGGCGAACAACCGCTGTCATGAATTAAACACCTACCACTCACGCTACAGGAGACACGAAGTCGTAAACTACGATATTCTTGAATTACTGCAAAAACATGCGAGCCATCTTCCTGGACCTCCTCCTAAAGTATTGAACCGACTGACACCAAACTCGGTACACATACTGCTTACTATCAGGCGAACAACCCCTGTCATGAAATAAACATCTACCACTCACGCTACAGGAAACACGAAGTCGTAAACTACGATATTCTTGAATTACTGCAAACCCATGCAAACAATCTTCCTGCACCTCCTCCTAAAGTAGTGGACCGACTGCAACCAAACTCGGTACACATACTACTTACTGTCAGCTGAACAACCGCTGTCATGAATTAAACACCTACAACTCACGCTACAGGAGACACGAAGTCGTAAACTACGATATTCTTGAATTACTGAAAAACCATGCGAGCCATCTTCCTGCACCACCTCCTAAAGTAGTGGACCGACTACAACCAATCTCGGTAGACATACTGCTTACTATCAGGCGAACAACCGCTGTCATGAAATAAACACCTACCACTCACGCTACAGGAGACAAGAAGTTGTAAACTACGATATTCTTGAATTACTGCAAAACCATGCGTGCCATCTTCCTGCACCTTCTCCTCCAGTAGTGGACCGACTGCAACCAACCTCGGTACACATACTGCTTACTACCAGTCGAACAACCGCTGTCATGAATTTAACACCTACCACTCACGCTACAGGAGACACGAAGTCGTAAACTACGATATTCTTGAATTACTGAAAAACCATGCGAGCCATCTTCCTGCACCACCTCCTAAAGTAGTGGACCGACTACAACCAAACTCGGTAGACATACTGCTTACTATCAGGCGAACAACCGCTGTCATGAATTAAACACCTACCACTCACGCTACAGGAGACACGAAGTCGTAAACTGCGATATTCTTGAATTACTGCAAAACCATACGAGCCATCTTCCTGCACCTACTCCTCCAGGAATGGACCGACTGCAACCAAACTCGGTACACATACTGCTTACTATCAGGCGAACAACCGCTGTCATGAGTTAAACACCTACCACTCACTCTACAGGATAAACGAAGTCGTAAACTACGATATTCTTGAATTACTGAAAAACCATGCGAGCCATCTTCCTGCACCTCCTCCTAAAGTAGTGGACCGACTGCAACATATCTCGGTAGACGTACTGCTTACTATCAGGCGAACAACCGCTGTCATGAATTAAACACCTACCACTCACGCTACAGGAGACACGAAGTCGTAAACTACGATATTCTTGAATTACTGAAAAACCATGCGAGCCATCTTTCAGCACCTCCTACTCCAGTAGTTGACCGACTGCAACCAACCTCAGTACACATACTGCTTACTATCAGGCGAACAACCGCTGTCATGAATTAAACACCTACCACTCATGGTACAGGAGACACGAAGTCGTTAACTACGATATACTTGAATTACTGCAAAACCATGCCAGCAATCTTCCTTCACCTCCTCCTAAAGTAGTGGACAGACCGCAACCATCTCGGTACACATACAGCTTACTACCAGGCGAACAACCGCTGTCATGAGTTAAACAACTACCACTCACTCTACAGGAGACACGAAGTCGTAAACTGCGATATTCTTGAATTACTGCAAATACATACGAGCCATCTTCCTGCACCTCCTCCTCCAGTAGTGGACCGACTGCAACCAAACTCGGTACACATACTGCTTACTATCAGGCGAACAACCGCTGTCATGAATTAAACACCTACCACTCACGCTACAGGAGACACGAAGTCGTAAACTACGATATTCTTGAATTACTGCAAAACCATGCTAGCCATCATCCTGCACCTCCTCCTAAAGTAGGGGACCGACTGCAACCAAACTCGGTACACATACTGCTTACTATCAGGCGAACAACCGCTGTCATGAATTAAACACCTACCACTCACGCTACAGGAGACAAGAAGTTGTAAAGTACGATATTCTTGAATTACTGCAAAACCATGCGTGCCATCTTCCTGCACCTCCTCCTCCAGTAGTGGACCGACTGCAACCAAACTCGGTACACGTACTGCTTACTATCAGGCGAACAACCGCTGTCATGAATTAACCACCTACCACTCACGCTACAAGAGACACGAAGTCGTAAACTACGATATTCCTGAATTACTGCTAAACCATGCGAGACATCTTCCTGCACCTCCTCCTCCAGTAGTGGACCGACTGCAACCAAACTCGGTACACAAAATACTTACTATCAGGCGAACAACCGCTATCATGAATTAAACACCTACCACTCACGCTACAGGAGACACGAAGTCGTAAACTACGATATTCTTGAATAACTGCAAAACCATGCGAGCAATCTTCCTGCACCTCCTCCTAAAGTAGTGGACCGACTGCAACCAAACTCGGTACACATACTGCTTACTATCAGGCGAACAACCGCTGTCATGAATTAAACATCTACCACACACGCTGCAGGAGACACGAAGTCGTGAAATACGATATTCTTGAATTACTGCAAACACATGCGAGCCATCTTCCTTCACCTCCTCCTAAAGTAGTGGACCGACTGCAACCAAACTCGGTACACATACTGCTTACTATCAGGCGAACAACCGGTGTCATGAATTAAACACCTACCACTCTCGCGACAGGAGACACGAAGACGTAAACTACGATATTCTTGAATTACTGCAAACCATGCGAGCCGTCTTCCTGCACCTCCTCCTAAACTAGTAGACCGATTTCAACCAAACTCGGTACACATACTGCTTACTATCAGGTGAACACATGTTGTCCTGAATTAAACACCTACCACTAACGCTACAGGAGACAAGACGTTGTAAACTACGATATTCTTGAATTACTGCAAAACCATGCGTGCCATCTTCCTGCACCTCCTCCTCCAGTAGTGGACCGACTGCAACCAACCTCGGTACACATACTGCTTACTACCAGGCGAACAACCGCTGTCATGAATTAAACACCTACCACTCACGCTACAGGAGACACGAAGTCGTAAACTACGATATTCTTGAATTACTGCAAAACCATGCGTGCCATCTTCCTGCACCTCCTCCTCCAGTAGTGGACCGACTGCAACCAAACTCGGTACACATACTGCTTACTATCAGGCGAACAACCGCTGTCATGAATTAAACACCTACCACTCACGCTACAGGAGACACGAAGTTGAAAAATACGATATTCTTGAATTACTGCAAACCAGGCGAGCCACCTTCCTGCACCTCCTCCTAAACTAGTAGACCGACTGCAACCAAACTCGGTACACATACTTCTTACTATCAGGCGAACAACCGCTGTCATGAATTAAACACCTACCACTCACGCTACAGGAGACAAGAAGTTGTAAACTACGATATTCTTGAATTACTGCAAAACCATGCGTGCCATCTTCCTGCACCTCCTCCTCCAGTAGTGGACCGACTGCAACCAACCTCGGTACACATATTGCTTACTACCAGTCGAACAACCGCTGTCATGAATTTAACACCTACCACTCACGCTACAGGAGACACGAAGTCGTAAACTACGATATTCTTGAATTACTGAAAAACCATGCGAGCCATCTTCCTGCACCACCTCCTAAAGTAGTGGACCGACTACAACCAAACTCGGTAGACATACTGCTTACTATCAGGCGAACAACCGCTGTCATCAATTAAACACCTACCACTCACGCTATAGGAGACACGAAGTCGTAAACTGCGATATTCTTGAATTACTGCAAAACCATACGAGCCATCTTCCTGCACCTTCTCCTCCAGTAATGGACCGACTGCAACCAAACTCGGTACACATACTGCTTACTATCAGGCGAACAACCGCTGTCATGAGTTAAACACCTACCACTCACTCTACAGGAGACACGAAGTCGCAAACTGCGATATACTTGAATTACTGCAAATATATACGAGCCATCTTCCTGCACCTCCTCCTCCAGTAGTGGACCGACTGCAACCAAACTTGGTACACATACTGCTTACTATCAGGCGAACAACCGCTGTCATGAATTAAACACCTACCACTCACGCTACAGGAGACACGAAGTCGTAAACTACGATATTCTTGAATTACTGCAAATCCATGCGAGCCATCTTCCTGCACCTCCTCCTAAAGTAGTGGACTGACTGCAACCAAACTAGGTACACATACTGCTTACTATCAGGCGAACAACCGCTGTCATGAATTAAACATCTACCACTCACGCTACAGGAGACACGAAGTCGTGAACTACGATATTCTTGAATTACTGCAAACCCATGCGAGCCATCTTCCTGCACCTCCTCCTAAAGTAGTGGACCGACTGCAACCAAACCCGGTACAAATACTGCTTACTATCAGGCGAGGAACCGCTGTCATGAATTAAACACCTACCACTGACGCTACAGGAGACACGAACTCGTAAACTACGATATTCTTGAATTACTGCAAAACCATGCGAGCCATCTTCCTGCACCTCCTCCTCCAGTAGTGGACCGACTGCAACCAAACTCGGTACACATACTGCTAACTATCAGGCGAACAACCGCTGTCATGAATTAAACATCTACCACTCACGCTAATGGAGACACGAAGTCGTAAACTACGATATTCTTGAATTACTGCAAAACCATGCTAGCCATTTTCCTGCACCTCCTCCTAAAGTAGGGGACCGACTGTAACCAAACTCGGTACACATACTGCTTACTATCAGGCGAACAACCGCTGTTATGAATTAAACACCGACCACTCACGCTACAGGAGACAAGAAGTTGTATACTACGATATTCTTGAATTACTGCAAAACCGTGCGTGCCATCTTCCTGCACCTCCTCCTCCAGTAGTGGACCGACTGCAACCAACCTCGGTACACATACTGCTTACTACCAGGCGAACAACCGCTGTCATGAATTTAACACCGACCACTTACGCTACAGGAGACACGAAGTCGTAAACTACGATATTCTTGAATTACTGAAAAACCATGCGAGCCATCTTCCTGCACCTCCTCCTATAGTAGTGGACTGACTGCAACCAAACTCGGTACAAATACTGCTTACTATCAGGCGAACAACCGCTGTCATGAATTAAACATCTACCACTCACGCTACAGGAGACACGAAGTCGTAAACTACGATATTCTTGAATTACTGCAAACCCATGCGAGCCATCTTCCTGCACCTCCTCTTAAAGTAGTGGACCGACTGCAACCAAACTCGGTACACATTCTGCTAACTATCAGGCGAACAACCGCTGTCATGAATTAAACACTTACCACTCACGCTACAGCAGACACGAAGTCGTAAACTACGATATTCTTGAATTACTGCAAAACCATGCTAGCCATCTTCCTGCACCTCCTCCTAAAGTAGGGGACCGACTGCAACCAAACTCGGTACACATACTGCTTACTATCAGGCGAACAACCGCTGTCATGAATTAAACACCGACCACTCACGCTACAGGAGACAAGAAGTTGTATACTACGATATTCTTGAATTACTGCAAAACCATGCTAGCCATCTTCCTGCACCTCCTCCTAAAGTAGGGGACCGACTGCAACCAAACTCGGTACACATACTGCTTACTATCAGGCGAACAACCGCTGTCATGAATTAAACACCGACCACTCACGCTACAGGAGACAAGAAGTTGTATACTACGATATTCTTGAATTACTGCAAACCCGTGCGTGCAATTTTCCTGCACCTCCTCCTCCAGTAGTGGACCGACTGCAACCAACCTCGGTACACATACTGCTTACTACCAGGCGAAAACCGCTGTCATGAACTTAACACCTGCCACTTACGCTACAGGAGACACGAAGTCGTAAACTACGATATTCTTGAATTACTGAAAAACCATGCGAGCCATCTTCCTGCACCTCCTCCTAAAGTAGTGGACCGACTGCAACCAAACTCGTTAGACATACTGCTTACTATCAGGCGAACAACCGCTGTCATGAATTAAACACCTACCACTCACGCTACAGGAGACACGAAGTCTTTAACTACGCTATTCCTGAATTACTGCTAAACCATGCGAGACATCTTCCTGCACCTCCTCCTCCAGTAGTGGACCGACTGCAACCAAACTCGGTACACATACTGCTTACTATCAGGCGAACAACCGCTGTCATGAATTAAACATCTACCACTCACGCTACAGGAAACACGAAGTCGTAAACTACGATATTCTTGAATTACTGCAAACCCATGCAAACCATCTTCCTGCACCTCCTCCTAAAGTAGTGGACCGACTGCAACCAAACTCGGTAAACATACTACTTACTGTCAGCCGAACAACCGCTGTCATGAATTAAACACCTACAACTCACGCTACAGGAGACACGAAGTCGTAAACTACGATATTCTTGAATTACTGATAAACCATGCGAGCCATCTTCCTGCACCACCTCCTAAAGTAGTGGACCGACTACAACCAATCTCGGTAGACATACTGCTTACTATCAGGCGAACAACCGCTGTCATGAGTTAAACACCTACCACTCACTCTACAGGAGACACGAAGTCGTAAACTACGATATTCTTGAATTACTGAAAAACCACGCGAGCCATCTTCCTGCACCTCCTCCTAAAGTAGTGGACCGACTGCAACATATCTCGGTAGACATACTGCTTACTATCAGGCGAACAACCGCTGTCATGAATTAAACACCTACCACTCACGCTACAGGAGACACGAAGTCGTAAACCACGATATTCTTGAATTACTGAAAAACCATGCGAGCCATCTTTCAGCACCTCCTACTCCTGTAGTTGACCGACTGCAACCAACATCAGTACACATACTGCTTACTATCAGGCGAACAACCGCTGTCATGAATTAAACACCTACCACTCATGGTACAGGAGACACGAAGTCGTTAACTACGATATACTTGAATTACTGCAAAACCATGCCAGAAATCTTCCTGCACCTCCTCCTAAAGTAGTGGACAGACCGCAACCATCTCGGTACACATACAGCTTACTACCAGGCGAACAACCGCTGTCATGAATTTAACACCTACCACTCACGCTACAGAGACACGAAGTCGTAAACTACGATATTCTTGAATTACTGCAAAAACATGCGAGCCATCTTCCTGGACCTCCTCCTAAAGTAGTGGACTGACTGCAATCAAACTAGGTACACATACTGCTTACTATCAGGCGAAAAACCGCTGTCATGAATTAAACATCTACCACTCACGCTACAGGAGACACGAAGTCGTGAACTACGATATTCTTGAATTACTGCAAACCCATGCGAGCCATCTTCCTGCACCTCCTCCTAAAGTAGTGGACCGACTGCAACCAAACCCGGTACACATACTGCTTACTATCAGGCGAGGAACCGCTGTCATGAATTAAACACCTACCACTCACGCTACAGGAGACACGAAGTCGTAAACTACGATATTCCTGAATTACTGCAAAACCATGCGAGCCATCTTCCAGCACCTCCTCCTCCAGTAGTGGACCGACTGCAACCAAACTCGGTACACATACTGCTAACTATCAGGCGAACAACCGCTGTAATGAATTAAACACTTACCACTCACGCTACAGGAGACACGAAGTCGTAAACTACGATATTCTTGAATTACTGCAAAACCATGCTAGCCATCTTCCTGCACCTCCTCCTAAAGTAGGGGACCGACTGCAACCAAACTCGGTACACATACTGCTTACTATCAGGCGAACAACCGCTGTCATTAATTAAACACCGTCCACTCACGCTACAGGAGACAAGAAGTTGTATACTACGATATTCTTGAATTACTGCAAAACCGTGCGTGCCATTTTCCTGCACCTCCTCCTCCAGTAGTGGACCGACTGCAACCAACCTCGGTACACATACTGCTTACTACCAGGCGAACAACCGCTGTCATGAACTTAACACCTACCACTTACGCTACAGGAGACACGAAGTCGTAAACTACGATATTCTTGAATTACTGAAAAACCATGCGAGCCATCTTCCTACACCTCCTCCTAAAGTAGTGGACCGACTGCAACCGAACTCGTTAGACATACTGCTTACTATCAGGCGAACAACCGCTGTCATGAATTAAACACCTACCACTCACGCTACAGGAGACACGAAGTCTTTAACTACGCTATGCCTGAATTACTGCTAAATCATGCGAGACATCTTCCTGCACCTCCTCCTCCAGTAGTGGACCGACTGCAACCAAACTCGGTACACATACTACTTACTATCAGGCGAACAACCGCTGTCATGAATTAAACACCTACCACTCACGCTACAGGAGACACGAAGTCGTAAACTAGGATATTGTTGAATTACTGCAAAACCGTGCGAGCCATCTTCCTGCACCTCCTCCTAAAGTAGTGAACCGATTGCAACCAAACTCGGTACACATACTGCTTACTATCAGGCGAACAACCGCTGTCATGAATTAAACATCTACCACTCACGCTACAGGAAACACAAAGTCGTAAACTACGATATTCTTGAATTACTGCAAACCCATGCAAACCATCTTCCTGCACCTCCTCCTAAAGTAGTGGACCGACTGCAACCAAACTCGGTACACATACTGCTTACTATCAGGCGAACAACCGCTGTCATGAATTAAACACCTACCACTCACGCAACAGGAGACACGAAGTCGTAAACTACGATACTCTTCAATTACTGCAAAACCATGCGAGCCAGCTTCCTGAACCTCTTCCTCCAGTAGTGGACCGACTGCAACCAAACTCGGTACACATACTGCTTACTATCAGGCGAACAACCGCTGTCATGTATTAAACACCTACCACTCACGCTACAGGAGACACGAAGTCGAAAAATACGATATTCTTGAATTACTGCAAAAATATGCGAGCCATCTTCCTGCACCTCCTCCTAAACTAGTGGACCGACTGCAACCAAACTCGGTACACATACTGCTTACTATCAGGTGAACAACCGCTGTCATGAATTAAACACCTACCACTCACGCTACAGGAGACACGAAGTCGAAAAGTACGATATTCTTGAATTACTGCAAAACCATGCGAGCCATCTTCCTGCACCTCCTACGAAACTAGTGGACCGACTGCAACCAAACTCGGTACACATACTGCTTACTATCAGGCGAACAACCGCTGTCATGAATTAAACACCTACCACTCACGGTGCAGGAGACGCGTAGTCGTAAACTACGATATTCTTGAATTACTGCAAAACCAAGCGAGCCATCTTCCTGCACCTCCTCCTACAGTAGTGGACCGACTGCAATCAAACTCGGTACACGTACTACTTACTATCAGGCGAAAAACCGCTGTCATGAATTAAACACCTACCACTCACGCTACAGGAGACACGAAGTCGTAAACTACGTTATTCTTGAATTACTGCAAAACCATGCGAGCTATCTTCCTCCACCTCCTCCCAAAGTAGTGGACCGACTGCAACCAAACTCGGTACACATAGTACTTACTATTAGGCGATCAACCGCTGTCATGAATTAAACACCTACCACTCACGCTACAGGAGACACGAAATCGTAAACCACTATATTCTTGAATTGCTGCAAAACCGTGCGAGCCATCTGCCTGCACCTCCTCCTCCAGTAGTGGACCGACTGCAAACCAAACTCGGTACACATACTTCTTACTATCAGGTGAACAACCGCTGTCATGAATTTAACACCTACCACTCACGGTACAGGAGACACGATGTCGTAAACTACGATATTCTTGAATTACTGCAAAACCATGCGAGCCATCTTCCTGCACCTCCTCCTAAAGTAGTGAACCGACTGCAACCAAATGCGCTACACATACTGCATACTATCAGGCGAACAACCGCTGTCGTAAATTAAACACCAAACACTCACGCTACAGGAGACACGAAGTCGTAAACTACGATATTCTTGAATTACGGCAAAACCACGCGAGCCATCTTCCTGCACCTCCTCATAAAGTAGTAAACCGACTGCAACCAAACTTAGTACACATACTGCTTACTATCAGGCGAACAACCGCTGTCATGAATTAAACACCTACCACTCACGCTACAGGAGACACGAAATCGTAAATTACGATATTCTTTAATTACTGCAAAACCATGCGAGCCATCTTCCTGCACCTCCTCATAAAGTAGTAAACTGACTGCAACCAAACTCGGTACACATGCTGCTTACTATCAGACAAACAACCGCGGTCATGAATTAAACACCTACCACACACGCTACAGGAGACACGAAGTCGTAAACTACGATACTCTTGAATTACTGCAAAACCATGCGTGCCATCTTCCTGCACCTCCTCCTCCAGTAGTGGACCGACTGCAACCAACCTCGGTACACATACTGCTTACTACCAGGCGAACAACCGCTGTCATGAATTAAACACTTACCACTCACGCTACAGGAGACACGAAGTCGTAAACTACGATATTCTTGAATTACTGCAAAACCATGCTAGCCATCTTCCTGCACCTCCTCCTAAAGTAGGGGACCGACTGCAACCAAACCCGGTACACATACTGCTTACTATCAGGCGAGGAACCGCTGTCATGAATTAAACACCTACCACTCACGCTACAGGAGACACGAAGTCGTAAACTACGATATTCCTGAATTACTGCAAAACCATGCGAGCCATCTTCCAGCACCTCCTCCTCCAGTAGTGGACCGACTGCAACCAAACTCGGTACACATACTGCTAACTATCAGGCGAACAACCGCTGTAATGAATTAAACACTTACCACTCACGCTACAGGAGACACGAAGTCGTAAACTACGATATTCTTGAATTACTGCAAAACCATGCTAGCCATCTTCCTGCACCTCCTCCTAAAGTAGGGGACCGACTGCAACCAAACTCGGTACACATACTGCTTACTATCAGGCGAACAACCGCTGTCATTAATTAAACACCGACCACTCACGCTACAGGAGACAAGAAGTTGTATACTACGATATTCTTGAATTACTGCAAAACCGTGCGTGCCATCTTCCTGCACCTCCTCCTCCAGTAGTGGACCGACTGCAACCAACCTCGGTACACATACTGCTTACTACCAGGCGAACAACCGCGGTCATGAATTTAACACCTACCACTTACGCTACAGGAGACACGAAGTCGTAAACTACGATATTCTTGAATTACTGAAAAACCATGCGAGCCATCTTCCTGCACCTCCTCCTATAGTAGTGGACTGACTGCAACCAAACTCGGTACACATACTGCTTACTATCAGGCGAACAACCGCTGTTATGAATTAAACATCTACCACTCACGCTACAGGAGAGACGAAGTCGTAAACTACGATATTCTTGAATTACTGCAAACCCATGCGAGCCATCTTCCTGCACCTCCTCTTAAAGTAGTGGACCGACTGCAACCAAACTCGGTACACATACTGCTAACTATCAGGCGAACAACCGCTGTCATGAATTAAACACTTACCACTCACGCTACAGCAGACACGAAGTCGTAAACTACGATATTCTTGAATTACTGCAAAACCATGCTAGCAATCTTCCTGCACCTCCTCCTAAAGTAGGGGACCGACTGCAACCAAACTCGGTACACATACTGCTTACTATCAGGCGATCAACCGCTGTCATGAATTAAACACCGACCACTCACGCTACAGGAGACTAGAAGTTGTATACTACGATATTCTTGAATTACTGCAAAACCGTGCGTGCCATTTTCCTGCACCTCCTCCTCCAGTAGTGGACCGACTGCAACCAACCTCGGTACACATACTGCTTACTACCAGGCGAACAACCGCTGTCATGAACTTAACACCTACCACTTACGCTACAGGAGACACGAAGTCGTAAACTACGATATTCTTGAATTACTGAAAAACCATGCGAGCCATCTTCCTACACCTCCTCCTAAAGTAGTGGACCGACTGCAACCGAACTCGTTAGACATACTGCTTACTATCAGGCGAACAACCGCTGTCATGAATTAAACACCTACCACTCACGCTACAGGAGACACGAAGTCTTTAACTACGCTATGCCTGAATTACTGCTAAATCATGCGAGACATCTTCCTGCACCTCCTCCTCCAGTAGTGGACCGACTGCAACCAAACTCGGTACACATACTACTTACTATCAGGCGAACAACCGCTGTCATGAATTAAACACCTACCACTCACGCTACAGGAGACACGAAGTCGTAAACTAGGATATTGTTGAATTACTGCAAAACCATGCGAGCCATCTTCCTGCACCTCCTCCTAAAGTAGTGAACCGACTGCAACCAAACTCGGTACACATACTGCTTACTATCAGGCGAACAACCGCTGTCATGAATTAAACATCTACCACTCACGCTACAGGAAACACAAAGTCGTAAACTACGATATTCTTGAATTACTGCAAACCCATGCAAACCATCTTCCTGCACCTCCTCCTAAAGTAGTGGACCGACTGCAACCAAACTCGGTACACATACTGCTTACTATCAGGCGAACAACCGCTGTCATGAATTAAACACCTACCACTCACGCAACAGGAGACACGAAGTCGTAAACTACGATACTCTTCAATTACTGCAAAACCATGCGAGCCAGCTTCCTGAACCTCTTCCTCCAGTAGTGGACCGACTGCAACCAAACTCGGTACACATACTGCTTACTATCAGGCGAACAACCGCTGTCATGAATTAAACACCTACCACTCACGCTACAGGAGACACGAAGTCGAAAAGTACGATATTCTTGAATTACTGCAAAAATATGCGAGCCATCTTCCTGCACCTCCTCCTAAACTAGTGGACCGACTGCAACCAAACTCGGTACACATACTGCTTACTATCAGGTGAACAACCGCTGTCATGAATTAAACACCTACCACTCACGCTACAGGAGACACGAAGTCGAAAAATACGATATTCTTGAATTACTGCAAAACCATGCGAGCCATCTTCCTGCACCTCCTACTAAACTAGTGGACCGACTGCAACCAAACTCGGTACACATACTGCTTACTATCAGGCGAACAACCGCTGTCATGAATTAAACACCTACCACTCACGGTGCAGGAGACGCGTAGTCGTAAACTACGATATTCTTGAATTACTGCAAAACCAAGCGAGCCATCTTCCTGCACCTCCTCCTACAGTAGTGGACCGACTGCAATCAAACTCGGTACACGTACTACTTACTATAAGGCGAAAAACCGCTGTCATGAATTAAACACCTACCACTCACGCTACAGGAGACACGAAGTCGTAAACTACGTTATTCTTGAATTACTGCAAAACCATGCGAGCTATCTTCCTCCACCTCCTCCCAAAGTAGTGGACCGACTGCAACCAAACTCGGTACACATAGTACTTACTATTAGGCGATCAACCGCTGTCATGAATTAAACACCTACCACTCACGCTACAGGAGACACGAAATCGTAAACCACTATATTCTTGAATTGCTGCAAAACCGTGCGAGCCATCTGCCTGCACCTCCTCCTCCAGTAGTGGACCGACTGCAAACCAAACTCGGTACACATACTTCTTACTATCAGGTGAACAACCGCTGTCATGAATTTAACACCTACCACTCACGCTACAGGAGACACGAAGTCGTAAACTACGATACTCTTCAATTACTGCAAAACCATGCGAGCCAGCTTCCTGAACCTCTTCCTCCAGTAGTGGACCGACTGCAACCAAACTCGGTACACATACTGCTTACTATCAGGCGAACAACCGCTGTCATGAATTAAACACCTACCACTCACGCAACAGGAGACACGAAGTCGTAAACTACGATACTCTTCAATTACTGCAAAACCATGCGAGCCAGCTTCCTGAACCTCTTCCTCCAGTAGTGGACCGACTGCAACCAAACTCGGTACACATACTGCTTACTATCAGGCGAACAACCGCTGTCATGAATTAAACACCTACCACTCACGCTACAGGAGACACGAAGTCGAAAAATACGATATTCTTGAATTACTGCAAAAATATGCGAGCCATCTTCCTGCACCTCCTCCTAAAGTAGTGAACCGACTGCAACCAAATGCGCTACACATACTGCATACTATCAGGCGAACAACCGCTGTCGTAAATTAAACACCAAACACTCACGCTACAGGAGACACGAAGTCGTAATCTACGATATTCTTGAATTACGGCAAAACCACGCGAGCCATCTTCCTGCACCTCCTCATAAAGTAGTAAACCGACTGCAACCAAACTTAGTACACATACTGCTTACTATCAGGCGAACAACCGCTGTCATGAATTAAACACCTACCACTCACGCTACAGGAGACACGAAATCGTAAATTACGATATTCTTTAATTACTGCAAAACCATGCGAGCCATCTTCCTGCACCTCCTCATAAAGTAGTAAACTGACTGCAACCAAACTCGGTACACATGCTGCTTACTATCAGACAAACAACCGCGGTCATGAATTAAACACCTACCACACACGCTACAGGAGACACGAAGTCGTAAACTACGATACTCTTGAATTACTGCAAAACCATGCGTGCCATCTTCCTGCACCTCCTCCTCCAGTAGTGGACCGACTGCAACCAACCTCGGTACACATACTGCTTACTACCAGGCGAACAACCGCTGTCATGAATTAAACACTTACCACTCACGCTGCAGGAGACACGAAGTCGTAAACTACGATATTCTTGAATTACTGCAAAACCATGCTAGCCATCTTCCTGCACCTCCTCCTAAAGTAGGGGACCGACTGCAACCAAACTCGGTACACATACTGCTTACTATCAGGCGAACAACCGCTGTCATTAATTAAACACCGACCACTCACGCTACAGGAGACAAGAAGTTGTATACTACGATATTCTTGAATTACTGCAAAACCGTGCGTGCCATCTTCCTGCACCTCCTCCTCCAGTAGTGGACCGACTGCAACCAACCTCGGTACACATACTGCTTACTACCAGGCGAACAACCGCTGTCATGAATTTAACACCTACCACTTACGCTACAGGAGACACGAAGTCGTAAACTACGATATTCTTGAATTACTGAAAAACCATGCGAGCCATCTTCCTGCACCTCCTCCTATAGTAGTGGACTGACTGCAACCAAACTCGGTACACATACTGCTTACTATCAGGCGAACAACCGCTGTCATGAATTAAACATCTACCACTCACGCTACAGGAGAGACGAAGTCGTAAACTACGATATTCTTGAATTACTGCAAACCCATGCGAGCCATCTTCCTGCACCTCCTCTTAAAGTAGTGGACCGACTGCAACCAAACTCGGTACACATACTGCTAACTATCAGGCGAACAACCGCTGTCATGAATTAAACACTTACCACTCACGCTACAGCAGACACGAAGTCGTAAACTACGATATTCTTGAATTACTGCAAAACCATGCTAGCAATCTTCCTGCACCTCCTCCTAAAGTAGGGGACCGACTGCAACCAAACTCGGTACACATACTGCTTACTATCAGGCGATCAACCGCTGTCATGAATTAAACACCGACCACTCACGCTACAGGAGACTAGAAGTTGTATACTACGATATTCTTGAATTACTGCAAAACCGTGCGTGCCATTTTCCTGCACCTCCTCCTCCAGTAGTGGACCGACTGCAACCAACCTCGGTACACATACTGCTTACTACCAGGCGAACAACCGCTGTCATGAACTTAACACCTACCACTTACGCTACAGGAGACACGAAGTCGTAAACTACGATATTCTTGAATTACTGAAAAACCATGCGAGCCATCTTCCTACACCTCCTCCTAAAGTAGTGGACCGACTGCAACCGAACTCGTTAGACATACTGCTTACTATCAGGCGAACAACCGCTGTCATGAATTAAACACCTACCACTCACGCTACAGGAGACACGAAGTCTTTAACTACGCTATGCCTGAATTACTGCTAAATCATGCGAGACATCTTCCTGCACCTCCTCCTCCAGTAGTGGACCGACTGCAACCAAACTCGGTACACATACTACTTACTATCAGGCGAACAACCGCTGTCATGAATTAAACACCTACCACTCACGCTACAGGAGACACGAAGTCGTAAACTAGGATATTGTTGAATTACTGCAAAAACATGCGAGCCATCTTCCTGCACCTCCTCCTAAAGTAGTGAACCGACTGCAACCAAACTCGGTACACATACTGCTTACTATTAGGCGAACAACCGCTGTCATGAATTAAACATCTACCACTCACGCTACAGGAAACACAAAGTCGTAAACTACGATATTCTTGAATTACTGCAAACCCATGCAAACCATCTTCCTGCACCTCCTCCTAAAGTAGTGGACCGACTGCAACCAAACTCGGTACACATACTGCTTACTATCAGGCGAACAACCGCTGTCATGAATTAAACACCTACCACTCACGCAACAGGATACACGAAGTCGTAAACTACGATACTCTTCAATTACTGCAAAACCATGCGAGCCAGCTTCCTGAACCTCTTCCTCCAGTAGTGGACCGACTGCAACCAAACTCGGTACACATACTGCTTACTATCAGGCGAACAACCGCTGTCATGAATTAAACACCTACCACTCACGCTACAGGAGACACGAAATCGAAAAATACGATATTCTTGAATTACTGCAAAAATATGCGAGCCATCTTCCTGCACCTCCTCCTAAACTATTGGACCGACTGCAACCAAACTCGGTACACATACTGCTTACTATCAGGTGAACAACCGCTGTCATGAATTAAACACCTACCACTCACGCTACAGGAGACACGAAGTCGAAAAATACGATATTCTTGAATTACTGCAAAACCATGCTAGCCATCTTCCTGCACCTCCTACTAAACTAGTGGACCGACTGCAACCAAACTCGGTACACATACTGCTTACTATCAGGCGAACAACCGCTGTCATGAATTAAACACCTACCACTCACGGTACAGGAGACGCGTAGTCGTAAACTACGATATTCTTGAATTACTGCAAAACCAAGCGAGCCATCTTCCTGCACCTCATCCTACAGTAGTGGACCGACTGCAATCAAACTCGGTACACGTACTACTTACTATCAGGCGAAAAACCGCTGTCATGAATTAAACACCTACCACTCACGCTACAGGAGACACGAAGTCGTAAACTACGTTATTCTTGAATTACTGCAAAACCATGCGAGCTATCTTCCTCCACCTCCTCCCAAAGTAGTGGACCGACTGCAACCAAACTCGGTACACATAGTACTTACTATTAGGCGATCAACCGCTGTCATGAATTAAACACCTACCACTCACGCTACAGGAGACACGAAATCGTAAACCACTATATTCTTGAATTGCTGCAAAACCGTGCGAGCCATCTGCCTGCACCTCCTCCTCCAGTAGTGGACCGACTGCAAACCAAACTCGGTACACATACTTCTTACTATCAGGTGAACAACCGCTGTCATGAATTTAACACCTACCACTCACGGTACAGGAGACACGATGTCGTAAACTACGATATTCTTGAATTACTGCAAAACCATGCGAGCCATCTTCCTGCACCTCCTCCTACAGAAGTGGACCGACTGCAACCAAACTCGGTACACGTACTACTTACTATCAGGCGAAAAACCGCTGTCATGAATTAAACACCTACCACTCACGCTACAGGAGACACGAAGTCGTAAACTACGATATTCTTGAATTACTGCAAAACCATTCGAGCCATCTTCCTCCACCTCCTCCCAAAGTAGTGGACCGACTGCAACCAAACTCGGTACACATAGTACTTACTATTAGGCGATCAACCGCTGTCATGAATTAAACACCTACCACTCACGCTACAGGAGACACGAAATCGTAAACTAAGATATTCTTGAATTGCTGCAAAACCGTGCGAGCCATCTGCCTGCACCTCCTCCTCCAGTAGTCGACCGACTGCAAACCAAACTCGGTACACATACTGCTTACTATCAGGTGAACAACCGCTGTCATGAATTTAACACCTACCACTCACGGTACAGGAGACACGATGTCGTAAACTACGATATTCTTGAATTACTGCAAAACCATGCGAGCCATCTTCCTGCACCTCCTCCTAAAGTGTTAAACCGACTGCAACCCAATTCGCTACACATACTGCATACTATCAGGCGAACAACCGCTGTCATAAATTAAACACCTAACACTCACGCTACAGGAGACACGAAAGTCGTAAACTACGATATTCTTGAATTACGGCAAAACCATACGTGCCATCTTCCTGCAACTCCTCATAAAGTAGTAAACCGACTGCAACCAAACTCAGTACACATACTGCTTACTATCAGGCGAACAACCGCTGTCATGAATTAAACACCTACCACTCACGCTACAGGAGACACGAAATCGTAAACTACGATATTCTTTAATTACTGCAAAACCATGCGAGCCATCTTCCTGTGCCTCCTCATAAAGTAGTAAACCGACTGCAACCAAACTCGGTACACTTGCTGCTTACTATCAGGCAAACAACCGCTGTCATGAATTTAACACCTACCACTCACGCTACAGGACACACGAAGTCGTAAACTACGATATTCTTGAATTACTGAAAAATTATGCGAGCAATCTTCCTGCACCACCTCCTAAAGTAGTGGACCGACTGCAACCAAACTCGGTAGACATACTGCTTACTATCAGGCGAACAACCGCTGTCATGGATTAAACACCTACCACTCACGCTACAGGAGACACGAAGTCGTAAACTACGATATTCTTGAATTACTGAAAATCCACCCGAGCCATCTTTCAGCACCTCCTACTCCAGTAGTGGACCGACTGCAACCAAACTCAGTACACATACTGCTTACTATCAGGCGAACTACCGCTGTCATGAATTAAACACCTACCACTCATGGTACAGGAGACACGAAGTCGTAAACTACGATATTCCTGAATTACTGCTAAACCATGCGAGATATCTTCCTGCACCTCCTCCTCCAGTAGTGGACCGACTGCACCCATACTCCGTACACATACTACTTACTATCAGGCGAACAACCGCTGTCATGAATGAAACACCTACAACTCACGCTACAGGAGACACGAAGTCGTAAACTACGATATTCTTGAATTACTGCAAAACTATGCGAGCAATCTTCCTGCACCTCCTCCTAAAGTAGTGGACCGACTGCAACCAAACTCGGTACACATACTGCTTACTATCAGGCGAACAACCGCTGTCATGAATTAAACATCTACCACTCACGCTACAGGTGACACGAAGTCGTAAACTACGATATTCTTGAATTACTGCAAACCCATGCAAACAATCTTCCTGCACCTCCTCCTAAAGTAGTGGACCGACTGCAACCAAACTCGGTACACATACTGCTTACTATCAGGCGAACAACCGCTGTCATGAATTAAACACCTACCACTCACGCTACAGGAGACACGAAGTCGTAAACTACGATATTCTTGAATTACTGCAAAACCATGCGAGCCATCTTCCTGCACCTACTCGTCCAGTAATGGACCGACTGCAACCAAACTCGGTACACATACTGCTTACTATCAGGTGAACAACCGCTGTCATGAATTTAACACCTACCACTCACGGTACAGGAGACACGATGTCGTAAACTACGATATTCTTGAATAACTGCAAAACCATGCGAGCCATCTTCCTGCACCTCCTCCTAAAGTAGTAAACCGACTGCAACCAAATTCGCTACACATACTGCATACTATCAGGCGAACAACCGCTGTTATGAATTAAACACCTACCACTCACGCTACAGGAGACACGAAATCGTATACTACGATACTCTTTAATTGCTGCAAAACCGTGCGAGCCATCTGCCTGCACCTCCTCCTCCAGTAGTGGACCGACTGCAATCCAAACTCGGTACACATACTGCTTACTATCAGGTGAGAAACCGCTGTCATGAATTTAACACCTACCACTCACGGTACAGGAGACACGAAGTCGTAAACTACGACATTCTTGAATTACTGCAAACCCATGCAAACAATCTTCCTGCACCTCCTCCTAAAGTAGTGGACCGACTGCAACCAAACTCGGTACACATACTGCTTACTATCAGGCGAACATCCGCTGTCATGAATTCAACACCTACCACTCACGCTACAGGAGACACGAAGTCGAAAAATACGATATTCTTGAATTACTGCAAAAATATGCGAGCCATCTTCCTGCACCTCCTCCTAAACTAGTGGACCGACTGCAACCAAACTCGGTACACATACTGCTTACTATCAGGTGAACAACCGCTGTCATGAATTAAACACCTACCACCCACGCTACAGGAGACACGAAGTCGAAAAATACGATATTCTTGAATTACTGCAAAACCATGCGAGCCATCTTCCTGCACCTCCTCCTAAACTAGTGGACCGACTGCAACCAAACTCGGTATACATACTGCTTACTATCAGGCGAACAACCGCTGTCATGAATTAAACACCTACCACTTACGGTACAGGAGACGCGTAGTCGTAAACTACGATATTCTTGAATTACTGCAAAACCATGCGAGCCATCTTCCTCCACCTCCTCCCAAAGTAGTGGACCGACTGCAACCAAACTCGGTACACATAGTACTTACTATTAGGTGATCAACCGCTGTCATGAATTAAACACCTACCACTCACGCTACAGGAGACACGAAATCGTAAACTAAGATATTCTTGAATTGCTGCAAAACCGTGCGAGCCATCTGCCTGCACCTCCTCCTCCAGTAGTGGACCGACTGCAAACCAAACTCGGTACACATACTGCTTACTATCAGGTGAACATCCGCTGTCATGAATTTAACACCTACCACTCACGGTACAGGAGACACGATGTCGTAAACTACGATATTCTTGAATTACTGCAAAACCATGCGAGCCATCTTCCTGCACCTCCTCCTAAAGTGTTAAACCGACTGCAACCCAATTCGCTCCACATACTGCATACTATCAGGCGAACAACCGCTGTCATAAATTAAACACCTAACACTCACGTTACAGGAGACACGAAAGTCGTAAACTACGATATTCTTGAATTACGGCAAAACCATGCGTGCCATCTTCCTGCAACTCCTCATAAAGTAGTAAACCGACTGCAACCAAACTCAGTACACATACTGCTTACTATCAGGTGAAGAACCGCTGTCATGAATTTAACATCTACCACTCACGGTACAGGAGACACGAAGTCGTAAACTACGACATTCTTGAATTACTGCAAACCCATGCAAACAATCTTCCTGCACCTCCTCCTAAAGTAGTGGACCGACTGCAACCAAACTCGGTACACATACTGCTTACTATCAGTCGAACATCCGCTGTCATGAATTCAACACCTACCACTCACGCTACAGGAGACACGAAGTCGAAAAGTACGATATTCTTGAATTACTGCAAAAATATGCGAGCCATCTTCCTGCACCTCCTCCTAAACTAGTGGACCGACTGCAACCAAACTCGGTACACATACTGCTTACTATCAGGTGAACAACCGCTGTCATGAATTAAACACCTACCACCCACGCTACAGGAGACACGAAGTCGAAAAATACGATATTCTTGAATTACTGCAAAACCATGCGAGCCATCTTCCTGCACCTCCTCCTAAACTAGTGGACCGACTGCAACCAAACTCGGTATACATACTGCTTACTATCAGGCGAACAACCGCTGTCATGAATTAAACACCTACCACTTACGGTACAGGAGACGCGTAGTCGTAAACTACGATATTCTTGAATTACTGCAAAACCATGCGAGCCATCTTCCTGCACCTCCTCCTACAGTAGTGGACCGACTGCAACCAAACTCGGTACACGTACTACTTACTATCAGGCGAAAAACCGCTGTCATGAATTAAACACCTACCACTCACGCTACAGGAGACACGAAGTCGTAAACTACGATATTCTTGAATTACTGCAAAACCATTCGAGCCATCTTCCTCCACCTCCTCCCAAAGTAGTGGACCGACTGCAACCAAACTCGGTACACATAGTACTTACTATTAGTCGATCAACCGCTGTCATGAATTAAACACCTACCACTCACGCTACAGGAGACACGAAATCGTAAACTAAGATATTCTTGAATTGCTGCAAAACCGTGCGAGCCATCTGCCTGCACCTCCTCCTCCAGTAGTGGACCGACTGCAAACCAAACTCGGTACACATACTGCTTACTATCAGGTGAACAACCGCTGTCATGAATTTAACACCTACCACTCACGGTACAGGAGACACGATGTCGTAAACTACGATATTCTTGAATTACTGCAAAACCATGCGAGCCATCTTCCTGCACCTCCTCCTAAAGTGTTAAACCGACTGCAACCCAATTCGCTACACATACTGCATACTATCAGGCGAACAACCGCTGTCATAAATTAAACACCTAACACTCACGCTACAGGAGACACGAAAGTCGTAAACTACGATATTCTTGAATTACGGCAAAACCATGCGTGCCATCTTCCTGCAACTCCTCATAAAGTAGTAAACCGACTGCAACCAAACTCAGTACACATACTGCTTACTATCAGGCGAACAACCGCTGTCATGAATTAAACACCTACCACTCACGCTACAGGAGACACGAAATCGTAAACTACGATATTCTTTAATTACTGCAAAACCATGCGAGCCATCTTCCTGCGCCTACTCATAAAGTAGTAAACCGACTGCAACCAAACTCGGTACACTTGCTGCTTACTATCAGGCAAACAACCGCTGTCATGAATTTAACACCTACCACTCACGCTACAGGACACACGAAGTCGTAAACTACGATATTCTTGAATTACTGAAAAACCATGCGAGCAATCTTCCTGCACCACCTCCTAAAGTAGTGGACCGACTGCAACCAAACTCGGTAGACATACTGCTTACTATCAGGCGAACAACCGCTGTCATGGATTAAACACCTACCACTCACGCTACAGGAGACACGAAGTCGTAAACTACGATATTCTTGAATTACTGAAAATCCACGCGAGCCATCTTTCAGTACCTCCTACTCCAGTAGTGGACCGACTGCAACCAAACTCAGTACACATACTGCTTACTGTCAGGCGAACTACCGCTGTCATGAATTAAACACCTACCACTCATGGTACAGGAGACACGAAGTCGTAAACTACGATATTCCTGAATTACTGCTAAACCATGCGAGATATCTTCCTGCACCTCCTCCTCCAGTAGTGGACCGACTGCACCCATACTCGGTACACATACTACTTTCTATCAGGCGAACAACCGCTGTCATGAATGAAACACCTACAACTCACGCTACAGGAGACATGAAGTCGTAAACTACGATATTCTTGAATTACTGCAAAACCATGCGAGCAATCTTCCTGCACCTCCTCCTAAAGTAGTGGACCGACTGCAACCAAACTCGGTACACATACTGCTTACTATCAGGCGAACAACCGCTGTCATGAATTAAACATCTACCACTCACGCTACAGGTGACACGAAGTCGTAAACTACGATATTCTTGAATTACTGCAAACCCATGCAAACAATCTTCCTGCACCTCCTCCTAAAGTAGTGGACCGACTGCAACCAAACTCGGTACACATACTGCTTACTATCAGGCGAACAACCGCTGTCATGAATTAAACACCTACCACTCACGCTACAGGAGACACGAAGTCGTAAACTACGATATTCTTGAATTACTGCAAATCCATGCGAGCCATCTTCCTGCACCTACTCGTCCAGTAATGGACCGACTGGAACCAAACTCGGTACACATACTGCTTACTATCAGGTGAACAACCGCTGTCATGAATTTAACACCTACCACTCACGGTACAGGAGACACGATGTCGTAAACTACGATATTCTTGAATAACTGCAAAACCATGCGAGCAATCTTCCTGCACCTCCTCCTAAAGTAGTAAACCGACTGCAACCAAATTCGCTACACATACTGCATACTATCAGGCGAACAACCGCTGTCATGAATTAAACACCTACCACTCACGCTAAAGGAGACACGAAATCGTAAACTACGATACTCTTTAATTGCTGCAAAACCGTGCGAGCCATCTGCCTGCACCTCCTCCTCCAGTAGTGGACCGACTGCAATCCAAACTCGGTACACATACTGCTTACTATCAGGTGAAGAACCGCTGTCATGAATTTAACACCTACCACTCACGGTACAGGAGACACGAAGTCGTAAACTACGATATTCTTGAATTACTGCAAAACCATGCGAGCCATCTTCCTGCACCTCCTCCTAAAGTAGTGAACCGACTGCAACCAAATTCGCTACACATACTGCATACTATCAGGCGAACAACCGCTGTCATGAATTAAACACCTACCACTCACGCTACAGGAGACACGAAGTCGTAAACTACGATATTCTTTAATTACTGCAAAACCATGCGAGCCATTTTCCTGCACCTCCTCATAAAGTAGTAAACCGACTGCAACCAATCTCGGTACACATATTGCTTACTATCAGGCAAACAACCGCTGTCATGAATTAAACACCTACCACTCACGCTACAGGAGACACGAAGTCGTAAACTGCGATATTCTTGAAATACTGCAAAACCATGCGTGCCATCTTCCTGCACCTCCTCCTCCAGTAGTGGACCGACTGAAACCAACCTCGGTACACATACTGCTTACTACCTGGCGAACAACCGCTGTCATGAATTTAACACCTACCACTCACGCTACAGGAGACACGAAGTCGTAAACCACGATATTCTTGAAATACTAAAAACCATGCGAGCAAACTTCCTGCACCACCTCCTAAAGTAGTGGACCGACTGCAACCAAATTCGGTAGACATACTGCTTACTATCAGGCGAACAACCGCTGTCATGGATTAAACACCTACCACTCACGCTACAGGAGACACGAAGTCGTAAACTACGATATTCTTGAATTACTGAAAATCCACGCGAGCCATCTTTCAGCACCTCCTACCCCAGTAGTGGACCGACTGCAACCAAACTCAGTACACATACTGCTTACTATCAGGCGAACTACCGCTGTCATGAATTAAACACCTACCACTCATGGTACAGGAGACACGAAGTCGTAAACTACGATATTCCTGAATTACTGCTAAACCATGCGAGACATCTTCCTGCACCTCCTCCTCCAGTAGTGGACTGACTGCACCCATACTCGGTACACATACTACTTACTATCAGGCGAACAACCGCTGTCATGAATTAAACACCTACAACTCACGCTACAGGAGACACGAAGTCGTAAACTACGATATTCTTGAATTACTGCAAAACCATGCGAGCAATCTTCCTGCACCTCCTCCTAAAGTAGTGGACCGACTGCAACCAAACTCGGTACACATACTGCTTACTGTCAGGCGAACAACCGCTGTCATGAATTAAACATCTACCACTCACGCTACAGGTGACACGAAGTCGTAAACTACGATATTCTCGAATTACTGCAAACCCATGCAAACAATCTTCATGCACCTCCTCCTAAAATAGTGGACCGACTGCAACCAAACTCGGTACACATACTGCTTACTATCAGGCGAACAACCGCTGTCATGAATTAAACACCTACCACTCACGCTACAGGAGACACGAAGTCGTAAACTACGATATTCTTGAATTACTGCAAAACCATGCGAGCCATCTTCCTGCACCTACTCCTCCAGTAATGGACCGACTGCAACCAAACTCGGTACACATACTGCTTACTATCAGGTGAACAACCGCTGTCATGAATTTAACACCTACAACTCACGGTACAGGAGACACGATGTCGTAAACTACGATAGTCTTGAATTACTGCAAAACCATGCGAGCCATCTACCTGCACCTCCTCCTAAAGTACTAAACCGACTGCAACCAAATTCGCTACACATACTGCATACTATCAGGCGAACAACCGCTGTCATGAATTAAACACCTACCACTCACGCTACAGGAGACACGAAATCGTAAACTACGATACTCTTTAATTGCTGCAAAACCGTGCGAGCCATCTGCCTGCACCTCCTCCTCCAGTAGTGGACCGACTGCAATCCAAACTCGGTACACATACTGCTTACTATCAGGTGAACAACCGCTGTCATGAATTTAACACCTACCACTCACGGTACAGGAGACACGAAGTCGTAAACTACGATATTCTTGAATTACTGCAAAACCATGCGAGCCATCTTCCTGTACCTCCTCCTAAAGTAGTGAACCGACTGCAACCAAATTCGCTACACATACTGCATACTATCAGGCGAACAACCGCTGTAATGAATTAAACACCTACCACTCACGCTACAGGAGACACGAAGTCGTAAACTACGATATTCTTTAATTACTGCAAAACCATGCGAGCCATTTTCCTGCACCTCCTCATAAAGTAGTAAACCGACTGCAACCAATCTCGGTACACATATTGCTTACTATCAGGCAAACAACCGCTGTCATGAATTAAATACGTACCACTCACGCTACAGGAGACACGTCGTAAACTACGATATTCTTGAAATACTGCAAAACCATGCGTGCCATCTTCCTGCACCTCCTCCTCCAGTAGTGGACCGACTGCAACCAACCTCGGTACAGATACTGCTTACTACCTGGCGAACAACCGCTGTCATGAATTTAACACCTACCACTCACGCTACAGGAGACACGAAGTCGTAAACCACGATATTCTTGAAATACTAAAAACCATGCGAGCAATCTTCCTTCACCACCTCCTAAAGTAGTGGACCGACTGCAACCAAATTCGGTAGACATACTGCTTACTATCAGGCGAACAACCGCTGTCATGGATTAAACACCTACCACTCACGCTACAGGAGACGCGAAGTCGTAAACTACGATATTCTTGAATTACTGAAAATCCACGCAAGCCATCTTTCAGCACCTCCTACTCCAGTAGTGGACCGACTGCAACCAAACTCAGTACACATACTGCTTACTATCAGGCGAACTACCGCTGTCATGAATTAAACACCTACCACTCATGGTACAGGAGACACGAAGTCGTAAACTACGATATTCCTGAATTACTGCTAAACCATGCTAGACATCTTCCTGCACCTCCTCCTCCAGTTGTGGACCGACTGCAACCAAACTCGGTACACATACGATTTACTGTCAGCAGAACAACCGCTGTCATGAATTAAACACCTACAACTCACGCTACAGGAGACACGAAATCGTAAACTACGATATTCTTGAATTACTGCAAAACCATGCGAGCAATCTTCCTGCACCTCCTCCTAAAGTACCGGACCGACTGCAACCAAACTCGGTACACATACTGCTTACTATCAGGCGAACCACCGCTGTCATGAATTAAACATCTACCACTCACGCTACAGGAGACACGAAGTCGTAAACTACGATATTCTTGAATTACTGCAAACCCATGCGAGCCATCTTCCTGCACCTCCTCCTAAAGTAGTTGACCGACTGCAACCAAACTCCGTACACATACTGCTAACTATCAGGCGAACAACCGCTTTCATGAATTAAACAATTACCACTCACGCTACAGGAGACACGAAGTCGTAATCTACGATATTCTTGAATTACTGCAAACCCATGCGAGCCATCTTCCTGCACCTCCTCCTAAATTAGTGGACCGACTGCAACCAAACTCGGTACACATACTGCTTACAATCAGGCGAACAACCGCTGTCATGAATTAAACATCTACCACTCACGCTACAGGAGACAAGAAGTTGTATACTACGATATTCTTGAATTACTGCAAAACCTTGCGTGCCATCTTCCTGCACCTCCTACTCCAGTAGTGGACCGACTGGTACCAACCTCGGTACACATACTGCTTACTACCAGGCGAACAACCGCTGTCATGAATTAAACAGCTACCACTCACGGTACAGGAGACGCGTAGTCGTATACTACGATATTCTTGAATTACTGCAAAACCATGCGAGCAATCTTCCTGCATCTCCTCCTACAGTAGTGGACCGACTGCAACCAAACTCGGTACACGTACTACTTACTATCAGGCGAAGAACCGCTGTCATGAATTAAACACCTACCACTCAGGCTACAGGAGACACGAAATCGTAAACTACGATATTCTTGAATTGCTGCAAAACCGTGCGAGCCATCTGCCTGCACCTCCTCCTCCAGTAGTGGACCGACTGCAAACCAAACTCGGTACACATACTGCTTACTATCAGCTGAACAACCGCTGTCATGAATTTAACACCTACCACTCACGGTACAGGAGACACGATGTCGTAAAATACGATATTCTTGAATTACTGCAAAACCATGCGAGCCATCTTCCTGCACCTCCTCCAAAAGCAGTGGACCGACTGCAACCAACCTCGGTACACTTACTGCTTACTATCAGGCGAACAACCGCTGTCATGAATAAAATACCTACCACTCACGCCACAGGAGACACGAAGTCCTAAACTGCAATATTCTTGAATTACTGCAAAACCATGCGAGCCATCTTCCTCCAACTCCTCCCAAAGTAGTGGACCGACTGCAACCAAACTCGGTACACATACTACTTACTATTAGGCGATCAACCACTGTCATCAATTAAACACCTACCACTCACGCTACAGGAGACACGAAATCGTAAACTACGATAATCTTGAATTGCTGCAAAACCGTGCGAGCCATCTGCCTGCACCTCCTCCTCCAGTAGTAGACCGACTGCAATCCAAACTCGGTACACATACTGCTTACTATCAGGTGAACAACCGCTGTCATGAATACCGACTGCAACCAAATTCGCTACACATACTGCATACTATCAGGCGAACAACCGCTGTCATAAATTAAACACCTAACACTCATGCTACAGGAGACACGAAGTCGTAAACTACGATATTCTTGAATTACGGCAAAAGCATGCGAGCAATCTTCCTGCACCTCCTCCCAAAGTAGTGGACCGACTGCAACCAAACTCAGTACACATACTGCTTACTATCAGGAGAACAACCGCTGTCATGAATTAAACACCTACCACTCACGCTACAGGAGACACGAAGTCGTAGACTACGATATTCTTTAATTACTGCAAATCCATGCGAGCCATCTTCCTGCACCTCCTCATAAAGTAGTAAACCGACTGCAACCAAACCCAGTACACATACTGCTTACTATCAGGCAAACAACCGCTGTCATGAATTAAACACCTACCACTCACGCTACAGGAGACACGAAGTCGTAAACTACGATATTCTTGAATTACGGCAAAAGCATGCGAGCAATCTTCCTGCACCTCCTCCCAAAGTAGTGGACCGACTGCAACCAAACTCAGTACACATACTGCTTACTATCAAGCGAACAACCGCTGTTATGAATAAAACACCTACCACTCACGCCACAGGAGACACGATGTCCTAAACTACAATATTCTTGAATTACTGCAAAACCATGCGAGCCATCTTCCTGCACCTCCTCCTCCAGTAGTGGACCTACTGCAACCAAACTCGGTACACATACTACCTACTATCAGGCGAACAACCGCTGTGATGAATTAAACACCTACCACTCATGGTACAGGAACACGAAGTCGTAAACTACGATATTCCTGAATTATTGCTAAACCATGCGAGACATCTTCCTGCACCTCCTCCTCCAGTAGTGGACCGACTGCAACCAAACTCGGTACACATACTACTTACTATCAGGCGAACAACCGCTGTCATGAATTAAACACCTACAACTCACGCTACAGGAGACACGAAGTCGTAAACTACGATATTCTTGAATTACTGCAAAACCATGCGAGCCATCTTCCTGCACCTCCTCCTAAAGTAGTGGACCGACTGCAACCAAATTCGCTACACATACTGCATACTATCAGGCGAACAAACGCTGTCATAAATTAAACACCTACCACTCACGCTACAGGAGACACGAAATCGTAAACTACGATACTCTTTAATTCCTGCAAAACCGTGCGAGCAATCTGCCTGCACCTCCTCCTCCAGTAGTGGACCGACTGCAATCCAAACTCGGTACACATACTGCTTACTATCAGGTGAACAACCGCTGTCATGAATTTAACACCTACCACTCACGGTACAGGAGACACGAAGTCGTAAACTACGATATTCTTGAATTACTGCAAAACCATGCGAGCCATCTTCCTGCACCTCCTCCTAAAGTAGTGAACCGACTGCAACCAAATTCGCTACACATACTGCATACTATCAGGCGAACAACCGCTGTAATGAATTAAACACCTACCACTCACGCTACAGGAGACACGAAGTCGTAAACTACGATATTCTTTAATTACTGCAAAACCATGCGAGCCATTTTCCTGCACCTCCTCATAAAGTAGTAAACCGACTGCAACCAATCTCGGTACACATATTGCTTACTATCAGGCAAACAACCGCTGTCATGAATTAAATACCTACCACTCACGCTACAGGAGACACGTCGTAAACTACGATATTCTTGAAATACTGCAAAACCATGCGTGCCATCTTCCTGCACCTCCTCCTCCAGTAGTGGACCGACTGCAACCAACCTCGGTACAGATACTGCTTACTACCTGGCGAACAACCGCTGTCATGAATTTAACACCTACCACTCACGCTACAGGAGACACGAAGTCGTAAACCACGATATTCTTGAAATACTAAAAACCATGCGAGCAATCTTCCTTCACCACCTCCTAAAGTAGTGGACCGACTGCAACCAAATTCGGTAGACATACTGCTTACTATCAGGCGAACAACCGCTGTCATGGATTAAACACCTACCACTCACGCTACAGGAGACGCGAAGTCGTAAACTACGATATTCTTGAATTACTGAAAATCCACGCAAGCCATCTTTCAGCACCTCCTACTCCAGTAGTGGACCGACTGCAACCAAACTCAGTACACATACTGCTTACAATCAGGCGAACTACCGCTGTCATGAATTAAACACCTACCACTCATGGTACAGGAGACACGAAGTCGTAAACTACGATATTCCTGAATTACTGCTAAACCATGCGAGACATCTTCCTACACCTCCTCCTCCAGTTGTGGACCGACTGCAACCAAACTCGGTACACATACGATTTACTGTCAGCAGAACAACCGCTGTCATGAATTAAACACCTACAACTCACGCTACAGGAGACACGAAGTCGTAAACTACGATATTCTTGAATTACTGCAAAACCATGCGAGCAATCTTCCTGCACCTCCTCCTAAAATACCGGACCGACTGCAACCAAACTCGGTACACATACTGCTTACTATCAGGCGAACCACCGCTGTCATGAATTAAACATCTACCACTCACGCTACAGGAGACACGAAGTCGTAAACTACGATATTCTTGAATTACTGCAAACCCATGCGAGCCATCTTCCTGCACCTCCTCCTAAAGTAGTTGACCGACTGCAACCAAACTCCGTACACATACTGCTAACTATCAGGCGAACAACCGCTTTCATGAATTAAACAATTACCACTCACGCTACAGGAGACACGAAGTCGTAATCTACGATATTCTTGAATTACTGCAAACCCATGCGAGCCATCTTCCTGCACCTCCTCCTAAATTAGTGGACCGACTGCAACCAAACTCGGTACACATACTGCTTACTATCAGGCGAACAACCGCTGTCATGAATTAAACATCTACCACTCACGCTACAGGAGACAAGAAGTTGTATACTACGATATTCTTGAATTACTGCAAAACCTTGCGTGCCATCTTCCTGCACCTCCTACTCCAGTAGTGGACCGACTGGTACCACCCTCGGTACACATACTGCTTACTACCAGGCGAACAACCGCTGTCATGAATTAAACACCTACCACTCACGGTACAGGAGACGCGTAGTCGTATACTACGATATTCTTGAATTACTGCAAAACCATGCGAGCAATCTTCCTGCATCTCCTCCTACAGTAGTGGACCGACTGCAACCAAACTCGGTACACGTACTACTTACTATCAGGCGAAGAACCGCTGTCATGAATTAAACACCTACCACTCAGGCTACAGGAGACACGAAATCGTAAACTACGATATTCTTGAATTGCTGCAAAACCGTGCGAGCCATCTGCCTGCACCTCCTCCTCCAGTAGTGGACCGACTGCAAACCAAACTCGGTACACATACTGCTTACTATCAGCTGAACAACCGCTGTCATGAATTTAACACCTACCACTCACGGTACAGGAGACACGATGTCGTAAAATACGATATTCTTGAATTACTGCAAAACCATGCGAGCCATCTTCCTGCACCTCCTCCAAAAGCAGTGGACCGACTGCAACCAACCTCGGTACACTTACTGCTTACTATCAGGCGAACAACCGCTGTCATGAATAAAATACCTACCACTCACGCCACAGGAGACACGAAGTCCTAAACTGCAATATTCTTGAATTACTGCAAAACCATGCGAGCCATCTTCCTCCAACTCCTCCCAAAGTAGTGGACCGACTGCAACCAAACTCGGTACACATACTACTTACTATTAGGCGATCAACCACTGTCATCAATTAAACACCTACCACTCACGCTACAGGAGACACGAAATCGTAAACTACGATATTCTTGAATTGCTGCAAAACCGTGCGAGCCATCTGCCTGCACCTCCTCCTCCAGTAGTAGACCGACTGCAATCCAAACTCGGTACACATACTGCTTACTATCAGGTGAACAACCGCTGTCATGAATACCGACTGCAACCAAATTCGCTACACATACTGCATACTATCAGGCGAACAACCGCTGTCATAAATTAAACACCTAACACTCATGCTACAGGAGACACGAAGTCGTAAACTACGATATTCTTGAATTACGGCAAAAGCATGCGAGCAATCTTCCTGCACCTCCTCCCAAAGTAGTGGACCGACTGCAACCAAACTCAGTACACATACTGCTTACTATCAGGAGAACAACCGCTGTCATGAATTAAACACCTACCACTCACGCTACAGGAGACACGAAGTCGTAGACTACGATATTCTTTAATTACTGCAAATCCATGCGAGCCATCTTCCTGCACCTCCTCATAAAGTAGTAAACCGACTGCAACCAAACCCAGTACACATACTGCATACTATCAGGCAAACAACCGCTGTCATGAATTAAACACCTACCACTCACGCTAAAGGAGAGACGAAGTCGTAAACTACGATATTCTTGAATTACTGCAAAACCATGCGAGCCATCTTCCTGCACCTCCTATCCAGTAGTGGACCTACTACAACAAAACTCGGTACACATACTGCTTACTATCAAGCGAACAACCGCTGTTATGAATAAAACACCTACCACTCACGCCACAGGACAAACGAAGTCCTAAACTACAATATTCTTGAATTACTGCAAAACCATGCGAGCCATCTTCCTGCACCTCCTCCTCCAGTAGTGGACCTACTGCAACCAAACTCGGTACACATACTACCTACTATCAGGCGAACAACCGCTGTGATGAATTAAACACCTACCACTCATGGTACAGGAACACGAAGTCG
The DNA here is from genome assembly GCA_026315105.1 of Locusta migratoria. NCBI lineage: Eukaryota > Metazoa > Arthropoda > Insecta > Orthoptera > Acrididae > Locusta > Locusta migratoria. The sequence continues at coordinate 378,883,321 of CM048749.1, forward strand.
TAAACTACGATATTCCTGAATTATTGCTAAACCATGCGAGACATCTTCCTGCACCTCCTCCTCCAGTAGTGGACCGACTGCAACCAAACTCGGTACACATACTACTTACTATCAGGCGAACAACCGCTGTCATGAATTAAACACCTACAACTCACGCTACAGGAGACACGAAGTCGTAAACTACGATATTCTTGAATTACTGCAAAACCATGCGAGCCATCTTCCTGCACCTCCTCCTAAAGTAGTGGACCGACTGCAACCAAATTCGCTACACATACTGCATACTATCAGGCGAACAAACGCTGTCATAAATTAAACACCTAACACTCACGCTACAGGATACACGAAGTCGTAAACTACGATATTCTTGAATTATGGCAAAACCATGCGAGCAATCTTCCTGCACCTCCTCCTAAAGTAGTGGACCGACTGCAAGCAAACTCAGTACACATACTGCTTACTATCAGGCGAACCACCGCTGTCATGAATTAAACATCTACCACTCACGCTACAGGAGACACGAAGTCGTAAACTACGATATTCTTGAATTACTGCAAACCCATGCGAGCCATCTTCCTGCACCTCCTCCTAAAGTAGTGGACCGACTGCAACCAAACTCGGTACACATACTGCTAACTATCAGGCGAACAACCGCTGTCATGAATTAAACAATTACCACTCACGCTACAGGAGACACGAAGTCGTAAACTACGATATTCTTGAATTACTGCAAACCCATGCGAGCCATCTTCCTGCACCTCCTCCTAAATTAGTGGACCGACTGCAACCAAACTCGGTACACATACTGCTTACTATCAGGCGAACAACCGCTGTCATGAATTAAACATCTACCACTCACGCTACAGGAGACAAGAAGTTGTATACTACGATATTCTTGAATTACTGCAAAACCTTGCGTGCCATCTTCCTGCACCTCCTCCTCCAATAGTGGACCGACTGGAACCAACCTCGGTACACATACTGCTTACTACCAGGCGAACAACCGCTGTCATGAATTAAACACCTACCACTCACGGTACAGGAGACACGAAATCGTAAACTACGATATTCTTGAATTGCTGCAAAACCGTGCGAGCCATCTGCCTGCACCTCCTCCTCCAGTAGTGGACCGACTGCAAACCAAACTCGGTACACATACTGCTTACTATCAGCTGAACAACCGCTGTCATGAATTTAACACCTACCACTCACGGTACAGGAGACACGATGTCGTAAACTACGATATTCTTGAATTACTGCAAAACCATGCGAGCCATCTTCCTGCACCTCCTCCAAAAGCAGTGGACCGACTGCAACCAACCTCGGTACACTTACTGCTTACTATCAGGCGAACAACCGCTGTCATGAATAAAATACCTACCACTCACGCCACAGGAGACACGAAGTCCTAAACTGCAATATTCTTGAATTACTGCAAAACCATGCGAGCCATCTTCCTCCAACTCCTCCCAAAGTAGTGGACCGACTGCAACCAAACTCGGTACACATACTACTTACTATTAGGCGATCAACCACTGTCATCAATTAAACACCTACCACTCACGCTACAGGAGACACGAAATCGTAAACTACGATATTCTTGAATTGCTGCAAAACCGTGCGAGCCATCTGCCTGCACCTCCTCCTCCAGTAGTGGACCGACTGCAAACCAAACTCGGTACACATACTGCTTACTATCAGGTGAACAACCGCTGTCATGAATACCGACTGCAACCAAATTCGCTACACATACTGCATACTATCAGGCGAACAACCGCTGTCATAAATTAAACACCTAACACTCATGCTACAGGAGACACGAATTCGTAAACTACGATATTCTTGAATTACGGCAAAAGCATGCGAGCAATCTTCCTGCACCTCCTCCCAAAGTAGTGGACCGACTGCAACCAAACTCAGTACACATACTGCTTACTATCAGGAGAACAACCGCTGTCATGAATTAAACACCTACCACTCACGCTACAGGAGACACGAAGTCGTAGACTACGATATTCTTTAATTACTGCAAAACCATGCGAGCCATCTTCCTGCACCTCCTCCTCCAGTAGTGGACCTACTGCAACCAAACTCGGTACACATACTACCTACTATCAGGCGAACAACCGCTGTGATGAATTAAACACCTACCACTCATGGTACAGGAACACGAAGTCGTAAACTACGATATTCCTGAATTATTGCTAAACCATGCGAGACATCTTCCTGCACCTCCTCCTCCAGTAGTGGACCAACTGCAACCAAACTCGGTACACATACTACTTACTATCAGGCGAACAACCGCTGTCATGAATTAAACACCTACAACTCACGCTACAGGAGACACGAAGTCGTAAACTACGATATTCTTGAATTACTGCAAAACCATGCGAGCCATCTTCCTGCACCTCCTCCTAAAGTAGTGGACCGACTGCAACCAAATTCGCTACACATACTGCATACTATCAGGCGAACAAACGCTGTCATAAATTAAACACCTAACACTCACGCTACAGGAGACACGAAGTCGAAAACTACGATATTCTTGAATTATGTCAAAACCATGCGAGCAATCTTCCTGCACCTCCTCCTAAAGTAGTGGACCGACTGCAAGCAAACTCAGTACACATACTGCTTTCTATCAGGCGAACAACCGCTGTCATGAATTAAACACCTACCACTCACGGTACAGGAGACACAAAGACGTAAACTACGATATTCTTGAATTACTGCAGAACAATGCGAGCCATCTTCTTGCACCTCCTCCTCCAGTAGTGGACCGACAGCAACCAAACTCGGTACACATATTACTTACTATCAGGCGAACAACCGCTGTCATGAAAAAAACACCTACCACTGGCGCTACAGGAGACACGAAGTCCTAATCTACAATCTTCTTGAATTACTGCAAAACCATGCGAGCCATCTTCCTGCACCTCTTCGTAACGTAGTAAACCGACAGCAACCAAACTCGGTACACATACTGCTTACTATTGTGCGATCAACCACTGTCATGAATTAAACACCTACCACTCACGCTACAGGAGACACGAAATCGTAAACTACGACATTCTTGAATTGCTGCAAAACCATGCGAGCCATCTTCCTGCACCTCCTCCTCCAGTAGTGGACCTCCTGCAACCAAACTCGGTACACACACTGCTTACAATCAGGCGAACAACCGCTGTCATGAATTAAACACCTACCACTCACGGTACAGGAGACACGAAGTCGTAAACTACCATATTCTTGAATTACTGCAAAACCATGCGAGCCATCTTCCTGCACCTCCTCCTCCAGTAGTGGACCGACAGCAACCAAACTCGGTACACATACTACTTACTATCAGGCGAACAACCGCTGTCATGATTTAAACACCTACCACTCACGCTACAGGAGACACGAAGTCGTAAACTACGATATTCTTGAATTACTGCAAAACCATGCGAATCATCTTCCTGCACCTCCTCCTAAAGTAGTGGACCGACTGCAACCAAACTCGGTACACATACTGCTTACTGTCAGGCGAACAACCGCTGCCATGAATTAAACATCTAACCACTCACGCTACAGGAGACACGAAGTCGTAAACTACGATATTCTTGAATTACTGCAAACCCATGCGAGCCATCTTCCTGCACCTCCTCCTAAAGTAGTGGACCGACTGCAACCAAATTCGCTACACATACTGCATACTATCAGGCGAACAAGCGCTGTCATAAATTAAACACCTAACACTCACGCTACAGGAGACACGAAGTCGTAAACTACGATATTCTTGAATTATGGCAAAACCATGGGAGCAATCTTCCTGCACCTCCTCCTAAAGTAGTGGACCGACTGCAAGCAAACTCAGTACACATACTGCTTACTATCAGGCGAACCACCGCTGTCATGAATTAAACATCTACCACTCACGCTACAGGAGACACGAAGTCGTAAACTACGATATTCTTGAATTACTGCAAACCCATGCGAGCCATCTTCCTGCACCTCCTCCTAAAGTAGTGGACCGACTGCAACCAAACTCGGTACACATACTGCTAACTATCAGGCGAACAACCGCTGTCATGAATTAAACAATTACCACTCACGCTACAGGAGACACGAAGTCGTAAACTACGATATTCTTGAATTACTGCAAACCCATGCGAGCCATCTTCCTGCACCTCCTCCTAAATTGGTGGACCGACTGCAACCAAACTCGGTACACATACTGCTTACTATCAGGCGAACAACCGCTGTCATGAATTAAACATCTACCACTCACGCTACAGGAGACAAGAAGTTGTATACTACGATATTCTTGAATTACTGCAAAACCTTGCGTGCCATCTTCCTGCACCTCCTCCTCCAATAGTGGACCGACTGGAACCAACCTCGGTACACATACTGCTTACTACCAGGCGAACAACCGCTGTCATGAATTAAACACCTACCACTCACGGTACAGGAGACGCGTAGTCGTATACTACGATATTCTTGAATTACTGCAAAACGATGTGAGCAATCTTCCTGCACCTCCTCCTACAGTAGTGGACCGACTGCAACCAAACTCGGTACACGTACTACTTACTATCAGGCGAAGAACCGCTGTCATGAATTAAACACCTACCACTCAGGCTACAGGAGACACGAAATCGTAAACTACGATATTCTTGAATTGCTGCAAAATCGTGCGAGCCATCTGCCTGCACCTCCTCCTCCAGTAGTGGACCGACTGCAAACCAAACTCGGTACACATACTGCTTACTATCAGCTGAACAACCGCTGTCATGAATTTAACACCTACCACTCACGGTACAGGAGACACGATGTCGTAAACTACGATATTCTTGAATTACTGCAAAACCATGCGAGCCATCTTCCTGCACCTCCTCCAAAAGCAGTGGACCGACTGCAACCAACCTCGGTACACTTACTGCTTACTATCAGGCGAACAACCGCTGTCATGAATAAAATACCTACCACTCACGCCACAGGAGACACGAAGTCCTAAACTGCAATATTCTTGAATTACTGCAAAACCATGCGAGCCATCTTCCTCCAACTCCTCCCAAAGTAGTGGACCGACTGCAACCAAACTCGGTACACATACTACTTACTATTAGGCGATCAACCACTGTCATCAATTAAACACCTACCACTCACGCTACAGGAGACACGAAATCGTAAACTACGATATTCTTGAATTGCTGCAAAACCGTGCGAGCCATCTGCCTGCACCTCCTCCTCCAGTAGTGGACCGACTGCAAACCAAACTCGGTACACATACTGCTTACTATCAGGTGAACAACCGCTGTCATGAATACCGACTGCAACCAAATTCGCTACACATACTGCATACTATCAGGCGAACAACCGCTGTCATAAATTAAACACCTAACACTCATGCTACAGGAGACACGAATTCGTAAACTACGATATTCTTGAATTACGGCAAAAGCATGCGAGCAATCTTCCTGCACCTCCTCCCAAAGTAGTGGACCGACTGCAACCAAACTCAGTACACATACTGCTTACTATCAGGAGAACAACCGCTGTCATGAATTAAACACCTACCACTCACGCTACAGGAGACACGAAGTCGTAGACTACGATATTCTTTAATTACTGCAAATCCATGCGAGCCATCTTCCTGCACCTCCTCATAAAGTAGTAAACCGACTGCAACCAAACCCAGTACACATACTGCTTACTATCAGGCAAACAACCGCTGTCATGAATTAAACACCTACCACTCACGCTACAGGAGAGGCGAAGTCGTAAACTACGATATTCTTGAATTACTGCAAAACCATGCGAGCCATCTTCCTGCACCTCCTCCTCCAGTAGTGGACCTACTACAACCAAACTCGGTACACATACTGCTTACTATCAAGCGAACAACCGCTGTTATGAATAAAACACCTACCACTCACGCCACAGGAGACACGATGTCCTAAACTACAATATTCTTGAATTACTGCAAAACCATGCGAGCCATCTTCCTGCACCTCCTCCTCCAGTAGTGGACCTACTGCAACCAAACTCGGTACACATACTACCTACTATCAGGCGAACAACCGCTGTGATGAATTAAACACCTACCACTCATGGTACAGGAACACGAAGTCGTAAACTACGATATTCCTGAATTATTGCTAAACCATGCGAGACATCTTCCTGCACCTCCTCCTCCAGTAGTGGACCAACTGCAACCAAACTCGGCACACATACTACTTACTATCAGGCGAACAACCGCTGTCATGAATTAAACACCTACAACTCACGCTACAGGAGACACGAAGTCGTAAACTACGATATTCTTGAATTACTGCAAAACCATGCGAGCCATCTTCCTGCACCTCCTCCTAAAGTAGTGGACCGACTGCAACCAAATTCGCTACACATACTGCATACTATCAGGCGAACAAACGCTGTCATAAATTAAACACCAAACACTCACGCTACAGGAGACACGAAGTCGTAAACTACGATATTCTTGAATTATGTCAAAACCATGCGAGCAATCTTCCTGCACCTCCTCCTAAAGTAGTGGACCGACTGCAAGCAAACTCAGTACACATACTGCTTTCTATCAGGCGAACAACCGCTGTCATGAATTAAACACCTACCACTCACGGTACAGGAGACACAAAGACGTAAACTACGATATTCTTGAATTACTGCAGAACAATGCGAGCCATCTTCTTGCACCTCCTCCTCCAGTAGTGGACCGACAGCAACCAAACTCGGTACACATATTACTTACTATCAGGCGAACAACCGCTGTCATGAAAAAAACACCTACCACTGGCGCTACAGGAGACACGAAGTCCTAATCTACAATCTTCTTGAATTACTGCAAAACCATGCGAGCAATCTTCCTGCACCTCTTCGTAACGTAGTAAACCGACAGCAACCAAACTCGGTACACATACTGCTTACTATTATGCGATCAACCAATGTCATGAATTAAACACCTACCACTCACGCTACAGGAGACACGAAATCGTAAACTACGACATTCTTGAATTGCTGCAAAACCATGCGAGCCATCTTCCTGCACCTCCTCCTAAAGTAGTGGACCTCCTGCAACCAAACTCGGTACACACACTGCTTACAATCAGGCGAACAACCGCTGTCATGAATTAAACACCTACCACTCACGGTACAGGAGACACGAAGTCGTAAACTACCATATTCTTGAATTACTGCAAAACCATGCGAGCCATCTTCCTGCACCTCCTCCTCCAGTAGTGGACCGACAGCAACCAAACTCGGTACACATACTACTTACTATCAGGCGAACAACCGCTGTCATGATTTAAACACCTACCACTCACGCTACAGGAGACACGAAGTCGTAAACTACGATATTCTTGAATTACTGCAAAACCATGCGAATCATCTTCCTGCACCTCCTCCTAAAGTAGTGGACCGACTGCAACCAAACTCGGTACACATACTGCTTACTGTCAGGCGAACAACCGCTGCCATGAATTAAACATCTAACCACTCACGCTACAGGAGACACGAAGTCGTAAACTACGATATTCTTGAATTACTGCAAACCCATGCGAGCCATCTTCCTGCATCTCCTCCTAAAGTAGTGGACCGACTGCAACCAAACTCGGTACACATACTGCTTACTATACGGCGAACAACCGCTGTCATGAATTAAACACCTACCACTCACGCTACGGGAGACACGTAGTCGTAAACTACGATATTCTTGAATTACTGCAAAACCATGCGAGCAATCTTCCTGCACCTCCTCCTCCGGTAGTGGACCTATTACAACCAAACTCGGTACACATACTGCATACTATCAGCCGAACAACCGCTGTTATAAATTTAACACCTACCACTCACGCTACAGGAGACACGATGTCGTAAACTACGATATTCTTGAATTACTGCAAAACCATGCGAGACATCTTCCTGCACATCCTCCTAAAGTAGTGGACCGACTACAACCAAACTCGGTACACATACTGCTTACTATCAGGCGAACAACCGCTGTCATGAATTAAACCCTACCACTCACGCTACAGGAGACACGAAGTCGTAAACTACGATATTCTTGAATTACTGCAAAACCATGCGAGCCATCTTCCTGCACCTCCTCCTAAAGTAGTGGACCGACTGCAACCAACCTCGGTACACTTACTGCTTACTATCAGGCGAACAACCGCTGTCATGAATAAAACACCTACCACTCACGCTACAGGAGACACGAAGTCCTAAACTACAATAATCTTGAATTACTGCAAAACCATGCGAGCCATCTTCCTGCACCTCCTCGTAAAGTAGTAAACCGACAGCAACCAAACTCGGTACACACACTGCTTTCTATCAGGCTAATAACCGCAGTCATGAATTAAACACATACCACTCACGCTACGGGAGACACGAAGTCGTAAACTACGATATTCTTGAATTACAGCAAAACCATGCGATCCATCTTCCTGCACCTCCTACTAAACTAGTGGACCGACTGCACCCAAACTCGGTACACATACTGCTTACTATTAGGCGATCAACCGCTGTCATGAATTAAACACCTACCCCTCACGCTACAGGAGACACGAAATCGTAAACTACGATATTCTTGAATTGCTGCAAAACCATGCGAGCCATCTTCCTGCACCTCCTCCTCCAGTAGTGAACCGACTGCAAACCAAACTCGGTACACATACTGCTTACTATCAGGTGAACAACCGCTGACATGAATTTAACACCTACCACTCACGCTACAGGAGACACGAAGTCCTAAACTACAATAATCTTGAATTACTGCAAATCCATGCGAGCCATCTTCCTGCAAATCCTCCTCCAGTAGTGAACCTCCTGTAACCAAACTCGGTACACATACTGCTTACTATCAGGCGAACAACCGCTGTCATGAATTAAGCACCTACCACTCACGGTACAGGAGACACGAAGACGTAAACTACGATATTCTTGAATTACTGCAAAACCATGCGAGCAATCTTCCTGCACATCCTCCTAAAGTAGTGGACCGACTACAACCAAACTCGGTACACATACTGCTTACTATCAGGCAAACAACCGCTGTCATGAATTAAACCCTACCACTCACGCTACAGGAGACACGAAGTCGTAAACTACGATATTCTTGAATTACTGCAAAACCATGCGAGCCATCTTCCTGCACCTCCTCCTGAAGCAGTGGACCGACTACAACCAAACTCGGTACACATACTGCTTACTATCAGGCGAACAACCGCTGTCATGAATAAAACACCTACCACTCACGCTACATGAGACACGAAGTCCTAAACTACAATATTCTTGAATTACTGCAAAACCATCCGAGCCATCTTCCTGCACCTCCTCGTAAAGTAGTAAACCGACAGCAACAAAACTCGGTACACACACTGCTTACTATCAGGCTAATAACCGCAGTCATGAATTAAACACATACCACTCACGCTACGGGAGACACGAAGTCGTAAACTACGATATTCTTGAATTACTGCAAAACCATGCGATCCATCTTCCTGCACCTCCTACTAAACTACTGGACCGACTGCACCCAAACTAGGTACACATACTGCTTACTATCAGGCAAACAACCGCTGTCATGAATTAAACACCGACCACTCACGCTACAGGAGACAAGAAGTTGTATACTACGATATTCTTGAATTACTGCAAAACCATGCGAGCCATCTTCCTGCACCTTCTCCTCCAGTATTGGACCGACTGCAACCAAACTCGGTTCAAATACTGCTTACTATCAGGCGAACAACCGCTGTCATGAATTAAACACCTACCACTCACGCTACGGGAGACACGAAGTCGTAAACTACGATATTCTTGAATTACTGCAAAACCATGCGAGCCATCTTCCTGCACCTCTTCCTCCAGTAGTGAACCTACTACAACCAAACTTGGTACACATACTGCTTACTATCAGGCGAACAACCGCTGTTATAAATTTAACACCTACCACTCACGCTGCAGGAGACACGATGTCGTAAACTACGATATTCTTTAATTACTGCAAAATCATGCGAGCAATCTTCCTGCACCTCCTCCTAAAGCAGTGGACCGACTGCAACGAACCTCGGTACACTTACTGCTTACTATCAGGCGAACAACCGCTGTCATGAATAAAACACCTACCACTCACGCCACAGGAGACACGAAGTCCTAAACTACAATATTCTTGAATTACTGCAAAACCATGCGAGCCATCTTCCTGCACCTCCTACTCCAGTAATGGACCTACTGCAACCAAACACGGTACACATACTACCTAGTATCAGGCGAACAACCGCTGTCATGAATTAAACACCTACCACTCATGGTACAGGAGACACGATGTCGTAAACTACGATATTCCTGAATTACTGCTAAACCATGCGAGACATCTTCCTGCACCCCCTCCTCCAGTAGTGGACCGACTGCAACCAAACTCGGTACACATACTACTTACTATCAGGCGAACATCCGCTGTCATGAATTAAACACCTACAACTCACGCTACAGGAGACACGAAGTCGTAAACTACGATATTCTTGAATTACTGCAAAACCATGCGAGCCATCTTCCTGCACCTCCTCCTAAAGTAGCGGACCGACTGCAACCAAATTCGCTACACATACTGCATACTATCAGGCGAACAAACGCTGTCATAAATTAAACACCTAACACTCACGCTACAGGAGACACGAAGTCGTAAACTACGATATTCTTGAATTATGGCAAAACCATGCGAGCAATCTTCCTGCACCACCTCCTAAAGTAGTGGACCGACTGCAACCAAACTCAGTACACATACTGCTTACTATCAGGCGAACAACCGCTGTCATGAATTAAACACCTACCACTCACGGTACAGGAGACACAAAGACGTAACTACGATATTCATGAATTACTGCAGAACAATGCGAGCCATCTTCTTGCACCTCCTCCTCCAGTAGTGGACCGACAGCAACCAAACTCGGTACACATAATACTTACTATCAGGCGAACAACCGCTGTCATGAATTAAACACCTACCACTCACGCTACAGGAGACACGAAGTCGTAAACTACGATATTCTTGAATTACTGCAAAATCATGCGAGCCACATTCCTGCACCTCCTCCTAAAGAAGTGGACCGACTGCAACCAAACTCGGTACACATACTGTTTACTATTAGGCGATCAACCGCTGTCATGAATTAAACACCTACCACTCACGCTACAGGAGACACGAAGTCGTAAACTACGATATTCTTGAATTACGGCAAAACCATGCGAGCCATCTTCCTGCAACTCCTCCTAAAGTAGTGAACTGACTGCAAACAAAACTCGGTACACATACTGCTTACTATCAGGCGAATAACCGCTGTCATGAATTAAACACATACCACTCACGCTACGGGAGACACAAAGTCGTAAACTACGATATTCTTGAATTACTGCAAAACCATGCGAGCCATCTTTCTGCACCTCCTACTAAACTAGTGGACCGACTGCAACCAAACTCGGTACACATACTTCTTACTATCAGGCAAACAACCGCTGTCATGAATTAAACACCTACCACTCACGCTACAGGAGACACGAAGTCGTAAACTACGATATTCTTGAATTACTGCAAACCCATGCGAGCCATCTTCCTGCATCTCCTCCTAAAGTAGTGGACCGACTGCAACCAAACTCGGTACACATACTGCTTACTATACGGCGAACAACCGCTGTCATGAATTAAACAACTACCACTCACGCTACGGGAGACACGTAGTCGTAAACTACGATATTCTTGAATTACTGCAAAACCATGCGAGCCATCTTCCTGCACCTCCTCCTCCGGTAGTGGACCTATTACAACCAAACTCGGTACACATACTGCATACTATCAGGCGAACAACCGCTGTTATAAATTTAACACCTACCACTCACGCTACAGGAGACACGATGTCGTAAACTACGATATTCTTGAATTACTGCAAAACCATGCGAGACATCTTCCTGCACATCCTCCTAAAGTAGTGGACCGACTACAACCAAACTCGGTACACATACTGCTTACTATCAGGCGAACAACCGCTGTCATGAATTAAACCCTACCACTCACGCTACAGGAGACACGAAGTCGTAAACTACGATATTCTTGAATTACTGCAAAACCATGCGAGCCATCTTCCTGCACCTCCTCCTAAAGCAGTGGACCGACTGCAACCAACCTCGGTACACTTACTGCTTACTATCAGGCGAACAACCGCTGTCATGAATAAAACACCTACCACTCACGCTACAGGAGACACGAAGTCCTAAACTACAATAATCTTGAATTACTGCAAAACCATGCGAGCCATCTTCCTGCACCTCCTCGTAAAGTAGTAAACCGACAGCAACCAAACTCGGTACACACACTGCTTACTATCAGGCTAATAACCGCAGTCATGAATTAAACACATACCACTCACGCTACGGGAGACACGAAGTCGTAAACTACGATATTCTTGAATTACAGCAAAACCATGCGATCCATCTTCCTGCACCTCCTACTAAACTAGTGGACCGACTGCACCCAAACTCGGTACACATACTGCTTACTATTAGGCGATCAACCGCTGTCATGAATTAAACACCTACCCCTCACGCTACAGGAGACACGAAATCGTAAACTACGATATTCTTGAATTGCTGCGAAACCATGCGAGCCATCTTCCTGCACCTCCTCCTCCAGTAGTGAACCGACTGCAAACCAAACTCGGTACACATACTGCTTACTATCAGGTGAACAACCGCTGACATGAATTTAACACCTACCACTCACGCTACAGGAGACACGAAGTCCTAAACTACAATAATCTTCAATTACTGCAAAACCATGCGAGCCATCTTCCTGCAAATCCTCCTCCAGTAGTGAACCTCCTGTAACCAAACTCGGTACACATACTGCTTACTTTCAGGCGAACAACCGCTGTCATGAATTAAGCACCTACCACTCACGGTACAGGAGACACGAAGACGTAAACTACGATATTCTTGAATTACTGCAAAACCATGCGAGCCATCTTCCTGCACCTCCTCCTAAAGCAATGGACCGACTGCAAACAACCTCGGTACTCATACTGCTTACTATCAGGCGAACAACCGCTGTTATAAATTTAACACCTACCACTCACGCTGCAGGAGACACGATGTCGTAAACTACGATATTCTTTAATTACTGCAAAATCATGCGAGCAATCTTCCTGCACCTCCTCCTAAAGCAGTGGACCGACTGCAACGAACCTCGGTACACTTACTGCTTACTATCAGGCGAACAACCGCTGTCATGAATAAAACACCTACCACTCACGCCACAGGAGACACGAAGTCCTAAACTACAATATTCTTGAATTACTGCAAAACCATGCGAGCCATCTTCCTGCACCTCCTACTCCAGTAGTGGACCTACTGCAACCAAACACGGTACACATACTACCTAGTATCAGGCGAACAACCGCTGTCATGAATTAAACACCTACCACTCATGGTACAGGAGACACGATGTCGTAAACTACGATATTCCTGAATTACTGCTAAACCATGCGAGACATCTTCCTGCACCCCCTCCTCCAGTAGTGGACCGACTGCAACCAAACTCGGTACACATACTACTTACTATCAGGCGAACATCCGCTGACATGAATTAAACACCTACAACTCACGCTACAGGAGACACGAAGTCGTAAACTACGATATTCTTGAATTACTGCAAAACCATGCGAGCCATCTTCCTGCACCTCCTCCTAAAGTAGCGGACCGACTGCAACCAAATTCGCTACACATACTGCATACTATCAGTCGAACAAACGCTGTCATAAATTAAACACCTAACACTCACGCTACAGGAGACACGAAGTCGTAAACTACGATATTCTTGAATTATGGCAAAACCATGCGAGCAATCTTCCTGCACCTCCTCCTAAAGTAGTGGACCGACTGCAACCAAACTCAGTACACATACTGCTTACTATCAGGCGAACAACCGCTGTCATGAATTAAACACCTACCACTCACGGTACAGGAGACACAAAGACGTAAACTACGATATTCATGAATTACTGCAGAACAATGCGAGCCATCTTCTTGCACCTCCTCCTCCAGTAGTGGACCGACAGCAACCAAACTCGGTACACATAATACTTACTATCAGGCGAACAACCGCTGTCATGAATTAAACACCTACCACTCACGCTACAGGAGACACGAAGTCGTAAACTACGATATTCTTGAATTACTGCAAAATCATGCGAGCCACATTCCTGCACCTCCTCCTAAAGAAGTGGACCGACTGCAACCAAACTCGGTACACATACTGTTTACTATTAGGCGATCAACCGCTGTCATGAATTAAACACCTACCACTCACGCTACAGGAGACACGAAGTCGTAAACTACGATATTCTTTAATTACGGCAAAACCATGCGAGCCATCTTCCTGCAACTCCTCCTAAAGTAGTGAACTGACTGCAAACAAAACTCGGTACACATACTGCTTACTATCAGGCGAATAACCGCTGTCATGAATTAAACACATACCACTCACGCTACGGGAGACACAAAGTCGTAAACTACGATATTCTTGAATTACTGCAAAACCATGCGAGCCATCTTTCTGCACCTCCTACTAAACTAGTGGACCGACTGCAACCAAACTCGGTACACATACTTCTTACTATCAGGCAAACAACCGCTGTCATGAATTAAACACCTACCACTCACGCTACAGGAGACACGAAGTCGTAAACTACGATATTCTTGAATTACTGCAAACCCATGCGAGCCATCTTCCTGCATCTCCTCCTAAAGTAGTGGACCGACTGCAACCAAACTCGGTACACATACTGCTTACTATACGGCGAACAACCGCTGTCATGAATTAAACACCTACCACTCACGCTACGGGAGACACGTAGTCGTAAACTACGATATTCTTGAATTACTGCAAAACCATGCGAGCCATCTTCCTGCACCTCCTCCTCTGGTAGTGGACCTATTACAACCAAACTCGGTACACATACTGCATACTATCAGGCGAACAACCGATGTTATAAATTTAACACCTACCACTCACGCTACAGGAGACACGATGTCGTAAACTACGATATTCTTGAATTACTGCAAAACCATGCGAGACATCTTCCTGCACATCCTCCTAAAGTAGTGGACCGACTACAACCAAACTCGGTACACATACTGCTTACTATCAGGCGAACAACCGCTGTCATGAATTAAACCCTACCACTCACGCTACAGGAGACACGAAGTCGTAAACTACGATATTCTTGAATTACTGCAAAACCATGCGAGCCATCTTCCTGCACCTCCTCCTAAAGCAGTGGACCGACTGCAACCAACCTCGGTACACTTACTGCTTACTATCAGGCGAACAACCGCTGTCATGAATAAAACACCTACCACTCACGCTACAGGAGACACGAAGTCCTAAACTACAATAATCTTGAATTACTGCAAAACCATGCGAGCCATCTTCCTGCACCTCCTCGTAAAGTAGTAAACCGACAGCAACCAAACTCGGTACACACACTGCTTACTATCAGGCTAATAACCGCAGTCATGAATTAAACACATACCACTCACGCTACGGGAGACACGAAGTCGTAAACTACGATATTCTTGAATTACAGCAAAACCATGCGATCCATCTTCCTGCACCTCCTACTAAACTAGTGGACCGACTGCACCCAAACTCGGTACACATACTGCTTACTATTAGGCGATCAACCGCTGTCATGAATTAAACACCTACCCCTCACGCTACAGGAGACACGAAATCGTAAACTACGATATTCTTGAATTGCTGCAAAACCATGCGAGCCATCTTCCTGCACCTCCTCCTCCAGTAGTGAACCGACTGCAAACCAAACTCGGTACACATACTGCTTACTATCAGGTGAACAACCGCTGACATGAATTTAACACCTACCACTCACGCTACAGGAGACACGAAGTCCTAAACTACAATAATCTTGAATTACTGCAAAACCATGCGAGCCATCTTCCTGCAAATCCTCCTCCAGTAGTGAACCTCCTGTAACCAAACTCGGTACACATACTGCTTACTTTCAGGCGAACAACCGCTGTCATGAATTAAGCACCTACCACTCACGGTACAGGAGACACGAAGACGTAAACTACGATATTCTTGAATTACTGCAAAACCATGCGAGCAATCTTCCTGCACATCCTCCTAAAGTAGTGGACCGACTACAACCAAACTCGGTACACATACTGCTTACTATCAGGCAAACAACCGCTGTCATGAATTAAACCCTACCACTCACGCTACAGGAGACACGAAGTCGTAAACTACGATATTCTTGAATTACTGCAAAACCATGCGAGCCATCTTCCTGCACCTCCTCCTGAAGCAGTGGACCGACTGCAACCAACCTCGGTACACTTACTGCTTACTATAAGGCGAACAACCGCTGTCATGAATAAAACACCTACCACTCACGCTACAGGAGACACGAAGTCCTAAACTACAATATTCTTGAATTACTGCAAAACCATCCGAGCCATTTTCCTGCACCTCCTCGTAAAGTAGTAAACCGACAGCAACCAAACTCGGTACACACACTGCTTACTATCAGGCTAATAACCGCAGTCATGAATTAAACACATACCACTCACGCTACGGGAGACACGAAGTCGTAAACTACGATATTCTTGAATTACTGCAAAACCATGCGATCCATCTTCCTGCACCTCCTACTAAACTACTGGACCGACTGCACCCAAACTAGGTACACATACTGCTTACTATCAGGCAAACAACCGCTGTCATGAATTAAACACCTACCACTCACGCTACATGAGACACGAAGTCGTAAACTACGATATTCTTGAATTACTGCAAAACCATGCGAGCCATCTTCCTGCACCTTCTCCTCCAGTATTGGACCGACTGCAACCAAACTCGGTTCACATACTGCTTACTATCAGGCGGACAACCGCTGTCATGAATTAAACACCTACCACTCACGCTACGGGAGACACGAAGTCGTAAACTACGATATTCTTGAATTACTGCAAAACCATGCGAGCCATCTTCCTGCACCTCCTCCTCCAGTAGTGAACCTACTACAACCAAACTTGGTACACATACTGCTTACTATCAGGCGAACAACCGCTGTTATAAATTTAACACCTACCACTCACGCTGCAGGAGACACGATGTCGTAAACTACGATATTCTTTAATTACTGCAAAATCATGCGAGCAATCTTCCTGCACCTCCTCCTAAAGCAGTGGACCGACTGCAACGAACCTCGGTACACTTACTGCTTACTATCAGGCGAACAACCGCTGTCATGAATAAAACACCTACCACTCACGCCACAGGAGACACGAAGTCCTAAACTACAATATTCTTGAATTACTGCAAAACCATGCGAGCCATCTTCCTGCACCTCCTACTCCAGTAGTGGACCTACTGCAACCAAACACGGTACACATACTACCTACTATCAGGCGAACAACCGCTGTCATGAATTAAACACCTACCACTCATGGTACAGGAGACACGATGTCGTAAACTACGATATTCCTGAATTACTGCTAAACCATGCGAGACATCTTCCTGCACCCTCTCCTCCAGTAGTGGACCGACTGCAACCAAACTCGGTACACATACTACTTACTATCAGGCGAACATCCGCTGTCATGAATTAAACACCTACAACTCACGCTACAGGAGACACGAAGTCGTAAACTACGATATTCTTGAATTACTGCAAAACCATGCGAGCCATCTTCCTGCACCTCCTCCTAAAGTAGCGGACCGACTGCAACCAAATTCGCTACACATACTGCATACTATCAGGCGAACAAACGCTGTCATAAATTAAACACCTAACACTCACGCTACAGGAGACACGAAGTCGTAAACTACGATATTCTTGAATTATGGCAAAACCATGCGAGCAATCTTCCTGCACCTCCTCCTAAAGTAGTGGACCGACTGCAACCAAACTCAGTACACATACTGCTTACTATCAGGCGAACAACCGCTGTCATGAATTAAACACCTACCACTCACGGTATAGGAGACACAAAGACGTAAACTACGATATTCATGAATTACTGCAGAACAATGCGAGCCATCTTCTTGCACCTCCTCCTCCAGTAGTGGACCGACAGCAACCAAACTCGGTACACATAATACTTACTATCAGGCGAACAACCGCTGTCATGAATTAAACACCTACCACTCACGCTACAGGAGACACGAAGTCGTAAACTACGATATTCTTGAATTACTGCAAAATCATGCGAGCCACATTCCTGCACCTCCTCCTAAAGAAGTGGACCGACTGCAACCAAACTCGGTACACATACTGTTTACTATTAGGCGATCAACCGCTGTCATGAATTAAACACCTACCACTCACGCTACAGGAGACACGAAGTCGTAAACTACGATATTCTTGAATTACGGCAAAACCATGCGAGCCATCTCCCTGCAACTCCTCCTAAAGTAGTGAACTGACTGCAAACAAAACTCGGTACACATACTGCTTACTATCAGGCGAATAACCGCTGTCATGAATTAAACACATACCACTCACGCTACGGGAGACACAAAGTCGTAAACTACGATATTCTTGAATTACTGCAAAACCATGCGAGCCATCTTCCTGCACCTCCTCCTAAAGCAGTGGACCGACTGCAACCAACCTCGGGACACTTACTGCTTACTATCAGGCGAACAACCGCTATCATGAAAAAAACACCTACCACTGGCGCTACAGGAGACACGAAGTCCTAATCTACAATATTCTTGAATTACTGCAAAACCATGCGAGCCATCTTCCTGCACCTCCTCGTAACGTAGTAAACCGACAGCAACCAAACTCGGTACACATACTGCTTACTATTAGGCGATCAACTGCTGTCATGAATTAAACACCTACCACTCACACTACAGGAGACACGAAATCGTAAACTACGATATTCTTGAATTGCTGCAAAACCATGCGAGCCATCTTCCTGCACCTCCTCCTCCAGTAGTGGACCTCCTGCAACCAAACTCGGTACACACACTGCTTACTATCAGGCGAACAACCGCTGTCATGAATTAAACACCTACCACTCACGGTACAGGAGACACGAAGTCGTAAACTACGATATTCTTGAATTACTGCAAAACCATGCGAGCCATCTTCCTGCACCTCCTCCTCCAGTAGTGGACCGACAGCAACCAAACTCGGTACACATACTACTTACTATCAGGCGAACAACCGCTGTCATGATTTAAACACCTACCACTCACGCTACAGGAGACACGAAGTCGTAAACTACGATATTCTTGAATTACTGCAAAACCATGCGAACCATCTTCCTGCACCTCCTCCTAAAGTAGTGGACCGACTGCAACCAAACTCGGTACACATACTGCTTACTATAAGGCGATCAACCGCTGTCATGAATTAAACACCTACCACTCACGCTAAAGGAGACACGAAATCGTAAACTACGATATTCTTGAATTGCTGCAAAACCATGCGAGCCATCTTCCTTCACCTCCTCTTCCAGTAGTGAACCGACTGCAAACCAAACTCGGTACACATACTGCTTACTATCAGGCAAACAACCGCTGTCATGAATTAAACCCTACCACTCACGCTACAGGAGACACGAAGTCGTAATCTACGATAGTCTTGAATTACTGCAAAACCATGCGAGCCATCTTCCTGCACCTCCTCCTGAAGCAATGGACCGACTGCAACCAACCTCGGTACACTTACTGCTTACTATAAGGCGAACAACCGCTGTCATGAATAAAACACCTACCACTCACGCTACAGGA
Source organism: Locusta migratoria (assembly GCA_026315105.1). Classification (NCBI taxonomy): domain Eukaryota; kingdom Metazoa; phylum Arthropoda; class Insecta; order Orthoptera; family Acrididae; genus Locusta; species Locusta migratoria. The sequence continues at coordinate 378,903,155 of CM048749.1, forward strand.
GACACGAAGTCCTAAACTACAATATTCTTGAATTACTGCAAAACCATACGAGCCATCTTCCTGCACCTCCTCGTAAAGTAGTAAACCGACAGCAACCAAACTCGGTACTCACACTGCTTACTATCAGGCTAATAACCGCTGTCATGAATTAAACACATACCACTCACGCTACGGGAGACACGAAGTCGTAAACTACGATATTCTTGAATTACTGCAAAACCATGCGATCCATCTTCCTGCACCTCCTACTAAACTAGTAAACCGACTGCACCCAAACTCGGTACACATACTGCTTACTATCAGGCAAAACACCGCTGTCATGAATTAAACACCTACCACTCACGCTACATGAGACACGAAGTGGTAAACTACGATATTCTTGAATTACTGCAAAACCATGCGAGCCATCTTCCTGCACCTTCTCCTCCAGTAGTGGACCGACTGCAACCAAACTCGGTTCACATACTGCTTACTATCAGACGAACAACCGCTGTCATGAATTAAAAACCTACCACTCACGCTACGGGAGACACGAAGTCGTAAACTACGATATTCTTGAATTACTGCAAAACCATGCGAGCCATCTTCCTGCACCTCCTCCTCCAGTAGTGAACTACTACAACCAAACTCGGTACACATACTGCTTACTATCAGGTGAACAACCGCTGTCATGAATTAAACACCTACCACTCACGCTACAGGAGACACGAAGTCGTAAACTACGATATTCTTGAATTACTGCAAAACCATGCGAGCTATCATCCTGCACCTCCTCCTAAAGCAGTGGACCGACTGCAACCAACCTCGGTACACTTACTGCTTACTATCAGGCGAACAACCGCTGTCTTGAAAAAAACACCTACCACTGGCACTACAGGAGACACGAAGTCCTAATTTACAATATTCTTGAATTACTGCAAAACCATGCGAGCCATCTTCCTGCACCTCCTCGTAACGTAGTAAACCGACAGCATCCAAACTCGGTACACATACTGCTTACTATTAGGCGATCAACCGCTGTCATGAATTAAACACCTACCACTCACGCTACAGGAGACACGAAATCGTAAACTACGATATTCTTGAAATGCTGCAAATCCATGCGAGCCATCTTCCTGCACCTCCTCCTCCAGTAGTGAACCGACTGTAAACCAAACTCGGTACACATACTGCTTACTATCAGGCAAACAACCGCTGTCATGAATTAAACCCTACCACTCACGCTACAGGAGACACGAAGTCGTAATCTACGATAGTCTTGAATTACTGCAAAACCATGCGAGGCATCTTCCTGCACCTCCTCCTGAAGCAATGGACCGACTGCAACCAACCTCGGTACACTTACTGCTTACTATAAGGCGAACAACCGCTGTCATGAATAAAACACCTACCACTCACGCTACAGGAGACACGAAGTCCTAAACTACAATATTCTTGAATTACTGCAAAACCATACGAGCCATCTTCCTGCACCTCCTCGTAAAGTAGTAAACCGACAGCAACCAAACTCGGTACTCACACTGCTTACTATCAGGCTAATAGCCGCTGTCATGAATTAAACACATACCACTCACGCTACGGGAGACACGAAGTCGTAAACTACGATATTCTTGAATTACTGCAAAACCATGCGATCCATCTTCCTGCACCTCCTACTAAACTAGTAAACCGACTGCACCCAAACTCGGTACACATACTGCTTACTATCAGGCAAAACACCGCTGTCATGAATTAAACACCTACCACTCACGCTACATGAGACACGAAGTGGTAAACTACGATATTCTTGAATTACTGCAAAACCATGCGAGCCATCTTCCTGCACCTTCTCCTCCAGTAGTGGACCGACTGCAACCAAACTCGGTTCACATACTGCTTACTATCAGACGAACAACCGCTGTCATGAATTAAAAACCTACCACTCACGCTACGGGAGACACGAAGTCGTAAACTACGATATTCTTGAATTACTGCAAAACCATGCGAGCCATCTTCCTGCACCTCCTCCTCCAGTAGTGAACTACTACAACCAAACTCGGTACACATACTGCTTACTATCAGGCGAACAACCGCTGTCATGAATTAAACACCTACCACTCACGCTACAGGAGACACGAAGTCGTAAACTACGATATTCTTGAATTACTGCAAAACCATGCGAGCTATCATCCTGCACCTCCTCCTAAAGCAGTGGACCGACTGCAACCAACCTCGGTACACTTACTGCTTACTATCAGGCGAACAACCGCTGTCTTGAAAAAAACACCTACCACTGGCACTACAGGAGACACGAAGTCCTAATCTACAATATTCTTGAATTACTGCAAAACCATGCGAGCCATCTTCCTGCACCTCCTCGTAACGTAGGAAACCGACAGCATCCAAACTCGGTACACATACTGCTTACTATTAGGCGATCAACCGCTGTCATGAATTAAACACCTACCACTCACGCTACAGGAGACACGAAATCGTAAACTACGATATTCTTGAATTGCTGCAAATCCATGCGAGCCATCTTCCTGCACCTCCTCCTCCAGTAGTGAACCGACTGTAAACCAAACTCGGTACACATACTGCTTACTATCAGGCAAACAACCGCTGTCATGAATTAAACCCTACCACTCACGCTACAGGAGACACGAAGTCGTAATCTACGATAGTCTTGAATTACTGCAAAACCATGCGAGCCATCTTCCTGCACCTCCTCCTGAAGCAATGGACCGACTGCAACCAACCTCGGTACACTTACTGCTTACTATAAGGCGAACAACCGCTGTCATGAATAAAACACCTACCACTCACGCTACAGGAGACACGAAGTCCTAAACTACAATATTCTTGAATTACTGCAAAACCATGCGAGCCATCTTCCTGCACCTCCTCGTAAAGTAGTAAACCGACAGCAACCAAACTCGGTACACACACTGCTTACTATCAGGCTAATAACCGCTGTCATGAATTAAACGCATACCACTCACGCTACGGGAGACACGAAGTCGTAAACTACGATATTCTTGAATTACTGCAAAACCATGCGATCTATCTTCCTGCACCTCCTACTAAACTAGTGGACCGACTGCACCCAAACTCGGTACACATACTGCTTACTATCAGGCAAAACACCGCTGTCATGAATTAAACACCTACCACTCACGCTACATGAGACACGAAGTGGTAAACTACGATATTCTTGAATTACTGCAAAACCATGCGAGCCATCTTCCTGCACCTTCTCCTCCAGTAGTGGACCGACTGCAACCAAACTCGGTTCACATACTGCTTACTATCAGACGAACAAACGCTGTCATGAATTAAACACCTACCACTCACGCTACGGGAGACACGAAGTCGTAAACTACGATATTCTTGAATTACTGCAAAACCATGCGAGCCATCTTCCTGCACCTCCTCCTCCAGTAGTGAACCTACTACAACCAAACTCGGTACACATACTGCTTACTATCAGGCGAACAACCGCTGTCATGAATTAAACACCTACCACTCACGCTACAGGAGAAACGAAGTCGTAAACTACGATATTCTTGAATTACTGCAAAACCATGCGAGCTATCTTCCTGCACCTCCTCCTAAAGCAGTGGACCGACTGCAACCAACCTCGGTACACTTACTGCTTACTATCAGGCGAAAAACCGCTGCCTTGAAAAAAACACCTACCACTGGCATTACAGGAGACACGAAGTCCTAATCTACAATATTCTTGAATTACTGCAAAACCATGCGAGCCATCTTCCTGCACCTCCTCGTAACGTAGTAAACCGACAGCATCCAAACTCGGTACACATACTGCTTACTATTAGGCAATCAACCGCTGTCATGAATTAAACACCTACCACTCACGCTACAGGAGACACGAAATCGTAAACTACGATATTCTTGAATTGCTGCAAAACCATGCGAGCCATCTTCCTGCACCTCCTCCTCCAGTAGTGGACCTCCTGCAACCAAACTCGGTACACACACTGCTTACTATCAGGCGAACAACCGCTGTCATGAATTAAACACCTACCACTCACGGTACAGGAGACCCGAAGTCGTAAACTACGATATTCTTGAATTACTGCAAAACCATGCAAGCCATCTTCCTGCACCTCCTCCTCCAGTAGTGGACCGACAGCAACCAAACTCGGTACACATACTACTTACTATCAGGCGAACAACCGCTGTCATGATTTAAACACCTACCACTCACGCTACAGGAGACACGAAGTCGTAAACTACGATATTCTTGAATTACTGCAAAACCATGCGAACCATCTTCCTGCACCTCCTCCTAAAGTAGTGGACCGACTGCAACCAAACACGGTACACATACTGCTTACTATTAGGCGATCAACCGCTGTCATGAATTAAACACCTACCACTCACGCTACAGGAGACACGAAATCGTAAACTACGATATTCTTGAATTGCTGCAAAACCATGCGGGCCATCTTCCTGCACCTCCTCCTCCAGTAGTGAACCGACTGCAAACCAAACTCGGTACACATACTGCTTACTATCAGGTGAACAACCGCTGACATGAATTTAACACCTACCACTCACGCTACAGGAGACACGAAGTCGTAATCTACGATAGTCTTGAATTACTGCAAAACCATGCGAGCCATCTTCCTGCACCTCCTCCTGAAGCAATGGACCGACTGCAACCAACTTCGGTACACTTACTGCTTACTATAAGGCGAACAACCGCTGTCATGAATAAAACACCTACCACTCACGCTACAGGAGACACGAAGTCCTAAACTACAATATTCTTGAATTACTGCAAAACCATACGAGCCATCTTCCTGCACCCCCTCGTAAAGTAGTAAACCGACAGCAACCAAACTCGGTACTCACACTGCTTACTATCAGGCTAATAACCGCTGTCATGAATTAAACACATACCACTCACGCTACGGGAGACACGAAGTCGTAAACTACGATATTCTTGAATTACTGCAAAACCATGCGATCCATCTTCCTGCACCCCCTACTAAACTAGTGGACCGACTGCACCCAAACTCGGTACACATACTGCTTACTATCAGGCAAAACACCGCTGTCATGAATTAAACACCTACCACTCACGCTACATGAGACACGAAGTGGTAAACTACGATATTCTTGAATTACTGCAAAACCATGCGAGCCATCTTCCTGCACCTTCTCCTCCAGTAGTGGACCGACTGCAACCAAACTCGGTTCACATACTGCTTACTATCAGACGAACAACCGCTGTCATGAATTAAAAACCTACCACTCACGATACGGGAGACACGAAGTCGTAAACTACGATATTCTTGAATTACTGCAAAACCATGCGAGCCATCTTCCTGCACCTCCTCCTCCAGTAGTGAACTACTACAACCAAACTCGGTACACATACTGCTTACTATCAGGCGAACAACCGCTGTCATGAATTAAACACCTACCACTCACGCTACAGGAGACACGAAGTCGTAAACTACGATATTCTTGAATTACTGCAAAACCATGCGAGCTATCTTCCTGCACCTCCTCCTAAAGCAGTGGACCGACTGCAACCAACCTCGGTACACTTACTGCTTACTATCAGGCGAACAACCGCTGTCTTGAAAAAAACACCTACCACTGGCGCTACAGGAGACACGAAGTCCTAATCTACAATATTCTTGAATTACTGCAAAACCATGCGAGCCATCTTCCTGCACCTCCTCGTAACGTAGTAAACCGACAGCATCCAAACTCGGTACACATACTGCTTACTATTAGGCGATCAACCGCTGTCATGAATTAAACACCTACCACTCACGCTACAGGAGACACGAAATCGTAAACTACGATATTCTTGAATTGCTGCAAATACATGCGAGCCATCTTCCTGCACCTCCTCCTCCAGTAGTGAACCGACTGTAAACCAAACTCGGTACACATACTGCTTACTATCAGGCAAACAACCGCTGTCATGAATTAAACCCTACCACTCACGCTACAGGAGACACGAAGTCGTAATCTACGATAGTCTTGAATTACTGCAAAACCATGCGAGCCATCTTCCTGCACCTCCTCCTGAAGCAATGGACCGACTGCAACCAACCTCGGTACACTTACTGCTTACTATAAGGCGAACAACCGCTGTCATGAATAAAACACCTACCACTCACGCTACAGGAGACACGAAGTCCTAAACTACAATATTCTTGAATTACTGCAAAACCATGCGAGCCATCTTCCTGCACCTCCTCGTAAAGTAGTAAACCGACAGCAACCAAACTCGGTACACACACTGCTTACTATCAGGCTAATAACCGCTGTCATGAATTAAACGCATACCACTCACGCTACGGGAGACACGAAGTCGTAAACTACGATATTCTTGAATTACTGCAAAACCATGCGATCTATCTTCCTGCACCTCCTACTAAACTAGTGGACCGACTGCACCCAAACTCGGTACACATACTGCTTACTATCAGGCAAAACACCGCTGTCATGAATTAAACACCTACCACTCACGCTACATGAGACACGAAGTGGTAAACTACGATATTCTTGAATTACTGCAAAACCATGCGAGCCATCTTCCTGCACCTTCTCCTCCAGTAGTGGACCGACTGCAACCAAACTCGGTTCACATACTGCTTACTATCAGACGAACAAACGCTGTCATGAATTAAACACCTACCACTCACGCTACGGGAGACACGAAGTCGTAAACTACGATATTCTTGAATTACTGCAAAACCATGCGAGCTATCTTCCTGCACCTCCTCCGAAAGCAGTGGACCGACTGCAACCAACCTCGGTACACTTACTGCTTACTATCAGGCGAAAAACCGCTGCCTTGAAAAAAACACCTACCACTGGCATTACAGGAGACACGAAGTCCTAATCTACAATATTCTTGAATTACTGCAAAACCATGCGAGCCATCTTCCTGCACCTCCTCGTAACGTAGTAAACCGACAGCATCCAAACTCGGTACACATACTGCTTACTATTAGGCGATCAACCGCTGTCATGAATTAAACACCTACCACTCACGCTACAGGAGACACGAAATCGTAAACTACGGTATTCTTGAATTGCTGCAAAACCATGCAAGCCATCTTCCTGCACCTCCTCCTCCAGTAGTGGACCTCCTGCAACCAAACTCGGTACACACACTGCTTACTATCAGGCGAACAACCGCTGTCATGAATTAAACACCTACCACTCACGGTACAGGAGACCCGAAGTCGTAAACTACGATATTCTTGAATTACTGCAAAACCATGCAAGCCATCTTTCTGCACCTCCTCCTCCAGTAGTGGACCGACAGCAACCAAACTCGGTACACATACTACTTACTATCAGGCGAACAACCGCTGTCATGATTTAAACACCTACCACTCACGCTACAGGAGACACGAAGTCGTAAACTACGATATTCTTGAATTACTGCAAAACCATGCGAACCATCTTCCTGCACCTCCTCCTAAAGTAGTGGACCGACTGCAACCAAACACGGTACACATACTGCTTACTATTAGGCGATCAACCGCTGTCATGAATTAAACACCTACCACTCACGCTACAGGAGACACGAAATCGTAAACTACGATATTCTTGAATTGCTGCAAAACCATGCGGGCCATCTTCCTGCACCTCCTCCTCCAGTAGTGAACCGACTGCAAACCAAACTCGGTACACATACTGCTTACTATCAGATAAACAACCGCTGACATGAATTTAACACCTACCACTCACGCTACAGGAGGCACGGATTCCTAAACTACAATATTCTTGAATTACTGGAAAACCATGCGAGCCATCTTCCTGCAAATCCTCCTCCAGTAGTGAACCTCCTGTAACCAAACTCGGTACACATACTGCTTACTATCAGGCGAACAACCGCTGTCATGAATTAAACACCTACCACTCACGGTACAGGAGACACGAAGACGTAAACTACGATATTCTTGAATTACTGCAAAACCATGCGATCCATCTTCCTGCACCTCCTACTAAAGTATTGGACCGACTGCAACCAAACTCGGTACACATACTGCTTACTATCAGGCGAACAACCGCTGCCATGAATTAAACATCTACCACTCACGCTACAGGAGACACGAAGTCGTAAACTACGATATTCTTGAATTACTGCAAACCCATGCGAGCCATCTTCCTGCACCTCCTCCTAAAGTAGTGGACCGACTGCAACCAAACTCGGTACACATACTGCTTACTATCAGGCGAACAACCGCTGTCATGAATTAAACACCTACCACTCACGCTACGGGAGACACGAAGTCGTAAACTACGATATTCTTGAATTACTGCAAACCCATGCGAGCCATCTTCCTGCACCTCCTCCTAAAGTAGTGGACCGACTGCAACCAAACTCGGTACACATACTGCTTACTATCAGTCGAACAACCGCTGTTATAAATTTAACACCTACCACTCTCGCTACAGGAGACACGAAGTCGTAAACTACGATATTCTTGAATTACTGCAAAACCATGCGAGCCATCTTCCTGCACCTCCTCCTAAAGCATTGGACCGACTGCAACCAACCTCGGTACACTTACTGCTTACTATCAGGCGAACAACCGCTGTCATGAATAAAACACCTACCACTCACGCTACAGGAGACACGAAGTCCTAAACTACAATATTCTTGAATTACTGCAAAACCATGCGAGCCATCTTCCTGCACCTCCTCGTAAAGTAGTAAACCGACAGCAACCAAACTCGGTACACACACTGCTTACTATCAGGCTAATAACCGCTGTCATGAATTAAACACATACCACTCACGCTACGGGAGACACGAAGTCGTAAACTACGATATTCTTGAATTACTGCAAAACCATGCGATCCATCTTCCTGCACCTCCTACTAAACTAGTGGACCGACTGCACCCAAACTCGGTACACATACTGCTTACTATCAGGCAAACAACCGCTGTCATGAATTAAACACCTACTACTCACGCTACATGAGACACGAAGTCGTAAACTACGATATTCTTGAATTACTGCAAAACCATGCGAGCCATCTTCCTGCACCTTCTCCTCCAGTAGTGGACCGACTGCAACCAAACTCGGTTCACATACAGCTTACTATCAGGCGAACAACCGCTGTTATAAATTTAACACCTACCACTCACGCTACAGGAGACACGATGTCGTAAACTACGATATTCTTTAATTACTGCAAAACCATGCGAGCAATCTTCCTGCACCTCCTCCTAAAGCAGTGGACCGACTGCAACCAACCTCGGTACACTTACTGCTTACTATCAGGCGAACAACCGCTGTCATGAATAAAACACCTACCACTCAGTCCACAGGAGACACGAAGTCCTAAACTACAATATTCTTGAATTACTGCAAAACCATGTGAGCCATCTTCCTGCACCTCCTCCTCCAGCAGTGGACCTACTGCAACCAAACTCGGTACACATACTACTTACTATCAGGCGAACAACCGCTGTCATGAATAAAACACCTACCACTCACGCCACAGGAGACACGAAGTCGTAAACTACGATATTCTTGAATTACTGCAAACCCATGCGAGCCATCTTCCTGCACCTCCTCCTAAAGTAGTGGACCGACTGCAACCAAACTCGGTACAAATATTGCTTACTATCAGGCGAACAACCGCTGTCATGAATTAAACACTTACCACTCACACTACAGGAGACACGAAGTCGTAAACTACGATATTCTTGAATTACTGCAAAACCATGCTAGCCATCTTCCTGCACCTCCTCCTAAAGTAAGGGACCGACTGCAACCAAACTCGGTACACATACTGCTTTCTATCAGGCGAACAACCGCTGTCATGAATTAAACACCTACCACTCACGCTACAGGAGACACGAAGTCGTAAACTACGATATTCTTGAATTACTGCAAAACCATGCGAGCTATCTTCCTGCACCACCTCCTAAAGCAGTGGACCGACTGCAACCAACCTCGGTACACTTACTGCTTACTATCAGGCGAAAAACCGCTGCCTTGAAAAAAACACCTACCACTGGCATTACAGGAGACACGAAGTCCTAATCTACAATATTCTTGAATTACTGCAAAACCATGCGAGCCATCTTCCTGCACCTCCTCGTAACGTAGTAAACAGACAGCATCCAAACTCGGTACACATACTGCTTACTATTAGGCGATCAACCGCTGTCATGAATTAAACACCTACCACTCACGCTACAGGAGACACGAAATCGTAAACTACGATATTCTTGAATTGCTGCAAAACCATGCGAGCCATCTTCCTGCACCTCCTCCTCCAGTAGTGGACCTCCTGCAACCAAACTCGGTACACACACTGCTTACTATCAGGCGAACAACCGCTGTCATGAATTAAACACCTACCACTCACGGTACAGGAGACCCGAAGTCGTAAACTACGATATTCTTGAATTACTGCAAAACCATGCAAGCCATCTTCCTGCACCTCCTCCTCCAGTAGTGGACCGACAGCAACCAAACTCGGTACACATACTACTTACTATCAGGCGAACAACCGCTGTCATGATTTAAACACCTACCACTCACGCTACAGGAGACACGAAGTCGTAAACTACGATATTCTTGAATTACTGCAAAACCATGCGAACCATCTTCCTGCACCTCCTCCTAAAGTAGTGGACTGACTGCAACCAAACACGGTACACATACTGCTTACTATTAGGCGATCAACCGCTGTCATGAATTAAACACCTACCACTCACGCTACAGGAGACACGAAATCGTAAACTACGATATTCTTGAATTGCTGCAAAACCATGCGGGCCATCTTCCTGCACCTCCTCCTCCAGTAGTGAACCGACTGCAAACCAAACTCGGTACACATACTGCTTACTATCAGGTAAACAACCGCTGACATGAATTTAACACCTACCACTCACGCTACAGGAGGCACGAAGTCCTAAACTACAATATTCTTGAATTACTGGAAAACCATGCGAGCCATCTTCCTGCAAATCCTCCTCCAGTAGTGAACCTCCTGTAACCAAACTCGGTACACATACTGCTTACTATCAGGCGAACAACCGCTGTCATGAATTAAACACCTACCACTCACGGTACAGGAGACACGAAGACGTAAACTACGATATTCTTGAATTACTGCAAAACCATGCGATCCATCTTCCTGCACCTCCTACTAAAGTATTGGACCGACTGCAACCAAACTCGGTACACATACTGCTTACTATCAGGCGAACAACCGCTGCTATGAATTAAACATCTACCACTCACGCTACAGGAGACACGAAGTCGTAAACTACGATATTCTTGAATTACTGCAAACCCATGCGAGCCATCTTCCTGCACCTCCTCCTAAAGTAGTGGACCGACTGCAACCAAACTCGGTACACATACTGCTTACTATCAGGCGAACAACCGCTGTCATGAATTAAACACCTACCACTCACGCTACGGGAGACACGAAGTCGTAAACTACGATATTCTTGAATTACTGCAAAACCATGCGAGCCATCTTCCTGCACCTCCTCCTCCAGTAGTGGACCTACTACAACCAAACTCGGTACACATACTGCTTACTATCAGGCGAACAACCGCTGTTATAAATTTAACACCTACCACTCACGCTACAGGAGACACGAAGTCGTAAACTACGATATTCTTGAAATACTGCAAAACCATGCGAGCCATCTTCCTGCACCTCCTCCTAAAGCATTGGACCGACTGCAACCAACCTCGGTACACTTACTGATTACTATCAGGCGAACAACCGCTGTCATGAATAAAACACCTACCACTCACGCTACAGGAGACACGAAGTCCTAAACTACAATATCTTGAATTACTGCAAAACCATGCGAGCCATCTTCCTGCACCTCCTCGTAAAGTAGTAAACCGACAGCAACCAAACTCGGTACACACACTGCTTACTATCAGGCTAATAACCGCTGTCATGAATTAAACACATACCACTCACGCTACGGGAGACACGAAGTCGTAAACTACGATATTCTTGAATTACTGCAAAACCATGCGATCCATCTTCCTGCACCTCCTACTAAACTAGTGGACCGACTGCACCCAAACTCGGTACACATACTGCTTACTATCAGGCAAACAACCGCTGTCATGAATTAAACACCTACTACTCACGCTACATGAGACACGAAGTCGTAAACTACGATATTCTTGAATTACTGCAAAACCATGCGAGCCATCTTCCTGCACCTTCTCCTCCAGTAGTGGACCGACTGCAACCAAACTCGGTTCACATACAGCTTACTATCAGGCGAACAACCGCTGTCATGAATTAAACACCTACCACTCACGCTACGGGAGACACGAATTCGTAAACTACGATATTCTTGAATTACTGCAAAACCATGCGAGCCATCTTCCTGCACCTCCTCCTCCAGTAGTGAACCTACTACAACCAAACTCGGTACACATACTGCTTACTATCAGGCGAACAACCGCTGTTATAAATTTAACACCTACCACTCACGCTACAGGAGACACGATGTCGTAAACTACGATATTCTTTAATTACTGCAAAACCATGCGAGCAATCTTCCTGCACCTCCTCCTAAAGCAGTGGACCGATTGCAACCAACCTCGGTACACTTACTGCTTACTATCAGGCGAACAACCGCTGTCATGAATAAAACACCTACCACTCACTCCACAGGAGACACGAAGTCCTAAACTACAATATTCTTGAATTACTGCAAAACCATGTGAGCCATCTTCCTGCATCTCCTCCTCCAGCAGTGGACCTACTGCAACCAAACTCGGTACACATACTACTTACTATCAGGCGAACAACCGCTGTCATGAATAAAACACCTACCACTCACGCCACAGGAGACACGAAGTCGTAAACTACGATATTCTTGAATTACTGCAAACCCATGCGAGCCATCTTCCTGCACCTCCTCCTAAAGTAGTGGACCGACTGCAACCAAACTCGGTACAAATATTGCTTACTATCAGGCGAACAACCGCTGTCATGAATTAAACACTTACCACTCACACTACAGGAGACACGAAGTCGTAAACTACGATATTCTTGAATTACAGCAAAACCATGCTAGCCATCTTCCTGCACCTCCTCCTAAAGTAAGGGACCGACTGCAACCAAACTCGGTACACATACTGCTTTCTATCAGGCGAACAACCGCTGTCATGAATAAAACACCTACCACTCACGCCACAGGAGACACGAAGTCCTAAACTACAATATTCTTGAATTACTGCAAAACCATGCGAGACATCTTCCTGCACCTCCTCCTCCAGTAGTGGACCTCCTGCAACCAAACTCGGTACACACACTGCTTACTATCAGGCGAACAACCGCTGTCATGAATTAAACACCTACCACTCACGGTACAGGAGACACGAAGTCGTAAACTACGATATTCTTGAATTACTGCAAAACCATGCGAGCCATCTTCCTGCACCTCCTCCTCCAGTAGTGGACCGACAGCAACCAAACTCGGTACACATACTACTTACTATCAGGCGAACAACCGCTGTTATGATTTAAACACCTACCACTCACGCTACAGGAGACACGAAGTCGTAAACTACGATATTCTTGAATTACTGCAAAACCATGCGAACCATCTTCCTGCACCTCCTCCTCCAGTAGTGGACCTACTACAACCAAACTCGGTACACATACTACTTACTATCAGGCGAACAACCGCTGTTATAAATTTAACACCTACCACTCACGCTACAGGAGACACGATGTCGTAAACTACGATATTCTTGAATTACTGCAAAACCATGCGAGACATCTTCCTGCACATCCTCCTAAAGTATTGGACCGACTACAGCCAAACTCGGTACACATACTGCTTACTATCATGCAAACAACCGCTGTCATGAATTAAACCCTACCACTCACGCTACAGGAGACACGAAGTCGTAAACTACGATATTCTTGAATTACTGCAAAACCATGCGAGCCATCTTCCTGCACCTCCTCCTAAAGCAGTGGACCGACTGCAACCAACCTCGGTACACTTACTGCTTACTATCATGCGAACAACCGCTGTCATGAATAAAGCACCTACCACTCACGCTACAGGAGACACGAAGTCCTAAACTACAATATCCTTGAATTACTGCAAAACCATGCGAGCAATCTTCCTGCACCTCCTCGTAAAGTAGTAAACCGACAGCAACCAAACTCGGTACACACACTGCTTACTATCAGGCTAATAACCGCTGTCATGAATTAAACACATACCACTCACGCAACGGGAGACACGAAGTCGTAAACTACGATATTCTTGAATTACTGCAAAACCATGCGATCCATCTTGCTGCACCTCCTACTAAACTAGTGGACCGACTGCACCCAAACTCGGTACACATACTGCTTACTATCAGGCAAACAACCGCTGTCATGAATTAAACACCTACCACTCACGCTACATGAGACACGAAGTCGTAAACTACGATATTCTTGAATTACTGCAAAACCATGCGAGCCATCTTCCTGCACCTTCTCCTCCAGTAGTGGACCGACTGCAACCAAACTCGGTTCACATACTGCTTACTATCAGGCGAACAACCGCTGTCATGAATTAAACACCTACCACTCACGCTACGGGAGACGCGAAGTCGTAAACTACGATATTCTTGAATTACTGCAAAACCATGCGAGCCATCTTCCTGCACCTCCTCCTCCAGTAGTGAACCTACAACAACCAAACTCGGTACACATACTGCTTACTATCAGGCGAACAACCGCTGTTATAAATTTAACACCTACCACTCACGCTACAGGAGACACGACGTCGTAAACTACGATATTCTTTAATTACTGCAAAACCATGCGAGCAATCTTCCTGCACCTCCTCCTAAAGCAATGGACCGACTGCAACCAACCTCGGTACACTTACTGCTTACTATCAGGCGAACAACCGCTGTCATGAATAAAACACCTACCACTCACGCCACAGGAGACACGAAGTCCTAAACTACAATATTCTTGAATTACTGCAAAACCATGTGAGCCATCTTCCTACACCTCCTCCTCCAGCAGTGGACCTACTGCAACCGAACTCGGTACACATACTACTTACTATCAGGCGAACACCCGCTGTCATGAATAAAACACCTACCACTCACGCCACAGGAGACACGAAGTCGTAAACTACGATATTCTTGAATTACTGCAAACCCATGCGAGCCATCTTCCTGCACCTCCTCCTAAAGTAGTGGACCGACTGACACCAAACTCTGTACACATATTGCTTACTATCAGGCGAACAACCGCTGTCATGAATTAAACACTTACCACTCACGCTACAGGAGACACGAAGTCGTAAACTACGATATTCTTGAATTACTGCAAAACCATGCTAGCCATCTTCCTGCACCCCCTCCTAAAGTAGGGGACCGACTGCAACCAAACTCGGTACACATACTGGTTACTATCAGGCGAACAACCGCTGTCATGAATAAAACACCTACCACTCACGCCACAGGAGACACGAAGTCCTAAACTACAATATTCTTGAATTACTGCCAAACCATGCGAGACATCTTCCTGCACCTCCTCCTCCAGTAGTGGACCTCCTGCAACCAAACTCGGTACACACACTGCTTACTATCAGGCGAACAACCGCTGTCATGAATTAAACACCTACCACTCACGGTACAGGAGACACGAAGTCGTAAACTACGATATTCTTGAAGTACTGCAAAACCATGCGAGCCATCTTCCTGCACCTCCTCCTCCAGTAGTGGACCGACAGCAACCAAACTCGGTACACATACTACTTACTATCAGGCGAACAACCGCTGTTATGATTTAAACACCTACCACTCACGCTACAGGAGACACGAAGTCGTAAACTACGATATTCTTGAATTACTGCAAAACCATGCGAACAATCTTCCTGCACCTCCTCCTAAAGTAGTGGTCCGACTGCAACCAAACTCGGTACACATACTGCTTACTATTAGGCGATCAACCGCTGTCATGAATTAAACACCTACCACTCACGCTACAGGAGACTTGAAATCGTAAACTACGATATTCTTGAATTGCTGCAAAACCATGCGAGCAATCTTCCTGCACCTCCTCCTCCAGTAGTGAACCGACTGCAAACCAAACTCGGTACACATACTGCTTACTATTAGGTGAACAACCGCTGTCATGAATTTAACACCTACCACTCACGCTACAGGAGACACGAACTCCTAAATTACAATATTCTTGAATTACTGCAAAACCATGCGAGCCATCTTCCTGCAAATCCTCCTCCAGTAGTGAACCTCCTGTAACCAATCTCGGTACACATACTGATTACTATCAGGCGAACAACCGCTTTCATGAATTAAACACCTACCACTCACGGTACAGGATTCACGAAGACGTAAACTACGATATTCTTGAATTACTGCAAAACCATGCGAGCCATCTTCCTGCACCTCCTCCTAAAGTAGTGGACCGACTGCAACCAAACTCGGTACACATACTGCTTACTATCAGGCGAACAACCGCTGCCATGAATGAAACTTCTACCACTCACGCTACAGGAGACACGAAGTCGTAAACTACGTAATTCTTGAATTACTGCAAACCCATGCGAGCCATCTTCCTGCACCTCCTCCTAAAGTAGTGGACCGACTGCAACGAAACTCGGTACACATACTGCTTACTATCAGGCGAACAACCGCTGTCATGAATTAAACACTTACCACTCACGCTATATTAGACACGAAGTCGTAAACTACGATATTCTTGAATTACTGCAAAAACATGCTAGCCATCTTCCTGCACCTCCTCCTAAAGTAGGGGACCGACTGCAACCAAACTCGGTACACATACCTCTTACTATCAGGCGAACAACCGCTGTCATGAGTAAAACACCTACCACTCACGCCACAGGAGACATGAAGTCCTAAACTACAATATACTTGAATTACTGCAAATCCATGCGAGCCATCTTCCTGCACCTCCTCCTCCAGTAGTGGACCTCCTGAAACCAAACTCGGTACACATACTGCTTACTATCAAGCGAACAACCGCTTTCATGAATTAAACACCTACCACTCACGCTATAGGAGACACGAAGACGTAAACTACGATGTTCTTGAATTACTGCAAAACCATGCGAGCCATCTTCCTGCACCTCCTCCTCCAGTAGTGGACCTACTACAACCAAACTCGGTACACATACTGCTTACTATCAGGCGAACAACCGCTGTCATGAATTAAACACCTACCACTCACGCTACGGGAGACACGAAGTCGTAAACTACGATATTCTTGAATTACTGCAAAACCATGCGAGACATCTTCCTGCAGCTCCTCCTCCAGTAGTGGACCTACTACAACCAAACTCGGTACACATACTGCTTACTATAAGCGGACAACCGCTGTCATGAATTTAACACCTGCCACACACGCTACAGGAGACACGAAGTCGTAAACTACGATATTCTTGAATTACTGCAAAACCATGCGAGATATCTTGCTGCACCTCCTCCTAAAGTAGTGGACCGACTGCATCTAAACTCGGTACACATACTGCCTACTATCAGGCAAACAACGGCTGTCATGAATTAAACAACTACCACTCACGCTACAGGAGACACGAAATCGTAAACTACGATATTCTTGAATTACTGCAAAACATTGCGAGCCATCTTCCTGCACCTCCTCCTAAAGCAGTGGACCGACTGCAACCAACCTCGGTACAAATACTGCTTACTATCAGGCGAACAACCGCTGTCATGAATTAAACACCTACCACTCACGCTACAGGAGACACGAAGTCGTAGACTACAATATTCTTGAATTACTGCAAAACCATGCAAACCATCTTCCTGCACCTCCTCCTAAAGTAGTGGACCGACTGCAACCAAACTCGGTACACATACTGCTTACTATCAGGCGAACAACCGCTGTCATGAATTAAACACCTACCACTCACGCTACAGGAGACACGAAATCGTAAACTACGATATTCTTGAATTGCTGCAAAACCATTCGATCCATCTTCCTGCACCTCCTCCTCCAGTAATGGACCGACTGCAAACCAAACTCGGTACACATACTGCTAACTATCAGGTGAACAAACGCTGTCATGAATATAGCACCTACCACTCACGCTACTGGAGACACGAAGTCGTAAACTATGATATTCTTGAATTACTGCAAAACCATGCGAGCAATCTTCCTGCACCTCCTCCTAAAGTAATGGACCGACTGCAACCAAACTCGGTACACATACTGCTTACTATCAGGAGAACAACCGCTGTCATGAATTAAACACCTACCACTCACGCTCCGGGAGACACGAAGTCGTAAACTACGATATTCTTGAATTACTGCAAAACCATGCGAGCCATCTTCCTGCACCTCCTCCTAAAGCAGTGGACCGACTGAACCAACCTCGGTACACATACCGTTTACTATCAGGCGAACAACCGCTGTCATAAATTAAACACCTACCACTCACGCTACAGGAGACACGAAGTCGTAATCTACGATATTCTTGAATTACTGCAAAACCGTGCGAGCCATCTTCCTGCACCTTCTCCTAAATTAGTGGACCGACTGCAACCAAACTCGGTGTACATACTGCTTACTATCAGGCGATCAACCGCTGTCATGAATTAAACACCTACCACTCACGCTACAGGAGACACAGAATCGTAAACTACGATATTCTTGAATTGCTGCAAAACCATGCGAGCCATCTTCCTGCACCTCCTCCTAAAGTAGTGAACCGACTGCAACCAAAGTCGGTACACATACTGCTTACAATCAGGCGAACAACCGCTGTCATGAATTAAGCACCTACCACTCACGCTACAGGAGACACGAAGTCGTAAACTACGATATTCTTGAATTACTGCAAAACCATGCGAGCCATCTTTCAGCTCCTCCTACTCCAGTAGTGGACCGACTGCAACAAAACTCGGTACACATACTGCTTACTATCAGGCGATCAACCGCTGTCATGAATTAAACACCTACCAGTCACGCTACAGGGGACACGAAATCGTAAACTACGATATTCTTGAATTGCTGCAAACCATGCGAGCCATCTTCCTGCACCTCCTGCTAAAGTAATGGACCGACTGCAACCAAACTCGGTACACATACTGCTTACTATCAGGCGAACAACCGCTGTCATGAATTAAACACCTAAAACTCACGCTACAGGAGACACGAATTCGTAAACTACGATATTCTTGAATTACAGCAAAACCATGCGAGCCATCTTCCTGCACCTCCTCCTAAAGTAGTGAACCGACTACAACCAAATTCGGTACACATACTGCTTACTTTCAGGCGAACAACCGCTGTCATGAATTAAACATCTAACACTCACGCCACAGGAGACACGAAGTGGTGACTACGATATTCTTGAATTACTGCAAAACCATACGAGCCATCGTCCTGCACCTCCTCCCAAAGTAGTGCACCGACTGCAAACAAACTCGGTACACATACTGCCTACTATCAGGCGAACAACCGCTGTCATGAATTAAACACCAACCACTCACGCCACAGGAGACAGGAAGACGTAAACTACGATATTCCTGAATTACTGCAAATCCATGCGAGATATCTTCCTGCACCTCCTCCTAAAGTTGTGGACAGACTGCAACGAAACTCGGTACACATACTGCTTACTATCAGGCGAACAACCGCTGTCATTAATTAAACACCTACCACTCACGCTACAGGAGACACGAAGTCGTAAACTACGATATTCTTGAATTACTGCAAAACCATGCGAGCCATCTTTCTGCACCGCCTCCTAAAGTATTGAACCGATTGCAACCAAACTCGGTACACATACTGCTTACTATCAGGCGAACAACCGCTGTCATGAATTTAGCACCTACCCCTTACGCTACAAGAGACACGAAGTCGTAAACTGTGATATTCTTGAATTACTGCTAAACCATGCGAGACATCTTCCTGCACCTCCTCCTCCAGTAGTGGACCGACTGCAACCAAACTCGGAACACATACTACTTACTATCAGGCGAACAACCGCTGTCACTAATTAAACACCTACCACTCACGCTACAGGAGACACGAAGTCGTAAACTACGATATTCATGAATTACTGCAAAACCATGCGAGCCATCTTCCTGCACCTCCTCCGAAAGTAATGGACCGACTGCAACCAAACTGGGTACACATACTGCTTACTATTAGGCGATCAACCGCTGTCATGAATTAGAAACCTACCACTCACACTACAGGAATCACCAAGTCGTAAACTACGTTATTCTTGAATTTCTGCAAAACCATGCGAGCCATCTTCCTGCACCTCCTCCTCCAGTAGTGGACCTACTACAACCAAACTCGGTACACATACTGCTTACTATCAGGCGAACAACCGCTGTTATAAATTTAACACCTACCACACACGCTACAGGAGACACGATGTCGTAAACTACGATATTCTTGAATTACTGCAAAACCATGCGAGATATCTTCCTGCACTTCCTCCTTAAGTAGTGGACCGACTACAACCAAACTCGGTACCCATACTGCTTACAATTAGGCAAACAACCGCTGTCATGAATTAAACACCTAACACTCACGCTACAGGAGACACGAAGTCGTAAACTACGATATTCTTGAATTACTGCTAAAACCATGCGAGACATCTTCCCCCACCTCCTCCCAAAGTAGTGGACCGACTGCAACCAAACTCGGTACCCATACTACTTACTATTAGGCGATCAACCGCTGTCATGAATGAAACACCTACCACTCACGCCACAGGAGACACGAAATCGTAAACTACGATATTCTTGAATTGCTGCAAAACCATGCGAGCCATCTGCCTGCACCTCCTCCTCCAGTAGTGGACCGACTGCAAACCAAACTCGGTACACATACTTCTTACTATCAGGTGAACAACCACTGTCATGAATTTCACAACTACCACTCACGGTACAGGAGACACGATGTTGTAAACTACAATATTCTTGAATTACGGCAAAACCATGCGAGCCATCTTCCTGCACCTCCTCCTAAAGTAGTGGACTGACTGCAACCAAACTCAGTAAACATACTGCTTACTATCAGGCAAACAACCGCTGTCATGAATTAAACACCTACCACTCACGCTACAGGAGACACGAAGTCGTAAACTACGATATTCTTGAATTACTGCAAAACCATGCGAGCCATCTTCCTGCACCTTCTCCTCCAGTAGTGGACCGACTGCATCCAAACTCGGTTCACATACTGCTTACTATCAGTCGAACAACCGCTGTCATGAATTAAACACCTACCACTCACGCTACGGAAGACACGAAGTCGTAAACTACGATATTCTTGAATTACTGCAAAACCATGCGAGCCATCTTCCTGCACCTCCTCCTCCAGTAGTGGACCTACTACAACCAAACTCGGTACACATACTGCTTACTATCAGGCGAACAACCGCTGTTATGAATTTAACACCTACCACTCACGCTACAGGAGACACGATGTCGTAAACTACGATATTCTTGAATTACTGCAAAACCATGCGAGACATCTTCCTGCACATCCTCGTAAAGTAGTAAACCGACTGCAACCAAACTCGGTACACATACTGCTTACTATCAGGCAAACAACCGCTGTCATGAATTAAACACCTACCTCTCACGCTACAGGAGACACGAAGTCGTAAACTACGATATTCTTGAATTACTGAAAAACCATGCGAGCCATCTTCGTGCACCTCCTCCTAAAGCAGTGGATCGACTGCAACCAACCTCGGTACACTTACTGCTTACTATCAGGCGAACAACCGCTGTCATGAATAAAACACCTACCACTCACGCCACAGGAGACACGAAGTCCTAAACTACAATATTCTGGAATTCTGAAAAAACATGCGAGCCATCTTCCTGCACCTCCTCCTCCAGTAGTGGACCTACTGCAACCAAACTCGGTACACATACTGCTTACTATCAGGCGAACAACAATTAAACACCTACCACTCACGCTACAGGGACACGAAGTCCAAAAATACGGTATTCTTGAATTACTGCAAAACCATGCGAGCCATCTTCCTGCACCTCCTCCTAAACTAGTGGGCCGACTGCAACCAATCTCGGTACACATACTGCTTACTATCAGGCGAACAACCGCTGTCATGAATTAAACACCTACCACTCACGCTACAGGAGACACGAAGACGTAAACTACGATATTCTTGAATTACTGCAAAACCATGCGAGCCATCTTCCTGCACCTCCTCCTAAAGTAGTGGACCGACTGCAACCAAAAATCGGTACACATACTGCTTACTATTAGGCGATAAACCGCTGTCATGAATTACACACCTACCACTCACGCTACAGGAGACACGAAATCGTAAACTACGATATTCTTGAATTGCTGCAAAACCATGCGAGCCATCTTCCTGCACGTCCTCCTCCAGTAGTGAACCGACTGCAAACCAAACTCGGTACACATACTGCTTACTATGAGGTGAACAACCGCTGTCATGAATTTAACACCTACCACTCACGCTACAGGAGACACGAAGTCGTAAACTACGATAATCTTGAATTACTGCAAAACCATGCGAGCCATCTTCCTGCACCTCCTCGTAAAGTAATGTACCGACTGCAACCAAACTCGGTACACATACTGCTTACTATCAGGCGAACAACCGCTGTCATGAATTAAACACCTACCACTCACGCTACAGGAGACACGAAGTCGTAAACTACGATATTCTTGAATTACGGCAAAACCATGAGAGCCATCTTCCTGCACCTCCTCCTAAAGTAGTGGACCGACTGCACCCAAACTCGGTACACACACTGCTTACTATCAGGCGAATAACCGCTGTCATGAATTAAACACATACCACTCACGCTACGGGAGTCACGAAGTCGTAAACTACGATATTCTTGAATTACTGCAAAATCATGCGAGCCATCTTCCTGCACCTCCTCCTCCAGTAGTGGACCGACTGCAACTAAAACCGGTACACATACTGCTTACTATCAGGCGAACAACCGCTGTGATGAATTAAACACCTACCACTCACGCTACAGGAGACACGAAGTCGTAAACTACGATATTCTTGAATTACTGCAAAACGATGCGAGCCATCTTCCTGCACCTCCTCCTCCAGTAGTGGACCGACTGCAACCAAACTCGGTTAACATACTGCTTACTATCAGGCGAACAACCGCTGTCATGAATTAAACACCTACCACTCACGCTACAGGAGACACGAAGTCGTAAACTACGATATTCTTGAATTACTGCAAAACGATGCGAGCCATCTTCCTGCACCTCCTCCTCCAGTAGTGGACCGACTGCAACCAAACTCGGTTAACATACTGCTTACTATCAGGCGAACAACCGCTGTCATGAATTAAACACCTACCACTCACCCTACGGGAGACACGATGTCGTAAACGACGATATTCTTGAATTACTGCAAAACCATGCGAGCAATCTTCCTGCACCTCCTCCTAAAGTAATGGACCGACTGCAACCAAACTCGGTACACATACTGCTTACTATCAGGAGAACAACCGCTGTCATGAATTAAACACCTACCACTCACGCTACAGGAGACACGAAGTCGTAAACTACGATATTCTTGAATTACTGCAAAACGATGCGAGCCATCTTCCTGCACCTCCTCCTCCAGTAGTGGACCGACTGCAACCAAACTCGGTTAACATACTGCTTACTATCAGGCGAACAACCGCTGTCATGAATTAAACACCTACCACTCACCCTACGGGAGACACGATGTCGTAAACTACGATATTCTTGAATTACTGCAAAACCATGCGAGCAATCTTCCTGCACCTCCTCCTAAAGTAATGGACCGACTGCAACCAAACTCGGTACACATACTGCTTACTATCAGCAGAACAACCGCTGTCATGAATTAAACACCTACCACTCACGCTACAGGAGACACGAAGTCGTAAACTACGATATTCTTGAATTACTGCAAAACCGTGCGAGCCATCTTCCTGCACCTTCTCCTAAATTAGTGGACCGACTGCAACCAAACTCGGTGTACATACTGCTTACTATCAGGCGATCAACCGCTGTCATGAATTAAACACCTACCACTCACGCTACAGGAGACACGGAATCGTAAACTACGATATTCTTGAATTGCTGCAAAACCATGCGAGCCATCTTCCTGCACCTCCTCCTAAAGTAGTGAACCGACTGCAACCAAAGTCGGTACACATACTGCTTACAATCAGGCGAACAACCGCTGTCATGAATTAAGCACCTACCACTCACGCTACAGGAGACACGAAGTCGTAAACTACGATATTCTTGAATTACTGCAAAACCATGCGAGCCATCTTTCAGCTCCTCCTACTCCAGTAGTGGACCGACTGCAACAAAACTCGGTACACATACTGCTTACTATCAGGCGATCAACCGCTGTCATGAATTAAACACCTACCAGTCACGCTACAGGGGACACGAAATCGTAAACTACGATATTCTTGAATTGCTGCAAAACCATGCGAGCCATCTTCCTGCACCTCCTCCTAAAGTTGTGGACAGACTGCAACGAAACTCGGTACACATACTGCTTACTATCAGGCGAACAACCGCTGTCATTAATTAAACACCTACCACTCACGCTACAGATGACACGAAGTCGTAAACTACGATATTCTTGAATTACTGCAAAACCATGCGAGCCATCTTTCTGCACCGCCTCCTAAAGTAGTGAACCGATTGCAACCAATCTCGGTACACATACTGCTTACTATCAGGCGAACAACCGCTGTCATGAATTAAACATCTAACACTCACGCTACAGGAGACACGAAGTGGTGACTACGATATTCTTGAATTACTGCAAAACCATACGAGCCATCTTCCTGCACCTCCTCCCAAAGTAGTGCACCGACTGCAAACAAACTCGGTACACATACTGCTTACTATCAGGCGAACAACCGCTGTCATGAATTAAACACCAAACACTCACGCCACAGGAGACAGGAAGACGTAAACTACGATATTCCTGAATTACTGCAAATCCATGCGAGATATCTTCCTGCACTTCCTCCTAAAGTTGTGGACAGACTGCAACGAAACTCGGTACACATACTGCTTACTATCAGGCGAACAACCGCTGTCATTAATTAAACACCTACCACTCACGCTACAGGAGACACGAAGTCGTAAACTACGATATTCTTGAATTACTGCAAAACCATGCGAGCCATCTTTCTGCAACGCCTCCTAAAGGAGTGAACCGATTGCAACCAATCTCGGTACACATACTGCTTACTATCAGGCGAACAACCGCTGTCATGAATTTAGCACCTACCACTTACGCTACAAGAGACACGAAGTCGTAAACTGTGATATTCTTGAATTACTGCTAAACCATGCGAGACATCTTCCTGCACCTCCTCCTCCAGTAGTGGACCGACTGCAACCAAACTCGGTACACATACTACTTACTATCAGGCGAACAACCGCTGTCACTAATTAAACACCTACCACTCTCGCTACAGGAGACACGAAGTCGTAAACTACGATATTCATGAATTACTGCAAAACCATGCGAGCCATCTTCCTGCACCTCCTCCGAAAGTAATGGACCGACTGCAACCAAACTCGGTACACATACTGCTTACTATTAGGCGATCAACCGCTGTCATGAATTAAAAACCTACCACTCACACTACAGGAGTCACCAAGTCGTAAACTACGTTATTCTTGAATTTCTGCAAAACCATGCGAGCCATCTTCCTGCACCTCCTCCTCCAGTAGTGGACCTACTACAACCAAACTCGGTACACATACTGCTTACTATCAGGCGAACAACCGCTGTTATAAATTTAACACCTACCACTCACGCTACAGGAGACACGTTGTCGTAAACTACGATATTCTTGAATTACTGCAAAACCATGCGAGATATCTTCCTGCACTTCCTCCTTAAGTAGTGGACCGACTACAACCAAACTCGGTACCCATACTGCGTACAATTAGGCAAACAACCGCTGTCATGAATTAAACACCTAACACTCACGCTACAGGAGACACGAAGTCGTAAACTACGATATTCTTGAATTACTGCTAAAACCATGCGAGACATCTTCCCCCAACCTCCTCCCAAAGTAGTGGACCGACTGCAACCAAACTCGGTACCCATACTACTTACTATTAGGCGATCAACCGCTGTCATGAATTAAACACCTACCACTCACGCCACAGGAGACACGAAATCGTAAACTACGATATTCTTGAATTGCTGCAAAACCATGCGAGCCATTTGCCTGCACCTCCTCCTCCAGTAGTGGACCGACTGCAAACCAAACTCGGTACACATACTGCTTACTATCAGGTGAACAACCACTGTCATGAATTTCACAACTACCACTCACGGTACAGGAGACACGATGTTGTAAACTACAATATTCTTGAATTACTGCAAAACCATGCGAGCCATATTCATGCACCTCCTCCTAAAGTAGTGGACCGACTGCAACCAAATTCGCTACACATACTGCATACTATCAGGCGAACAACCGCTGTCATGAATTAAACACCTACCACTCACGGTACAGGAGACGCGAAGTCGTAAACTACGATATTCTTGAATTACTGCAAAACCATGCGAGCCATCATCCTGCACCTCCTCCTACAGTAGTGGACCGACTGCAACCAAACTCGGTACACGTACTACTTACTATCAGGCGAAGAATCGCTGTCATGAATTAAACACCTAGCACTCACGCTACAGGAGACACGAAGTCGTAAACTACGATATTCTTGAATTACTGAAACCCATGCGAGCCATCTTCCTCCACCTCCTCCCAAAGTAGTGGACCGACTGCAACCAAACTCGGTACACATACTACTTACTATTAGGCGATCAACCGCTGTCATGAATTAAACACCTACCACTGACGCTACAGGAGACACGAAATCGTAAACTACGATAATCTTGAATTGCTGCTAACCATGCGTGCCATCTGCCTGCACCTCCTCCTCCAGTAGTGGACCGACTGCAAACCAAATTCGGTACACATACTGCTTACTATCAGGTGAACAACCTCTGTCATGAATTTAACACCTACCACTCACGGTACAGGAGACACGAAGTCGGAAACTACGATATTCTTGAATTACTGCAAAACCATGCGAGCCATCTTCCTGCACCTCCTCCTAAAGTAGTGGACCGATTGCAACCAATTTCGCTACACATACTGCATACTATCAGCCGAACAACCGCTGTCATAAATTAAACACCTAACACTCACGCTACAGGTGACACGAAGTCGTAAACTACGATATTCTTGAATTACGGCAAAACCATGCGAGCCATCTTCATGCACCTCCTCCTAAAGTAGTGGACCGACTGCAACCAAACTCAGTACACATACTGCTTACTATCAGGCGAACAACCGCTGTCATGAATTAAACACCTACCACTCACGCTACAGGAGACACGAAGTCGTAAACTACGATATTCTTGAATTACTGCAAAACCATGCGAGCCATCATTCTGCACCTCCTCGTAAAGTAGTAAACCGACTGCAACCAAACTCGGTACACATACTGCTTACCATCAGGCAAACAACCGCTTTCATGAATTAAACACCTACCACTCACGCTACAGGAGACACGAAGTCGTAAACTACGATATTCTTGAATTACTGCTAAACCATGCGAGCCATCTTCCTGCACCTCCTCCTAAAGTAGTGGACCGACTGCAACCAAACTCAGTACACATACTGCTTACTATCAGGCGAACAACCGCTGTCATGAATTAAACACCTACCACTCACGCTACAGGAGACACGAAGTCGTAAACTACGATATTCTTGAATTACTGCAAAACCATACGAGCCATCTTTCTGCACCTCCTCCTAAAGCAGTGGACCGACTGCAACCAACCTCGGTACACTTACTTCTTACTATCAGGCGAACAACCGCTGTCATGAATAAAACACCTACCACTCACGCCACAGGAGACACGAAGTCCTAAACTACAATATTCTTGAATTACTGCAAAACCATGCGAGCCATCTTCCTGCACCTCCTCCTCCAGTAGTGGACCTACTGCAACCAAACTCGGTCAACATACTGCTTACCATCAGGCGAACAACCCCTGTCATGAATTAAACACCTACCACTCACGCTACAGGAGACACGAAGTCGTAAACTACGATATTCTTGAATTACTGCAAAACCATGCGAGCCAGCTTCCTGCACCTCCTCCTCCAGTAGTGGACCGACTGCAACCAAACTCGGTACACATACTGCTTATTATCAGGCGAACTTCCGCTGTCATGAATTAAACACCTACCACTCACGCTACAGGAGACACGAAGTCGAAAAATACGATATTCTTGAATTACTGCAAAATCATGCGAGCCATCTTCCTGCACCTCCTCCTAAACTAGTGGACCGACTGCAACCAATCTCGGTACACATACTGCTTACTATCAGGCGAACAACCGCTGTCATGAATTAAACACCTACCACTCACGCTACGGGAGACACGAAGTCGTAAACTACAATATTCTTGAATTGCTGCAAAACCATGCGTGCCATCTGCCTGCACCTCCTCCTCCAGTAGTGGACCGACTGCAAACCAATCTCGGTACACATACTGCTTACTATCAGGTGAACAACCGCTGTCATGAATTAAACACCTACCACTCACGCTACAGGAGACACGAAGTCGTATACTACGATTTTCTTGAATTACTGCAAAACCATGCGAGCGATCTTCCTGCACCTCCTACTAAACTATTGGACCGACTGCAACCAAACTCGGTACACATACTGCTTACTATCAGGCGAACAACCGCTGTCATGAATTAAACACCTACCACTCACGGTACAGGAGACGCGAAGTCGTAAACTACGATATTCTAGAATTACTGCAAAACCATGCGAGCCATCTTCCTGCACCTCCTCCTACAGTAGTGGACCGACTGCAACCAAACTCGGTACACGTACTACTTACTATCAGGCGAAGAACCGCTGTAATGAATTAAACACCTAGCACTCACGCTACAGGAGACACGAAATCGTAAACTACGATATTCTTGAATTACTGCAAAACCATGCGAGCCATCTGCCTGCACCTCTTCCCAAAGTAGTGGACCGACTGCAACCAAACTCGGTACACGTAATACTTACTATCAGGCGAACAACCGCTGTCATGAATTAAACACCTACCACTCACGCTACGGGAGACACGAAATCGTAAACTACGATATTCTTGAATTGCTGCTAAACCATGCGAGCCATCTTCCTGCACCTTCTCCTCCAGTAGTGGACCGACTGCAACCAAACTCGGTTCACATACTGCTTACTATCAGGCGAACAACCGCTGTCATGAATTAAACACCTACCACTCACGCTACGGGAGACACT
This sequence comes from Locusta migratoria, assembly GCA_026315105.1. NCBI lineage: Eukaryota > Metazoa > Arthropoda > Insecta > Orthoptera > Acrididae > Locusta > Locusta migratoria. The sequence continues at coordinate 378,932,543 of CM048749.1, forward strand.
TAGTCGTAAACTACGATATTCTTGAATTGCTGCAAAACCATGCGTGCCATCTGCCTGCACCTCCTCCTCCAGTAGTGGACCGACTGCAAACCAAACTCGGTACACATACTGCTTACTATCAGGCGAACAACCGCTGTCATGAATTAAACACCTACCACTCACGCTACAGGAGACACGAAGACGTAAACTACGATATTCTTGAATTACTGCAAAACCATGCGAGCCATCTTCCTGCACCTCCTCCTAAAGTAGTGGACCGACTGCAACCAAACTCGGTACACATACTGCTTACTATTAGGCGATAAACCGCTGTCATGAATTACACACCTACCACTCACGCTACAGGAGACACGAAATCGTAAACTACGATATTCTTGAATTGCTGCAAAACCATGCGAGCCATCTTCCTGCTCGTCCTCCTCCAGTAGTGAACCGACTGCAAACCAAACTCGGTACACATACTGCTTACTATGAGGTGAACAACCGCTGTCATGAATTTAACACCTACCACTCACGCTACAGGAGACACGATGTCGTAAACTACGATAATCTTGAATTACTGCAAAACCATGCGAGCCATCTTCCTGCACCTCCTCGTAAAGTAATGTACCGACTGCAACCAAACTCGGTACACATACTGCTTACTATCAGGCGAACAACCGCTGTCATGAATTAAACACCTACCACTCACGCTACAGGAGACACGAAGTCGTAAACTACGATATTCTTGAATTACGGCAAAACCATGAGAGCCATCTTCCTGCACCTCCTCCTAAAGTAGTGGACCGACTGCACCCAAACTCGGTGCACACACTGCTTACTATCAGGCGAATAACCGCTGTCATGAATTAAACACATACCACTCACGCTACGGGAGTCACGAAGTCGTAAACTACGATATTCTTGAATTACTGCAAAACCATGCGAGCCATCTTCCTGCACCTCCTCCTCCAGTAGTGGACCGACTGCAACTAAAACCGGTACACATACTGCTTACTATCAGGCGAACAACCGCTGTGATGAATTAAACACCTACCACTCACGCTACAGGAGACACGAAGTCGTAAACTACGATATTCTTGAATTACTGCAAAACCATGCGAGCAATCTTCCTGCACCTCCTCGTAAAGTAGTGAACCGACTGCAACCAAACTCGGTACACATACTGCTTACTATCAGGCAAACAACCGCTGTCATGAATTAAACACCTACCACTCACGCTACAGGAGACACGAAGTCGTAAACTACGATATTCTTGAATTACTGCAAAACGATGCGAGCCATCTTCCTGCACCTCCTCCTCCAGTAGTGGACCGACTGCAACCAAACTCGGTTAACATACTGCTTACTATCAGGCGAACAACCGCTGTCATGAATTAAACACCTACCACTCACCCTACGGGAGACACGATGTCGTAAACTACGATATTCTTGAATTACTGCAAAACCATGCGAGCAATCTTCCTGCACCTCCTCCTAAAGTAATGGACCGACTGCAACCAAACTCGGTACACATACTGCTTACTATCAGGAGAACAACCGCTGTCATGAATTAAACACCTACCACTCACGCTACAGGAGACACGAAGTCGTAAACTACGATATTCTTGAATTACTGCAAAACCGTGCGAGCCATCTTCCTGCACCTTCTCCTAAATTAGTGGACCGACTGCAACCAAACTCGGTGTACATACTGCTTACTATCAGGCGATCAACCGCTGTCATGAATTAAACACCTACCACTCACGCTACAGGAGACACGGAATCGTAAACTACGATATTCTTGAATTGCTGCAAAACCATGCGAGCCATCTTCCTGCACCTCCTCCTAAAGTAGTGAACCGACTGCAACCAAAGTCGGTCCACATACTGCTTACAATCAGGCGAACAACCGCTGTCATGAATTAAGCACCTACCACTCACGCTACAGGAGACACGAAGTCGTAAACTACGATATTCTTGAATTACTGCAAAACCATGCGAGCCATCTTTCAGCTCCTCCTACTCCAGTAGTGGACCGACTGCAACAAAACTCGGTACACATACTGCTTACTATCAGGCGATCAACCGCTGTCATGAATTAAACACCTACCAGTCACGCTACAGGGGACACGAAATCGTAAACTACGATATTCTTGAATTGCTGCAAAACCATGCGAGCCATCTTCCTGCACCTCCTCCTAAAGTTGTGGACAGACTGCAACGAAACTCGGTACACATACTGCTTACTATCAGGCGAACAACCGCTGTCATTAATTAAACACCTACCACTCACGCTACAGATGACACGAAGTCGTAAACTACGATATTCTTGAATTACTGCAAAACCATGCGAGCCATCTTTCTGCACCGCCTCCTAAAGTAGTGAACCGATTGCAACCAATCTCGGTACACATACTGCTTACTATCAAGCGAACAACCGCTGTCATGAATTAAACATCTAACACTCACGCTACAGGAGACACGAAGTGGTGACTACGATATTCTTGAATTACTGCAAAACCATACGAGCCATCTTCCTGCACCTCCTCCCAAAGTAGTGCACCGACTGCAAACAAACTCGGTACACATACTGCTTACTATCAGGCGAACAACCGCTGTCATGAATTAAACACCAAACACTCACGCCACAGGAGACAGGAAGACGTAAACTACGATATTCCTGAATTACTGCAAATCCATGCGAGATATCTTCCTGCACCTCCTCCTAAAGTCGTGGACAGACTGCAACGAAACTCGGTACACATACTGCTTACTATCAGGCGAACAACCGCTGTCATTAATTAAACACCTACCACTCACGCTACAGGAGACACGAAGTCGTAAACTACGATATTCTTGAATTACTGCAAAACCATGCGAGCCATCTTTCTGACCCGCCTCCTAAAGGAGTGAACCGATTGCAACCAATCTCGGTACACATACTGCTTACTATCAGGCGAACAACCGCTGTCATGCATTTAGCACCTACCACTTACGCTACAAGAGACACGAAGTCGTAAACTGTGATATTCTTGAATTACTGCTAAACCATGCGAGACATCTTCCTGCACCTCCTCCTCCAGTAGTGGACCGACTGCAACCAAACTCGGTACACATACTACTTACTATCAGGCGAACAACCGCTGTCACTAATTAAACACCTACCACTCTCGCTACAGGAGACACGAAGTCGTAAACTACGATATTCATGAATTACTGCAAAACCATGCGAGCCATCTTCCTGCACCTCCTCCGAAAGTAATGGACCGACTGCAACCAAACTCGGTACACATACTGCTTACTATTAGGCGATCAACCGCTGTCATGAATTAAAAACCTACCACTCACACTACAGGAGTCACCAAGTCGTAAACTACGTTATTCTTGAATTTCTGCAAAACCATGCGAGCCATCTTCCTGCACCTCCTCCTCCAGTAGTGGACCTACTACAACCAAACTCGGTACACATACTGCTTACTATCAGGCGAACAACCGCTGTTATAAATTTAACACCTACCACTCACGCTACAGGAGACACGTTGTCGTATACTACGATATTCTTGAATTACTGCAAAACCATGCGAGATATCTTCCTGCACTTCCTCCTTAAGTAGTGGACCGACTACAACCAAACTCGGTACCCATACTGCTTACAATTAGGCAAACAACCGCTGTCATGAATTAAACACCTAACACTCACGCTACAGGAGACACGAAGTCGTAAACTACGATATTCTTGAATTACTGCTAAAACCATGCGAGACATCTTCCCCCACCTCCTCCCAAAGTAGTGGACCGACTGCAACCAAACTCGGTACCCATACTACTTACTATTAGGCGATCAACCGCTGTCATGAGTTAAACACCTACCACTCACGCCACAGGAGACACGAAATCGTAAACTACGATATTCTTGAATTGCTGCAAAACCATGCGAGCCATTTGCCTGCACCTCCTCCTCCAGTAGTGGACCGACTGCAAACCAAACTCGGTACACATACTGCTTACTATCAGGTGAACAACCACTGTCATGAATTTCACAACTACCACTCACGGTACAGGAGACACGATGTTGTAAACTACAATATTCTTGAATTACTGCAAAACCATGCGAGCCATATTCATGCACCTCCTCCTAAAGTAGTGGACCGACTGCAACCAAATTCGCTACACATACTGCATACTATCAGGCGAACAACCGCTGTCATGAATTAAACACCTACCACTCACGGTACAGGAGACGCGAAGTCGTAAACTACGATATTCTTGAATTACTGCAAAACCATGCGAGCCATCATCCTGCACCTCCTCCTACAGTAGTGGACCGACTGCAACCAAACTCGGTACACGTACTACTTACTATCAGGCGAAGAATCGCTGTCATGAATTAAACACCTAGCACTCACGCTACAGGAGACACGAAGTCGTAAACTACGATATTCTTGAATTACGGCAAAACCATGCCAGCCATCTTCCTCCACCTCCTCCCAAAGTAGTGGACCGACTGCAACCAAACTCGGTACACATACTACTTACTATTAGGCGATCAACCGCTGTCATGAATTAAACACCTACCACTGACGCTACAGGAGACACGAAATCGTAAACTACGATAATCTTGAATTGCTGCTAACCATGCGTGCCATCTGCCTGCACCTCCTCCTCCAGTAGTGGACCGACTGCAAACCAAATTCGGTACACATACTGCTTACTATCAGGTGAACAACCTCTGTCATGAATTTAACACCTACCACTCACGGTACAGGCGACACGAAGTCGGAAACTACGATATTCTTGAATTACTGCAAAACCATGCGAGCCATCTTCCTGCACCTCCTCCTAAAGTAGTGGACCGATTGCAACCAATTTCGCTACACATACTGCATACTATCAGCCGAACAACCGCTGTCATAAATTAAACACCTAACACTCACGCTACAGGTGACACGAAGTCGTAAACTACGATATTCTTGAATTACGGCAAAACCATGCGAGCCATCTTCATGCACCTCCTCCTAAAGTAGTGGACCGACTGCAACCAAACTCAGTACACATACTGCTTACTATCAGGCGAACAACCGCTGTCATGAATTAAACACCTACCACTCACGCTACAGGAGACACGAAGTCGTAAACTACGATATTCTTGAATTACTGCAAAACCATGCGAGCCATCATTCTGCACCTCCTCGTAAAGTAGTAAACCGACTGCTACCAAACTCGGTACACATACTGCTTACCATCAGGCAAACAACCGCTTTCATGAATTAAACACCTACCACTCACGCTACAGGAGACACGAAGTCGTAAACTACGATATTCTTGAATTACTGCTAAACCATGCGAGCCATCTTCCTGCACCTCCTCCTAAAGTAGTGGACCGACTGCAACCAAACTCAGTACACATACTGCTTACTATCAGGCGAACAACCGCTGTCATGAATTAAACACCTACCACTCACGCTACAGGAGACACGAAGTCGTAAACTACGATATTCTTGAATTACTGCAAAACCATACGAGCCATCTTTCTGCACCTCCTCCTAAAGCAGTGGACCGACTGCAACCAACCTCGGTACACTTACTTCTTACTATCAGGCGAACAACCGCTGTCATGAATAAAACACCTACCACTCACGCCACAGGAGACACGAAGTCCTAAACTACAATATTCTTGAATTACTGCAAAACCAAGCGAGCCATCTTCCTGCACCTCCTCCTCCAGTAGTGGACCTACTGCAACCAAACTCGGTACACATACTGCTTACCATCAGGCGAACAACCCCTGTCATGAATTAAACACCTACCACTCACGCTACAGGAGACACGAAGTCGTAAACTACGATATTCTTGAATTACTGCAAAACCATGCGAGCCATCTTTCTGACCCGCCTCCTAAAGGAGTGAACCGATTGCAACCAATCTCGGTACACATACTGCTTACTATCAGGCGAACAACCGCTGTCATGAATTTAGCACCTACCACTTACGCTACAAGAGACACGAAGTCGTAAACTGTGATATTCTTGAATTACTGCTAAACCATGCGAGACATCTTCCTGCACCTCCTCCTCCAGTAGTGGACCGACTGCAACCAAACTCGGTACACATACTACTTACTATCAGGCGAACAACCGCTGTCACTAATTAAACACCTACCACTCTCGCTACAGGAGACACGAAGTCGTAAACTACGATATTCATGAATTACTGCAAAACCATGCGAGCCATCTTCCTGCACCTCCTCCGAAAGTAATGGACCGACTGCAACCAAACTCGGTACACATACTGCTTACTATTAGGCGATCAACCGCTGTCATGAATTAAAAACCTACCACTCACACTACAGGAGTCACCAAGTCGTAAACTACGTTATTCTTGAATTTCTGCAAAACCATGCGAGCCATCTTCCTGCACCTCCTCCTCCAGTAGTGGACCTACTACAACCAAACTCGGTACACATACTGCTTACTATCAGGCGAACAACCGCTGTTATAAATTTAACACCTACCACTCACGCTACAGGAGACACGTTGTCGTAAACTACGATATTCTTGAATTACTGCAAAACCATGCGAGATATCTTCCTGCACTTCCTCCTTAAGTAGTGGACCGACTACAACCAAACTCGGTACCCATACTGCTTACAATTAGGCAAACAACCGCTGTCATGAATTAAACACCTAACACTCACGCTACAGGAGACACGAAGTCGTAAACTACGATATTCTTGAATTACTGCTAAAACCATGCGAGACATCTTCCCCCACCTCCTCCCAAAGTAGTGGACCGACTGCAACCAAACTCGGTACCCATACTACTTACTATTAGGCGATCAACCGCTGTCATGAATTAAACACCTACCACTCACGCCACAGGAGACACGAAATCGTAAACTACGATATTCTTGAATTGCTGCAAAACCATGCGAGCCATTTGCCTGCACCTCCTCCTCCAGTAGTGGACCGACTGCAAACCAAACTCGGTACACATACTGCTTACTATCAGGTGAACAACCACTGTCATGAATTTCACAACTACCACTCACGGTACAGGAGACACGATGTTGTAAACTACAATATTCTTGAATTACTGCAAAACCATGCGAGCCATATTCATGCACCTCCTCCTAAAGTAGTGGACCGACTGCAACCAAATTCGCTACACATACTGCATACTATCAGGCGAACAACCGCTGTCATGAATTAAACACCTACCACTCACGGTACAGGAGACGCGAAGTCGTAAACTACGATATTCTTGAATTACTGCAAAACCATGCGAGCCATCATCCTGCACCTCCTCCTACAGTAGTGGACCGACTGCAACCAAACTCGGTACACGTACTACTTACTATCAGGCGAAGAATCGCTGTCATGAATTAAACACCTAGCACTCACGCTACAGGAGACTCGAAGTCGTAAACTACGATATTCTTGAATTACTGAAACCCATGCGAGCCATCTTCCTCCACCTCCTCCCAAAGTAGTGGACCGACTGCAACCAAACTCGGTACACATACTACTTACTATTAGGCGATCAACCGCTGTCATGAATTAAACACCTACCACTGACGCTACAGGAGACACGAAATCGTAAACTACGATAATCTTGAATTGCTGCTAACCATGCGTGCCATCTGCCTGCACCTCCTCCTCCAGTAGTGGACCGACTGCAAACCAAATTCGGTACACATACTGCTTACTATCAGGTGAACAACCTCTGTCATGAATTTAACACCTACCACTCACGGTACAGGCGACACGAAGTCGGAAACTACGATATTCTTGAATTACTGCAAAACCATGCGAGCCATCTTCCTGCACCTCCTCCTAAAGTAGTGGACCGATTGCAACCAATTTCGCTACACATACTGCATACTATCAGCCGAACAACCGCTGTCATAAATTAAACACCTAACACTCACGCTACAGGTGACACGAAGTCGTAAACTACGATATTCTTGAATTACGGCAAAACCATGCGAGCCATCTTCATGCACCTCCTCCTAAAGTAGTGGACCGACTGCAACCAAACTCAGTACACATACTGCTTACTATCAGGCGAACAACCGCTGTCATGAATTAAACATCTACCACTCACGCTACAGGAGACACGAAGTCGTAAACTACGATATTCTTGAATTACTGCAAAACCATGCGAGCCATCATTCTGCACCTCCTCGTAAAGTAGTAAACCGACTGCTACCAAACTCGGTACACATACTGCTTACCATCAGGCAAACAACCGCTTTCATGAATTAAACACCTACCACTCACGCTACAGGAGACACGAAGTCGTAAACTACGATATTCTTGAATTACTGCTAAACCATGCGAGCCATCTTCCTGCACCTCCTCCTAAAGTAGTGGACCGACTGCAACCAAACTCAGTACACATACTGCTTACTATCAGGCGAACAACCGCTGTCATGAATTAAACACCTACCACTCACGCTACAGGAGACACGAAGTCGTAAACTACGATATTCTTGAATTACTGCAAAACCATACGAGCCATCTTTCTGCACCTCCTCCTAAAGCAGTGGACCGACTGCAACCAACCTCGGTACACTTACTTCTTACTATCAGGCGAACAACCGCTGTCATGAATAAAACACCTACCACTCACGCCACAGGAGACACGAAGTCCTAAACTACAATATTCTTGAATTACTGCAAAACCATGCGAGCCATCTTCCTGCACCTCCTCCTCCAGTAGTGGACCTACTGCAACCAAACTCGGTACACATACTGCTTACCATCAGGCGAACAACCCCTGTCATGAATTAAACACCTACCACTCACGCTACAGGAGACACGAAGTCGTAAACTACGATATTCTTGAATTACTGCAAAACCATGCGAGCCAGCTTCCTGCACCTCCTCCTCCAGTAGTGGACCGACTGCAACCAAACTCGGTACACATACTGCTTATTATCAGGCGAACTTCCGCTGTCATGAATTAAACACCTACCACTCACGCTACAGGAGACACGAAGTCGAAAAATACGATATTCTTGAATTACTGCAAAATCATGCGAGCCATCTTCCTGCACCTCCTCCTAAACTAGTGGACCGACTGCAACCAATCTCGGTACACATACTGCTTACTATCAGGCGAACAACCGCTGTCATGAATTAAACACCTACCACTCACGCTACGGGAGACACGAAGTCGTAAACTACAATATTCTTGAATTGCTGCAAAACCATGCGTGCCATCTGCCTGCACCTCCTCCTCCAGTAGTGGACCGACTGCAAACCAATCTCGGTACACATACTGCTTACTATCAGGTGAACAACCGCTGTCATGAATTAAACACCTACCACTCACGCTACAGGAGACACGAAGTCGTATACTACGATTTTCTTGAATTACTGCAAAACCATGCGAGCGATCTTCCTGCACCTCCTACTAAACTATTGGACCGACTGCAACCAAACTCGGTACACATACTGCTTACTATCAGGCGAACAACCGCTGTCATGAATTAAACACCTACCACTCACGGTACAGGAGACGCGAAGTCGTAAACTACGATATTCTAGAATTACTGCAAAACCATGCGAGCCATCTTCCTGCACCTCCTCCTACAGTAGTGGACCGACTGCAACCAAACTCGGTACACGTACTACTTACTATCAGGCGAAGAACCGCTGTAATGAATTAAACACCTAGCACTCACGCTACAGGAGACACGAAATCGTAAACTACGATATTCTTGAATTACTGCAAAACCATGCGAGCCATCTGCCTGCACCTCTTCCCAAAGTAGTGGACCGACTGCAACCAAACTCGGTACACGTAATACTTACTATCAGGCGAACAACCGCTGTCATGAATTAAACACCTACCACTCACGCTACGGGAGACACGAAATCGTAAACTACGATATTCTTGAATTGCTGCTAAACCATGCGAGCCATCTTCCTGCACCTTCTCCTCCAGTAGTGGACCGACTGCAACCAAACTCGGTTCACATACTGCTTACTATCAGGCGAACAACCGCTGTCATGAATTAAACACCTACCACTCACGCTACGGGAGACACTTAGTCGTAAACTACGATATTCTTGAATTGCTGCAAAACCATACGTGCCATCTGCCTGCACCTCCTCCTCCAGTAGTGGACCGACTGCAAACCAAACTCGGTACACATACTGCTTACTATCAGGTGAACAACCTCTGTCATGAATTTAACACCTACCACTCACGGTACAGGAGACACGAAGTCGGAAACTACGATATTCTTGAATTACTGCAAAACCATGCGAGCCATCTTCCTGCACCTCCTCCTACAGTAGTGGACCGACTGCAACCAAACTCGTTACACGTACTACTTACTATCAGGCGAAGAACCGCTGTCATGAATTAAACACCTAGCACTCACGCTACAGGAGACACGAAGTCGTAAACTACGATATTCTTGAATTACTGCAAAACCATGCGAGCCATCTTCCTGCACCTCCTACTAAACTAATCGACCGACTGCAACCAAACTCGGTACACATACTGCTTACTATCAGGCGAACAACCGCTGTCATGAATTAAACACCTACCACTCACGGTACAGGAGACGCGAAGTCGTAAACTACGATATTCTTGAATTACTGCAAAACCATGCGAGCCATCTTCCTGCACCTCCTCCTACAGTAGTGGACCGACTGCAACCAAACTCGGTACACGTACTGCTTACTATCAGGCGAAGAACCGCTGTCATGAATTAAACACCTAGCACTCACGCTACAGGAGACACGATGTCGGAAACTACGATATTCTTGAATTACTGCAAAACCATGCGAGCCATCTTCCTCCACCTCCTTCCAAAGTAGTGGACCGACTGCAACCAAACTCGGTACACATACTACTTACTATTAGGCGATCAACCTCTGTCATGAATTAAACACCTACCATTCACGCTACAGGAGACACGAAGTCGTAAACTACGATATTCTTGAATTACTGCTAAACCAAGCGAGCCATCTTCCTGCACCTTCTCCTCCTGTAGTGGACCGACTGCAACCAAACTCGGTTCACATACTGCTTACTATCAGGCGAACAACCGCTGTCATGAATTAAACACCTACCATTCACGCTACAGGAGACACGAAGTCGTAAACTACGATATTCTTGAATTACTGCAAAACCATGCGAGCCATCTTTCTGCACCTCCTCGTAAAGTAGTAAACCGACTGCAACCAAACTCGGTACACATACTGCTTACTATCAGGCAAACAACCGCTGTCATGAATTAAACACCTACCACTCACGCTACAGGAGACACGAAGTCGTAAACTACGATATTCTTGAATTACTGCTAAACCATGCGAGCCATCTTCATGCACCTTCTCCTCCAGTAGTGGACCGACTGCAACCAAACTCGGTTCACATACTGCTTACCATCAGGCGAACAACCGCTGTCATGAATTAAACACCTACCACTCACGCTACGGGAGACACGAAGTCGTAAACTACGATATTCTTGAATTACTGCAAAACCATGCGAGCCATCTTCCTGCACCTCCTCGTCCAGTAGTGGACCTACTACAACCAAACTCGGTACACATACTGCTTACTATCAGGAAAACAACCGCTGTTATGAATTTAACACCTACCACTCACGCTACAGGAGACACGATGTCGTAAACTACGATATTCTTGAATTACTGCAAAACCATGCGAGACATCTTCCTGAACATCCTCCTAAAGTAGTGGACCGACTGCAACCAAACTCGGTACACATACTGCTTACTATCAGGCAAACAACCGCTGTCATGAATTAAACACCTACCTCTTACGCTACAGGAGACACGAAGTCGTAAACTACGATATTCTTGAATTACTGCAAAACCATGCGAGCCATCTTCCTGCACCTCCTCCTAAAGCAGTGGACCGACTGCAACCAACCTCGGTACACTTACTGCTTACTATCAGGCGAACAACCGCTGTCATGAATAAAACACCTACCACTCACGCTACAGGAGACAAGAAGTCCTAAACTACAATATTCTGGAATTCTGCAAAAACATGCGAGCTATCTTCCTGCACCTCCTCCTCCAGCATTGGACCTACTGCAACCAAACTCGGTACACATACTGCTTACTATCAGGCGAACAACCGCTGTCATGAATAAAACACCAACCACTCACGCTACAGGAGACACGAAGTCGTAAACTACAATATTCTTGAATAACTGTAAAGCATGGAAGCCATCTTCCTGCTCCTCCTCCTAAAGTAGTGGACCGACTGCAACCGAACTCGGTACACATACTGCTTACTATCAGGCGAACAACCGCTGTCGTGAATTAAACACCTACCAGTCACGCTAAAGGAGACACGAAGTCGTAAACTACGATATTCTTGAATTACTGCAAAACCGTGCGAGCCATCTTCCTGCACCTTCTCCTAAATTAGTGGACCGACTGCAACCAAACTCGGTGCACATACTGCTTACTATCAGGCGAACAACCGCTGTCATGAATTAAACACCTACCACTCACGCTACAGGAGACACGAAGTCGTAAACTACGATATTCTTGAATTACTGCAAAACCATGCGAGCAATCTTCCTGCACCTCCTCCTAAAGTACTGAACCGACCTCAACCAAACTCGGTACACATACTGCTTACAATCAGGCGAACAACTGCTGTCATGAATTAAACACCTACCACTCACGCTACGGGAGACACGAAGTCGTAAACTACGATATTCTTGAATTACTGCAAAACCATGCGAGCCATCATTCTGCACCTCCTCGTAAAGTAGTAAACCGACTGCAACCAAACTCGGTACACATACTGCTTACCATCAGGCAAACAACCGCTTTCATGAATTAAACACCTACCACTCACGCTACAGGAGACACGAAGTCGTAAACTACGATATTCTTGAATTACTGCTAAACCATGCAAGCTATCTTCCTGCACCTCCTCCTAAAGTAGTGGACCGACTGCAACCAAACTCAGTACACATACTGCTTACTATCAGGCGAACAACCGCTGTCATGAATTAAACACCTACCACTCACGCTACAGGAGACACGAAGTCGTAAACTACGATATTCTTGAATTACTGCAAAACCATACGAGCCATCTTTCTGCACCTCCTCCTAAAGCAGTGGACCGACTGCAACCAACCTCGGTACACTTACTTCTTACTATCAGGCGAACAACCGCTGTCATGAATAAAACACCTACCACTCACGCCACAGGAGACACGAAGTCCTAAACTACAATATTCTTGAATTACTGCAAAACCATGCGAGCCATCTTCCTGCACCTCCTCCTCCAGTAGTGGACCTACTGCAACCAAACTCGGTACACATACTGCTTACTATCAGGCGAACAACCCCTGTCATGAATTAAACACCTACCACTCACGCTACAGGAGACACGAAGTCGTAAACTACGATATTCTTGAATTACTGCAAAACCATGCGAGCCAGCTTCCTGCACCTCCTCCTCCAGTAGTGGACCGACTGCAACCAAACTCGGTACACATACTGCTTATTATCAGGCGAACTTCCGCTGTCATGAATTAAACACCTACCACTCACGCTACAGGAGACACGAAGTCGAAAAATACGATATTCTTGAATTACTGCAAAACCATGCGAGCCATCTTCCTGCACCTCCTCCTAAACTAGTGGACCGACTGCAACCAATCTCGGTACACATACTGCTTACTATCAGGCGAACAACCGCTGTCATGAATTAAACACCTACCACTCACGCTACGGGAGACACGAAGTCGTAAACTACAATATTCTTGAATTGCTGCAAAACCATGCGTGCCATCTGCCTGCACCTCCTCCTCCAGTAGTGGACCGACTGCAAACCAATCTCGGTACACATACTGCTTACTATCAGGTGAACAACCGCTGTCATGAATTAAACACCTACCACTCACGCTACAGGAGACACGAAGTCGTATACTACGATTTTCTTGAATTACTGCAAAACCATGCGAGCCATCTTCCTGCACCTCCTACTAAACTATTGGACCGACTGCAACCAAACTCGGTACACATACTGCTTACTATCAGGCGAACAACCGCTGTCATGAATTAAACATCTACCACTCACGGTACAGGAGACGCGAAGTCGTAAACTACGATATTCTAGAATTACTGCAAAACCATGCGAGCCATCTTCCTGCACCTCCTCCTACAGTAGTGGACCGACTGCAACCAAACTCGGTACACGTACTACTTACTATCAGGCGAAGAACCGCTATAATGAATTAAACACCTAGCACTCACGCTACAGGAGACACGAAGTCGTAAACTACGATATTCTTGAATTACTGCAAAACCATGCGAGCCATCTGCCTGCACCTCTTCCCAAAGTAGTGGACCGACTGCAACCAAACTCGGTACACGTAATACTTACTATCAGGCGAACAACCGCTGTCATGAATTAAACACCTACCACTCACGCTACGGGAGACACGAAATCGTAAACTACGATATTCTTGAATTGCTGCTAAACCATGCGAGCCATCTTCCTGCACCTTCTCCTCCAGTAGTGGACCGACTGCAACCAAACTCGGTTCACATACTGCTTACTCTCAGGCGAACAACCGCTGTCATGAATTAAACACCTACCACTCACGCTACGGGAGACACTTAGTCGTAAACTACGATATTCTTGAATTGCTGCAAAATCATGCGTGCCATCTGCCTGCACCTCCTCCTCCAGTAGTGGACCGACTGCAAACCAAACTCGGTACACATACTGCTTACTATCAGGTGAACAACCTCTGTCATGAATTTAACACCTACCACTCACGGTACATGAGACACGAATTCGGAAACTACGATATTCTTGAATTACTGCAAAACCATGCGAGCCATCTTCCTGCACCTCCTCCTACAGTAGTGGACCGACTGCAACCAAACTCGTTACACGTACTACTTACTATCAGGCGAAGAACCGCTGTCATGAATTAAACACCTAGCACTCACGCTACAGGAGACACGAAGTCGTAAACTACGATATTCTTGAATTACTGCAAAACCATGCGAGCCATCTTCCTGCACCTCCTACTAAACTAATCGACCGACTGCAACCAAACTCGGTACACATACTGCTTACTATCAGGCGAACAACCGCTGTCATGAATTAAACACCTACCACTCACGGTACAGGAGACGCGAAGTAGTAAACTACGATATTCTTGAATTACTGCAAAACCATGCGAGCCATCTTCCTGCACCTCCTCCTACAGTAGTGGACCGACTGCAACCAAACTCGGTACACGTACTGCTTACTATCAGGCGAAGAACCGCTGTCATGAATTAAACACCTAGCACTCACGCTACAGGAGACACGATGTCGGAAACTACGATATTCTTGAATTACTGCAAAACCATGCGTGCCATCTTCCTCCACCTCCTTCCAAAGTAGTGGACCGACTGCAACCAAACTCGGTACACATACTACTTACTATTAGGCGATCAACCTCTGTCATGAATTAAACACCTACCATTCACGCTACAGGAGACACGAAGTCGTAAACTACGATATTCTTGAATTACTGCTAAACCAAGCGAGCTATCTTCCTGCACCTTCTCCTCCTGTAATGGACCGACTGCAACCAAACTCGGTTCACATACTGCTTACTATCAGGCGAACAACCGCTGTCATGAATTAAACACCTACCACTCACGGTACAGGAGACACGATGTCGTAAACTACGATATTCTTGAATTACTGCAAAACCATGCGAGCCATATTCCTGCACCTCCTCCTAAAGTAGTGGACCGACTGCAACCAAATTCGCTACACATACTGCATACTATCAGGCGAACAACCGCTGTCATAAATTAAACACCTAACACTCACGCTACAGGAGACATGAAGTCGTAAACTACGATATTCTTGAATTACGGCAAAACCATGCGAGATATCTTCCTGCACCTCCTCCTACAGTAGTGGACCGACTGCAACCAAACTCGGTACACGTACTGCTTACTATCAGGCGAAGAACCGCTGTCATGAATTAAACACCTAGCACTCACGCTACAGGAGACACGAAGTCGTAAACTACGATATTCTTGAATTACTGCAAAACCATGCGAGCCATCTTTCTGCACCTCCTCGTAAAGTAATAAACCGACTGCAACCAAACTCGGTACACATACTGCTTACTATCAGGCAAACAACCGCTGTCATGAATTAAACACCTACCACTCACGCTACAGGAGACACGAAGTCGTAAACTACGATATTCTTGAATTACTGCTAAACCATGCGAGCCATCTTCATGCACCTTCTCCTCCAGTAGTGGACCGACTGCAACCAAACTCGGTTCACATACTGCTTACCATCAGGCGAACAACCGCTGTCATGAATTAAACACCTACCACTCACGCTACGGGAGACACGAAGTCGTAAACTACGATATTCTTGAATTACTGCAAAACCATGCGAGCCATCTTCCTGCACCTCCTCGTCCAGTAGTGGACCTACTACAACCAAACTCGGTACACATACTGCTTTCTATCAGGCAAACAACCGCTGTTATGAATTTAACACCTACCACTCACGCTACAGGAGACACGATGTCGTAAACTACGATATTCTTGAATTACTGCAAAACCATGCGAGACATCTTCCTGAACATCCTCCTAAAGTAGTGGACCGACTGCAACCAAACTCGGTACACATACTGCTTACTATCAGGCAAACAACCGCTGTCATGAATTAAACACCTACCTCTTACGCTACAGGAGACACGAAGTCGTAAACTACGATATTCTTGAATTACTGCAAAACCATGCGAGCCATCTTCCTGCACCTCCTCCTAAAGCAGTGGACCGACTGCAACCAACCTCGGTACACTTACTGCTTACTATCAGGCGAACAACCGCTGTCATGAATAAAACACCTACCACTCACGCTACAGGAGACAAGAAGTCCTAAACTACAATATTCTGGAATTCTGCAAAAACATGCGAGCTATCTTCCTGCACCTCCTCCTGCAGCAGTGGACCTACTGCAACCAAACTCGGTACACATACTGCTTACTATCAGGCGAACAACCGCTGTCATGAATAAAACACCTACCACTCACGCTACAGGAGACACGAAGTCGTAAACTACAATATTCTTGAATAACTGTAAAGCATGGAAGCCATCTTCCTGCTCCTCCTCCTAAAGTAGTGGACCGACTGCAACCGAACTCGGTACACATACTGCTTACTATCAGGCGAACAACCGCTGTCGTGAATTAAACACCTACCAGTCACGCTAAAGGAGACACGAAGTCGTAAACTACGATATTCTTGAATTACTGCAAAACCGTGCGAGCCATCTTCCTGCACCTTCTCCTAAATTAGTGGACCGACTGCAACCAAACTCGGTGCACATACTGCTTACTATCAGGCGAACAACCGCTGTCATGAATTAAACACCTACCACTCACGCTACAGGAGACACGAAGTCGTAAACTACGATATTCTTGAATTACTGCAAAACCATGCGAGCAATCTTCCTGCACCTCCTCCTAAAGTAGTGAACCGACCTCAACCAAACTCGGTACACATACAGCTTACAATCAGGCGAACAACTGCTGTCATGAATTAAACACCTACCACTCACGCTACGGGAGTCACGAAGTCGTATACTACGATATTCTTGAATTACTGCAAAACCATGCGAGCCATCTTCCTGCACCTCCTCCTCCAGTATTGGACCGACTGCAACCAAACTCGGTACACATACTACTTACTATCAGGCGAACAACAGCTGTCATGAATTAAACACCTACCACTCACGCTACAGGAGACACGAAGTCGTATACTACGATATTCTTGAATTACTGCAAAACCATGCGAGTCATCTTCCTGCACCCCCTCCTCCAGTAGTGGACCGACTGCAACCAAACTCGGTACACATACTACTTAGTATCAGGCGAACAACCGCTGTCATGAATTAAACACCTACCACTCACGCTACAGGAGACACGAAGTTGTAAACCTTGATATTCTTTAATTACGGCAAAACCATGCGAGCCTTCTTCCTGCACCTCCTCCTAAAGTATTGGACCGGCTGCACCCAAACTAGGTACACACACTGCTTACTATCAGGCGAATAACCGCTGTCATGAATTAAACACATACCACTCATGCTACGGGAGACACGAAGTCGTAAACTACGATATTCTTGAATTACTGCAAAACAATGCGAGCCATCTTCCTGCAGCTCCTCCTCCAGTAGTTGACCGACTGCAACTAAAACCGGTACACATACGGCTTACTATCAGGCGAACAACCGCTGTCATGAATTAAACCCCTACCACTCACGGTACAGGAGACACGAAGTCGTATACTACGATATTCTTGAATTACTGCAAAACCATGCGAGTCATCTTCCTGCACCCCCTCCTCCAGTAGTGGACCGACTGCAACCAAACTCGGTACACATACTACTTAGTATCAGGCGAACAACCGCTGTCATGAATTAAACACCTACCACTCACGCTACAGGAGACACGAAGTCACAAACTACGATATTCTTGAATTACTGCAAAATCATGCGAGCCATCTTCCTGCACCTCCTCGTAAAGTAATGGACCGACTGCAACCAAACTCGGTACACATACTGCTTACAATCATGCGAACAACCGCTGTCATGAATTAAACACCTACCACTCACGCTACAGGAGACACGAAGTCGTAAACTACGATATTCTTGAATTACGACAAAACCATGCCAGCCATCTTCCTGCACCTCCTCCTAAAGTATTGCACCGATTGCACCCAAACTCGGTACACACACTGCTTACTATCAGGCGAATAACCGCTGTCATGCATTAAACACATACCACTCTCGCTACGGGAGACACGAAGTCGTAAACTACGATATTCTTGAATTACTGCAAAACAATGCGAGTCATCTTCCTGCACCTCCTCCTCCAGTAATGGACCGACTGCAACTAAAACCGGTACACATACTGCTTACTATCAGGCGAACAACCGCTGTCATGAATTAAACACCTACCACTCACGCTACAGGAGACACGAAGTCGTAAACTACGATATTCTTGAATTACTGCAAAACCATGCGAGACATCTTCCTGCACCTCCTCGTAAAGTAGTGAACCGACTGCAACCAAACGCGGTAAACATATGCTTACTATCAGGCAAACAACCGCTGTCATGAATTAAACACCTACCACTCACGCTACAGGAGACACGAAGTCGTAAACTACGATATTCTTGAATTACTGCAAAAGGATGCGAGCCATCTTCCTGCACCTCTTCCTCCAGTAGTGGACCGACTGCAACCAAACTCGGTTAACATACTGCTTACTATCAGGCGAACAACCGCTGTCATGAATTAAACACCTACCACTCACGCTACGGGAAACACGAAGTCGTAAACTAAGATATTCTTGAATTACTGCAAAAACATGCGAGCCATCTTCCTGCACCTCCTCCTAAAGTATTGGACCGACTGCACCCAAACTCGGTACACACACTGCTTACTATCAGGCGAATAACCGCTGTCTTGAATTAAACACATACCACTCACGCTACGGGAGGCACGAAGTCGTAAACTAAGATATTCTTGAATTACTGCAAAACCATGCGAGCCATCTTCCTGCACCTCCTCCTCCAGTAGTGGACCTACTGCAACCAAACTCGGTACACATACTGCTTACTATCAGGCGAACAACAGCTGTCATGAATAAAACACCTACCACTCACGCTACAGGAGACACGAAGTCGTAAACTACGATATTCTTGAATTACTGCAAAACCATGCGAGCCATCTTCCTGCACCTTCTCCTAAAGTAGTGGACCGACTGCAACCAAACTCGGGACACATACTGCTTACTATCAGGCGAACAACCGCTGTCATGAATTATACACCTACCACTCACGGTACAGGAGACACGAAGTCGAATACTACGATATTCTTGAATTACTGCAAAACCATGCGAGCCATCTTCCTGCACCTCCTCCTCCAGTAGTGGACCGACTGCAACCAAACTCGGTACACATACTACTTACTATCTGGCGAACAACCGCTGTCATGAATTAAACACCTACCACTCACGCTACATGAGACACGAAGTCACAAACTAAGATATTCTTGAATTACTGCAAAAACATGCGAGCCATCTTCCTGCACCTCCTCCTAAAGTATTGTTCCGACTGCACCCAAACTCGGTACACACACTGCTTACTATCAGGCGAATAACCGCTGTCTTGAATTAAACACCTACCACTCACGCTACAGGAGACACGAAGTCACAAACTACGATATTCTTCAATTACTGCAAAACCATGCGAGCCATCTTCCTGCACCTCTTCCTAAAGTAGTGAACCGACCTCAACCAAACTCGGTACACATACTGCTTACAATCAGGCGAACAACCGCTGTCATGAATTAAACACCTACCACTCACGCTACAGGAGACACGAAGTCGTAAACTACAATATTCTTGAATTACTGCAAAACCATGCGAGTCATCTTCCTGCACCTCCTCCTCCAGTAGTGGACCGACTGCAACTAAAAACCGTACACATACTGCCTACTATCAGGCGAACAACCGCTGTCATGAATTAAACCCCTACCACTCACGGTACAGGAGACACGAAGTCGTATACTACGATATTCTTGAATTACTGCAAAACCATGCGAGTCATCTTCCTGCACCTCCTCCTAAAGTAGTGGACCGACCTCAACCAAACTCGGTACACTTACTGCTTACAATCAGGCGAACAACCGCTGTCATGAATTAAACACCTACCACTCACGCTACGGGAGTCACGAAGTCGTAAACTACGATTTTCTTGAATTACTGCAAAGCCATGCGAGCCATCTTCCTGCACCTCCTCGTCCAGTAGTGGACCTACTACAACCAAACTCGGTACACATACTACTTACTATCAGGCGAACAACCCCTGTCATGAATTAAACACCTACCACTCACGCTACATGAGACACGAAGTCACAAACTACGATATTCTTGAATTACTGTAAAGCATGGGAGCCATCTTCCTGCTCCTCCTCCTAAAGTAGTGTACCGACTGCAACCGAACTCGGTACACATACTGCTTACTATCAGGCGAACAACCGCTGTCATGAATTAAAAACCTACCAGTCACGCTAAAGGAGACACGAAGTCGTAAACTACGATATTCTTGAATTACTGCAAAACCATGCGAGCCATCTTCCTGCACCTTCTCCTAAAGTAGTGGACCGACTGCAACCAAACTCGGTACACATACTGCTTACTAACAGGCGAACAACCGCTGTCATGAATTAAACACCTACCACTCACGCTACAGGAGACACGACGTCGTAAACTACGATATTCTTGAATTACTGCAAAACCATGCGAGCCATCTTCCTGCACCTCTTCCTAAAGTAGTGAACCGACCTCAACCAAACTCGGTACACATACTGCTTACAATCAGGCGAACAACCGCTGTCATGAATTAAACACCTACCACTCACGCTACAGGAGACACGAAGTCGTAAACTACAATATTCTTGAATTACTGCAAAACCATGCGAGTCATCTTCCTGCACCTCCTCCACCAGTAGTGGACCGACTGCAACTAAAACCGGTACACATACTGCTTACTATCAGGCGAACAACCGCTGTCGTGAATTAAACACCTACCACTCACGTTACGGGACACACGAAGTCGTAAACTAAGATATTCTTGAATTACTGCAAAACCGTGCGAGCCATCTTCCTGCACCTCCTCCTAAAGTATTGGACCGACTGCACCCAAACTCGGTACACACACTGCTTACTATCAGGCGAATAACCGCTGTCATGAATTAAACACATACCACTCACGCTACGGGAGACACGAAGTCGTAAACTATGATATTCTTGAATTACTGCAAAACCATGCGAGCCATCTTCCTGCACCTCCTCCTCCAGTAATGGAACGACTGCAACTAAAACCGGTACACATACTGCTTACTATCAGGCGAACAACCGCTGTCATGAATTAAACACCTACCACTCACGCTACAGGAGACACGAAGTCGTAAACTACGATATTCTTGAATTACTGCAAAAGCATGGGAGCCATCTTCCTGCACCTCCTCCTAAAGTAGTGGACCGACTGCAACCAAACTCGGTACACATACTGCTTACTAACAGGCGAACAACCGCTGTCATGAATTAAACACCTACCACTCACGCTACAGGTGACACGACGTCGTAAACTACGATATTCTTGAATTACTGCAAAACCATGCGAGCCATCTTCCTGCACCTCTTCCTAAAGTAGTCAACCGACCTCAACCAAACTCTGTACACATACTGCTTACTATCAGGCGAACAACCGCTGTCATGAATTAAACACCTACCACTCACGCTACAGGAGACACGAAGTCGTAAACTACGATATTCTTGAATTACTGCAAAACCATGCGAGCCATCTTCCTGCACCTCCTCCTCCAGTAGTGGACCGACTGCAACCAAACTCGGTGCACATACTGCTTACTATCAGGCGAACAACCGCTGTCATGAATTAAACACCTACCACTCACGCTACAGGAGACACGAAGTTGTAAACCTTGATATTCTTTAATTACGGCAAAACCATGCGAGCCATCTTCCTGCACCTCCTCCTAAAGTATTGGACCGACTGCACCCAAACTCGGTACACACACTGCTTACTATCAGGCGAATAACCGCTGTCATGAATTAAACACATACCACTCATGCTACGGGAGACACGAAGTCGTAAACTACGATATTCTTGAATTACTGCAAAAAAATGCGAGCCATCTTCGTGCACCTCCTCCTCCAGTAGTGGACCGACTGCATCTAAAACCGGTACACATACTGCTTACTATCAGGCGAACAACCGCTGTCATGAATTAAACCCCTACCACTCACGGTACAGGAGACACGAAGTCGTATACTACGATATTCTTGAATTACTGCAAAACCATGCGAGTCATCTTCCTGTACCTCCTCCTCCAGTAGTGGACCGAATGCAACCAAACTCGGTACACATACTACTTACTATCAGGCGAACAACCGCTGTCATGAATTAAACACCTACCACTCACGCTACAGGAGACACGAAGTCACAAACTACGATATTCTTCAATTACTGCAAAACCATGCGAGCCACCTTCCTGCACCTCCTCGTAAAGTAATGGACCGACTGCAACCAAACTCGGTACAAATACTGCTTACAACCAGGCGAACAACCGCTGTCATGAATTAAACACCTACCACTCACGCTACAGGAGACACGAAGTCGTAAACTACGATATTCTTGAATTACGGCAAAACCATGCGAGACATCATCCTGCACCTCCTCCTAAAGTATTGCACCGACTGCACCCAAACTCGGTACACACACTGCTTACTATCAGGCGAATAACCGCTGTCATGAATTAAACACATACCACTCTCGCTACGGGAGACACGAATTCGTAAACTACGATATTCTTGAATTACGGCAAAACCATGCGAGCCATCTTCCTGCACCTCCTCCTAAAGTATTGCACCGACTGCAACCAAACTCGGTACACATACTGCTTACAATCAGGCGAACAACCGCTGTCATGAATTAAACACCTACCACTCACGGTACAGGAGACACGAAGTCGTAAACTACGATATTCTTGAATTACGGCAAAACCATGCGAGCCATCTTCCTGCACCTCCTCCTAAAGTATTGCACCGACTGCAACCAAACTCGGTACACATACTGCTTACTATCAGGCGAACAACCGCTGTCATGAATTAAACACCTACCACTCACGCTACATGAGACACGAAGTCACAAACTACGATATTCTTGAATTACTGTAAAGCATGGGAGCCATCTTCCTGCTCCTCCTCCTAAAGTATTGGACCGACTGCAACCAAACTCGGTACACATACTGCTTACTAACAGGCGAAGAACCGCTGTCATGAATTAAACACCTACCACTCACGCTACAGGAGACACGACTTCGTAAACTACGATATTCTTGAATTACTGCAAAACCATGCGAGCCATCTTCCTGCACCTCTTCCTAAAGTAGTGAACCGATTTCAACCAAACTCGGTACACATACTGCTTACAATCAGGCGAACAACCGCTGTCATGAATTAAACACCTACCACTCACGCTACAGGAGACACGGAGTCGTAAACTACGATATTCTTGAATTACTGCAAAACCATGCGACTCATCTTCCTGCACCTCCTCCTCCAGTAGTGGACCGACTGCAACTAAAACCGGTACACATACTGCATACTATCAGGCGAACAACCGCTGTCATGAATTAAACACCTACCACTCACGCTACAGGAGACACGAAGTCGTAAACTACGATATTCTTGAATTACTGCAAAACGATGCGAGCCA
Source organism: Locusta migratoria (assembly GCA_026315105.1). NCBI lineage: Eukaryota > Metazoa > Arthropoda > Insecta > Orthoptera > Acrididae > Locusta > Locusta migratoria. The sequence goes on from CM048749.1 coordinate 378,956,881, forward strand.
TCTTCCTGCACCTCTTCCTCCAGTAGTGGACCGACTGCAACCAAACTCGGTTAACATACTGCTTACTATCAGGCGAACAACCGCTGTCATGAATTAAACACCTACCACACACGTTACGGGAGACACGAAGTCGTAAACTAAGATATTCTTGAATTACTGCGAAACCATGCGAGCCATCTTCCTGCACCTCCTCCTAAAGTATAGGACCGACTGCACCCAAACTCGGTACACACACTGCTTACTATCAGGCGAATAACCGCTGTCATGAATTAAACACATACCAATCACGCTACGGGAGACACGAAGTCGTAAACTATGATATTCTTGAATTACTGCAAAACCATGCGAGCCATCTTCCTGCACCTCCTAGTCCAGTAGTGGAACGACTGCAACTAAAACCGGTACACATACTGCTTACTATCAGGCGAACAACCGCTGTCATGAATTAAACACCTACCACTCACGCTACAGGAGACACGAAGTCGTAAACTACGATATTCTTGAATTACTGCAAAACCATGCGATCCATCTTCCTGCACCTCCTCCTAAAGTAGTGGACCGACTGCAACCAAACTCGGTACACATACTGCTTACTAACAGGCGAACAACCGCTGTCATGAATTAAACACCTACCAATCACGCTACAGGAGGCACGACGTCGTAAACTACGATATTCTTGAATTACTGCAAAACCATGCGAGCCACCTTCCTGCACCTCCTCGTAAAGTAATGGACCGACTGCAACCAAACTCGGTACACATACTGCTTACAATCAGGCGAACAACCGCTGTCATGAATTAACCACCTACCACTCACGCTACAGGAGACACGAAGTCGTAAACTACGATATTCTTGAATTACGGCAAAACGATGCGAGCCATCTTCCTGCACCTCCTCCTAAAGTATTGCACCGACTGCACCCAAACTCGGTACACACACTGCTTACTATCAGGCGAATAACCGCTGTCATGAATTAAACACATACCACTCTCGCTACGGGAGACACGAAGTCGTAAACTACGATATTCTTGAATTACGGCAAAACCATGCGAGCCATCTTCCTGCACCTCCTCCTAAAGTAGTGGACCGACTGCAACCAAACGCGGTACACATACTGCTTACAATCAGGCGAACAACCGCTGTCATGAATTAAACACCTACCACTTACGCTATAGGAGACACGAAGTCGTAAACTACGATATTCTTGAATTACGGCAAAACCATGCGAGCCATCTTCCTGCACCTCCTCCTAAAGTATTACACCGACTGCAACCAAACTCGGTACACATACTGCTTACTATCAGGCGAACAACCGCTGTCATGAATTAAACACCTACCACTCACACTACATGAGACACGAAGTCACAAACTACGTATTCTTGAATTACTGTAAAGCATGGGAGCCATCTTCCTGCTCCTCCTCCTAAAGTAGTGGACCGACTGCAACCAAACTCGGTACACATACTGCATACTAACAGGCGAACAACCGCTGTCATGAATTAAACACCTACCACTCACGCTACAGGAGACACGACTTCGTAAACTACGATATTCTTGAATTACTGCAAAACCATGCGAGCCATCTTCCTGCACCTCTTCCTAAAGTAGTGAACCGACCTCAACCAAACTCGGTACACATACTGCTTACAATCAGGCGAACAACCGCTGTCATGAATTAAACACCTACCACTCACGCTACAGGAGACACGAAGTCGTAAACTACGATATTCTTGAATTACTGCAAAACCATGCGAGTCATCTTCCTGCACCTCCTCCTCCAGTAGTCTACTGACTGCAACTAAAACCGGTACACATACTGCTTACTATCAGGCGAACAACCGCTGTCATGAATTAAACACCTACCACTCACGCTACAGGAGACACGAAGTCGTAAACTACGATATTCTTGAATTACTGCAAAACCATGCGAGCCATCTTCCTGCACCGCCTCGTAAAGTAGTGAACCGACTGCAACCAAACGCGGTACACATATGCTTACTATCAGGCAAACAACCGCTGTCATGAATTAAACACCTACCACTCACGCTACAGGACACACGAAGTCGTAAACTACGATATTCTTGAATTACTGCAAAACGATGCGAGCCATCTTCCTGCACCTCTTCCTCCAGTAGTGGACCGACTGCAACCAAACTCGGTTAACATACTGCTTACTATCAGGCGAACAACCGCTGTCATGAATTAAACACCTACCACTCACGTTACGGGAGACACGAAGTCGTAAACTAAGATATTCTTGAATTACTGCAAAACCATGCGAGCCATCTTCCTGCACCTCCTCCTAAAGTATTGGACCGACTGCACCCAAACTCGGTACACACACTGCTTACTATCAGGCGAATAACCGCTGTCATGAATTAAACACATACCAATCACGCTACGGGAGACACGAAGTCGTAAACTATGATATTCTTGAATTACTGCAAAACCATGCGAGCCATCTTCCTGCACCTCCTCCTCCAGTAGTGGAACGACTGCAACTAAAACCGGTACACATACTGCTTACTATCAGGCGAACAACCGCTGTCATGAATTAAACACCTACCACTCACGCTACAGGAGACACGAAGTCGTAAACTACGATATTCTTGAATTACTGCAAAACCATGCGAGCCATCTTCCTGCACCTCCTCCTAAAGTAGAGGACCGACTGCAACCAAACTCGGTACACATACTGCTTAATAACAGGCGAACAACAGCTGTCATGAATTAAACACCTACCACTCACGCTACAGGAGACACGACGTCGTAAACTACGATATTCTTGAATTACTGCAAAACCATGCGAGCCATCTTCCTGCACCTCTTCCTAAAGTAGTGAACCGACCTCAACCAAACTCAGTACACATACTGCTTACAATCAGGCGAACAACCGCTGTCATGAATTAAACACCTACCACTCACGCTACAGGAGACACGAAGTCGTAAACTACGATATTCTTGAATTACGGCAAAACCATGCGAGCCATCTTCCTGCACCTCCTCCTAAAGTATTGCACCGACTGCACCCAAACTCGGTACACACACTGCTTACTATCAGGCGAATAACCGCTGTCATGAATTAAACACATACCACTCTCGCTACGGGAGACACGAAGTCGTAAACTACGATATTCTTGAATTACGGCAAAACCATGCGAGCCATCTTCCTGCACCTCCTCCTAAAGTATTGCACCGACTGCAACCAAACGCGGTACACATACTGCTTACAATCAGGCGAACAACCGCTGTCATGAATTAAACACCTACCACTCACGCTATAGGAGACACGAAGTCGTAAACTACGATATTCTTGAATTACGGCAAAACCATGCGAGCCATCTTCCTGCACCTCCTCCTAAAGTATTGCACCGACTGCAACCAAACTCGGTACACATACTGCTTACTATCAGGCGAACAACCGCTGTCATGAATTAAACACCTACCACTCACGCTACATGAGACACGAAGTCACAAACTACGATATTCTTGAATTACTGTAAAGCATGGGAGCCATCTTCCTGCTCCTCCTCCTAAAGTAGTGGACCGACTGCAACCAAACTCGGTACACATACTGCTTACTAACAGGCGAACAACCGCTGTCATGAATTAAACACCTACCACTACCGCTACAAGCGACACGACTTCGTAAACTACGATATTCTTGAATTACTGCAAAACCATGCGAGCCATCTTCCTGCACCTCTTCCTAAAGTAGTGAACCGACCTCAACCAAACTCGGTACACATACTGCTTACAATCAGGCGAACAACCGCTGTCATGAATTAAACACCTACCACTCACGCTACAGGAGACACGAAGTCGTAAACTACGATATTCTTGAATTACTGCAAAACCATGCGAGTCATCTTCCTGCACCTCCTCCTCCAGTAGTGGACCGACTGCAACTAAAACCGGTACACATACTGCTTACTATCAGGCGAACAACCGCTGTCATGAATTAAACACCTACCACTCACGCTACAGGAGACACGAAGTCGTATACTACGATATTCTTGAATTACTGCAAAACCATGCGAGCCATCTTCCTGCACCTCCTCGTAAAGTAGTGAACCGACTGCAACAAAACGCGGTACACATATGCTTACTATCAGGCAAACAACCGCTGTCATGAATTAAACACCTACCACTCACGCTACAGGAGACACGAAGTCGTAAACTACGATATTCTTGAATTACTGCAAAACGATGCGAGCCATCTTCCTGCACCTCTTCCTCCAGTAGTGGACCGACTGCAACCAAACTCGGTAAACATACTGCGTACTATCAGGCGAACAACCGCTGTCATGAATTAAACACATACCAATCACGCTACGGGAGACACGAAGTCGTAAACTATGATATTCTTGAATTACTGCAAAACCATGCGAGCCATCTTCCTGCACCTCCTCCTCCAGTAGTGGAACGACTGCAACTAAAACCGGTACACATACTGCTTACTATCAGGCGAACAACCGCTGTCATGAATTAAACACCTACCACTCACGCTACAGTAGACACGAAGTCGTAAACTACGATATTGTTGAATTACTGCAAAACCATGCGAGCCATCTTCCTGCACCTCCTCCTAAAGTAGAGGACCGACTGCAACCAAACTCGGTACACATACTGCTTACTAACAGGCGAACAACCGCTGTCATGAATTAAACACCTACCACTCACGCTACAGGAGACACGACGTCGTAAACTACGATATTCTTGAATTACTGCAAAACTATGCGAGCCATCTTCCTGCACCTCTTCCTAAAGTAGTGAACCGACCTCAACCAAACTCTGTACACATACTGCTTACAATCAGGCGAACAACCGCTGTCATGAATTAAACACCTACCACTCACGCTACAGGAGACACGAAGTCGTAAACTACGATATTCTTGAATTACTGCAAAACCATGCGAGCAATCTTCCTGCACCTCCTCCTAAAGTAGTGAACCGACCTCAACCAAACTCGGTACACATACTGCTTACAATCAGGCGAACAACTGCTGTCATGAATTAAACACCTACCACTCACGCTACGGGAGTCACGAAGTCGTATACTACGATATTCTTGAATTACTGCAAAACCATGCGAGCCATCTTCCTGCACGTCCTCCTCCAGTAGTGGATCGACTGCAACCAAACTCGGTGCACATACTACTTACTATCAGGCGAACAACCGCTGTCATGAATTAAACACCTACCACTCACGCTACAGGAGACACGAAGTCACAAACTACGAAATTCTTGAATTACTGCAAAACCATGCGAGCCACCTTCCTGCACCTCCTCGTAAAGTAATGGACCGACTGCAACCAAACTCGGTACACATACTGCTTACAATCAGGCGAACAACCGCTGTCATGAATTAAACACCTACCACTCACGCTACAGGAGACACGAAGTCGTAAACTACGATATTCTTGAATTACGGCAAAACCATGCGAGCCATCTTCCTGCACCTCCTCCTAAAGTATTGCACCGACTGCACCCAAACTCGGTACACACACTGCTTACTATCAGGCGAATAACCGCTGTCATGAATTAAACACATACCACTCTCGCTACGGGAGACACGAAGTCGTAAACTACGATATTCTTGAATTACTGCAAAACCATGCGAGTCATCTTCCTGCACCTCCTCCTCCAGTAGTGGACCGACTGCAACTAAAACCGGTACACATACTGTTTACTATCGGGCGAACAACCGCTGTCATGAATTAAACACCTACCACTCACGCTACAGGAGACACGAAGTCGTAAACTACGATATTCTTGAATTACTGCAAAACCATGCGAGCCATCTTCCTGCACCTCCTCGTAAAGTAGTGAACCGACTGCAACCAAACGCGGTACACATATGCTTACTATCAGGCAAACAACCGCTGTCATGAATTAAACACCTACCACTCACGCTACAGGAGACACGAAGTCGTAAACTACGATATTCTTGAATTACTGCAAAACGATGCGAGCCATCTTCCTGCACCTCTTCCTCCAGTAGTGGACCGACTGCAACCAAACTCGGTTAACATACTGCTTACTATCAGGCGAACAACCGCTGTCATGAATTAAACACCTACCACTCACGTTACGGGAGACACGAAGTCGTAAACTACGATATTCTTGAATTACTGCAAAACCATGCGAGCCATCTTCCTGCACCTCCTCCTAAAGTAGTGGACCGACTGCAACCAAACTCGGTACACATACTGCTTACTAACAGGCGAACAACCGCTGTCATGAATTAAACACCTACCACTCACGATACAGGAGACACGACGTCGTAAACTACGGTATTCTTGAATTACTGCAAAACCATGCGAGCCATCTTCCTGCACCTCTTCCTAAAGTAGTGAACCGACCTCAACCAAACTCTGTACACATACTGCTTACAATCAGGCGAACAACCGCTGTCATGAATTAAACACCTACCACTCACGCTACAGGAGACACGAAGTCGTAAACTACGATATTCTTGAATTACTGCAAAACCATGCGAGCAATCTTCCTGCACCTCCTCCTAAAGTGGTGAACCGACCTCAACCAAACTCAGTACACATACTGCTTACAATCAGGCGAACAACTGCTGTCATGAATTAAACACCTACCACTCACGCTACGGGAGTCACGAAGTCGTATACTACGATATTCTTGAATTACTGCAAAACCATGCGAGCCATCTTCCTGCACCTCCTCCTCCAGTAGTGGACCGACTGCAACCAAACTCGGTGCACATACTGCTTACTATCAGGCGAACAACCGCTGTCATGAATTAAACACCTACCACTCACGCTACAGGAGACACGAAGTTGTAAACCTTGATATTCTTTAATTACGGCAAAACCATGCGAGCCATCTTCCTGCACCTCCTCCTAAAGTATTGGACCGACTGCACTCAAACTCGGTACACACACTGCTTACTATCAGGCGAATAACCGCTGTCATGAATTAAACACATACCACTCATGCTACGGGAGACACGAAGTCGTAAACTACGATATTCTTGAATTACTGCAAAACAATGCGAGCCATCTTCGTGCACCTCCTCCTCCAGTAGTGGACCGACTGCAACTAAAACCGGTACACATACTGCTTACTATCAGGCGAACAACCGCTGTCATGAATTAAACGCCTACCACTCACGGTACAGGAGACACGAAGTCGTATACTACGATATTCTTGAATTACTGCAAAACCATGCGAGTCATCTTCCTGTACCTCCTCCTCCAGTAGTGGACCGAATGCAACCAAACTAGGTACACATACTACTTACTATCAGGCGAACAACCGCTGTCATAAATTAAACACCTACCACTCACGCTACAGGAGACACGAAGTCACAAACTACGATATTCTTGAATTACTGCAAATCCATGCGAGCCACCTTCCTGCACCTCCTCGTAATGTAATGGACCGACTGCAACCAAACTCGGTACACATACTGCTTACAATCAGGCGAACAACCGCTGTCATGAATTAAACACTTACCACTCACGCTACAGGAGATACAAAGTCGTAAACTACGATATTCTTGAATTACTGCAAAACCATGCGAGTCATCTTCCTGTACCTCCTCCTCCAGTAGTGGACCGAATGCAACCAAACTCGGTACACATTCTACTTACTATCAGGCGAACAACCGCTGTCATGAATTAAACACCTACCACTCACGCTACAGGAGACACGAAGTCACAAACTACGATATTCTTAAATTACTGCAAAACCATGCGAGTCATCTTCCTGCACCTCCTCCTCCAGTAGTGGACCGACTGCAACTAAAACCGGTACACATACTGTTAACTATCAGGCGAACAACAGCTGTCATGAATTAAACTCCTACCACTCACGCTACAGGAGACACGAAGTCGTAAACTACGATATTCTTGAATTACTGCAAAACCATGCGAGCCATCTTCCTGCACCTCCTCGTAAAGTAGTGAACCGACTGTAACCAAACGCGGTACACATATGCTTACTATCAGGCAAACAACCGCTGTCATGAATTAAACACCTACCACTCACGCTACGGGAAACACGAAGTCGTAAACTAAGATATTCTTGAATTACTGCAAAACCATGCGAGCCATCTTCCTGCACCTCCTCCTAAAGTATTTGAGCGACTGCACCCAAACTCGGTACACACACTGCTTACTATCAGGCGAATAACCGCTGTCATGAATTAAACACATACCACTCACGCTACGGGAGACACGAAGTCGTAAACTACGATATTCTTGAATTACTGCAAACCCATGCGAGCCATCTTCCTGCACCTCCTCCTAAAGTAGTGGACCGAACTCAACCAAACTCGGTACACATACTGCTTACAATCAGGCGAACAACCGCTGTCATGAATTAAACACCTACCACTCACGCTACAGGAGACACGAAGTCGTAAACTACGATATTCTTGAATTACTGCAAAACCATGCGAGCACTCTTCCTGCGCCTCCTCCTAAAGTAGTGAACCGACCTCAACCAAACTCGGTACACATACTGCTTACAATCAGGCGAACAACTGCTGTCATGAATTAAACACCTACCACTCACGCTACGAGAGTCACGAAGTCGTATACTACGATATTCTTGAATTACTGCAAAACCATGCGAGCCATCTTCCTGCACCTCCTCCTCCAGTAGTGGACCGACTGCAACCAAACTCGGTGCACATACTACTTACTATCAGGCGAACAACCGCTGTCATGAATTAAACTCCTACCACTCACGCTACAGGAGACACGAAGTCACAAACTACGATATTCTTGAATTACTGCAAAACCATGCGAGCCACCTTCCTGCACCTCCTCGTAAAGTAATGGACCGACTGCAACCAAACTCGGTACACATACTGCTTACAATCAGGCGAACAACCGCTATCATGAATTAAACACCTACCACTCACGCTACAGGAGACACGAAGTCGTAAACTACGATATTCTTGAATTACGGCAAAACCATGCGAGCCATCTTCCTGCACCTCCTCCTAAAGTATTGCACCGACTGCACCCAAACTCGGTACACACACTGCTTACTATCAGGCGAATAACCGCTGTCATGAATTAAACACATACCACTCTCGCTACGGGAGACACGAAGTCGTAAACTACGATATTCTTGAATTACTGCAAAACCATGCGAGTCATCTTCCTGCACCTCCTCCTCCAGTAGTGGACCGACTGCAACTAAAACCGGTACACATACTGTTTACTATCAGGAGACAACCGCTGTCATGAATTAAACACCTACCACTCACGCTACAGGAGACACGAAATCGTAAACTACGATATTCTTGAATTACTGCAAAACCACGCGAGCCATCTTCCTGCACCTCCTCGTAAAGTAGTGAACCGACTGCAACCAAACGCGGTACACATATGCTTACTATCAGGCAAACAACCGCTGTCATGAATTAAACACCTACCACTCACGCTACAGGAGACACGAAGTCGTAAACTACGATATTCTTGAATTACTGCAAAACGATGCGAGCCATCTTCCTGCACCTCTTCCTCCAGTAGTGGACCGACTGCAACAAAACTCGGTTAACATACTGCTTACTATCAGGCGAACAACCGCTGTCATGAATTAAACACCTACCACTCACGTTACGGGAGACACGAAGTCGTAAACTACGATATTCTTGAATTACTGCAAAACCATGCGAGCCATCTTCCTGCACCTCCTCCTAAAGTAGTGGACCGACTGCAACCAAACTCGGTACACATACTGCTTACTAACAGGCGAACAACCGCTGTCATGAATTAAACACCTACCACTCACGCTACAGGAGACACGACGTCGTAAACTACGACATTCTTGAATTACTGCAAAACCATGCGAGCCATCTTCCTGCACCTCTTCCTAAAGTAGTGAACCGACCTCAACCAAACTCTGTACACATACTGCTTACAATCAGGCGAACAATCGCTGTCATGAATTAAACACCTACCACTCACGCTACAGGAGACACGAAGTCGTAAACTACGATATTCTTGAATTACTGCAAAACCATGCGAGCAATCTTCCTGCACCTCCTCCTAAAGTAGTGAACCGACCTCAACCAAACTCAGTACACATACTGCTTACAATCAGGCGAACAACTGCTGTCATGAATTAAACACCTACCACTCACGCTACGGGAGTCACGAAGTCGTATACTACGATATTCTTGAATTACTGCAAAACCATGCGAGCAATCTTCCTGCACCTCCTCCTCCAGTAGTGGACCGACTGCAACCAAACTCGGTGCACATACTGCTTACTATCAGGCGAACAACCGCTGTCATGAATTAAACACCTACCACTCACGCTACAGGAGACACGAAGTTGTAAACCTTGATATTCTTTAATTACGGCAAAACCATACGAGCCATCTTCCTGCACCTCCTCCTAAAGTATTGGACCGACTGCACCCAAACTCGGTACACACACTGCTTACTATCAGGCGAATAACCGCTGTCATGAATTAAACACATACCACTCATGCTACGGGAGACACGAAGTCGTAAACTACGATATTCTTGAATTACTGCAAAACAATGCGAGCCATCTTCGTGCACCTCCTCCTCCAGTAGTGGACCGACTGCAACTAAAACCGGTACACATACTGCTTACTATCAGGCGAACAAACGCTGTCATGAATTAAACCCCTACCACTCACAGTACAGGAGACACGAAGTCGTATACTACGATATTCTTGAATTACTGCAAAACCATGCGAGTCATCTTCCTGTACCTCCTCCTCCAGTAGTGGACCGAATGCAACCAAACTCGGTACACATACTACTTACTATCAGGCGAACAACCGCTGTCATGAATTAAACACCTACCACTCACGCTACAGGAGACACGAAGTCACAAACTACGATATTCTTGAATTACTGCAAATCCATGCGAGCCACCTTCCTGCACCTCCTCGTAAAGTAATGGACCGACTGCAACCAAACTCGGTACACATACTGCTTACAATCAGGCGAACAACCGCTGTCATGAATTAAACACTTACCACTCACGCTACAGGAGATACGAAGTCGTAAACTACGATATTCTTGAATTACTGCAAAACCATGCGAGTCATCTTCCTGTACCTCCTCCTCCAGTAGTGGACCGAATGGAACCAAACTCGGTACACATTCTACTTACTATCAGGCGAACAACCGCTGTCATGAATTAAACACCTACCACTCACGCTACAGGAGACACGAAGTCACAAACTACGATATTCTTGAATTACTGCAAAACCATGCGAGTAATCTTCCTGCACCTCCTCCTCCAGTAGTGGACCGACTGCAACTAAAACCGGTACGCATACTGTTAACTATCAGGCGAACAACAGCTGTCATGAATTAAACACCTACCACTCACGCTACAGGAGACACGAAGTCGTAAACTACGATATTCTTGAATTACTGCAAAACCATGCGAGCCATCTTCCTGCACCTCCTCGTAAAGTAGTGAACCGACTGTAACCAAACGCGGTACACATATGCTTACTATCAGGCAAACAACCGCTGTCATGAATTAAACACCTACCACCCACGCTACGGGAAACACGAAGTCGTAAACTAAGATATTCTTGAATTACTGCAAAACCATGCGAGCCATCTTCCTGCACCTCCTCCTAAAGTATTTGAGCGACTGCACCCAAACTCGGTACACACACTGCTTACTATCAGGCGAATAACCGCTGTCATGAATTAAACACATACCACTCACGCTACGGGAGACACGAAGTCGTAAACTACGATATTCTTGAATTACTGCAAACCCATGCGAGCCATCTTCCTGCACCTCCTCCTAAAGTAGTGGACCGAACTCAACCAAACTCGGTACACATACTGCTTACAATCAGGCGAACAACCGCTGTCATGAATTAAACACCTACCACTCACGCTACGGGAGTCACGAAGTCGTAAACTACGATATTCTTGAATTACTGCAAAACCATGCGAGTCATCTTCCTGCTCCTCCTCCTCCAGTAGTGGACCGACTGCAACTAAAACCGGTACACATACTGCTTACTATCAGGCGAACAACCGCTGTCATGAATTAAACACCTACCACTCACGCTACAGGAGACACGAATTCGTAAACTACGATATTCTTGAATTACTGCAAAACGATGCGAGCCATCTTCCTGCACCCCTTCCTCCAGTAGTGGACCGACTGCAACCAAACTCGGTTAACATACTGCTTACTATCAGTCGAACAACCGCTGTCATGAATTAAACACCTACCACTCACGCTACGGGAAACACGAAGTCGTAAACTAAGATATTCTTGAATTACTGCAAAACCATGCGAGCCATCTTCCTGCACCTCCTCCTAAAGTAGTGGACCGACTGAAACCAAACTAGGTACACATACTGCTTACTATCAGGCGAACAACCGCTGTCATGAATTAAACACCTACCACTCACGGTACAGGAGACACGAAGTCGTATACTACGATGTTCTTGAATTACTGCAAAACCATGCGAGCCATCTTCCTGCACCTCCTCCTCCAGTAGTGGACCGACTGCAACCAAACTCGGTACACATACTACTTACTATCAGGCGAACAACCGCTGTCATGAATTAAACACCTACCACTCACGCTACATGAGACACGAAGTCACAAACTACGATATTCTTGAATTACTGTAAAGCATGGGAGACATCTTCCTGGTCCTCCTCCTAAAGTAGTGTACCGACTGCAACCGAACTCGGTACACATACTGCTTACTATCAGGCGAACAACCGCTGTCATGAATTAAACACCTACCACTCACGCTACAGGAGACACGAAGTCGTAAACTACGATATTCTTGAATTACTGCAAAACCATGCGATCCATCTCCCTGCACCTTCTCCTAAAGTAGTGGACCGACTGCAACCAAACTCGGTACACATACTGCTTACTAACAGGCGAACAACCGCTGTCATGAATTAAACACCTACCACTCACGCTACAGGAGACACGACGTCGTAAACTACGATATTCTTGAATTACTGCAAAACCATGCGAGCAATCTTCCTGCACCTCTTCCTAAAGTAGTGAACCGACCTCAACCAAACTCGGTACACATACTGCTTACAATCAGGCGAACAACCGCTGTCATGAATTAAACACCTACCACTCACGCTACGGGAGTCACGAAGTCGTAAACTACGATTTTCTTGAATTACGGCAAAACCATGCGAGCCATCTTCCTGCACCTCCTCCTAAAGTATTGCACCGACTGCACCCAAACTCGGTACACACACTGCTTACTATCAGGCGAATAACCGCTGTCATGAATTAAACACATACCACTCATGCTACGGGAGACACGAAGTCGTAAACTACGTTATTCTTGAATTACTGCAAATCCATGCGAGCCATCTTCGTGCACCTCCTCCTCCAGTAGTGGACCGACTGCAACTAAAACCGGTACACATACTGCTTACTATCAGGCGAACAACCGCTGTCATGAATTAAACCCCTACCACTCACAGTACAGGAGACACGAAATCGTATACTACGATATTCTTGGATTACTGCAAAACCATGCGAGTCATCTTCCTGTACCTCCTCCTCCAGTAGTGGACCGAATGCAACCAAACTCGGTACACATACTACTTACTATCAGGCGAACAACCGCTGTCATGAATTAAACACCTATCACTCACGCTACAGGAGACACGAAGTCACAAACTACGATATTCTTGAATTACTGCAAATCCATGCGAGCCACCTTCCTGCACCTCCTCGTAAAGTAATGGACCGACTGCAACCAAACTCGGTACACATACTGCTTACAATCAGGCGAACAACCGCTGTCATGAATTAAACATTTACCACTCACGCTACAGGAGATACGAAGTCGTAAACTACGATATTCTTGAATTACTGCAAAACCATGCGAGTCATCTTCCTGTACCTCCTCCTCCAGTAGTGGACCGAATGCAACCAAACTCGGTACACATTCTACTTACTATCAGGCGAACAACCGCTGTCATGAATTAAACACCTACCACTCACGCTACAGGAGACACTAAGTCACAAACTACGATATTCTTGAATTACTGCAAAACCATGCGAGTCATCTTCCTGCACCTCCTCCTCCAGTAGTGGACCGACTGCAACTAAAACCGGTACACATACTGTTAACTATCAGGCGAACAACAGCTGTCATGAATTAAACACCTACCACTCACGCTACAGGAGCACGAAGTCGTAAACTACGATATTCTTGACTTACTGCAAAACCATGCGAGCCATCTTCCTGCACCTCCTCGTAAAGTAGTGAACCGACTGTAACCAAACGCGGTACACATATGCTTACTATCAGGCAAACAACCGCTGTCATGAATTAAACACCTACCACTCACGCTACGGGAAACACGAAGTCGTAAACTAAGATATTCTTGAATTACTGCAAAACCATGCGAGCCATCTTCCTGCACCTCCTCCTAAAGTATTTGAGCGAATGCACCCAAACTCGGTACACACACTGCTTACTATCAGGCGAATAACCGCTGTCATGAATTAAACACATACCACTCACGCTACGGGAGACACGAAGTCGTAAACTACGATATTCTTGAATTACTGCAAACCCATGCGAGCCATCTTCCTGCACCTCCTCCTAAAGTAGTGGACCGAACTCAACCAAACTCGGTACACATACTGCTTACAATCAGGCGAACAACCGCTGTCATGAATTAAACACCTACCACTCACGCTACGGGAGTCACGAAGTCGTAAACTACGATATTCTTGAATTACTGCAAAACCATGCGAGTCATCTTCCTGCTCCTCCTCCTCCAGTAGTGGACCGACTGCAACTAAAACCGGTACACATACTGCTTACTATCAGGCGAACAACCGCTGTCATGAATTAAACACCTACCACTCACGCTACAGGAGACACGAAGTCGTAAACTACGATATTCTTGAATTACTGCAAAACGATGCGAGCCATCTTCCTGCTCCCCTTCCTCCAGTAGTGGACCGACTGCAACCAAACTCGGTTAACATACTGCTTACTATCAGTCGAACAACCGCTGTCATGAATTAAACACCTACCACTCACGCTACGGGAAACACGAAGTCGTAAACTAAGATATTCTTGAATTACTGCAAAACCATGCGAGCCATCTTCCTGCACCTCCTCCTAAAGTAGTGGACCGACTGCAACCAAACTAGGTACACATACTGCTTACTATCAGGCGAACAACCGCTGTCATGAATTAAACACCTACCACTCACGGTACAGGAGACACGAAGTCGTATACTACGATGTTCTTGAATTACTGCAAAACCATGCGAGCCATCTTCCTGCACCTCCTCCTCCAGTAGTGGACCGACTGCAACCAAACTCGGTACACATACTACTTACTATTAGGCGATCAACCGCTGTTATGAATTAAACACCTACCACTGACGCTACAGGAGACACGAAATCGTAAACTACGATAATCTTGAATTGCTGCTAACCATGCGTGCCATCTGCCTGCACCTCCTCCTAAAGTAGTGAACCGACCTCAACCAAACTCTGTACACATACTGCTTACAATCAGGCGAACAACCGCTGTCATGAATTAAACACCTACCACTCACGCTACAGGAGACACGAAGTCGTAAACTACGATATTCTTGAATTACTGCAAAACCATGCGAGCAATCTTCGTGCACCTCCTCCTAAAGTAGTGAACCGACCTCAACCAAACTCAGTACACATACTGCTTACAATCAGGCGAACAACTGCTGTCATGAATTAAACACCTACCACTCACGCTACGGGAGTCACGAAGTCGTATACTACGATATTCTTGAATTACTGCAAAACCATGCGAGCCATCTTCCTGCACCTCCTCCTCCAGTAGTGGACCGACTGCAACCAAACTCGGTGCACATACTGCTTACTATCAGGCGAACAACCGCTGTCATGAATTAAACACCTACCACTCACGCTACAGGAGACACGAAGTTGTAAACCTTGATATTCTTTAATTACGGCAAAACCATGCGAGCCATCTTCCTGCACCTCCTCCTAAAGTATTGGACCGACTGCACCCAAACTCGGTACACACACTGCTTACTATCAGGCGAATAACCGCTGTCATGAATTAAACACATACCACTCATGCTACGGGAGACACGAAGTCGTAAACTACGATAATCTTGAATTACTGCAAAACAATGCGAGCCATCTTCGTGCACCTCCTCCTCCAGTAGTGGACCGACTGCAACTAAAACCGGTACACATACTGCTTACTATCAGGCGAACAACCGCTGTCATGAATTAAACCCCTACCACTCACAGTACAGGAGACACGAAGTCGTATACTACGATATTCTTGAATTACTGCAAAACCATGCGAGTCATCTTCCTGTACCTCCTCCTCCAGTAGTGGACCGAATGCAACCAAACTCGGTACACATACTACTTACTATCAGGCGAACAACCGCTGTCATGAATTAAACACCTACCACTCACGCTACAGGAGACACGAAGTCACAAACTACGATATTCTTGAATTACTGCAAATCCATGCGAGCCACCTTCCTGCACCTCCTCGTAAAGTAATGGACCGACTGCAACCAAACTCGGTACACATACTGCTTACAATCAGGCGAACAACCGCTGTCATGAATTAAACACTTACCACTCACGCTACAGGAGATACGAAGTCGTAAACTACGATATTCTTGAATTACTGCAAAACCATGCGAGTCATCTTCCTGTACCTCCTCCTCCAGTAGTGGACCGAATGGAACCAAACTCGGTACACATTCTACTTACTATCAGGCGAACAACCGCTGTCATGAATTAAACACCTACCACTCACGCTACAGGAGACACGAAGTCACAAACTACGATATTCTTGAATTACTGCAAAACCATGCGAGTAATCTTCCTGCACCTCCTCCTCCAGTAGTGGACCGACTGCAACTAAAACCAGTACACATACTGTTAACTATCAGGCGAACAACAGCTGTCATGAAATAAACACCTACCACTCACGCTACAGGAGACACGAAGTCGTAAACTACGATATTCTTGAATTACTGCAAAACCATGCGAGCCATCTTCCTGCACCTCCTCGTAAAGTAGTGAACCGACTGTAACCAAACGCGGTACACATATGCTTACTATCAGGCAAACAACCGCTGCCATGAATTAAACACCTACCACCCACGCTACGGGAAACACGAAGTCGTAAACTAAGATATTCTTGAATTACTGCAAAACCATGCGAGCCATCTTCCTGCACGTCCTCCTAAAGTATTTGAGCGACTGCACCCAAACTCGGTACACACACTGCTTACTATCAGGCGAATAACCGCTGTCATGAATTAAACACATACCACTCACGCTACGGGAGACACGAAGTCGTAAACTACGATATTCTTGAATTACTGCAAACCCATGCGAGCCATCTTCCTGCACCTCCTCCTAAAGTAGTGGACCGAACTCAACCAAACTCGGTACACATACTGCTTACAATCAGGCGAACAACCGCTGTCATGAATTAAACACCTACCACTCACGCTACGGGAGTCACGAAGTCGTAAACTACGATATTCTTCAATTACTGCAAAACCATGCGAGTCATCTTCCTGCTCCTCCTCCTCCAGTAGTGGACCGACTGCAACTAAAACCGGTACACATACTGCTTACTATCAGGCGAACAACCGCTGTCATGAATTAAACACCTACCACTCACGCTACAGGAGACACGAAGTCGTAAACTACGATATTCTTGAATTACTGCAAAACGATGCGAGCCATCTTCCTGCACCCCTTCCTCCAGTAGTGGACCGACTGCAACCAAACTCGGTTAACATACTGCTTACTATCAGTCGAACAACCGCTGTCATGAATTAAACACCTACCACTCACGCTACGGGAAACACGAAGTCGTAAACTAAGATATTCTTGAATTACTGCAAAACCATGCGAGCCATCTTCCTGCACCTCCTCCTAAAGTAGTGGACCGACTGCAACCAAACTAGGTACACATACTGCTTACTATCAGGCGAACAACCGCTGTCATGAATTAAACACCTACCACTCACGGTACAGGAGACACGAAGTCGTATACTACGATGTTCTTGAATTACTGCAAAACCATGCGAGCCATCTTCCTGCACCTCCTCCTCCAGTAGTGGACCGACTGCAACCAAACTCGGTACACATACTACTTACTATCAGGCGAACAACCGCTGTCATGAATTAAACACCTACCACTCACGCTACATGAGACACGAAGTCACAAACTACGATATTCTTGAATTACTGTAAAGCATGGGAGACATCTTCCTGTTCCTCCTCCTAAAGTAGTGTACCGACTGCAACCGAACTCGGTACACATACTGCTTACTATCAGGCGAACAACCGCTGTCATGAATTAAACACCTACCACTCACGCTACAGGAGACACGAAGTCGTAAACTACGATATTCTTGAATTACTGCAAAACCATGCGATCCATCTCCCTGCACCTTCTCCTAAAGTAGTGGACCGACTGCAACCAAACTCGGTACACATACTGCTTACTAACAGGCGAACAACCGCTGTCATGAATTAAACACCTACCACTCACGCTACAGGAGACACGACGTCGTAAACTACGATATTCTTGAATTACTGCAAAACCATGCGAGCAATCTTCCTGCACCTCTTCCTAAAGTAGTGAACCGACCTCAACCAAACTCGGTACACATACTGCTTACAATCAGGCGAACAACCGCTGTCATGAATTAAACACCTACCACTCACGCTACGGGAGTCACGAAGTCGTAAACTACGATTTTCTTGAATTACGGCAAAACCATGCGAGCCATCTTCCTGCACCTCCTCCTAAAGTATTGCACCGACTGCACCCAAACTCGGTACACACACTGCTTACTATCAGGCGAATAACCGCTGTCATGAATTAAACACATACCACTCATGCTACGGGAGACACGAAGTCGTAAACTACGATATTCTTGAATTACTGCAAATCCATGCGAGCCATCTTCGTGCACCTCCTCCTCCAGTAGTGGACCGACTGCAACTAAAACCGGTACACATACTGCTTACTATCAGGCGAACAACCGCTGTCATGAATTAAACCCCTACCACTCACAGTACAGGAGACACGAAATCGTATACTACGATATTCTTGGATTACTGCAAAACCATGCGAGTCATCTTCCTGTACCTCCTCCTCCAGTAGTGGACCGAATGCAACCAAACTCGGTACACATACTACTTACTATCAGGCGAACAACCGCTGTCATGAATTAAACACCTATCACTCACGCTACAGGAGACACGAAGTCACAAACTACGATATTCTTGAATTACTGCAAATCCATGCGAGCCACCTTCCTGCACCTCCTCGTAAAGTAATGGACCGACTGCAACCAAACTCGGTACACATACTGCTTACAATCAGGCGAACAACCGCTGTCATGAATTAAACATTTACCACTCACGCTACAGGAGATACGAAGTCGTAAACTACGATATTCTTGAATTACTGCAAAACCATGCGAGTCATCTTCCTGTACCTCGTCCTCCAGTAGTGGACCGAATGCAACCAAACTCGGTACACATTCTACTTACTATCAGGCGAACAACCGCTGTCATGAATTAAACACCTACCACTCACGCTACAGGAGACACTAAGTCACAAACTACGATATTCTTGAATTACTGCAAAACCATGCGAGTCATCTTCCTGCACCTCCTCCTCCAGTAGTGGACCGACTGCAACTAAAACCGGTACACATACTGTTAACTATCAGGCGAACAACAGCTGTCATGAATTAAACACCTACCACTCACGCTACAGGAGCACGAAGTCGTAAACTACGATATTCTTGACTTACTGCAAAACCATGCGAGCCATCTTCCTGCACCTCCGCGTAAAGTAGTGAACCGACTGTAACCAAACGCGGTACACATATGCTTACTATCAGGCAAACAACCGCTGTCATGAATTAAACACCTACCACTCACGCTACGGGAAACACGAAGTCGTAAACTACGATATTCTTGAATTACTGCAAACCCATGCGAGCCATCTTCCTGCACCTCCTCCTAAAGTAGTGGACCGAACTCAACCAAACTCGGTACACATACTGCTTACAATCAGGCGAACAACCGCTGTCATGAATTAAACACCTACCACTCACGCTACGGGAGTCACGAAGTCGTAAACTACGATATTCTTGAATTACTGCAAAACCATGCGAGTCATCTTCCTGCTCCTCCTCCTCCAGTAGTGGACCGACTGCAACCAAACTCGGTACACATACTACTTACTATCAGGCGAACAACCGCTGTCATGAATTAAACACCTACCACTCACGCTACAGGAGACACGAAGTCGTAAACTACGATATTCTTGAATTACTGCAAAACGATGCGAGCCATCTTCCTGCTCCCCTTCCTCCAGTAGTGGACCGACTGCAACCAAACTCGGTTAACATACTGCTTACTATCAGTCGAACAACCGCTGTCATGAATTAAACACCTACCACTCACGCTACGGGAAACACGAAGTCGTAAACTAAGATATTCTTGAATTACTGCAAAACCATGCGAGCCATCTTCCTGCACCTCCTCCTAAAGTAGTGGTCCGACTGCAACCAAACTAGGTACACATACTGCTTACTATCAGGCGAACAACCGCTGTCATGAATTAAACACCTACCACTCACGGTACAGGAGACACGAAGTCGTATACTACGATGTTCTTGAATTACTGCAAAACCATGCGAGCCATCTTCCTGCACCTCCTCCTCCAGTAGTGGACCGACTGCAACCAAACTCGGTACACATACTACTTACTATTAGGCGATCAACCGCTGTTATGAATTAAACACCTACCACTGACGCTACAGGAGACACGAAATCGTAAACTACGATAATCTTGAATTGCTGCTAACCATGCGTGCCATCTGCCTGCACCTCCTCCTAAAGTAGTGAACCGACCTCAACCAAACTCTGTACACATACTGCTTACAATCAGGCGAACAACCGCTGTCATGAATTAAACACCTACCACTCACGCTACAGGAGACACGAAGTCGTAAACTACGATATTCTTGAATTACTGCAAAACCATGCGAGCAATCTTCGTGCACCTCCTCCTAAAGTAGTGAACCGACCTCAACCAAACTCAGTACACATACTGCTTACAATCAGGCGAACAACTGCTGTCATGAATTAAACACCTACCACTCACGCTACGGGAGTCACGAAGTCGTATACTACGATATTCTTGAATTACTGCAAAACCATGCGAGCCATCTTCCTGCACCTCCTCCTCCAGTAGTGGACCGACTGCAACCAAACTCGGTGCACATACTGCTTACTATCAGGCGAACAACCGCTGTCATGAATTAAACACCTACCACTCACGCTACAGGAGACACGAAGTTGTAAACCTTGATATTCTTTAATTACGGCAAAACCATGCGAGCCATCTTCCTGCACCTCCTCCTAAAGTATTGGACCGACTGCACCCAAACTCGGTACACACACTGCTTACTATCAGGCGAATAACCGCTGTCATGAATTAAACACATACCACTCATGCTACGGGAGACACGAAGTCGTAAACTACGATAATCTTGAATTACTGCAAAACAATGCGAGCCATCTTCGTGCACCTCCTCCTCCAGTAGTGGACCGACTGCAACTAAAACCGGTACACATACTGCTTACTATCAGGCGAACAACCGCTGTCATGAATTAAACCCCTACCACTCACAGTACAGGAGACACGAAGTCGTATACTACGATATTCTTGAATTACTGCAAAACCATGCGAGTCATCTTCCTGTACCTCCTCCTCCAGTAGTGGACCGAATGCAACCAAACTCGGTACACATACTACTTACTATCAGGCGAACAACCGCTGTCATGAATTAAACACCTACCACTCACGCTACAGGAGACACGAAGTCGTAAACTACGATATTCTTGAATTACTGCAAAACCATGCGATCCATCTCCCTGCACCTTCTCCTAAAGTAGTGGACCGACTGCAACCAAACTCGGTACACATACTGCTTACTAACAGGCGAACAACCGCTGTCATGAATTAAACACCTACCACTCACGCTACAGGAGACACGACGTCGTAAACTACGATATTCTTGAATTACTGCAAAACCATGCGAGCAATCTTCCTGCACCTCTTCCTAAAGTAGTGAACCGACCTCAACCAAACTCGGTACACATACTGCTTACAATCAGGCGAACAACCGCTGTCATGAATTAAACACCTACCACTCACGCTACGGGAGTCACGAAGTCGTAAACTACGATTTTCTTGAATTACGGCAAAACCATGCGAGCCATCTTCCTGCACCTCCTCCTAAAGTATTGCACCGACTGCACCCAAACTCGGTACACACACTGCTTACTATCAGGCGAATAACCGCTGTCATGAATTAAACACATACCACTCATGCTACGGGAGACACGAAGTCGTAAACTACGATATTCTTGAATTACTGCAAATCCATGCGAGCCATCTTCGTGCACCTCCTCCTCCAGTAGTGGACCGACTGCAACTAAAACCGGTACACATACTGCTTACTATCAGGCGAACAACCGCTGTCATGAATTAAACCCCTACCACTCACAGTACAGGAGACACGAAATCGTATACTACGATATTCTTGGATTACTGCAAAACCATGCGAGTCATCTTCCTGTACCTCCTCCTCCAGTAGTGGACCGAATGCAACCAAACTCGGTACACATACTACTTACTATCAGGCGAACAACCGCTGTCATGAATTAAACACCTATCACTCACGCTACAGGAGACACGAAGTCACAAACTACGATATTCTTGAATTACTGCAAATCCATGCGAGCCACCTTCCTGCACCTCCTCGTAAAGTAATGGACCGACTGCAACCAAACTCGGTACACATACTGCTTACAATCAGGCGAACAACCGCTGTCATGAATTAAACATTTACCACTCACGCTACAGGAGATACGAAGTCGTAAACTACGATATTCTTGAATTACTGCAAAACCATGCGAGTCATCTTCCTGTACCTCCTCCTCCAGTAGTGGACCGGACGCAACCAAACTCGGTACACATTCTACTTACTATCAGGCGAACAACCGCTGTCATGAATTAAACACCTACCACTCACGCTACAGGAGACACTAAGTCACAAACTACGATATTCTTGAATTACTGCAAAACCATGCGAGTCATCTTCCTGCACCTCCTCCTCCAGTAGTGGACCGACTGCAACTAAAACCGGTACACATACTGTTAACTATCAGGCGAACAACAGCTGTCATGAATTAAACACCTACCACTCACGCTACAGGAGCACGAAGTCGTAAACTACGATATTCTTGACTTACTGCAAAACCATGCGAGCCATCTTCCTGCACCTCCGCGTAAAGTAGTGAACCGACTGTAACCAAACGCGGTACACATATGCTTACTATCAGGCAAACAACCGCTGTCATGAATTAAACACCTACCACTCACGCTACGGGAAACACGAAGTCGTAAACTAAGATATTCTTGAATTACTGCAAAACCATGCGAGCCATCTTCCTGCACCTCCTCCTAAAGTATTTGAGCGACTGCACCCAAACTCGGTACACACACTGCTTACTATCAGGCGAATAACCGCTGTCATGAATTAAACACATACCACTCACGCTACGGGAGACACGAAGTCGTAAACTACGATATTCTTGAATTACTGCAAACCCATGCGAGCCATCTTCCTGCACCTCCTCCTAAAGTAGTGGACCGAACTCAACCAAACTCGGTACACATACTGCTTACAATCAGGCGAACAACCGCTGTCATGAATTAAACACCTACCACTCACGCTACGGGAGTCACGAAGTCGTAAACTACGATATTCTTGAATTACTGCAAAACCATGCGAGTCATCTTCCTGCTCCTCCTCCTCCAGTAGTGGACCGACTGCAACTAAAACCGGTACACATACTGCTTACTATCAGGCGAACAACCGCTGTCATGAATTAAACACCTACCACTCACGCTACAGGAGACACGAAGTCGTAAACTACGATATTCTTGAATTACTGCAAAACGATGCGAGCCATCTTCCTGCTCCCCTTCCTCCAGTAGTGGACCGACTGCAACCAAACTCGGTTAACATACTGCTTACTATCAGTCGAACAACCGCTGTCATGAATTAAACACCTACCACTCACGCTACGGGAAACACGAAGTCGTAAACTAAGATATTCTTGAATTACTGCAAAACCATGCGAGCCATCTTCCTGCACCTCCTCCTAAAGTAGTGGACCGACTGCAACCAAACTAGGTACACATACTGCTTACTATCAGGCGAACAACCGCTGTCATGAATTAAACACCTACCACTCACGGTACAGGAGACACGAAGTCGTATACTACGATGTTCTTGAATTACTGCAAAACCATGCGAGCCATCTTCCTGCACCTCCTCCTCCAGTAGTGGACCGACTGCAACCAAACTCGGTACACATACTACTTACTATTAGGCGATCAACCGCTGTTATGAATTAAACACCTACCACTGACGCTACAGGAGACACGAAATCGTAAACTACGATAATCTTGAATTGCTGCTAACCATGCGTGCCATCTGCCTGCACCTCCTCCTAAAGTAGTGAACCGACCTCAACCAAACTCTGTACACATACTGCTTACAATCAGGCGAACAACCGCTGTCATGAATTAAACACCTACCACTCACGCTACAGGAGACACGAAGTCGTAAACTACGATATTCTTGAATTACTGCAAAACCATGCGAGCAATCTTCGTGCACCTCCTCCTAAAGTAGTGAACCGACCTCAACCAAACTCAGTACACATACTGCTTACAATCAGGCGAACAACTGCTGTCATGAATTAAACACCTACCACTCACGCTACGGGAGTCACGAAGTCGTATACTACGATATTCTTGAATTACTGCAAAACCATGCGAGCCATCTTCCTGCACCTCCTCCTCCAGTAGTGGACCGACTGCAACCAAACTCGGTGCACATACTGCTTACTATCAGGCGAACAACCGCTGTCATGAATTAAACACCTACCACTCACGCTACAGGAGACACGAAGTTGTAAACCTTGATATTCTTTAATTACGGCAAAACCATGCGAGCCATCTTCCTGCACCTCCTCCTAAAGTATTGGACCGACTGCACCCAAACTCGGTACACACACTGCTTACTATCAGGCGAATAACCGCTGTCATGAATTAAACACATACCACTCATGCTACGGGAGACACGAAGTCGTAAACTACGATAATCTTGAATTACTGCAAAACAATGCGAGCCATCTTCGTGCACCTCCTCCTCCAGTAGTGGACCGACTGCAACTAAAACCGGTACACATACTGCTTACTATCAGGCGAACAACCGCTGTCATGAATTAAACCCCTACCACTCACAGTACAGGAGACACGAAGTCGTATACTACGATATTCTTGAATTACTGCAAAACCATGCGAGTCATCTTCCTGTACCTCCTCCTCCAGTAGTGGACCGAATGCAACCAAACTCGGTACACATACTACTTACTATCAGGCGAACAACCGCTGTCATGAATTAAACACCTACCACTCACGCTACAGGAGACACGAAGTCGTAAACTACGATATTCTTGAATTACTGCAAAACGATGCGAGCCATCTTCCTGCAAACCTTCCTCCAGTAGTGGACCGACTGCAACCAAACTCGGTTAACATACTGCTTACTATCAGTCGAACAACCGCTGTCATGAATTAAACACCTACCACTCACGCTACGGGAAACACGAAGTCGTAAACTAAGATATTCTTGAATTACTGCAAAACCATGCGAGCCATCTTCCTGCACCTCCTCCTAAAGTAGTGGACCGACTGCAACCAAACTAGGTACACATACTGCTTACTATCAGGCGAACAACCGCTGTCATGAATTAAACACCTACCACTCACGGTACAGGAGACACGAAGTCGTATACTACGATGTTCTTGAATTACTGCAAAACCATGCGAGCCATCTTCCTGCACCTCCTCCTCCAGTAGTGGACCGACTGCAACCAAACTCGGTACACATACTACTTACTATCAGGCGAACAACCGCTGTCATGAATTAAACACCTACCACTCACGCTACATGAGACACGAAGTCACAAACTACGATATTCTTGAATTACTGTAAAGCATGGGAGACATCTTCCTGTTCCTCCTCCTAAAGTAGTGTACCGACTGCAACCGAACTCGGTACACATACTGCTTACTATCAGGCGAACAACCGCTGTCATGAATTAAACACCTACCACTCACGCTACAGGAGACACGAAGTCGTAAACTACGATATTCTTGAATTACTGCAAAACCATGCGATCCATCTCCCTGCACCTTCTCCTAAAGTAGTGGACCGACTGCAACCAAACTCGGTACACATACTGCTTACTAACAGGCGAACAACCGCTGTCATGAATTAAACACCTACCACTCACGCTACAGGAGACACGACGTCGTAAACTACGATATTCTTGAATTACTGCAAAACCATGCGAGCAATCTTCCTGCACCTCTTCCTAAAGTAGTGAACCGACCTCAACCAAACTCGGTACACATACTGCTTACAATCAGGCGAACAACCGCTGTCATGAATTAAACACCTACCACTCACGCTACGGGAGTCACGAAGTCGTAAACTACGATTTTCTTGAATTACGGCAAAACCATGCGAGCCATCTTCCTGCACCTCCTCCTAAAGTATTGCACCGACTGCACCCAAACTCGGTACACACACTGCTTACTATCAGGCGAATAACCGCTGTCATGAATTAAACACATACCACTCATGCTACGGGAGACACGAAGTCGTAAACTACGATATTCTTGAATTACTGCAAATCCATGCGAGCCATCTTCGTGCACCTCCTCCTCCAGTAGTGGACCGACTGCAACTAAAACCGGTACACATACTGCTTACTATCAGGCGAACAACCGCTGTCATGAATTAAACCCCTACCACTCACAGTACAGGAGACACGAAATCGTATACTACGATATTCTTGGATTACTGCAAAACCATGCGAGTCATCTTCCTGTACCTCCTCCTCCAGTAGTGGACCGAATGCAACCAAACTCGGTACACATACTACTTACTATCAGGCGAACAACCGCTGTCATGAATTAAACACCTATCACTCACGCTACAGGAGACACGAAGTCACAAACTACGATATTCTTGAATTACTGCAAATCCATGCGAGCCACCTTCCTGCACCTCCTCGTAAAGTAATGGACCGACTGCAACCAAACTCGGTACACATACTGCTTACAATCAGGCGAACAACCGCTGTCATGAATTAAACATTTACCACTCACGCTACAGGAGATACGAAGTCGTAAACTACGATATTCTTGAATTACTGCAAAACCATGCGAGTCATCTTCCTGTACCTCCTCCTCCAGTAGTGGACCGAATGCAACCAAACTCGGTACACATTCTACTTACTATCAGGCGAACTACCGCTGTCATGAATTAAACACCTACCACTCACGCTACAGGAGACACTAAGTCACAAACTACGATATTCTTGAATTACTGCAAAACCATGCGAGTCATCTTCCTGCACCTCCTCCTCCAGTAGTGGACCGACTGCAACTAAAACCGGTACACATACTGTTAACTATCAGGCGAACAACAGCTGTCATGAATTAAACACCTACCACTCACGCTACAGGAGCACGAAGTCGTAAACTACGATATTCTTGACTTACTGCAAAACCATGCGAGCCATCTTCCTGCACCTCCTCGTAAAGTAGTGAACCGACTGTAACCAAACGCGGTACACATATGCTTACTATCAGGCAAACAACCGCTGTCATGAATTAAACACCTACCACTCACGCTACGGGAAACACGAAGTCGGAAACTAAGATATTCTTGAATTACTGCAAAACCATGCGAGCCATCTTCCTGCACCTCCTCCTAAAGTATTTGAGCGACTGCACCCAAACTCGGTACACACACTGCTTACTATCAGGCGAATAACCGCTGTCATGAATTAAACACATACCACTCACGCTACGGGAGACACGAAGTCGTAAACTACGATATTCTTGAATTACTGCAAACCCATGCGAGCCATCTTCCTGCACCTCCTCCTAAAGTAGTGGACCGAACTCAACCAAACTCGGTACACATACTGCTTACAATCAGGCGAACAACCGCTGTCATGAATTAAACACCTACCACTCACGCTACGGGAGTCACGAAGTCGTAAACTACGATATTCTTGAATTACTGCAAAACCATGCGAGTCATCTTCCTGCTCCTCCTCCTCCAGTAGTGGACCGACTGCAACTAAAACCGGTACACATACTGCTTACTATCAGGCGAACAACCGCTGTCATGAATTAAACACCTACCACTCACGCTACAGGAGACACGAAGTCGTAAACTACGATATTCTTGAATTACTGCAAAACGATGCGAGCCATCTTCCTGCTCCCCTTCCTCCAGTAGTGGACCGACTGCAACCAAACTCGGTTAACATACTGCTTACTATCAGTCGAACAACCGCTGTCATGAATTAAACACCTACCACTCACGCTACGGGAAACACGAAGTCGTAAACTACGATATTCTTGAATTACTGCAAACCCATGCGAGCCATCTTCCTGCACCTCCTCCTAAAGTAGTGGACCGACTGCAACCAAACTAGGTACACATACTGCTTACTATCAGGCGAACAACCGCTGTCATGAATTAAACACCTACCACTCACGGTACAGGAGACACGAAGTCGTATACTACGATGTTCTTGAATTACTGCAAAACCATGCGAGCCATCTTCCTGCACCTCCTCCTCCAGTAGTGGACCGACTGCAACCAAACTCGGTACACATACTACTTACTATTAGGCGATCAACCGCTGTTATGAATTAAACACCTACCACTGACGCTACAGGAGACACGAAATCGTAAACTACGATAATCTTGAATTGCTGCTAACCATGCGTGCCATCTGCCTGCACCTCCTCCTAAAGTAGTGAACCGACCTCAACCAAACTCTGTACACATACTGCTTACAATCAGGCGAACAACCGCTGTCATGAATTAAACACCTACCACTCACGCTACAGGAGACACGAAGTCGTAAACTACGATATTCTTGAATTACTGCAAAACCATGCGAGCAATCTTCGTGCACCTCCTCCTAAAGTAGTGAACCGACCTCAACCAAACTCAGTACACATACTGCTTACAATCAGGCGAACAACTGCTGTCATGAATTAAACACCTACCACTCACGCTACGGGAGTCACGAAGTCGTATACTACGATATTCTTGAATTACTGCAAAACCATGCGAGCCATCTTCCTGCACCTCCTCCTCCAGTAGTGGACCGACTGCAACCAAACTCGGTGCACATACTGCTTACTATCAGGCGAACAACCGCTGTCATGAATTAAACACCTACCACTCACGCTACAGGAGACACGAAGTTGTAAACCTTGATATTCTTTAATTACGGCAAAACCATGCGAGCCATCTTCCTGCACCTCCTCCTAAAGTATTGGACCGACTGCACCCAAACTCGGTACACACACTGCTTACTATCAGGCGAATAACCGCTGTCATGAATTAAACACATACCACTCATGCTACGGGAGACACGAAGTCGTAAACTACGATAATCTTGAATTACTGCAAAACAATGCGAGCCATCTTCGTGCACCTCCTCCTCCAGTAGTGGACCGACTGCAACTAAAACCGGTACACATACTGCTTACTATCAGGCGAACAACCGCTGTCATGAATTAAACCCCTACCACTCACAGTACAGGAGACACGAAGTCGTATACTACGATATTCTTGAATTACTTCAAAACCATGCGAGTCATCTTCCTGTACCTCCTCCTCCAGTAGTGGACCGAATGCAACCAAACTCGGTACACATACTACTTACTATCAGGCGAACAACCGCTGTCATGAATTAAACACCTACCACTCACGCTACAGGAGACACGAAGTCACAAACTACGATATTCTTGAATTACTGCAAATCCATGCGAGCCACCTTCCTGCACCTCCTCGTAAAGTAATGGACCGACTGCAACCAAACTCGGTACACATACTGCTTACAATCAGGCGAACAACCGCTGTCATGAATTAAACACTTACCACTCACGCTACAGGAGATACGAAGTCGTAAACTACGATATTCTTGAATTACTGCAAAACCATGCGAGTCATCTTCCTGTACCTCCTCCTCCAGTAGTGGACCGAATGGAACCAAACTCGGTACACATTCTACTTACTATCAGGCGAACAACCGCTGTCATGAATTAAACACCTACCACTCACGCTACAGGAGACACGAAGTCACAAACTACGATATTCTTGAATTACTGCAAAACCATGCGAGTAATCTTCCTGCACCTCCTCCTCCAGTAGTGGACCGACTGCAACTAAAACCAGTACACATACTGTTAACTATCAGGCGAACAACAGCTGTCATGAAATAAACACCTACCACTCACGCTACAGGAGACACGAAGTCGTAAACTACGATATTCTTGAATTACTGCAAAACCATGCGAGCCATCTTCCTGCACCTCCTCGTAAAGTAGTGAACCGACTGTAACCAAACGCGGTACACATATGCTTACTATCAGGCAAACAACCGCTGTCATGAATTAAACACCTACCACCCACGCTACGGGAAACACGAAGTCGTAAACTAAGATATTCTTGAATTACTGCAAAACCATGCGAGCCATCTTCCTGCACGTCCTCCTAAAGTATTTGAGCGACTGCACCCAAACTCGGTACACACACTGCTTACTATCAGGCGAATAACCGCTGTCATGAATTAAACACATACCACTCACGCTACGGGAGACACGAAGTCGTAAACTACGATATTCTTGAATTACTGCAAACCCATGCGAGCCATCTTCCTGCACCTCCTCCTAAAGTAGTGGACCGAACTCAACCAAACTCGGTACACATACTGCTTACAATCAGGCGAACAACCGCTGTCATGAATTAAACACCTACCACTCACGCTACGGGAGTCACGAAGTCGTAAACTACGATATTCTTGAATTACTGCAAAACCATGCGAGTCATCTTCCTGCTCCTCCTCCTCCAGTAGTGGACCGACTGCAACTAAAACCGGTACACATACTGCTTACTATCAGGCGAACAACCGCTGTCATGAATTAAACACCTACCACTCACGCTACAGGAGACACGAAGTCGTAAACTACGATATTCTTGAATTACTGCAAAACGATGCGAGCCATCTTCCTGCACCCCTTCCTCCAGTAGTGGACCGACTGCAACCAAACTCGGTTAACATACTGCTTACTATCAGTCGAACAACCGCTGTCATGAATTAAACACCTACCACTCACGCTACGGGAAACACGAAGTCGTAAACTAAGATATTCTTGAATTACTGCAAAACCATGCGAGCCATCTTCCTGCACCTCCTCCTAAAGTAGTGGACCGACTGCAACCAAACTAGGTACACATACTGATTACTATCAGGCGAACAACCGCTGTCATGAATTAAACACCTACCACTCACGGTACAGGAGACACGAAGTCGTATACTACGATGTTCTTGAATTACTGCAAAACCATGCGAGCCATCTTCCTGCACCTCCTCCTCCAGTAGTGGACCGACTGCAACCAAACTCGGTACACATACTACTTACTATCAGGCGAACAACCGCTGTCATGAATTAAACACCTACCACTCACGCTACATGAGACACGAAGTCACAAACTACGATATTCTTGAATTACTGTAAAGCATGGGAGACATCTTCCTGTTCCTCCTCCTAAAGTAGTGTACCGACTGCAACCGAACTCGGTACACATACTGCTTACTATCAGGCGAACAACCGCTGTCATGAATTAAACACCTACCACTCACGCTACAGGAGACACGAAGTCGTAAACTACGATATTCTTGAATTACTGCAAAACCATGCGATCCATCTCCCTGCACCTTCTCCTAAAGTAGTGGACCGACTGCAACCAAACTCGGTACACATACTGCTTACTAACAGGCGAACAACCGCTGTCATGAATTAAACACCTACCACTCACGCTACAGGAGACACGACGTCGTAAACTACGATATTCTTGAATTACTGCAAAACCATGCGAGCAATCTT
Organism: Locusta migratoria; assembly: GCA_026315105.1. NCBI lineage: Eukaryota > Metazoa > Arthropoda > Insecta > Orthoptera > Acrididae > Locusta > Locusta migratoria. Next base: position 378,989,065 of record CM048749.1, read on the forward strand.
CCTGCACCTCTTCCTAAAGTAGTGAACCGACCTCAACCAAACTCGGTACACATACTGCTTACAATCAGGCGAACAACCGCTGTCATGAATTAAACACCTACCACTCACGCTACGGGAGTCACGAAGTCGTAAACTACGATTTTCTTGAATTACGGCAAAACCATGCGAGCCATCTTCCTGCACCTCCTCCTAAAGTATTGCACCGACTGCACCCAAACTCGGTACACACACTGCTTACTATCAGGCGAATAACCGCTGTCATGAATTAAACACATACCACTCATGCTACGGGAGACACGAAGTCGTAAACTACGATATTCTTGAATTACTGCAAAACAATGCGAGCCATCTTCGTGCACCTCCTCCTCCAGTAGTGGACCGACTGCAACTAAAACCGGTACACATACTGCTTACTATCAGGCGAACAACCGCTGTCATGAATTAAACCCCTACCACTCACAGTACAGGAGACACGAAGTCGTATACTACGATATTCTTGAATTACTGCAAATCCATGCGAGCCACCTTCCTGCACCTCCTCGTAAAGTAATGGACCGACTGCAACCAAACTCGGTACACATACTGCTTACAATCAGGCGAACAACCGCTGTCATGAATTAAACACTTACCACTCACGCTACAGGAGATACGAAGTCGTAAACTACGATATTCTTGAATTACTGCAAAACCATGCGAGTCATCTTCCTGTACCTCCTCCTCCAGTAGTGGACCGAATGCAACCAAACTCGGTACACATTCTACTTACTATCAGGCGAACAACCGCTGTCATGAATTAAACACCTACCACTCACGCTACAGGAGACACTAAGTCACAAACTACGATATTCTTGAATTACTGCAAAACCATGCGAGTCATCTTCCTGCACCTCCTCCTCCAGTAGTGGACCGACTGCAACTAAAACCGGTACACATACTGTTAACTATCAGGCGAACAACAGCTGTCATGAATTAAACACCTACCACTCACGCTACAGGAGCACGAAGTCGTAAACTACGATATTCTTGACTTACTGCAAAACCATGCGAGCCATCTTCCTGCACCTCCTAGTAAAGTAGTGAACCGACTGTAACCAATCGCGGTACACATATGCTTACTATCAGGCAAACAACCGCTGTCATGAATTAAACACCTACCACTCACGCTACGGGAAACACGAAGTCGCAAACTAAGATATTCTTGAATTACTGCAAAACCATGCGAGCCATCTTCCTGCACCTCCTCCTAAAGTATTTGAGCGACTGCACCCAAACTCGGTACACACACTGCTTACTATCAGGCGAATAACCGCTGTCATGAATTAAACACATACCACTCACGCTACGGGAGACACGATGTCGTAAACTACGATATTCTTGAATTACTGCAAACCCATGCGAGCCATCTTCCTGCACCTCCTCCTAAAGTAGTGGACCGAACTCAACCAAACTCGGTACACATACTGCTTACAATCAGGCGAACAACCGCTGTCATGAATTAAACACCTACCACTCACGCTACGGGAGTCACGAAGTCGTAAACTACGATATTCTTGAATTACTGCAAAACCATGCGAGTCATCTTCCTGCTCCTCCTCCTCCAGTAGTGGACCGACTGCAACTAAAACCGGTACACATACTGCTTACTATCAGGCGAACAACCGCTGTCATGAATTAAACACCTACCACTCACGCTACAGGAGACACGAAGTCGTAAACTACGATATTCTTGAATTACTGCAAAACGATGCGAGCCATCTTCCTGCTCCCCTTCCTCCAGTAGTGGACCGACTGCAACCAAACTCGGTTAACATACTGCTTACTATCAGTCGAACAACCGCTGTCATGAATTAAACACCTACCACTCACGCTACGGGAAACACGAAGTCGTAAACTAAGATATTCTTGAATTACTGCAAAACCATGCGAGCCATCTTCCTGCACCTCCTCCTAAAGTAGTGGACCGACTGCAACCAAACTAGGTACACATACTGCATACTATCAGGCGAACAACCGCTGTCATGAATTAAACACCTACCACTCACGGTACAGGAGACACGAAGTCGTATACTACGATGTTCTTGAATTACTGCAAAACCATGCGAGCCATCTTCCTGCACCTCCTCCTCCAGTAGTGGACCGACTGCAACCAAACTCGGTACACATACTACTTACTATTAGGCGATCAACCGCTGTTATGAATTAAACACCTACCACTGACGCTACAGGAGACACGAAATCGTAAACTACGATAATCTTGAATTGCTGCTAACCATGCGTGCCATCTGCCTGCACCTCCTCCTAAAGTAGTGAACCGACCTCAACCAAACTCTGTACACATACTGCTTACAATCAGGCGAACAACCGCTGTCATGAATTAAACACCTACCACTCACGCTACAGGAGACACGAAGTCGTAAACTACGATATTCTTGAATTACTGCAAAACCATGCGAGCAATCTTCGTGCACCTCCTCCTAAAGTAGTGAACCGACCTCAACCAAACTCAGTACACATACTGCTTACAATCAGGCGAACAACTGCTGTCATGAATTAAACACCTACCACTCACGCTACGGGAGTCACGAAGTCGTATACTACGATATTCTTGAATTACTGCAAAACCATGCGAGCCATCTTCCTGCACCTCCTCCTCCAGTAGTGGACCGACTGCAACCAAACTCGGTGCACATACTGCTTACTATCAGGCGAACAACCGCTGTCATGAATTAAACACCTACCACTCACGCTACAGGAGACACGAAGTTGTAAACCTTGATATTCTTTAATTACGGCAAAACCATGCGAGCCATCTTCCTGCACCTCCTCCTAAAGTATTGGACCGACTGCACCCAAACTCGGTACACACACTGCTTACTATCAGGCGAATAACCGCTGTCATGAATTAAACACATACCACTCATGCTACGGGAGACACGAAGTCGTAAACTACGATAATCTTGAATTACTGCAAATCCATGCGAGCCACCTTCCTGCACCTCCTCGTAAAGTAATGGACCGACTGCAACCAAACTCGGTACACATACTGCTTACAATCAGGCGAACAACCGCTGTCATGAATTAAACACTTACCACTCACGCTACAGGAGATACGAAGTCGTAAACTACGATATTCTTGAATTACTGCAAAACCATGCGAGTCATCTTCCTGTACCTCCTCCTCCAGTAGTGGACCGAATGGAACCAAACTCGGTACACATTCTACTTACTATCAGGCGAACAACCGCTGTCATGAATTAAACACCTACCACTCACGCTACAGGAGACACGAAGTCACAAACTACGATATTCTTGAATTACTGCAAAACCATGCGAGTAATCTTCCTGCACCTCCTCCTCCAGTAGTGGACCGACTGCAACTAAAACCAGTACACATACTGTTAACTATCAGGCGAACAACAGCTGTCATGAAATAAACACCTACCACTCACGCTACAGGAGACACGAAGTCGTAAACTACGATATTCTTGAATTACTGCAAAACCATGCGAGCCATCTTCCTGCACCTCCTCGTAAAGTAGTGAACCGACTGTAACCAAACGCGGTACACATATGCTTACTATCAGGCAAACAACCGCTGTCATGAATTAAACACCTACCACCCACGCTACGGGAAACACGAAGTCGTAAACTAAGATATTCTTGAATTACTGCAAAACCATGCGAGCCATCTTCCTGCACGTCCTCCTAAAGTATTTGAGCGACTGCACCCAAACTCGGTACACACACTGCTTACTATCAGGCGAATAACCGCTGTCATGAATTAAACACATACCACTCACGCTACGGGAGACACGAAGTCGTAAACTACGATATTCTTGAATTACTGCAAACCCATGCGAGCCATCTTCCTGCACCTCCTCCTAAAGTAGTGGACCGAACTCAACCAAACTCGGTACACATACTGCTTACAATCAGGCGAACAACCGCTGTCATGAATTAAACACCTACCACTCACGCTACGGGAGTCACGAAGTCGTAAACTACGATATTCTTGAATTACTGCAAAACCATGCGAGTCATCTTCCTGCTCCTCCTCCTCCAGTAGTGGACCGACTGCAACTAAAACCGGTACACATACTGCTTACTATCAGGCGAACAACCGCTGTCATGAATTAAACACCTACCACTCACGCTACAGGAGACACGAAGTCGTAAACTACGATATTCTTGAATTACTGCAAAACGATGCGAGCCATCTTCCTGCACCCCTTCCTCCAGTAGTGGACCGACTGCAACCAAACTCGGTTAACATACTGCTTACTATCAGTCGAACAACCGCTGTCATGAATTAAACACCTACCACTCACGCTACGGGAAACACGAAGTCGTAAACTAAGATATTCTTGAATTACTGCAAAACCATGCGAGCCATCTTCCTGCACCTCCTCCTAAAGTAGTGGACCGACTGCAACCAAACTAGGTACACATACTGATTACTATCAGGCGAACAACCGCTGTCATGAATTAAACACCTACCACTCACGGTACAGGAGACACGAAGTCGTATACTACGATGTTCTTGAATTACTGCAAAACCATGCGAGCCATCTTCCTGCACCTCCTCCTCCAGTAGTGGACCGACTGCAACCAAACTCGGTACACATACTACTTACTATCAGGCGAACAACCGCTGTCATGAATTAAACACCTACCACTCACGCTACATGAGACACGAAGTCACAAACTACGATATTCTTGAATTACTGTAAAGCATGGGAGACATCTTCCTGTTCCTCCTCCTAAAGTAGTGTACCGACTGCAACCGAACTCGGTACACATACTGCTTACTATCAGGCGAACAACCGCTGTCATGAATTAAACACCTACCACTCACGCTACAGGAGACACGAAGTCGTAAACTACGATATTCTTGAATTACTGCAAAACCATGCGATCCATCTCCCTGCACCTTCTCCTAAAGTAGTGGACCGACTGCAACCAAACTCGGTACACATACTGCTTACTAACAGGCGAACAACCGCTGTCATGAATTAAACACCTACCACTCACGCTACAGGAGACACGACGTCGTAAACTACGATATTCTTGAATTACTGCAAAACCATGCGAGCAATCTTCCTGCACCTCTTCCTAAAGTAGTGAACCGACCTCAACCAAACTCGGTACACATACTGCTTACAATCAGGCGAAAAACCGCTGTCATGAATTAAACACCTACCACTCACGCTACGGGAGTCACGAAGTCGTAAACTACGATTTTCTTGAATTACGGCAAAACCATGCGAGCCATCTTCCTGCACCTCCTCCTAAAGTATTGCACCGACTGCACCCAAACTCGGTACACACACTGCTTACTATCAGGCGAATAACCGCTGTCATGAATTAAACACATACCACTCATGCTACGGGAGACACGAAGTCGTAAACTACGATATTCTTGAATTACTGCAAAACAATGCGAGCCATCTTCGTGCACCTCCTCCTCCAGTAGTGGACCGACTGCAACTAAAACCGGTACACATACTGCTTACTATCAGGCGAACAACCGCTGTCATGAATTAAACCCCTACCACTCACAGTACAGGAGACACGAAGTCGTATACTACGATATTCTTGAATTACTGCAAAACCATGCGAGTCATCTTCCTGTACCTCCTCCTCCAGTAGTGGACCGAATGCAACCAAACTCGGTACACATACTACTTACTATCAGGCGAACAACCGCTGTCATGAATTAAACACCTATCACTCACGCTACAGGAGACACGAAGTCACAAACTACGATATTCTTGAATTACTGCAAATCCATGCGAGCCACCTTCCTGCACCTCCTCGTAAAGTAATGGACCGACTGCAACCAAACTCGGTACACATACTGCTTACAATCAGGCGAACAACCGCTGTCATGAATTAAACACCTACCACTCACGCTACGGGAGTCACGAAGTCGTAAACTACGATATTCTTGAATTACTGCAAAACCATGCGAGTCATCTTCCTGCTCCTCCTCCTCCAGTAGTGGACCGACTGCAACTAAAACCGGTACACATACTGCTTACTATCAGGCGAACAACCGCTGTCATGAATTAAACACCTACCACTCACGCTACAGGAGACACGAAGTCGTAAACTACGATATTCTTGAATTACTGCAAAACGATGCGAGCCATCTTCCTGCTCCCCTTCCTCCAGTAGTGGACCGACTGCAACCAAACTCGGTTAACATACTGCTTACTATCAGTCGAACAACCGCTGTCATGAATTAAACACCTACCACTCACGCTACGGGAAACACGAAGTCGTAAACTAAGATATTCTTGAATTACTGCAAAACCATGCGAGCCATCTTCCTGCACCTCCTCCTAAAGTAGTGGACCGACTGCAACCAAACTAGGTACACATACTGCTTACTATCAGGCGAACAACCGCTGTCATGAATTAAACACCTACCACTCACGGTACAGGAGACACGAAGTCGTATACTACGATGTTCTTGAATTACTGCAAAACCATGCGAGCCATCTTCCTGCACCTCCTCCTCCAGTAGTGGACCGACTGCAACCAAACTCGGTACACATACTACTTACTATCAGGCGAACAACCGCTGTCATGAATTAAACACCTACCACTCACGCTACATGAGACACGAAGTCACAAACTACGATATTCTTGAATTACTGTAAAGCATGGGAGACATCTTCCTGCTCCTCCTCCTAAAGTAGTGTACCGACTGCAACCGAACTCGGTACACATACTGCTTACTATCAGGCGAACAACCGCTGTCATGAATTAAACACCTACCACTCACGCTACAGGAGACACGAAGTCGTAAACTACGATATTCTTGAATTACTGCAAAACCATGCGATCCATCTCCCTGCACCTTCTCCTAAAGTAGTGGACCGACTACAACCAAACTCGGTACACATACTGCTTACTAACAGGCGAACAACCGCTGTCATGAATTAAACACCTACCACTCACGCTACAGGAGACACGACGTCGTAAACTACGATATTCTTGAATTACTGCAAAACCATGCGAGCAATCTTCCTGCACCACTTCCTAAAGTAGTGAACCGACCTCAACCAAACTCGGTACACATACTGCTTACAATCAGGCGAACAACCGCTGTCATGAATTAAACACCTACCACTCACGCTACGGGAGTCACGAAGTCGTAAACTACGATTTTCTTGAATTACTGCAAAACCATGCGAGCTATCTTCCTGCACCTCCTCCTAAAGTAGTGGACCGACTGCAACCAAACTCGGTGCACATACTGCTTACAATCAAGCGAACAACCGCTGTCATGAATTAAACACCTACCACTCACGCTACAGGAGACACGAAGTCGTAAACTACGATATTCTTGAATTACGGCAAAACCATGCGAGCCATCTTCCTGCACCTCCTCCTAAAGTATTGCACCGACTGCACCCAAACTCGGTACACACACTGCTTACTATCAGGCGAATAACCGCTGTCATGAATTAAACACATACCACTCTCGCTACGGGAGACACGAAGTCGTAAACTACGATATTCTTGAATTACTGCAAAACCATGCGAGTCATCTTCCTGCTCCTCCTCCTCCAGTAGTGGACCGACTGCAACTAAAACCGGTACACATACTGCTTACTATCAGGCGAACAACCGCTGTCATGAATTAAACACCTACCACTCACGCTACAGGAGACACGAAGTCGTAAACTACGATATTCTTGAATTAGTGCAAAACCATGCGAGCCATCTTCCTGCACCTCCTCGTAAAGTACAGAACCGACTGCAACCAAACGCGGTACACATATGCTTACTATCAGGCAAACAACCGCTGTCATGAATTAAACACCTACCACTCACGCTACAGGAGACACGAAGTCGTAAACTACGATATTCTTGAATTACTGGAAAACGATGCGAGCCATCTTCCTGCACCTCTTCCTCCAGTAGTGGACCGACTGCATCCAAACTCGGTTAACATACTGCTTACTATCAGGCGAACAACCGCTGTCATGAATTAAACACCTACCACTCACGCTACGGGAGACACGAAGTCGTAAACTAAGATATTCTTGAATTACTGCAAAACCATGCGAGCCATCTTCCTGCACCTCCTCCTAAAGTATTGGACCGACTGCACCCAAACTCGGTACACACACTGCTTACTATCAGGCGAATAACCGCTGTCATGAATTAAACACCTACCACTCACGCTATGGGAGACACGAAGTCGTAAACTATGATATTCTTGAATTACTGCAAAACCATGCGAGCCATCTTCCTGCACCTCCTCCTCCAGTAGTGGAACGACTGCAACTAAAACCGGTACACATACTGCTTACTATCAGTCGAACAACCGCTGTCATGAATTAAACACCTACCACTCACGCTACAGGAGACACGAAGTCGTAAACTACGATATTCTTGAATTACGGCAAAACCATGCGAGCCATCTTCCTGCACCTCCTCCTAAAGTATTGGACCGACTGCACCCAAACTCGGTACACACACTGCTTACTATCAGGCGAATAACCGCTGTCATGAATTAAACACATACCACTCACGCTACGGGAGACACGAAGTCGTAAACTACGATATTCTTGAATTACTGCAAAACCATGCGAGTCATCTTCCTGCACCTCCTCCTCCAGTAGTGGACCGACTGCAACTAAAACCGGTACACATACTGCTTACTATCAGGCGAACAACCGCTGTCATGAATTAAACACCTACCACTCACGCTACAGGAGACACGAAGTCGTAAACTACGACATTCTTGAATTACTGCAAAACCATGCGAGCTATCTTCCTGCACCTCCTCGTAAAGTAATGAACGGACTGCAACCAAACTCGGTACACATATGCTTACTATCAGGCAAACAACCGCTGTCATGAATTAAAAACCTACCACTCACGCTACAGGAGACACGAGGTCGTAAACTACGATATTCTTGAATTACTGCAAAACGATGCGAGCCATATTCCTGCACCTCTTCCTCCAGTAGTGGACCGACTGCAACCAAACTCGGTTAACATACTGCTTAGTATCAGGCGAACAACCGCTGTCATGAATTAAACACCTACCACTCACGCTACGGGAGACACGAAGTCGTAATCTAAGTTATTCTTGAATTACTGCAAAACCATGCGAGCCATCTTCCTGCACCTCCTCCTAAAGTATTGGACCGACTGCAACCAAACTCGGGACACATACTGCTTACTATAAGCGGACAACCGCTGTCATGAATTTAACACCTACCACACAAGCTACAGGAGACACGAAGTCATAAACTACGATATTCTTGAATTACTGCAAAACTATGCGAGACATCTTCCAGCACCTCCTCCTAAAGTAGTGGACCGACTGCATCCAAACTCGGTACACATACTGCTTAATATCAGGCAAACAACGGCTGTCATGAATTAAACACCTACCACTCACGCTACAGGAGACACGAAGTCGTAAACTACGATATTCTTGAATTACTGCAAAACCATGCGAGCCATCTTCCTGCACCTCCTCCTAAAGCAGTGGACCGACTGAAACCAACCTCGGTACACATACCGCTTACTATCAGGCGAACAACCGCTGTCATGAATTAAACACCTACCACTCACGCTACAGGAGACACGAAGTCGTAAACTGCAATATTCTTGAATTACTGCAAAAACATGCGAGCCATCTTCCTGCACCTCCTGCTACAGTAGTGGACCTACTGCAACCAAACTCGGTACACATACTGCTTACTATCAGGCGAACAACCGCTGTCATGAATTAAACACCTACCACTCACGCTACAGGAGACACGAAGTCGTAAACTACGATATTCTTGAATTACTGCAAAATCATGCGAGCCATCTTCCTGCACCTCCTCCTAAAGTATTGGACCGACTGCACCCAAACTCGGTACACACACTGCTTACTATCAGGCGAATAACCGCTGTCATGAATTAAACACCTACCACTCACGCTACGGGAGACACGACATCGTAAACTATGATATTCTTGAATTACTGCAAAACCATGCGAGCCATCTTCCTGCACCTCCTCCTCCAGTAGTGGAACGACTGCAACTAAAACCGGTACACATACTGCTTACTATCAGTCGAACAACCGATGTCATGAATTAAACACCTACCACTCACGCTACAGGAGACACGAAGTCGTAAACTACGATATTCTTGAAATACGGCAAAACCATGCGAGCCATGTTCCTGCACCTCCTCCTAAAGTATTGGACCGACTGCACCCAAACTCGGTACACACACTGCTTACTATCAGGCGAATAACCGCTGTCATGAATTAAACACATACCACTCACGCTACGGGAGACACGAAGTCGTAAACTACGATATTCTTGAATTACTGCAAAACCATGCGAGTCATCTTCCTGCACCTCTTCCTCCAGTAGTGGACCGACTGCAACTAAAACCGGTACACATACTGCTTACTATCAGGCGAACAACCGCTGTCATGAATTAAAAGCCTACCACTCACGCTACAGGAGACACGAAGTCGTAAACTACGACATTCTTGAATTACTGCAAAACCATGCGAGCTATCTTCCTGCACCTCCTCGTAAAGTAATGAACCGACTGCAACCAAACTCGGTACACATATGCTTACTATCAGGCAAACAACCGCTGTCATGAATTAAACACCTACCACTCACGCTACAGGAGACACGAAGTCGTAAACTACGATATTCTTGAATTACTGCAAAACGATGCGAGCCATCTTCCTGCACCTCTTCCTCCAGTAGTGGACCGACTGCAACCAAACTCGGTTAACATACTGCTTACTGTCAGGCGAACAACCGCTGTCATGAATTAAACACCTACCACTCACGCTACGGGAGACACGAAGTCGTAATCTAAGATATTCTTGAATTACTGCAAAACCATGCGAGCCATCTTCCTGCACCTCCTCCTAAAGTATTGGACCGACTGCAACCAAACTCGGGACACATCCTGCTTACTATAAGCGGACAACCGCTGTCATGAATTTAACACCTACCACACACGCTACAGGAGACACGAAGTCATAAACTACGATATTCTTGAATTACTGCAAAACTATGCGAGACATCTTCCAGCACCTCCTCCTAAAGTAGTGGACCGACTGCATCCAAACTGGGCACACATATTGCTTAATATCAGGCAAACAACGGCTGTCATGAATTAAACACCTACCACTCACGCTACAGGAGACACGAAGTCGTAAACTACGATATTCTTGAATTACTGCAAAACCATGCGAGCAATCTTCCTGCACCTCCTCATAAAGCAGTGGACCGACTGCAACCAACCTCGGTACAAATTCTGCTTACTATCAGGCGAACAACCGCTGTCATGAATTAAACACCTACCACTCACGCTACAGGAGACACGAAGTCGTAGACTACAATATTGTTGAATTACTGCAGAACCATGCGAACAATCTTCCTGCACCTCCTCCACCAGTAGTGGACCGACTGCAACCAAACTCGGTACACATACTGCTTACTATCAGGCGAACAACCGCTGTCATGAATTTAACACCTACCACTCACGCTACAGGAGACACGAAGTCGTAAACTATGATATTCTTGGATTACTGCAAAACCATGCGAGAAATCTTCCTGCACCTCCTCCTAAAGGAATGGACCGACTGCAACCAAACTCGGTACACATACTGCTTACTATCAGGAGAACAACCGCTGTCATGAATTAAACACCTACCACTCACGCTACGGGAGACACGAAGTCGTAAACTACGATATTCTTGAATTACTGCAAAACCATGCGAGCCATCTTCCTGCACCTCCTCCTAATGCAGTGGACCGACTGAAACCAACCTAGGTACACATACCGCTTACTATCAGGCGAACAACCGCTGTCATGAATTAAACACCTACCACTCACGCTACAGGAGACACGAAGTCGTAAACTGCAATATTCTTGAATTACTGCAAAAACATGCGAGCCATCTTCCTGCACCTCCTCCTACAGTAGTGGACCTACTGCAACCAAATTTGGTACACATACTGCTTACTATCAGGCGAACAACCGCTGTCATGAATTAAACACCTACCACTCACGCTACGGGAGACACGAAGTCGTAAACTACGATATTCTTGAATTACTGCAAAACCATGCGAGCCATCTTCCTGCACCTCCTCCTAATGCAGTGGGCCGACTGAAACCAACCTCGGTACACATACCGCTTACTATCAGGCGAACAACCGCTGTCATGAATTAAACACCTACCACTCACGCTACAGGAGACACGAAGTCGTAAACTACGATATTCTTGAATTACTGCAAAATCATGCGAACCATCTTCCTGCACCTCCTCCTAAAGTATTGGACCGACTGCACCCAAACTCGGTACACACACTGCTTACTATCAGGCGAATAACCGCTGTCATGAATTAAACACATACCACTCACGCTACGGGAGACACGAAGTCGTAAACTACGATATTCTTGAATTACTGCAAAACCATGCGAGTCATCTTCCTGCACCTCCTCCTCCAGTAGTGGACCGACTGCAACTAAAACCGGTACACATACTGCTTACTATCAGGCGAACAACCGCTGTCATGAATTAAACACCTACCACTCACGCTACAGGAGACACGAAGTCGTAAACTACGACATTCTTGAATTACTGCAAAACCATGCGAGCTATCTTCCTGCACCTCCTCGTAAAGTAATGAACCGACTGCAACCAAACTCGGTACACATATGCTTACTATCAGGCAAACAACCGCTGTCATGAATTAAACACCTACCACTCACGCTACAGGAGACACGAAGTCGTAAACTACGATATTCTTGAATTACTGCAAAACGATGCGAGCCATCTTCCTGCACCTCTTCCTCCAGTAGTGGACCGACTGCAACCAAACTCGGTTAACATACTGCTTACAATCAGGCGAACAACCGCTGTCATGAATTAAACACCTACCACTCACGCTACAGGAGACACGAATTCGTAAACTACGATATTCTTGAGTTACTGCAAAACCATGCGAGCCATCTTCCTGCACCTCCTCATAAAGCAGTGGACCGACTGCAACCAACCTCAGTACAAATTCTGCTTACTATCAGGCGAAGAACCGCTGTCATGAATTAAACACCTACCACTCACGCTACAGGAGACACGAAGTCGTAGACTACAATATTGTTGAATTACTGCAGAACCATGCGAACCATCTTCCTGCACCTCCTCCTCCAGTAGTGGACCGACTGCAACCAAACTCGGTACACATACTGCTTACTATCAGGCGAACAACCGCTGTCATGAATTAAACACCTACCACTCACGCTACAGGAGACACGAAATCGTAAACTACGATATTCTTGAATTGCTGCAAAACCATTCGAGCCATCTTCCTGCACCTCCTCCTCCAGTAGTGCACCGACTGCAAACCAAACTCGGTACACATACTGCTTACTATCAGGCGAACAACCGCTGTCATGAATTAAACACCTACCACTCACGCTACGGGAGACACGAAGTCGTAAACTAAGATATTCTTGAATTACTGCAAAACCATGCGAGCCATCTTCCTGCACCTCCTCCTAAAGTATTGGACCGACTGCACCCAAACTCGGTACACACACTGCTTACTATCAGGCGAATAACCGCTGTCATGAATTAAACACCTACCACTCACGCTACGGGAGACACGAAGTCGTAAACTATGATATTCTTGAATTACTGCAAAACCATGCGAGGCATCTTCCTGCACCTCCTTCTAAAGCAGTGGACCGACTGAAACCAACCTCGGTACACATACCGCTTACTATCAGGCGAACAACCGCTGTCATGAAGTAAACACCTACCACTCACGCTACAGGAGACACGAAGTCGTAAACTGCATTATTCTTGAATTACTGCAAAAACATGCGAGCCATCTTCCTGCACCTCCTCCTACAGTAGTGGACCTACTGCAACCAAACTCGGTACACATACTGCTTACTATCAGGCGAACAACCGCTGTCATGAATTAAACACCGACCACTCACGCTACGGGAGACACGAAGTCGTAAACTACGATATTCTTGAATTATTGCAAAACCATGCGAGCTATCTTTCAGCTCCTCCTACTCCAGTAGTGTACCGACTGCAACCTAACTCGGTACACATACTGCTTACTATCAGGCGATCAACCGCTGTCATGAATTAAACACCTACCACTCACGCTACAGGAGACACGAAATCGTAAACTACGATATTCTTGAATTACTGCAAAACCATGCGAGTCATCTTCCTGCACCTCCTCCTCCAGTAGTGGACCGACTGCAACTAAAACCGGTACACATACTGCTTACTATCAGGCGAACAACCGCTGTCATGAATTAAACACCTACCACTCACGCTACAGGAGACACGAAGTCGTAAACTACGACATTCTTGAATTACTGCAAAACCATGCGAGCTATCTTCCTGCACCTCCTCGTAAAGTAATGAACCGACTGCAACCAAACTCGGTACACATATGCTTACTATCAGGCAAACAACCGCTGTCATGAATTAAACACCTACCACTCACGCTACAGGAGACACGAAGTCGTAAACTACGATATTCTTGAATTACTGCAAAACGATGCGAGCCATCTTCCTGCACCTCTTCCTCCAGTAGTGGACCGACTGCAACCAAACTCGGTTAACATACTGCTTACAATCAGGCGAACAACCGCTGTCATGAATTAAACACCTACCACTCACGCTACAGGAGACACGAAGTCGTAAACTACGATATTCTTGAGTTACTGCAAAACCATGCGAGCAATCTTCCTGCACCTCCTCATAAAGCAGTGGACCGACTGCAACCAACCTCGGTACAAATTCTGCTTACTATCAGGCGAAGAACCGCTGTCATGAATTAAACACCTACCACTCACGCTACAGGAGACACGAAGTCGTAGACTACAATATTGTTGAATTACTGCAGAACCATGCGAACCATCTTCCTGCACCTCCTCCTCCAGTAGTGGACCGACTGCAACCAAACTCGGTACACATACTGCTTACTATCAGGCGAACAACCGCTGTCATGAATTAAACACCTACCACTCACGCTACAGGAGACACGAAATCGTAAACTACGATATTCTTGAATTGCTGTAAACCATTCGAGCCATCTTCCTGCACCTCCTCCTCCAGTAGTGCACCGACTGCAAACCAAACTCGGTACACATACTGCTAACTATCAGGTGAACAACCGCTGTCATGAATTTAACACCTAGCACTCACGCTACAGGAGACACGAAGTCGTAAACTATGATATTCTTGGATTACTGCAAAACCATGCGAGCAATCTTCCTGCACCTCCTCCTAAAGTAATGGACCGACTGCAACCAAACTCGGTACACATACTGCTTACTATCAGGAGAACAACCGCTGTCATGGATTAAACACCTACCACTCACGCTACGGAAGACACGAAGTCGTAAACTACGATATTCTTGAATTACTGAAAAACCATGCGAGGCATCTTCCTGCACCTCCTTCTAAAGCAGTGGACCGACTGAAACCAACCTCGGTACACATACCGCTTACTATCAGGCGAACAACCGCTGTCATGAAGTAAACACCTACCACTCACGCTACAGGAGACACGAAGTCGTAAACTGCAATATTCTTGAATTACTGCAAAAACATGCGAACCATCTTCCTGCACCTCCTCCTACAGTAGTGGACCTACTGCAACCAAACTCGGTACACATACTGCTTACTATCAGGCGAACTACCGCTGTCATGAATTAAACACCGACCACTCACGCTACGGGAGACACGAAGTCGTAAACTACGATATTCTTGAATTATTGCAAAACCATGCGAGCTATCTTTCAGCTCCTCCTACTCCAGTAGTGTACCGACTGCAACCTAACTCGGTACACATACTGCTTACTATCAGGCGATCAACCGCTGTCATGAATTAAACACCTACCACTCACGCTACAGGAGACACGAAGTCGTAAACTACGATATTCTTGAATTACTGGAAAACGATGCGAGCCATCTTCCTGCACCTCTTCCTCCAGTAGTGGACCGACTGCATCCAAACTCGGTTAACATACTGCTTACTATCAGGCGAACAACCGCTGTCATGAATTAAACACCTACCACTCACGCTACGGGAGACACGAAGTCGTAAACTAAGATATTCTTGAATTACTGCAAAACCATGCGAGCCATCTTCCTGCACCTCCTCCTAAAGTATTGGACCGACTGCACCCAAACTCGGTACACACACTGCTTACTATCAGGCGAATAACCGCTGTCATGAATTAAACACCTACCACTCACGCTACAGGAGACACGAGGTCGTAAACTACGATATTCTTGAATTACTGCAAAATCATGCGAGCCATCTTCCTGCACCTCCTCCTAAAGTATTGGACCGACTGCACCCAAACTCGGTACACACACTGCTTACTATCAGGCGAATAACCGCTGTCATGAATTAAACACCTACCACTCACGCTACGGGAGACACGACATCGTAAACTATGATATTCTTGAATTACTGCAAAACCATGCGAGCCATCTTCCTGCTCCTCCTCCTCCAGTAGTGGAACGACTGCAACTAAAACCGGTACACATACTGCTTACTATCAGTCGAACAACCGCTGTCATGAATTAAACACCTACCACTCACGCTACAGGAGACACGAAGTCGTAAACTACGATATTCTTGAAATACGGCAAAACCATGCGAGCCATGTTCCTGCACCTCCTCCTAAAGTATTGGACCGACTGCACCCAAACTCGGTACACACACTGCTTACTATCAGGCGAATAACCGCTGTCATGAATTAAACACATACCACTCACGCTACGGGAGACACGAAGTCGTAAACTACGATATTCTTGAATTACTGCAAAACCATGCGAGTCATCTTCCTGCACCTCTTCCTCCAGTAGTGGACCGACTGCAACTAAAACCGGTACACATACTGCTTACTATCAGGCGAACAACCGCTGTCATGAATTAAAAGCCTACCACTCACGCTACAGGAGACACGAAGTCGTAAACTACGACATTCTTGAATTACTGCAAAACCATGCGAGCTATCTTCCTGCACCTCCTCGTAAAGTAATGAACCGACTGCAACCAAACTCGGTACACATATGCTTACTATCAGGCAAACAACCGCTGTCATGAATTAAACACCTACCACTCACGCTACAGGAGACACGAAGTCGTAAACTACGATATTCTTGAATTACTGCAAAACGATGCGAGCCATCTTCCTGCACCTTTTCCTAAAGTAGTGGACCGACTGCATCCAAACTCGGGACACATCCTGCTTACTATAAGCGGACAACCGCTGTCATGAATTTAACACTTACCACACACGCTACAGGAGACACGAAGTCATAAACCACGATATTCTTGAATTACTGCAAAACTATGCGAGACATCTTCCAGCACCTCCTCCTAAAGTAGTGGACCGACTGCATCCAAACTCGGCACACATATTGCTTAATATCAGGCAAACAACGGCTGTCATGAATTAAACACCTACCACTCACGCTACAGGAGACACGAAGTCGTAAACTACGATATTCTTGAATTACTGCAAAACCTTGCGAGCAATATTCCTGCACCTCCTCATAAAGCAGTGGACCGACTGCAACCAACCTCGGTACAAATTCTGCTTACTATCAGGCGAACAACCGCTGTCATGAATTAAACACCTACCACTCACGCTACAGGAGACACGAAGTCGTAGACTACAATATTGTTGAATTACTGCAGAACCAAGCGAACAATCTTCCTGCACCTCCTCCTCCAGTAGTGGACCGACTGCAACCAAACTCGGTACACATACTGCTTACTATCAGGCGAACAACCGCTGTCATGAATTTAACACCTACCACTCACGCTACAGGAGACACGAAGTCGTAAACTATGATATTCTTGGATTACTGCAAAACCATGCGAGCAATCTTCCTGCACCTCCTCCTAAAGTAATGGACCGACTGCAACCAAACTCGGTACACATACTGCTTATATCAGGAGAACAACCGCTGTCATGAATTAAACACCTGCCACTCACGCTACGGGAGACACGAAGTCGTAAACTACGATATTCTTGAATTACTGCAAAACCATGCGAGCAATCTTCCTGCACCTCCTCCTAATGCAGTGGACCGACTGAAACCAACCTAGGTACACATACCGCTTACTATCAGGCGAACAACCGCTGTCATGAATTTAACACCTACCACTCACGCTACAGGAGACACGAAGTCGTAAACTGCAATATTCTTGAATTACTGCAAAACATGCGAGCCATCTTCCTGCACCTCCTCCTACAGTAGTGGACCTACTGCAACCAAATTCGGTACACATACTGCTTACTATCAGGCGAACAACCGCTGTCATGAATTAAACACCTACCACTCACGCTACGGGAGACACGAAGTCGTAAACTACGATATTCTTGAATTACTGCAAAACCATGCGAGACATCTTCCTGCACCTCCTCCTAATGCAGTGGGCCGACTGAAACCAACCTCGGTACACATACCGCTTACTATCAGGCGAACAACCGCTGTCATGAATTAAACACCTACCACTCACGCTACAGGAGACACGAAGTCGTAAACTACGATATTCTTGAATTACTGCAAAATCATGCGAACCATCTTCCTGCTCCTCCTCCTAAAGTATTGGACCGACTGCACCCAAACTCGGTACACACACTGCTTACTATCAGGCGAATAGCCGCTGTCATGAATTAAACACATACCACTCACGCTACGGGAGACACGAAGTCGTAAACTACGATATTCTTGAATTACTGCAAAACCATGCGAGTCATCTTCCTGCACCTCCTCCTCCAGTAGTGGACCGACTGCAACTAAAACCGGTACACATACTGCTTACTATCAGGCGAACAACCGCTGTCATGAATTAAACACCTACCACTCACGCTACAGGAGACACGAAGTCGTAAACTACGACATTCTTGAATTACTGCAAAACCATGCGAGCTATCTTCCTGCACCTCCTCGTAAAGTAATGAACCGACTGCAACCAAACTCGGTACACATATGCTTACTATCAGGCAAACAACCGCTGTCATGAATTAAACACCTACCACTCACGCTACAGGAGACACGAAGTCGTAAACTACGATATTCTTGAATTACTGCAAAACGATGCGAGCCATCTTCCTGCACCTCTTCCTCCAGTAGTGGACCGACTGCAACCAAACTCGGTTAACATACTGCTTACAATCAGGCGAACAACCGCTGTCATGAATTAAACACCTACCACTCACGCTACAGGAGACACGAAGTCGTAAACTACGATATTCTTGAGTTACTGCAAAACCATGCGAGCCATCTTCCTGCACCTCCTCATAAAGCAGTGGACCGACTGCAACCAACCTCGGTACAAATTCTGCTTACTATCAGGCGAAGAACCGCTGTCATGAATTAAACACCTACCACTCACGCTACAGGAGACACGAAGTCGTAGACTACAATATTGTTGAATTACTGCAGAACCATGCGAACCATCTTCCTGCACCTCCTCCTCCAGTAGTGGACCGACTGCAACCAAACTCGGTACACATACTGCTTACTATCAGGCGAACAACCGCTGTCATGAATTAAACACCTACCACTCACGCTACAGGAGACACGAAATCGTAAACTACGATATTCTTGAATTGCTGCAAAACCATTCGAGCCATCTTCCTGCACCTCCTCCTCCAGTAGTGCACCGACTGCAAACCAAACACGGTACACATACTGCTAACTATCAGGTGAACAACCGCTGTCATGAATTTAACACCTAGCACTCACGCTACAGGAGACACGAAGTCGTAAACTATGATATTCTTGGATTACTGCAAAACCATGCGAGCAATCTTCCTGCACCTCCTCCTAAAGTAATGGACCGACTGCAACCAAACTCGGTACACATACTGCTTACTATCAGGAGAACAACCGCTGTCATGAATTAAACACCTACCACTCACGCTACGGGAGACACGAAGTCGTAAACTACGATATTCTTGAATTACTGAAAAACCATGCGAGGCATCTTCCTGCACCTCCTTCTAAAGCAGTGGACCGACTGAAACCAACCTCGGTACACATACCGCTTACTATCAGGCGAACAACCGCTGTCATGAAGTAAACACCTACCACTCACACTACAGGAGACACGAAGTCGTAATCTGCAATATTCTTGAATTACTGCAAAAACATGCGAGCAATCTTCCTGCACCTCCTCCTACAGTAGTGGACCTACTGCAACCAAACTCGGTACACATACTGCTTACTATCAGGCGAACTACCGCTGTCATGAATTAAACACCGACCACTCACGCTACGGGAGACACGAAGTCGTAAACTACGATATTCTTGAATTATTGCAAAACCATGCGAGCTATCTTTCAGTTCCTCCTACTCCAGTAGTGTACCGACTGCAACCTAACTCGGTACACATACTGCTTACTATCAGGCGATCAACCGCTGTCATGAATTAAACACCTACCACTCACGCTACAGGAGACACGAAATCGTAAACTACGATATTCTTGAATTGCTGCAAAACCATGCGAGCCATCTTCCTGCACCTCCTCCTAAAGTAGTGAACCGACTGCAACCAAAGTCGGTACACATACTGCTTACAATCAGGCGAACAACCGCTGTCATGAAAAAAGCACCTACCACTCACGCTACAGGAGACACGAAGTCGTGACTACGATATTCTCGAATTACTGCAAAACCATGCGAGCCATTTTTCAGCTCCTCCTACTTAAGTAGTCGACCGACTGCAACCAAACTCGGTACACATACTGCGTACTATCAGGCAATCAACCGCTGTAATGAATTAAACACCTACCACGCACGTTACAGGAGACACGAAGT
Source organism: Locusta migratoria (assembly GCA_026315105.1). Taxonomy (NCBI): domain Eukaryota; kingdom Metazoa; phylum Arthropoda; class Insecta; order Orthoptera; family Acrididae; genus Locusta; species Locusta migratoria. Next base: position 379,009,943 of record CM048749.1, read on the forward strand.
CGTAAATACGATATTCTTGAATTACTGCAAAACAATGCGAGCCATTTTCCTGCACGTCCTCCTAAAGTATTGAACCGACTACAACCAAACTCGGTACACATACAGCTTACTACCAGGTGAACAACCGCTGTCATGAATTAAACACCTACCACTCACGCTACGGGAGACACGAAGTCGTAAACTACGATATTCTTGAATAACTGCAAAATCATGCGAGCCATCTTCCTGCACCTCCTCCTCCAGTAGTGGACCTACTGCAACCAAACTCGGTACACATACTGCTTACTATCAGGCGAACAACCGCTGTCATGAATTAAACACCTACCACTCACGCTACGGGAGACACGAAGTCGTAAACTAAGATATTCTTGAATTACTGCAAAACCATGCGAGCCATCTTCCTGCAACTCCTCCTAAAGTATTGGACCGACTGCACCCAAACTCGGTACACACACTGCTTACTATCAGGCGAATAACCGCTGTCATGAATTAAACACATACCACTCATGCTACGGGAGACACGAAATCGTAAACTATGATATTCTTGAATTACTGCAAAACCATGCGAGCCATCTTCCTGCACCTCCTCCTCCAGTAGTGGAAAGACTGCAACTAAAACCGGTACAAATACTGCTTACTATCAGTCGAACAACCGCTGTCATGAATTAAACACCTACCACTCACGCTACAGGAGACACAAAGTCGTAAACTACGATATTCTTGAATTACGGCAAAACCATGCGAGCCATCTTCCTGCACCTCCTCCTAAAGTATTGGACCGACTGCACCCAAACTCGGTACACACACTGCTTACTATCAGGCGAATAACCGCTGTCATGAATTAAACACATACCACTCACGCTACGGGAGACACGAAGTCGTAAACTACGATATTCTTGAATTACTGCAATACCATGCGAGTCATCTTCCTGCACCTCCTCCTCCAGTAGTGGACCGACTGCAACTAAAACCGGTACACATACTGCTTACTATCAGGCGAACAACCGCTGTCATGAATTAAACACCTACCACTCACGCTACAGGAGACACGAAGTCGTAAACTACGACATTCTTGAATTACTGCAAAACCATGCGAGCCATCTTCCTGCACCTCCTCGTAAAGTAATGAACCGACTGCAACCAAACTCGGTACACATATGCTTACTATCAGGCAAACAACCGCTGTCATGAATTAAACACCTACCACTCACGCTACAGGAGACACGAAGTAAACTACGATATTCTTGAATTACTGCAAAACGATGCGAGCCATCTTCCTGCACCACTTCCTCCAGTAGTGGACCGACTGCAACAAACTCGGTTAACATACTGCTTACTATCAGGCGAACAACCGCTGTCATGAATTAAACACCTACCACTCACGCTACGGGAGACACGAAGTCGTAATCTAAGATATTCTTGAATTACTGCAAAACCATGCGAGCCATCTTCCTGCACCTCCTCCTAAAGTATTGGACCGACTGCAACCAAACTCGGGACACATACTGCTTACTATAAGCGGACAACCGCTGTCATGAATTTAACACCTACCACATACGCTACAGGAGACACGAAGTCATAAACTACGATATTCTTGAATTACTGCAAAACTATGCGAGACATCTTCCAGCACCTCCTCCTAAAGTAGTGGACCGACTGCATCCAAACTCGGTTCACATACTGCTTAATATCAGGCAAACAACGGCTGTCATGAATTAAACACCTACCACTCACGCTACAGGAGACACGAAGTCGTAAACTACGATATTCTTGAATTACTGAAAAACCATGCGAGCCATCTTCCTGCACCTCCTCATAAAGCAGTAGACCGACTGCAACCAACGTCGGTACAAATTCTGCTTACTATCAGGCGAACAACCGCTGTCATGAATTAAACACCTACCACTCACGCTACAGGAGACACGAAGTCGTAAACTACGATATTCTTGAATTACTGCAAAACCATGCGAGCCATCTTCCTGCACCTCCTCCTAAAGTATTGGACCGACTGCACCCAAACTCGGTACACACACTGCGTACTATCAGGCGAATAACCGCTGTCATGAATTAAACACATACCACTCACGCTACGGGAGACACGAAGTCGTAAACTACGATATTCTTGAATTACTGCAAAACCATGCGAGTCATCTTCCTGCACCTCCTCCTCCAGTAGTGGACCGACTGCAACTAAAACCGGTACACATACTGCTTACTATCAGGCGAACAACCGCTGTCATGAATTAAACACCTACCACTCACGCTACAGGAGACACGAAGTCGTAGACTACAATATTGTTGAATTACTGCAGAACCATGCGAACCATCTTCCTGCACCTCCTCCTCCAGTAGTGGACCGACTGCAACCAAACTAGGTACACATACTGCTTACTATCAGGCGAACAACCGCTGTCATGAATTAAACACCTACCACTCACGCTACAGGAGACACGAAATCGTAAACTACGATATTCTTGAATTGCTGCAAAACCATTCGAGCCATCTTCCTGCACCTCCTCCTCCAGTAGTGGACCGACTGCAAACCAAACTCGGTACACATACTGCTAACTATCAGGTGAACAACCGCTGTCATGAATTTAACACCTACCACTCACGCTACAGGAGACACGAAGTCGTAAATTATGATATTCTTGGATTACTGCAAAACCATGCGAGCAATCTTCCTGCACCTCCTCCTAAAGCAGTGGACCGACTGAAACCAACCTCGGTACACATACCGCTTACTATCAGGCGAACAACCGCTGTCATGAATTAAACACCTACCACTCACGCTACAGGAGACACGAAGTCGTAAACTGCAATATTCTTGAATTACTGCAAAAACATGCGAGCCATCTTCCTGCACCTCCTCCTACAGTAGTGGACCTACTGCAACCAAACTCGGTACACATACTGCTTACTATCAGGCGAACTACCGCTGTCATGAATTAAACACCTACCACTCACGCTACAGGAGACACGAAGTCGTAAGCTACGATATTCTTGAATTATTGCAAAACCATGCGAGCCATCTTTCAGCTCCTCCTACTCCAGTAGTGTACCGACTGCAACCTAACTCGGTAAACATACTGCTTACTATCAGGCGATCAACCGCTGTCATGAATTAAACACCTACCACTCACGCTACAGGAGACACGAAATCGTAAACTACGATAATCTTGAATTGCTGCAAAACCATGCGAGCCATCTTCCTGCACCTCCTCCTAAAGTAGTGAACCGACTGCAACCAAAGTCGGTACACATACTGCTTACAATCAGGTGAAGAACCGCTGTCATGAATAAAGCACCTACCACTCACGCTACAGGAGACACGAAGTCGTGACTACGATATTCTTGAATTACTGCAAAACCATGCGAGCCATTTTTCAGCTCCTCCTACTTAAGTAGTCGACCGACTGCAACCAAACTCGGTACACATACTGCTTACTATCAGGCAATCAACCGCTGTCATGAATTAAACATCTACCACTCATGCTACAGGAGACACGAAGTCATAAACCACGATATTCTTGAATTTCTGCAAAACCATGCGAGCCATCTTCCTGCACCTCCTCCTCCAGTAGTGGACCGACTGCAACCAAACTCGGTACACATACTGCTTACTATCAGGCGAACAACCGCTGTCATGAATTAAACACCTACCACTCACGCTACAGGAGACACGAAGTCGAAAAATACGATATTCTTGAATTACTGCAAAACCATGTAAGCCACCTTCCTGCACCTCCTCCTAAACTAATTGACCGACTGCAACCAAACTCGGTACACATACTGCTTACTATCAGGCGAACAACCGCTGTCATGAATTAAACACCTACCAATCACAGTACAGGAGACACGAAGTCGTAAACTACGATATTCTTGAATTACTGCAAAACCATGCGAGCCATCTTCCTGCACCTCCTCCTCCAGTAGTGGACCGACTGCAACCAAACTCGGTACACATACTACGTACTATCGGGCGAACCACCGCTGTCATGAATTAAACACCTACCACTCACGCTACAGGAGACACGAAGTCGTAAACTACGATATTCTTGAATTACTGCAAAACCATGCGAGCTATCTTCCTGCACCTCCTCCTAAAGTAGTGGACCGACTGCAACCAAACTCGGTACACATACTGCGTACTATTAGGCGATCAACCGCTGTCATGAATTAAACACCTACCACTCACGCTACAGGAGACACGAAGTCGTAAACTACGATATTCTTGAATTGCTGCAAAACCATGCGAGCCATCTGCCTGCACCTCCTCCTCCAGTAGTGGACCGACTGCAACCCAAACTCGGTACACATACTGCTTACTATCAGACGAACAACCGCTGTCATGAATTAAACACCTACCACTCACGCTGCAGGAGACACGAAGTCGTAAATACGATATTCTTGAATTACTGCAAAACCATGCGAGCCATTTTCCTGCACGTCCTCCTAAAGTATTGCACCGACTGCACCCAAACTCGGTACACACACTGCTTACTATCAGGCGAATAACCGCTGTCATGAATTAAACACATACCACTCTCGCTACGGGAGACACGAAGTCGTAAACTACGATATTCTTGAATTACTGCAAAACCATGCGAGTCATCTTCCTGCTCCTCCTCCTCCAGTAGTGGACCGACTGCAACTAAAACCGGTACACATACTGCTTACTATCAGGCGAACAACCGCTGTCATGAATTAAACACCTACCACTCACGCTACAGGAGACACGAAGTCGTAAACTACGATATTCTTGAATTAGTGCAAAACCATGCGAGCCATCTTCCTGCACCTCCTCGTAAAGTACTGACCCGACTGCAACCAAACGCGGTACACATATGCTTACTATCAGGCAAACAACCGCTGTCATGAATTAAACACCTACCACTCACGCTACAGGAGACACGAAGTCGTAAACTACGATATTCTTGAATTACTGGAAAACGATGCGAGCCATCTTCCTGCACCTCTTCCTCCAGTAGTGGACCGACTGCATCCAAACTCGGTTAACATACTGCTTACTATCAGGCGAACAACCGCTGTCATGAATTAAACACCTACCACTCACGCTACGGGAGACACTATGTCGTAAACTAAGATATTCTTGAATTACTGCAAAACCATGCGAGCCATCTTCCTGCACCTCCTCCTAAAGTATTGGACCGACTGCACCCAAACTCGGTACACACACTGCTTACTATCAGGCGAATAACCGCTGTCATGAATTAAACACATACCACTCACGCTACGGGAGACACGAAATCGTAAACTATAATATTCTTGAATTACTGCAAAACCATGCGAGCCATCTTCCTGCACCTCCTCCTCCAGTAGTGGAACGACTGCAACTAAAACCGGTACACATACTGCTTACTATCAGTCGAACAACCGCTGTCATGAATTAAACACCTACCACTCACGCTACAGGAGACACGAAGTCGTAAACTACGATATTCTTGAATTACGGCAAAACCATGCGAGCCATCTTCCTGCACCTCCTCCTAAAGTATTGGACCGACTGCACCCAAACTCGGTACACACACTGCTTACTATCAGGCGAATAACCGCTGTCATGAATTAAACACATACCACTCACGCTACGGGAGACATGAAGTCGTAAACTACGATATTCTTGAATTACTGCAAAACCATGCGAGTCATCTTCCTGCACCTCCTCCTCCAGTAGTGGACCGACTGCAACTAAAACCGGTACACATACTGCTTACTATCAGGCGAACAACCGCTGTCATGAATTAAACACCTACCACTCACGCTACAGGAAACACGAAGTCGTAAACTACGACATTCTTGAATTACTGCAAAACCATGCGAGCTATCTTCCTGCACCTCCTCGTAAAGTAATGATCCGACTGCAACTAAACTCGGTACACATATGCTTACTATCAGTCAAACAACCGCTGTCATGAATTAAACACCTACCACTCACGCTACAGGAGAAACGAAGTCGTAAACTACGATATTCTTGAATTACTGCACAACGATGCGAGCCATCTTCCTGCACCTCTTCCTCCAGTAGCGGATCGACTGCAACCAAACTCGGTTAACATACTGCTTACTATCAGGCGAACAACCGCTGTCATGAATTAAACACCTACCACTCACGCTACGGGAGACACGAAGTCGTAATCTAAGATATTCTTGAATTACTGCAAAACCATGCGAGCCATCTTCCTGCACCTCCTCCTAAAGTATTGGACCGACTGCAACCAAACTCGGGACACATACTGCTTACTATAAGCGGACAACCGCTGTCATGAATTTAACACCTACCACACACGCTACAGGAGACACGAAGTCATAAACTACGATATTCTTGAATTACTGCAAAACTATGCGAGACATCTTCCAGCACCTCCTCCTAAAGTAGTGGACCGACTGCATCCAAACTCGGTACACATACTGCTTAATATCAGGCAAACAACGGCTGTCATGAATTAAACACCTACCACTCACGCTACAGGAGACACGAAGTCGTAAACTACGATATTCTTGAATTACTGCAAAACCATGCGAGCCATCTTCCTGCACCTCCTCATAAAGCAGTGGACCGACTGCAACCAACCTCGGTACAATTTCTGCTTACTATCAGGCGAACAACCGCTGTCATGAATTAAACACCTACCACTCGCGCTACAGGAGACACGAAGTCGTAGACTACAATATTGTTGAATTACTGCAGAACCATGCGAACCATCTTCCTGCACCTCCTCCTCCAGTAGTGGAGCGACTGCAACCAAACTCGGTACACATACTGCTTACTATCAGGCGAACAACCGCTGTCATGAATTAAACACCTACCACTCACGCTACAGGAGACACGAAATCGTAACCTACGATATTCTTGAATTACAGCTAAAACATTCGAGCCATCTTCCTGCACCTCCTCCTCCAGTAGTGGACCGACTGCAAACCAAACTCGGTACACATACTGCTAACTATCAGGTGAACAACCGCTGTCATGAATTTAACACCTACCACTCACGCTACAGGAGACACGATGTCGTAAACTATGATATTCTTGGATTACTGCAAAACCATGCGAGCAATCTTCCTGCACCTCCTCCTAAAGTAATGGACCGACTGCAACCAAACTCGGTACACATACTGCTTACTATCAGGAGAACAACCGCTCTCATGAATTAAACACCTACCACTCACGGTACAGGAGACACGAAGTCGTAAACTACGATATTCTTGAATTACTGCAAAACCATGCGAGCCATCTTCCTGCACCTCCTCCTAAAGCAGTGGACCGACTGAAACCAACCTCGGTACACATACCGCTTACTATCAGGCGAACATCCGCTGTCATGAATTAAACACCTACCACTCACGCTACAGGAGACACGAAGTCGTAAACTGCAATATTCTTGAATTACTGCAAAACCATGCGAGCCATCTTCCTGCACCTCCTCCTACAGTAGTGGACCTACTGCAACCAAACTCGGTACACATACTGCTTACTATCAGGCGAACTACCGCTGTCATGAATTAAACACCTACCACTCACGCTACAGGAGACACGAAGTCGTAAATACGATATTCTTGAATTACTGCAAAACCATGCGAGCCATCTTCCTGCACCTCCTCCAAATGTAATGAACCGACTACAACCAAAGTCGGTACACATACTGCTTACTACCAGGCGAACAACCGCTGTCATGAATTAAACACCGACCACTCACGCTACGGGAGACACGATTTCGTAAACTACGATATTCTTGAATTACTGCAAAACCATGCGAGCCATCTTCCTGCACTTCCTCCTCCAGTAGTGGACCCACTGCAATCAAACTCGGTACACATACTGCTTACTATCAGGCGAACAACCGCTGTCATGAATTAAACACCTACCGCTCCCGCTACAGGAGACACGAAGTCGTAAACTACGATATTCTTGAATTATTGCAAAACCATGCGAGCCATCTTTCAGCTCCTCCTACTCCAGTAGTGTACCGACTGCAACCTAACTCGGTACACATACTGCTTACTATCAGGCGATCAACCGCTGTCATGAATTAAACACCTACCACTCACGCTACAGGAGACACGAAATCGTAAACTACGATATTCTTGAATTGCTGCAAAACCATGCGAGCCATCTTCCTGCACCTCCTCCTAAAGTAGTGAACCGACTGCAACCAAAGTCGGTACACATACTGCTTACAATCAGGCGAACAACCGCTGTCATGAATAAAGCACCTACCACTCACGCTACAGGAGACACGAAGTCGTGACTACGATATTCTTGAATTACTGCAAAACCATGCGAGCCATTTTTCAGCTCCTCCTACTTAAGTAGTCGACCGACTGCAACCAAACTCGGTACACATACTGCTTACTATCAGGCAATCAACCGCTGTAATGAATTAAAAACCTACCACTCACGCTACAGGAGACACGAAATCGTAAACTACGATATTCTTGAATTGCTGCAAAACCATGCGAGCGATCTTCCTGCACCTCCTGCTAATGTAATGGACCGACTGCAACCAAACTCGGTACACATACTGCTTACTTTCAGGCGAACAACCGCTGTCGTGAATTAAACACCTACCACTCACGCTACAGGAGACACGAAGTCGTGACTACGATATTCTTGAATTACTGCAAAACCATGCGAGCCATCTTCCTGCACCTCCTCCGAAAGTAGTTCACCGACATCAACCAAACTCGGTACACATACTGCTTACTATCAGGCAAACAACCGCTGTCATGAATTAAACATCTACCACTCATGCTACAGGAGACACGAAGTCATAAACTACGATATTCTTGAATTACTGCAAAACCATGCGAGCCATCTTCCTGCACCTCCTCCTAAAGTAGTGGACCGACTGCAACCAAACTCGGTACACATACTGCTTACTATCAGGCGAACAACCGCTGTCATGAATTAAACACCTACCACTCACGCTACAGGAGACACGAAGTCGAAAAATACGATATTCTTGAATTACTGCAAAACCATGTGAGCCACCTTCCTGCACCTCCTCCTAAACTAATTGACCGACTGCAACCAAACTCGGTACACATACTGCGTACTATCAGGCGAACAACCGCTGTCATGAATTAAACACCTACCACTCACGCTACAGGATACACGAAGTCGTTAACTACGATATTCTTGAATTACTGCAAAACCATGCGAGCCATCTTCCTGCACCTCCTCCGAAACTAGTGGACCGACTGCAACCAAACTCGGTACACATACTGCTTACTATCAGACGAACAACCGCTGTCATGAATTAAACACCTACCACTCACGCTACAGGAGACACGAAGTCGTAAATACGATATTCTTGAATTACTGCAAAATCATGCGAGCCATCTTCCTGCACCTCCTCCTCCAGTAGTGGACCTACTGCAATCAAACTCGGTACACATACTGCTTACTATCAGGCGAACAACCGCTGTCATTAATTAAACACCTACCACTCACGCTACAGGTGACACGAAGTCGTAAACTACGATATTCTTGAATTACTGCAAAAACCATGCGAACCATCTTTCTGCACCGCCTCCTAAAGTAGTGAACCGACTGCAACCAAACTCGGTACACATACTGCTTACTGTCAGGCGAACAACCGCTGTCATGAATTTAGCACCTACCACTTACGCTACAGGAGACACGAAGTCGTAAACTACGATATTCTTGAATTACAGCTAAAACATGCGAGACATCTTCCTGCACCTTCTCCTCCAGTAGTGGACCGACTGCAACCAAACTCGGTACACATACTACGTACTATCGGGCGAACAACCGCTGTCATGAATTAAACACCTACCACTCACGCTACAGGAGACACGAAGTCGTAAACTACGATATTCTTGAATTACTGCAAAACCATGCGAGCTATCTTCCTGCACCTCCTCCTAAAGTAGTGGACCGACTGCAACCAAACTCGGTACACATACTGCGTACTATTAGGCGATCAACCGCTGTCATGAATTAAACACCTACCACTCACGCTACAGGAGACACGAAGTCGTGAACTACGATATTCTTGAATTGCTGCAAAACCATGCGAGCCATCTGCCTGCACCTCCTCCTCCAGTAGTGGACCGACTGCAACCCAAACTCGGTACACATACTGCTTACTATCAGACGAACAACCGCTGTCATGAATTAAACACCTACCACTCACGCTACAGGAGACACGAAGTCGTAAATACGATATTCTTGAATTACTGCAAAACCATGCGAGCCATTTTCCTGCACGTCCTCCTAAAGTATTGAACCGACTACAACCAAACTCGGTACACATACAGCTTACTACCAGGCGAACAACCGCTGTCATGAATTAAACACCTACCACTCACGCTACAGGAGACACGAAGTCGTAAACTACGATATTCTTGAATTACTGCAAAACCATGCGAACCATCTTTCTGCACCGCCTCCTAAAGTAGTGAACCGACTGCAACCAAACTCGGTACACATGCTGCTTACTATCAGGCGAACAACCGCTGTCATGAATTTAGCACCTACCACTTACGCTACAGGAGACACGAAGTCGTAAACTACGATATTCTTGAATTACAGCTAAAACATGCGAGACATCTTCCTGCACCTGCTTACTATCAGGCGAACAACCGCTGTCATTAATTAAACACCTACCACTCACGCTACAGGAGACACGAAGTCGTAAACTACGATATTCTTGAATAACTGCAAAATCATGCGAGCCATCTTCCTGCACCTCCTCCTCCAGTAGTGGACCTACTGCAATCAAACTCGGTACACATACTGCTTACTATCAGGCGAACAACCGCTGTCATGAATTAAACACCTACCGCTCCCGCTACAGGAGACACGAAGTCGTAAACTACGATATTCTTGAATTATTGCAAAACCATGCGAGCCATCTTTCAGCTCCTCCTACTCCAGTAGTGTACCGACTGCAACCTAACTCGGTACACATACTGCTTACTATCAGGCGATCAACCGCTGTCATGAATTAAACACCTACCACTCACGCTACAGGAGACACGAAATCGTAAACTACGATATTCTTGAATTGCTGCAAAACCATGCGAGCCATCTTCCTGCACCTCCTCCTAAAGTAGTGAACCGACTGCAACCAAAGTCGGTACACATACTGCTTACAATCAGGCGAACAACCGCTGTCATGAATAAAGCACCTACCACTCACGCTACAGGAGACACGAAGTCGTTACTACGATATTCTTGAATTACTGCAAAACCATGCGAGCCATTTTTCAGCTCCTCCTACTTAAGTAGTCGACCGACTGCAACCAAACTCGGTACACATACTGCTTACTATCAGGCAATCAACCGCTGTAATGAATTAAAAACCTACCACTCACGCTACAGGAGACACGAAGTCGTGACTACGATATTCTTGAATTACTGCAAAACCATGCGAGCCATCTTCCTGCACCTCCTCCGAAAGTAGTTCACCGACATCAACCAAACTCGGTACACATACTGCTTACTATCAGGCAAACAACCGCTGTCATGAATTAAACATCTACCACTCATGCTACAGGAGACACGAAGTCATAAACTACGATATTCTTGAATTACTGCAAAACCATGCGAGCGATCTTCCTGCACCTCCTGCTAATGTAATGGACCGACTGCAACCAAACTCGGTACACATACTGCTTACTTTCAGGCGAACAACCGCTGTCGTGAATTAAACACCTACCACTCACGCTACAGGAGACACGAAGTCGTGACTACGATATTCTTGAATTACTGCAAAACCATGCGAGCCATCTTCCTGCACCTCCTCCGAAAGTAGTTCACCGACATCAACCAAACTCGGTACACATACTGCTTACTATCAGGCAAACAACCGCTGTCATGAATTAAACATCTACCACTCATGCTACAGGAGACACGAAGTCATAAACTACGATATTCTTGAATTACTGCAAAACCATGCGAGCCATCTTCCTGCACCTCCTCCTAAAGTAGTGGACCGACTGCAACCAAACTCGGTACACATACTGCTTACTATCAGGCGAACAACCGCTGTCATGAATTAAACACCTACCACTCACGCTACAGGAGACACGAAGTCGAAAAATACGATATTCTTGAATTACTGCAAAACCATGTGAGCCACCTTCCTGCACCTCCTCCTAAACTAATTGACCGACTGCAACCAAACTCGGTACACATACTGCGTACTATCAGGCGAACAACCGCTGTCATGAATTAAACACCTACCACTCACGCTACAGGATACACGAAGTCGTTAACTACGATATTCTTGAATTACTGCAAAACCATGCGAGCCATCTTCCTGCACCTCCTCCGAAACTAGTGGACCGACTGCAACCAAACTCGGTACACATACTGCTTACTATCAGACGAACAACCGCTGTCATGAATTAAACACCTACCACTCACGCTACAGGAGACACGAAGTCGTAAATACGATATTCTTGAATTACTGCAAAATCATGCGAGCCATCTTCCTGCACCTCCTCCTCCAGTAGTGGACCTACTGCAATCAAACTCGGTACACATACTGCTTACTATCAGGCGAACAACCGCTGTCATTAATTAAACACCTACCACTCACGCTACAGGTGACACGAAGTCGTAAACTACGATATTCTTGAATTACTGCAAAAACCATGCGAACCATCTTTCTGCACCGCCTCCTAAAGTAGTGAACCGACTGCAACCAAACTCGGTACACATACTGCTTACTGTCAGGCGAACAACCGCTGTCATGAATTTAGCACCTACCACTTACGCTACAGGAGACACGAAGTCGTAAACTACGATATTCTTGAATTACAGCTAAAACATGCGAGACATCTTCCTGCACCTTCTCCTCCAGTAGTGGACCGACTGCAACCAAACTCGGTACACATACTACGTACTATCGGGCGAACAACCGCTGTCATGAATTAAACACCTACCACTCACGCTACAGGAGACACGAAGTCGTAAACTACGATATTCTTGAATTACTGCAAAACCATGCGAGCAATCTTCCTGCACCTCCTCCTAAAGTAGTGGACCGACTGCAACCAAACTCGGTACACATACTGCGTACTATTAGGCGATCAACCGCTGTCATGAATTAAACACCTACCACTCACGCTACAGGAGACACGAAGTCGTAAACTACGATATTCTTGAATTGCTGCAAAACCATGCGAGCCATCTGCCTGCACCTCCTCCTCCAGTAGTGGACCGACTGCAACCCAAACTCGGTACACATACTGCTTACTATCAGACGAACAACCGCTGTCATGAATTAAACACCTACCACTCACGCTACAGGAGACACGAAGTCGTAAATACGATATTCTTGAATTACTGCAAAACCATGCGAGCCATTTTCCTGCACGTCCTCCTAAAGTATTGAACCGACTACAACCAAACTCGGTACACATACAGCTTACTACCAGGCGAACAACCGCTGTCATGAATTAAACACCTACCACTCACGCTACAGGAGACACGAAGTCGTAAACTACGATATTCTTGAATTACTGCAAAACCATGCGAACCATCTTTCTGCACCGCCTCCTAAAGTAGTGAACCGACTGCAACCAAACTCGGTACACATGCTGCTTACTATCAGGCGAACAACCGCTGTCATGAATTTAGCACCTACCACTTACGCTACAGGAGACACGAAGTCGTAAACTACGATATTCTTGAATTACAGCTAAAACATGCGAGACATCTTCCTGCACCTGCTTACTATCAGGCGAACAACCGCTGTCATTAATTAAACACCTACCACTCACGCTACAGGAGACACGAAGTCGTAAACTACGATATTCTTGAATAACTGCAAAATCATGCGAGCCATCTTCCTGCACCTCCTCCTCCAGTAGTGGACCTACTGCAATCAAACTCGGTACACATACTGCTTACTATCAGGCGATCAACCGCTGTAATAAATTAAACACCTACCACTCACGCTACAGGAGACACGAAATAGTAAACTACGATATTCTTGAATTGCTGCAAAACTGCTAATGTAATGGACCGACTGCAACGAAAATCGGTACACATACTGCTTACTTTCAGGCGAACAACCGCTGTCATGAATTAAACACCTACCACTCACGCTACAGGAGATACGAAGTCGTGACTACGATATTCTTGAATTACTGCAAAACCATGCGAGCCATCTTCCTGCACCTCCTCCTCCAGTAGTGGACCGACTGCAACCAATCTCGGTACACATACTGCTTACTATCAGGCGAACAACCGCTGTCATGAATTAAACACCTACCACTCACGCTACAGGAGACACGAAGTCGAAAAATACGATATTCTTGAATTACTGCAAAACCATGTGAGCCACCTTCCTGCACCTCCTCCTAAACTAATTGACCGACTGCAACCAAACTCGGTACACATACTGCTTACTATCAGGCGAACAACCGCTGTCATGAATTAAACACCTACCAATCACAGTACAGGAGACACGAAGTCGTAAACTACGATATTCTTGAATTACTGCAAAACCATACGAGCCATCTTCCTGCACCTCCTCCTCCAGTAGTGGACCGACTGCAACCAAACTCGGTACACATACTACGTACTATCGGGCGAACAACCGCTGTCATGAATTAAACACCTACCACTCACGCTACAGGAGACACGAAGTCGTAAACTACGATATTCTTGAGTTACTGCAAAACCTTGCGAGCTATCTTCCTGCACCTCCTCCTAAAGTAGTGGACCGACTGCAACCAAACTCGGTACACATACTGCGTACTATTAGGCGATCAACCGCTGTCATGAATTAAACACCTACCACTCACGCTACAGGAGACACGAAGTCGTAAACTACGATATTCTTGAATTGCTGCAAAACCATGCGAGCAATCTGCCTGCACCTCCTCCTCCAGTAGTGGACCGACTGCAACCCAAACTCGGTACACATACTGCTTACCATCAGACGAACAACCGCTGTCATGAGTTAAACACCTACCACTCACGCTACAGGAGACACGAAGTCGTAAATACGATATTCTTGAATTACTGCAAAACCATGCGAGCCATTTTCCTGCACTTCCTCCTAAAGTATTGAACCGACTACAACCAAACTCGGTACACATACAGCTTACTACCAGGCGAACAACCGCTGTCATGAATTAAACACCTACCACTCACGCTACGGGAGACACGAAGTCGTAAACTACGATATTCTTGAATAACTGCAAAATCATGCGAGCAATCTTCCTGCACCTCCTCCTCCAGTAGTGGACCTACTACAATCAAACTCGGTACACATACTGCTTACTATCAGGCGAACAAACGCTGTCATTAATTAAACACCTACCACTCACGTTACAGGAGACACGAAGTCGTAAACTACGATATTCTTGAATTACTGCAAAACCATGCGAACCATCTTTCTGCACCGCCTCCTAAAGTAGTGAACCGACTGCAACCAAACTCGGTACACATGCTGCTTACTATCAGGCGAACAACCGCTGTCATGAATTTAGCACCTACCACTTACGCTACAGGAGACACGAAGTCGTAAACTACGATATTCTTGAATTACAGCTAAAACATGGGAGACATCTTCCTGCACCTCCTCCTCCAGTAGTGGACCGACTGCAACCAAACTCGGTACACATACTACCCACTATCAGGCGAACAACCGCTGTCACTAATTAAACACCTACCACTCACTCTACAGGAGACACGAAGTCGTAAACTACGATATTCTTGAATTACTGCAAAACCATGCGAGCCATCTTCCTGCACCTCCTCCGAAACTAGTGGACCGACTGCAACCAAACTCGGTACACATACTGCTTACTATTAGGCGATCAACCGCTGTCATGAATTAAAAACCTACCACTCACACTACTGGAGTCACCAAGTCGTAAACTACGTTATTCTTGTATTACTGCAAAACCATGCGAGCCATCTGCCTGCACCTCCTCCTCCAGTAGTGCACCGACTGCAACCCAAACTCGGTACACATACTGCTTACTATCAGACGAACAACCGCTGTCATAAATTAAACACCTGCCACTCACGCTACAGGAGACACGATGTCGTAAATACGATATTCTTGAATTACTGCAAAATCATGCGAGCCATCTTCCTGCACCTCCTTTTCTAGTAGTGGACCTACTGCAATCAAACTCGGTACACATACTGCTTACTATCAGGCGAACAACCGCTGTCATTAATTAAACACCTACCACTCACGCTACAGGTGACACGAAGTCGTAAACTACGATATTCTTGAATTACTGCAAAAACCATGCGAACCATCTTTCTGCACCGCCTCCTAAAGTAGTGAACCGACTGCAACCAAACTCGGTACACATACTGCTTACTGTCAGGCGAACAACCGCTGTCATGAATTTAGCACCTACCACTTACGCTACAGGAGACACGAAGTCGTAAACTACGATATTCTTGAATTACTGCAAAAACCATGCGAACCATCTTTCTGCACCGCCTCCTAAAGTAGTGGACCGACTGCAACCAAACTCGGTACACATACTACTTACTATCAGGCGAACAACCGCTGTCACTAATTAAACACCTACCACTCAAGCTACAGGAGACACGAAGTCGTAAACTACGATATTCTTGAATTACTGCAAAACCATGAGAGCCATCTTCCTGCACTTCCTCCGAAACTAGTGGACCGACTGCAACCAAACTAGGTACACATACTGCTTACTATTAGGCGATCAACCGCTGTCATGAATTAAAAACCTACCACTCACACTACTGGAGTCACCAATTGGTAAACTACGTTATTCTTGAATTACTGCAAAACCATGCGAGCAATCTTCCTGCACCTCCTCCTCCAGTAGTGGACCGACTGCAACCAAACTCGGTTCACATACTGCTTACTGTCAGGCGAACAACCGCTGTCATGAATTAAACACCTACCACTCATGCTGCAGGAGACACGAAGTCGTAAACTACAATATTCTTGAATTACTGCAAAACCATGCGAGCCATCTTCCTGCACTTCCTCCTCCAGTAGTGGACCCACTGCAATCAAACTCGGTACACATACTGCTTACTATCAGGCGAACAACCGCTGTCATGAATTAATCACCTACCACTCCCGCTACAGGAGACACGAAGTCGTAAACTACGATATTCTTGAATTATTGCAAAATCTTGCGAGCCATCTTTCAGCTCCTCCTACTCCAGTAGTGTACCGACTGCAACCTAACTCGGTACACATACTGCTTACTATCAGGCGATTAACCGCTGTCATGAATTAAACACCTACCACTCACGCTACAGGAGACACGAAATCGTAAACTACGATATTCTTGAATTGCTGCAAAACCATGCGAGCCATCTTCCTGCACCTCCTCCTAAAGTAGTGAACCGACTGCAACCAACGTTGGTACACATACTGCTTACAATCAGGCGAACAACCGCTGTCATGAATTAAGCACCTACCACTCACGCTACAGGAGACAGGAAGTCGTAAACTACGATATTCTTGAATTACTGCAAAACCATGCGAGCAATCTTTCAGCTCCTCCTACTTAAGTAGTCGACCGACTGCAACCAAACTCGGTACACATACTGCTTACTATCAGGCGATCAACCGCTGTAATGAATTAAACACCTACCACTCACGCTACAGGAGACACGAAATCGTAAACTACGATATTCTTGAATTGCTGCAAAACCATGCGAGCGATCTTCCTGCACCTCCTGCTAATGTAATGGACCGACTGCAACCAAACTCGGTATACATACTGCTTACTTTCAGGCGAACAACCGCTGTCATGAATTAAACACGTACCACTCACGCTACAGGAGACACGAAGTCGTGACTACGATATTCTTGAATTACTGCAAAACCATGCGAGCCATCTTCCTGCACCTCCTCCCAAAGTAGTGCACCGACTTCAACCAAACTCGGTACACATACTGCTTACTATCAGGCAAACAACCGCTGTCATGAATTGAACATCTACCACTCATGCTACAGGAGACACGAAGTCATTAACTACGATATTCTTGAATTACTGCAAAACCATGCGAGCCATCTTCCTGCGCCTCCTCCTCCAGTAGTGGACCGACTGCAACCAAACTCGGTACACATACTGCTTACTATCAGGCGAACAACCGCTGTCATGAATTAAACACCTACCACTCACGCTACAGGAGACACGAAGTCGAAAAAAACGATATTCTTGAATTACTGCAAAACCATGTGAGCCACCTTCCTGCACCTCCTCCTAAACTTGTTGACCGACTGCAACCAAACTCTGTACACATACTGCTTACTATCAGGCGAACAACCGCTGTCATGAATTAAACACCTACCAATCACAGTACAGGAGACACGACGTCGTAAACTACGATATTCTTGAATTACAGCTAAAACATGCGAGACATCTTCCTGCACCTCCTTCTCCAGTTGTGGACCGACTGCACCCAAACTCGGTACACATACTACTTACTATCAGGCGACCAACCGCTGTCATGAATTAAACACCTACCACTCACGCTACAGGAGACACGAAGTCGTAAACTACGATATTCTTGAATTACTGCAAAACCATGCGAGCCATCTTCCTGCACCTCCTCCGAAACTAGTGGACCGACTGCAACCAAACTCGGTACACATACTGCTTACTATTAGGCGATCAACCGCTGTAATGAATTAAAAACCTACCACTCACACTACTGGAGTCACCAAGTCGTAAACTACGTTATTCTTGAATTACTGCAAAACCATGCGAGCCATCTGCCTGCACCTCCTCCTCCAGTAGTGCACCGACTGCAACCCAAACTCGGTACACATACTGCTTACTATCAGACGAACAACCGCTGTCATGAATTAACCACCTACCACTCACGCTACAGGAGACACGAAGTCGTAAATACGATATTCTTGAATTACTGCAAAACCATGCGAGCCATTTTCCTGCACGTCCTCATAAAGTATTGAACCGACTACAACCAAACTCGGTACACATACAGCTTACTACCAGGCGAACAACCGCTGTCATGAATTAAACACCTACCCTTCACGCTACGGGAGACACGAAGTCGTAAACTACGATATTCTTGAATAACTGCAAAATCATGCGAGCCATCTTCCTGCACCTCCTCCTCCAGTAGTGGACCTACTGCAATCAAACTCGGTACACATACTGCTTACTATCAGGCGAACCACCGCTGTCATTAATTAAACACCTACCACTCACGCTACAGGAGACACGAAGTCGTAAACTACGATATTCTTGAATTACTGCAAAACCATGCGAACCATCTTTCTGCACCGCCTCCTAAAGTAGTGAACCGACTGCAACCAAACTCGGTACACATACTGCTTACTGTCAGGCGAACAACCGCTGTCATGAATTTAGCACCTACCACTTACGCTACAGGAGACACGAAGTCGTAAACTACGATATTCTTGAATTACAGCTAAAACATGGGAGACATCTTCCTGCACCTCCTCCTCCAGTAGTGGACAGACTGCAACCAAACTCGGTACACATACTACTTACTATCAGGCGAACAACCGCTGTCACTAATTAAACACCTACCACTCACGCTACGGGAGACACGAAGTCGTAAACTACGATATTCTTGAATTACTGCAAAACCATGCGAGCCATCTTCCTGCACTTCCTCCGAAACTAGTGGACCGACTGCAACCAAACTCGGTACACATACTGCTTACTATTAGGCGATCAACCGCTGTCATGAATTAAAAACCTACCACTCACACTACTGGAGTCACCAAGTCGTAAACTACGTTATTCTTGAATTACTGCAAAAACATGCGAGCCATCTGCCTGCACCTCCTCCTCCAGTAGTGCACCGACTGCAACCCAAACTCGGTACACATACTGCTTACTATCAGACGAACAACCGCTGTCATGAATTAAACACCTACCACTCACGCTACAGGAGACACGAAGTCGTAAATACGATATTCTTGAATTACTGCAAAACCATGCGATCCATTTTCCTGCACGTCCTCATAAAGTATTGATCGACTACAACCAAACTCGGTACACATACAGCTTACTACCAAGCGAACAACCGCTGTCATGAATTAAACACCTACCACTCACGCTACGGGAGACACGAAGTCGTAAACTACGATATTCTTGAATTACTGCAAAACCATGCGAGCTATCCTACTGCACCTCCTCCTAAAGTAGTGGACCGACTGCAACCAAACTCGGTACACATACTGCGTACTATTAGGCGATCAACCGCTGTCATGAATTAAACACCTACAACTCACGCTACAGGAGACTCGAAGTCGTAAACTACGATATTCTTGAATTGCTGCAAAATCATGCGAGCCATCTGCCTGCACCTCCTCCTCCAGTAGTGGACCGACTGCAACCCAAACTCGGTACACATACTGCTTACTATCAGACGAACAACCGCTGTCATGAATTAAACACCTACCACTCACGCTACAGGAGACACGAAGTCGTAAATACGATATTCTTGAATTACTGCAAAACCATGCGAGCAATTTTCCTGCACGTCCTCCTAAAGTATTGAACCGACTACAACCAAACTCGGTACACATACAGCTTACTACCAGGCGAACAACCGCTGTCATGAATTAAACACCTACCACTCACGCTGCGGGAGACACGTAATCGTAAACTACGATATTCTTGAATAACTGCAAAATCATGCGAGCCATCTTCCTGCACCTCCTCCTCCAGTAGAGGAGCTACTGCAATCAAACTCGGTACACATACTGCTTACTATCAGGCGAACAACCGCTGTCATTAATTAAACACCTACCACTCACACTACAGGAGACACGAAGTCGTAAACTACGATATTCTTGAATTACTGCAAAACCATGCGAACCATCTTTCTGCACCGCCTCCTAAAGTAGTGAACCGACTGCAACCAAACTCGGTACACATACTGCTTACTATCAGGCGAACAACCGCTGTCATGAATTTAGCACCTACCACTTACGCTACAGGAGACACGACGTCGTAAACTACGATATTCTTGAATTACAGCTAAAACATGCGAGACATCTTCCTGCACCTCCTTCTCCAGTTGTGGACCGACTGCACCCAAACTCGGTACACATACTACTTACTATCAGGCGACCAACCGCTGTCACTAATTAAACACCTACCACTCACGCTACAGGAGACACGAAGTCGTAAACTACGATATTCTTGAATTACTGCAAAACCATGCGAGCCATCTTCCTGCACCTCCTCCGAAACTAGTGGACCGACTGCAACCAAACTCGGTACACATACTGCTTACTATTAGGCGATCAACCGCTGTAATGAATTAAAAACCTACCACTCACACTACTGGAGTCACCAAGTCGTAAACTACGTTATTCTTGAATTACTGCAAAACCATGCGAGCCATCTGCCTGCACCTCCTCCTCCAGTAGTGCACGGACTGCAACCCAAACTCGGTACACATACTGCTTACTATCAGACGAACAACCGCTGTCATGAATTAAACACCTACCACTCACGCTACAGGAGACACGAAGTCGTAAATACGATATTCTTGAATTACTGCAAAACCATGCGAGCCATTTTTCTGCACGTCCTCATAAAGTATTGAACCGACTACAAACAAACTCGGTACACATACAGCTTACTACCAGGCGAACAACCGCTGTCATGAATTAAACACCTACCCTTCACGCTACGGGAGACACGAAGTCGTAAACTACGATATTCTTGAATAACTGCAAAATCATGCGAGCCATCTTCCTGCACCTCCTCCTCCAGTAGTGGACCTACTGCAATCAAACTCGGTACACATACTGCTTACTATCAGGCGAACAACCGCTGTCATTAATTAAACACCTACCACTCACGCTACAGGAGACACGAAGTCGTAAACTACGATATTCTTGAATTACTGCAAAACCATGCGAACAATCTTTCTGCACCGCCTCCTAAAGTAGTGAACCGACTGCAACCAAACTCGGTACACATACTGCTTACTGTCAGGCGAACAACCGCTGTCATGAATTTAGCACCTACCACTTACGCTACAGGAGACACGAAGTCGTAAACTACGATATTCTTGAATTACAGCTAAAACATGGGAGACATCTTCCTGCACCTCCTCCTCCAGTAGTGGACAGACTGCAACCAAACTCGGTACACATACTACTTACTATCAGGCGAACAACCGCTGTCACTAATTAAACACCTACCACTCACGCTGCAGGAGACACGAAGTCGTAAACTACGATATTCTTGAATTACTGCAAAACCATGCGAGCCATCTTCCTGCACCTCCTCCTAATGTAGTGGACCGACTGCAACCAAACTCGGTACACATACTGCTTACTATCAGGTGAACAACCGCTGTCATGAATTAAACACCTACCACTCACGGTACAGGAGACACGAAGTCGTAAACTACGATATTCTCGAATTACTGCAAAACCATGCGAGCCATCTTCCTGCACCTCCTCGAAAAGTAGGGAACGGACTGCAACCAAACTCGGTACACTTAATGCTTACTATCAGGCAAACAACCGCTGTCATGATTTAAACATCAACCACTCACGCTACAGGAGACACGAAGTCGTAAACTACGATATTCTTGAATTACTGCAAAACCAAGCGAGCCATCTTACTGCACCTCCTCCTAAAGTAGTGGACCGACTGCAACCAAACTCGGTACACATACTGCGTAATATTAGGCGATCAACCGCTGTCATGAATTAAACACCTACCACTCACGCTACAGGAGACACGAAGTCGTAAACTACGATATTCTTGAATTGCTGCAAAACCATGCGAGCCATTTTCCTGCACGTCCTCCTAAAGTATTGAACCGACTACAACCAAACTCGGTACACATACAGCTTACTACCAGGCGAACAACCGCTGTCATGAATTAAACACCTACCACTCACGCTACGGGAGACACGAAGTCGTAAACTACGATATTCTTGAATAACTGCAAAATCATGCGAGCCATCTTCCTGCACCTCCTCCTCCAGTAGTGGACCTACTGCAATCAAACTCGGTACACATACTGCTTACTATCAGGCGAACAACCGCTGTCATTAATTAAACACCTACCACTCACGCTACAGGAGACACGAAGTCGTAAACTACGATATTCTTGAATTACTGCAAAAGCATGGGAACCATCTTTCTGCACCGCCTCCTAAAGTAGTGAACCGACTGCAACCAAACTCGGTACACATACTGCTTACTATCAGGCGAACAACCGCTGTCATGAATTTAGCACCTACCACTTACGCTACAGGAGACACGAAGTCGTAAACTACGATATTCTTGAATTACAGCTAAAACATGCGAGACATCTTCCTGCACCTCCTCCTCCAGTAGTGGACCGACTGCAACCAAACTCGGTACACATACTACTTACTATCAGGCGAACAACCGCTGTCACTAATTAAACACCTACCACTCACGCTACGGGAGACACGAAGTCGTAAACTACGATATTCTTGAATTACTGCAAAACCATGCGAGCCATCTTCCTGCACCTCCTCCGAAACTAGTGGACCGACTGCAACCAAACTCGGTACACATACTGCTTACTATTAGGCGATCAACCGCTGTAATGAATTAAAAACCTACCACTCACACTACTGGAGTCACCAAGTCGTAAACTACGTTATTCTTGAATTACTGCAAAAACATGCGAGCCATCTGCCTGCACCTCCTCCTCCAGTAGTGCACCGACTGCAACCCAAACTCGGTACACATACTGCTTACTATCAGACGAACAACCGCTGTCATGAATTAAACACCTACCACTCACGCTACAGGAGACACGAAGTCGTAAATACGATATTCTTGAATTACTGCAAAACCATGCGATCCATTTTCCTGCACGTCCTCATAAAGTATTGAACCGACTACAACCAAACTCGGTACACATACAGCTTACTACCAAGCGAACAACCGCTGTCATGAATTAAACACCTACCACTCACGCTACGGGAGACACGAAGTCGTAAACTACGATATTCTTGAATAACTGCAAAATCATGCGAGCCATCTTCCTGCACCTCCTCCTCCAGTAGTGGACCTACTGCAATCAAACTCGGTACACATACTGCTTACTATCAGGCGAACAACCGCTGTCATTAATTAAACACCTACCACTCACGCTACAGGAGACACGAAGTCGTAAACTACGATATTCTTGAATTACTGCAAAACCATGCGAACAATCTTTCTGCACCGCCTCCTAAAGTAGTGAACCGACTGCAACCAAACTCGGTACACATACTGCTTACTGTCAGGCGAACAACCGCTGTCATGAATTTAGCACCTACCACTTACGCTACAGGGACACGAAGTCGTAAACTACGATATTCTTGAATTACAGCTAAAACATGTTAGACATCTTCCTGCACCTCCTCCTCCAGTAGTGGACCGACTGCAACCAAACTCGGTACACATACTCCTTATTATCAGGCGAACAACCGCTGTCACTAATTAAACACCTACCACTCACGCTACAGGAGACATGAAGTCGTAAACTACGATATTCTTGAATTACTGCAAAACCATGCGAGCCATCTTCCTGCACTTCCTCCGAAACTAGTGGACCGACTGCAACCAAACTCGGTACACATACTGCTTACTATTAGGCGATCAACCGCTGTCATGAATTAAAAACCTACCACTCACACTACTGGAGTCACCAAGTGGTAAACTACGTTATTCTTGAATTACTGCAAAACCATGCGAGCAATCTTCCTGCACCACCTCCTCCAGTAGTGGACCGACTGCAACCAAACTCGGTTCACATACTGCTTACTGTCAGGCGAACAACCGCTGTCATGAATTAAACACCTACCACTCACGCTACAGGAGACACGAAGTCGAAAAATACGATATTCTTGAATTACTGCAAAACCATGCGAGCCATCTTCCTGCACCTCCTCCTAATGTAGTGGACCGACTGCAACCAAACTCGGTACACATACTACTTACTATCAGGTGAACAACCGCTGTCATGAATTAAACACCTACCACTCACGCTACAGGAGACACGAAGTCGTAAACTACGATATTCTCGAATTACTGCAAAACCAATCGAGACATCTTCCTGCACCTCCTCGTAAAGTATGGAACGGAATGCAACCAAACTCTGTACACTTACTGCTTACTATCAGGCAAACAACCGCTGTCATGAATTAAACACCAACCACTCACGCTACAGGAGACACGAAGTCGTAAACTACGATATTCTTGTATTACTGCAAAACCATGCGAGCCATCTTCCAGCACCTCCTCGTAAAGTATGGAACCGACTGCAACCAAACTCGGTACACAAACTGCTTACTATCAGGCAAACAACCGCTGTCATGAATTGAACACCTACCACTCACGCTACAGGAGACACGAAGTCGTAAACTACGATATTCTTGAATTACTGCAAAACCATGCGAGCCATCCTCCTGCACCTCCTCCTAAAGTAGTGAACCGATTGCAACCAAAGTCGGTACACATTCTGCTTACTATCAGGGGAACAACCGCTGTCATGAATTAAGCACCTACCCCTCACGCTACAGGAGACACGAAGACGTAATGTACGATAATCTTGAATTTCTGCTAAACCATGCGAGACATCTTCCTGCACCTCCTCCTCCAGTAGTGGACCGACTGCAACCAAACTCGGTTCACATACTACTTACTATTAGGCGAACAACCGCTGTCATGAATTAAACACCTACCACTCACGGTACAGGAGACACGAAGTTGTAAACTACGATATTCTTGAATTACTGCAAAACCATGCGAGCCATCTTCCTGCACCTCCTCCTAAAGTAGTGGACCGACTGCTACCAAGCTCGGTACACATACTTCTTACTATCAGGCGATCAACCGCTGTCATGAATTAAACACCTACCACTCACGCTACAGGAGACACGAAATCGTAAACTAAGATATTCTTGAATTGCTGCAAAACCATGCGAGCCATCTTCCTGCACCTCCTGCTAATGTAATGGACCGACTGCAACCAAACTCGGTACACATACTGCTTACTATCAGGCGAACAACCGCTGTCATGAATTAAACACCTGTCACTCGCGCTACAGGAGACACAAAGTCGTAAACTACGAAATTCTTGAATTACTGCAAAACTATGCGAGCCATCTTCCTGCACCTCCTCCTAAAGTAGTGAACCGACTGCAACCAAACTCGGTACACATACTGCTTACTTTCAGGCGAACAACCGCTGTCATGAATTAAACACCTACCACTCACGCTACAGGAGACACGAAGTCGTAAACTACGATATTCTTGAATTACTGCAAAACCATGCGAGCCATCTTGCTGCACCTCCTCCTAAAGTAGTGCACCGACTGCAACCAAACTCGGTACACATACTGCTTACCATCAGGCGAACAACCGCTGTCATGAATTAAACACCTACCACTCACGCTACAGGAGACACGAAATCGTAAACTACGATATTCTTGAATTGCTACAAAACCATGCGAGCCTTCTGCCTGCACCTTCTCCTACAGTAGTGGACCGACTGCAACCAAAATTGGTACACATACTGCTTACTATCAGGCGAACAACCGCTGTCATGAATTAAACACCTACCACTCACACTACAATAGACAAGAAGTCGTAAACTACGATATTCTTGAATTACTGCAAAACCATGCGAGCTATCTTCCTGCACCTCCTCCTAAAGTAGTGGACCGACTGCAACAAAACTCGGTACACATACTGCGTACTATTAGTCGATCAACCGCTTCATGAATTAAACACCTACCACTCACGCTACAGGAGACACGAAGTCGTAAACTACGATATTCTTGAATTGCTGCAAAACCATGCGAGCCATCTGCCTGCAACTCCTCCTCCAGTAGTGGACCGACTGCAACCCAAACTCGGTACACATACTGCTTACTATCAGACGAACAACCGCTGTCATGAATTAAACACCTACAACTCACGCTACAGGAGACACGAAGTCGTAAATACGATATTCTTGAATTACTGCAAAACCATGCGAGCCATGTTCCTGCACGTCCTCCTAAAGTATTGAACCGACTACAACCAAACTCGGTACACATACAGCTTACTACCAGGCGAACAACCTCTGTCATGAATTAAACACCTACCACTCACGCTACGGGATACACGAAATCGTAAACTACGATATTCTTGAATAACTGCAAAATCATGCGAGCCAACTTCCTGCACCTCCTCCTCCAGTAGTGGACCTACTGCAATCAAACTCGGTACACATACTGCTTATTACCAGGCGAACAACCGCTGTCATGAATTAAACACCTACCACTCACGCTACAGGAGACAGGAAGACGTAAACTGCGATATTCTTGAATTACTGCAAAACCATGCGAGTCATCTTCCTGCACCTCCTCCTAAAGTATGGACCGACTGCAACCAAACTCGGTACACATACTGCTTACTATCAGGCGAACAACCGCTGTCATTAATTAAACACCCACCACTCACGCTACAGGAGACACGAAGTCGTAAACTACGATATTCTTGAATTACTGCAAAACCATGCGAACCATCTTTCTGCACCGCCTCCTAAAGTAGTGAACCGACTGCAACCAAACTCGTTACACATACTGCTTACTATCAGGCGAACAACCGCTGTCATGAATTTAGCACCTACCACTTACGCTACAGGAGACATGAAGTCGTAAACCACGATATTCTTGAATTACAGCTAAAACATGCGAGACATCTTCCTGCACCTCCTCCTCCAGTATTGCACCGACTGCAACCAAACTCGGTACACATACTGCTTACTATCAGGCGAACAACCGCTGTCACTAATTAAACACCTACCACTCACGCAACAGGAGACACGAAGTCGTAAACTACGTTATTCATGAATTACTGCAAATCCATGCGAGCCATCTTCCTGCACCTCCTCCGAAACTAGTGGACCGACTGCAACCAAACTCGGTACACATACTGCTTACTATTAGGCGATCAACCGCTGTCATGAATTAAAAACCTACCACTCACACTACAGGTGTCACCAAGTCGTAAACTACGTTATTCTTGAATTACTGCAAAACCATGCGAGCAATCTTCCTGCACCTCCTCCTCCAGTAGTGGACCGACTGCAACCAAACTCGGTTCACATACTGCTTACTGTCAGGCGAACAACCGCTGTCATGAATTAAACACCTACCACTCACGCTACAGGAGACACGAAGTCGAAAAATACGATATTCTTGAATTACTGCAAAACCATGCGAGCCATCTTCCTGCACATCCTCCTAAAGTAGTGGACCGACTGCAACCAAACTCGGTACACATACTGCTTACTATCAGGCGAACAACCGCTGTCATGAATTAAACACCTACCACTCACGCTACAGGAGACACGAAGTCGTAAACTACGATATTCTCGAATTACTGCAAAACCATGCGAGCCATCTTCCTGCACCTTCTCGTAAAGTAGGGAACGGACTGCAACCAAACTCGGTACACATACTGCTTACTATCGGGCAAACAACCGCTGTCATGAATTAAACACCAACCACTCACGCTACAGGAGACACGAAGTCGTAAACTACGATATTCTTGAATTACTGCAAAACCATGCGAGCCATTTTCCTGCACCTCCTCCTAAAGTAGTGGACCGACTGCTACCAAGCTCGGTACACATACTGGTTACTATTAGGCGATCAACCGCTGTCATGAATTAAACACCTACCACTCACGCTACAGGAGACACGAAATCGTAAACTACGATATTCTTGAATTGCTGCAAAACCATGCGAGCCATCTTCCTGCACCTCCTGCTAATGTAATGGACCGACTGCAACCAAACTCGGTACACATACTGCTTACTTTCAGGCGAACAACCGCTGTCATGAATTAAACACCTACCACTTGCGCTACAGGAGACACAAAGTCGTAAACTACGATATTCTAGAATTACTGCAAACCTATGCGAGCCATCTTCCTGCACCTCCTCCTAAAGTAGTGAACCGACTGCAACCAAACTCGGTACACATACTGCTTACTTTCAGGCGAACAACCGCTGTCATGAATTAAACACCTACCACTCACGCTACAGGAGACACGAAGTCGTAAACTACGATAAACTTGAATTACGGCAAAATCATGCGAGCCATTTTCCTGCACCTCCTCTTAAAGTAGTTAACCGACTACAACCAAACTCTTTACACATACTGCTTTCTACCAGGCGAACAACTGCTGTCATGAATTAAACACCTACCACTGACACTACGGGAGTCACGAAGTCGTGAACTACGATTTTCTTGAATAACTGCAAAATCAAGCGAGACATCTTCCTGCACCTTAAACTCCAGTAGTGGACCTACTGCTATCAAACTCGGCACACATACTGCTTACTATAAGGCGAACAACCGCTGTCATGAATTAAACACCTACCACTCACGCTACAGGAGACAGGATGTCGTAAACTACGATAATCTTGAATTACTGCAAAACCATGCGAGCCATCTTCCTGCACCTCCTCCTGAAGTAGCGGACCGACTGCAACCAAACACGGTACACATACTGCTTACTGTCAGGCGAACAACCGCTGTCATGAATTAAACACCTACCACTCACTCTACAGGAAACACGAAGTCGTAAACTACGATATTCTTGAATTACTGCAAAACCATGCGAGCCATCTTTCTGCACCGCCTCCTAAAGTAGTGAACCGACTGCAACCAAACTCGGTACACATACTGCTTACTATCAGGCGAACAACCGCTGTCATCAATTTTGCACCTACCACTTACGCTACAGGAGACACGAAGTCGTAAACTACGATATTCTTGTATTACTGCAAAACTTTGCGAGCCATCTTTCAGCACCTCCTACTCCAGTAGTGGACCGACTGCAACCAAACTCGGTACACATACTGCTTACTATCAGGCGAACAACCGCTGTCATGAATTAAACACCTACCACTCACGGTACAGGAGACACGAAGTCGTAAACTACGATATTCTTTAATTACTGCTAAACCATGCGAGACATCTTCCTGCACCTCCTCCTCCAGTAGTGGACCGACTGCAACCAAACTCGGTACACATACTACTTACTATCAGGCGAACAACCGCTGTCACTAATTAAACACCTACCACTCACGCTACAGGAGACACGAAGTCGTAAACTACGGTATTCTTGAATTACTGCAAAACCATGCGAGCCATCTTCCTGCACCTCCTCCGAAAGTAGTGGACCGACTGCAACCAAACTCGGTACACATACTGCTTACTATTAGGCGATCAACCGCTGTCATGAATGAAAAACCTACCACTCACACTAAAGGAGTCACCAAGTCGTAAACTACGTTATTCTTGAATTACGGCAAAACCATGCGAGCCATCTTCCTGCACCTCCTCCTAAAGTATTATACCGACTGCAACCAAACTCGGTACACATACTGCTTTCTACCAGGCGAACAACTGCTGTCATGAATTAAACACCTACCACTGACACTACGGGAGTCACGAAGTCGTGAACTACAATTTTCTTGAATAACTGCAAAATCAAGCGAGACATCTTCCTGCACCTTAAACTCCAGTAGTGGACCTACTGCTATCAAACTCGGCACACATACTGCCTACTATCAGGCGAACAACCGCTGTCATGAATTAAACACCTACCAATCACGCTACAGGAGACACGAAGTCGAAAAATACGATATTCTTGAATTACTTCAAAACCATGCGATCCGTCTTCCTGCACCTCCTCCCAAAGTAGTGGACCGACTGCAACCAAACTCGGTACACATACTGCTTACTACCAGGCGAACAACCGCTGTCATGAATTAAACACCTACCACTTACGCTACAGGAGACACGAAATCGTAAACTACGATATTCATGAATTACTGCAAAACCATGCGAGCCATCTTCCTGCACCTCCTCGTAAAGTAGGGAACGGACTTCAACCAAACTCGGTACACATACTGCATACTATCAGGCAAACAACCACTGTCATGAATTAAACACCTACCGCTCACGCTACAGGAGACACGAAATCGTAAACTACGACATTCTTGAATTACTGCAAAACCATGCGAGCCATCTTCCTGCACCTCCTCCTAAAGCAATGAACCGACTGCAACCAACCTCGGTACTCATACTGCTTACTATCAGGCGAACAGCCGCTGTCATGAATTAAACACATACCACTCACGCTACAGGAGACACGAAGTCGTAAACTACAATATTCTTGAATTACTGCAAAAACATGCGAGCCATCTTCCTGCACCTCCTCCTCCAGTAGTGGACCTACTGCAACCAAACTCGGTAAACATACTGCTTACTATCAGGCGAACAACCGCTGTCATGAATTAAACACCTACCACTCACGCTACAGGAGACACGATGTCGTAAACTATGATATTCTTGAATTACTGCAAAACCATGCGAGCCATCTTCCTGCACCTCCTCCTAAAGTAGTGAACTGACTACAACCAATCTCGGTACACATACAGCTTACTACCAGGCGAACAACCGCTGTCATGAATTAAACACCTACCACTCACGCTACAGGAGACACGAAATCGTTAACTACGATATTCATGAATTACTGCAAAACCATGCGAGCCATCTTCCTGCACCTCCTCGTAAAGTAGGGAACGGACTTCAACCAAACTCGGTAAACATACTGCTTACTATCAGGCAAACAACCGCTGTCATGAATTAAACACCTACCACTGACGCTACAGGGGACACGAAGTTGTAAACTACGATATTCTTGAATTACTGCAAAATCATGCGAGCCATCTTCCTGCACCTCCTCCTCCAGTAGTGGACCGACTGCAACCAAACTCGGTACACATACTGCTTACTATCAGGCGAACAACCGCTGTCATGAATTAAATACTTACCACTCACGCTACAGGAGACACGAAGTTGTAAACTACAATATTCTTGAATTACTGCAAAACCATGCGAGCCATCTTCCTGCACCTCCTTCTCCAGTAGTGGACCTACTGCAACCAAACTCGGTAAACATACTGCTTACTAGCAGGCGAACAACCGCTGTCATGAATTAAACACCTACCACACACGCTACAGGAGACACGATGTCGTAAACTATGATATTCTTGAATTACTGCAAAACCATCCATGTCATCTTCCTGCACCTCCTCCTCCAGTAGTGGACCGACAGCAACCAAACTCGGTTCACATTCTGCTTACTGTCAGGCGAACAACCGCTGTCATGAATTAAACACCTACCCCTCACGCTACAGGAGACACGAAGTCGTAAAGTACGATAATCTTGAATTTCTGCTAAACCATGCGAGACATCTTCCTGCACCTTCTCCTCCAGTAGTGGACCGACTGCATCCAAACTTGGTACACATACTACTTACTATCAGGCGAACAACCGCTGTCATGAATTAAACACCTACCACTCACGGTACAGGAGAAACGAAGTTGTAAACTACGATATTCTTGAATTACTGCAAAACCATGCGAGCCATTTTCCTGCACCTCCTCCTAAAGTAGTGGACCGACTGCTACCAAGCTCGGTACACATACTGCTTACTATTAGGCGATCAACCGCTGTCATGAATTAAACACCTACCACTCACGCTACAGGAGACACGAAATCGTAAACTACGATATTCTTGAATTGCTGCAAAACCATGCGAGCCATCTTCCTGCACCTCCTGCTAATGTAATGGACCGACTGCAACCAAACTCGGTACACATACTGCTTACTTTCAGGCGAACAACCGCTGTCATGAATTAAACACCTACCACTTGCGCTACAGGAGACACAAAGTCGTAAACTACGATATTCTTGAATTACTGCTAAACCATGCGAGACATCTTCCTGCACCTCCTCCTCCAGTAGTGGACCGACTGCAACCAAACTCGGTACACATACTACTTACTATCAGGCGAACAACCGCTGTCACTAATTAAACACCTACCACTCACGCTACAGGAGACACGAAGTCGTAAACTACGGTATTCTTGAATTACTGCAAAACCATGCGAGCCATCTTCCTGCACCTCCTCCGAAAGTAGTGGACCGACTGCAACCAAACTCGGTACACATACTGCTTACTATTAGGCGATCAACTGCTGTCATGAATTAAACACCTACCACTGACACTACGGGAGTCACGAAGTCGTGAACTACGATTTTCTTGAATAACTGCAAAATCAAGCGAGACATCTTCCTGCACCTTAAACTCCAGTAGTGGACCTACTGCTATCAAACTCGGCACACATACTGCCTACCATCAGGCGAACAACCGCTGTCATGAATTAAACACCTACCAATCACGCTACAGGAGACACGAAGTCGAAAAATACGATATTCTTGAATTACTTCAAAACCATGCGATCCGTCTTCCTGCACCTCCTCCCAAAGTAGTGGACCGACTGCAACCAAACTCGGTACACATACTGCTTACTACCAGGCGAACAACCGCTGTCATGAATTAAACACCTACCACTTACGCTACAGGAGACACGAAATCGTAAACTACGATATTCATGAATTACTGCAAAACCATGCGAGCCATCTTCCTGCACCTCCTCGTAAAGTAGGGAACGGACTTCAACCAAACTCGGTACACATACTGCATACTATCAGGCAAACAACCACTGTCATGAATTAAACACCTACCGCTCACGCTACAGGAGACACGATATCGTAAACTACGACATTCTTGAATTACTGCAAAACCATGCGAGCCATCTTCCTGCACCTCCTCCTAAAGCAATGAACCGACTGCAACCAACCTCGGTACTCATACTGCTTACTATCAGGCGAACAACCGCTGTCATGAATTAAACACATACCACTCACGCTACAGGAGACACGAAGTCGTAAACTACAATATTCTTGAATTACTGCAAAAACATGCGAGCCATCTTCCTGCACCTCCTCCTCCAGTAGTGGACCTACTGCAACCAAACTCGGTAAACATACTGCTTACTATCAGGCGAACAACCGCTGTCATGAATTAAACACCTACCACTCACGCTACAGGAGACACGATGTCGTAAACTATGATATTCTTGAATTACTGCAAAACCATGCGAGCCATCTTCCTGCACCTCCTCCTAAAGTAGTGAACCGACTACAACCAATCTCGGTACACATACTGCTTACTACCAGGCGAACAACCGCTGTCATGAATTAAACACCTACCACTCACGCTACAGGAGACACGAAATCGTTAACTACGATATTCATGAATTACTGCAAAACCATGCGAGCCATCTTCCTGCACCTCCTCGTAAAGTAGGGAACGGACTTCAACCAAACTCGGTAAACATACTGCTTACTATCAGGCAAACAACCGCTGTCATGAATTAAACACCTACCACTGACGCTACAGGGGACACGAAGTCGTAAACTACGATATTCTTGAATTACTGCAAAATCATGCGAGCCATCTTCCTGCACCTCCTCCTCCAGTAGTGGACCGACTGCAACCAAACTCGGTACACATACTGCTTACTATCAGGCGAACAACCGCTGTCATGAATTAAACACCTACCACTCACGCTACAGGAGACACGAAATCGTAAACTACGACATTCTTGAATTACTGCAAAACCATGCGAGCCATCATCCTGCACCTCCTCCTAAAGCAATGGTCCGACTGCAACCAACCTCGGTACTCATACTGCTTACTATCAGGCGAACAACCGCTGTCATGAATTAAATACTTACCACTCACGCTACAGGAGACACGAAGTCGTAAACTACAATATTCTTGAATTACTGCAAAACCATGCGAGCCATCTTCCTGCACCTCCTTCTCCAGTAGTGGACCTACTGCAACCAAACTCGGTAAACATACTGCTTACTAGCAGGCGAACAACCGCTGTCATGAATTAAACACCTACCACTCACGCTACAGGAGACACGATGTCGTAAACTATTATATTCTTGAATTACTGCAAAACCATCCATGTCATCTTCCTGCACCTCCTCCTCCAGTAGTGGACCGACAGCAACCAAACTCGGTTCACATTCTGCTTACTGTCAGGCGAACAACCGCTGTCATGAATTAAACACCTACCCCTCACGCTACAGGAGACACGAAGTCGTAAAGTACGATAATCTTGAATTTCTGCTAAACCATGCGAGACATCTTCCTGCACCTCCTCCTCCAGTAGTGGACCGACTGCAACCAAACTCGGTACACATACTACTTACTATCAGGCGAACAACCGCTGTCATGAATTAAACACCTACCACTCACGGTACAGGAGAAACGAAGTTGTAAACTACGATATTCTTGAATTACTGCAAAACCATGCGAGCCATTTTCCTGCACCTCCTCCTAAAGTAGTGGACCGACTGCTACCAAGCTCGGTACACATACTGCTTACTATTAGGCGATCAACCGCTGTCAAGAATTAAACACCTACCACTCACGCTACAGGAGACACGAAATCGTAAACTACGATATTCTTGAATTGCTGCAAAACCATGCGAGCCATCTTCCTGCACCTCCTGCTAATGTAATGGACCGACTGCAACCAAACTCGGTACACATACTGCTTACTTTCAGGCGAACAACCGCTGTCATGAATTAAACACCTACCACTTGCGCTACAGGAGACACAAAGTCGTAAACTACGATATTCTTGAATTACTGCAAAACTATGCGAGCCATCTTCCTGCACCTCCTCCTAAAGTAGTGAACCGACTGCTACCAAACTCGGTACACATACTGCTTACTTTCAGGCGAACAACCGCTGTCATGAATTAAGCACCTACCACTCACGCTACAGGAGACACGAAGTCGTAAACTACGATAAACTTGAATTACGGCAAAACCATGCGAGCCATTTTCCTGCACCTCCTCCTAAAGTAGTTAACCGACTACAACCAAACTCGGTACACATACTGCTTTCTACCAGGCGAACAACTGCTGTCATGAATTAAACACCTACCACTGACACTACGGGAGTCACGAAGTCGTGAACTACGATTTTCTTGAATAACTGCAAAATCAAGCGAGACATCTTCCTGCACCTTAAACTCCAGTAGTGGACCTACTGCTATCAAACTCGGCACACATACTGCTTACTATAAGGCGAACAACCGCTGTCATGAAATAAACACCTACCACTCACGCTACAGGAGACAGGATGTCGTAAACTACGATAATCTTGAATTACTGCAAAACCATGCGAGCCATCTTCCTGCACCTCCTCCTAAAGTAGCGGACCGACTGCAACCAAACACGGTACACATACTGCTTACTATCAGGCGAACAACCGCTGTCATGAATTAAACACCTACCACTCACTCTACAGGAAACACGAAGTCGTAACCTACGATATTCTTGAATTACTGCAAAACCATGCGAGCCATCTTTCTGCACCGCCTCCTAAAGTAGTGAACCGACTGCAACCAAACTCGGTACACATACTGCTTACTATCAGGCGAACAACCGCTGTCATCAATTTTGCACCTACCACATACGCTACAGGAGACACGAAGTCGTAAACTACGATAATCTTGAATTACTGCAAAACCATGCGAGCCATCTTCCTGCACCTCCTCCTAAAGCAATGGACCGACTGCAACCAACCTCGGTACTCATACTGCTTACTATCCGGCGAACAACCGCTGTCATGAATTAAACACCTACCACTCACGCTACAGGAGACACGAAGTCGTAAACTACAATATTCTTGAATAACTGCAAAACCATGCGAGCCATCTTCCTGCACCTCCTCCTCCAGTAGTGGACCTACTGCAACCAAACTCGGTAAACATACTGCTTACTATCAGGCGAACAACCGCTGTCATGAATTAAACACCTACCACTCACGCTACAGGAGACACGATGTCGTATACTACGATATTCTTGAATTACTGCAAAACCATGCGAGCAATCTTCCTGCACCTCCTCCTCCAGTAGTGGACCGACTGCAACCTAACTCGGTACACATACTGCTTACTATCAGGCGAACAATCGCTGTCATGAATTAAACACCTACCACTCACGCTACAGGAGACACGAAATCGTAAACTACGACATTCTTGAATTACTGCAAAACCATGCGAGACATCTTCCTGCACCTCCTCCTAAAGCAATGGACCGACTGCAACCAACCTCGGTACTCATACTGCTTACTATCAGGCGAACAACCGCTGTCATGAATTAAACACCTACCACTCACGCTACAGGAGACACGAAGTCGTAAACTACAATATTCTTGAATTACTGCAAAACCATGCGAGCCATCTTCCTGCACCTCCTCCTCCAGTAGTGGACCTACTGCAACCAAACACGGTAAACATACTGCTTACTAGCAGGCGAACAACCGCTGTCATGAATTAAACACCTACCACTCACGCTACAGGAGACACGATGTCGTAAACTATGATATTCTTGAATTACTGCAAAACCATGCGAGCCATCTTCCTGCACCTCCTCCTAAAGTAGTGAACAGACTACAACCTAACTCGGTACACATACTGCTTACTACCAGGCGAACAACCGCTGTCATGAATTAAACACCTACCACTCACGCTACAGGAGACACGAAATCGTAAACTACGATATTCTTGAATTACTGCAAAACCATGCGAGCCATCTTCCTGCACCTCCTCCTAAAGCAATGGACCGACTGCAAACAACCTCGGTACTCATACTGCTTACTATCAGGCGAACAACCGCTGTCATGAATTAAACATCTACCACTCACGCTACAGGAGACACGAAGTAGTAAACTACAATATTCTTGAATTACTGTAAATCATGCGATCCATCTTCTGCACCTCCTCCTACAGTAGTGGACCGACAGCAACCAAAGTCGGTACACATACTGCTTACTATCAGGCGAATAACCGCTGTCATGAATTAAACACCTACCACTCACGCTACAGGAGACACGAAGTCGTAAACTACGATATTCTTGAATTACTGCAAAACCATGCAAGCCATATTGCTGCACCTCCTCTTAAAGTACTGGACCGATTGCAACCAAACTCGGTACACATACTGCTTACTATCAGGCGAAAAACCGCTGTCATGAATTAAACACCTACCACTCACGCTACAGGAGACACGAAGTCGTAAACTACGATAGCCTTGAATTACTGCAAAACCATGCGAGCAATCTTCCTGCACCTCCTCCTAAAGTAGTGGACCGACTGCAACCAAACTCGGTACACATACTGCTTACTACCAGGCGAACAACCGCTGTCATGAATTAAACACCTACCACTCACGCTACAGGAGACACGAAAACGTAAACTACGATATTCATGAATTACTGCAAAACCATGCGAGCCTTCTTCCTGCACCTCCTCGTAAAGTACGGAACGGACTTCAACCAAACTCGGTAAACATACTGCTTACTATCAGGCAAACAACCGCTGTCATGAATTAAACACCTACCACTGACGCTACAGGAGACACGAAGTCGTAAACTACGATACTCTTGAATTACTGCAAAACCATGCGAGCCATCTTCCTGCACCTCCTCCTCCAGTAGTGGACCTACTGCAACCAAACACGGTAAACATACTGCTTACTAGCAGGCGAACAACCGCTGTCATGAATTAAGCACCTACCACTCACGCTACGGGAGACACGAAGTCGTAAACTTCGATATCCTTTAATTACTGCAAAACCATGCGAGCAATCTTCCTGCACCTCCTCCTAAAGTAGTGGACCGACTGCAACCAAACTCGGTACACATACTGCTTACTACCAGGCGAACAACCGCTGTCATGAATTAAACACCTACCACTCACGCTACAGGAGACACGAAATCGTTAACTACGATATTCATGAATTACTGAAAAACCATGCGAGACATCTTCCTGCACCTCCTCGTAAAGTACGGAACGGACTTCAACCAAACTCGGTAAACATACTGCTTACTATCAGGCAAACAACCGCTGTCATGAATTAAAAGCCTACCACTGACGCTACAGGAGACACGAATTCGTAAACTACGATACTCTTGAATTACTGCAAAACCATGCGAGCCATCTTCCTGCACCTCCTCCTAAAGCAATGGACCAACTGCAACCAAACTCGGTACACATACTGATTACTATCAGGCGAACAACCGCTGTCATGAATTAAACACCTACCACTCACGCTACAGGAGACACGAAATCGTAAACTACGACATTCTTGAATTACTGCAAAACCATGAGAGCTATCATCCTGCACCTCCTCCTAAAGCAATGGACCGACTGCAACCAACCTCGGAACTCGTACTGCTTACTATCAGGCGAACAACCGCTGTCATGAATTAAATACCTACCACTCACGCTACAGGAGACACGAAGTCGTAAACTACAATATTCTTGAATAACTGCAAAACCATGCGAGCCATCTTCCTGCACCTCCTCCTCCAGTAGTGGACCTACTGCAACCAAACTCGGTAAACATACTGTTTACTAGCAGGCGAACAACCGGTGTCATGAATTAAACACCTACCACTCACGCTACAGGAGACACGATGTCGTAAACTATGATATTCTTGAATTACTGCAAAACCATGCGAGTCATCTTCCTGCACCTCCTCCTAAAATAGTGAACCGACTACAACCAAACTCGGTACACATACTGCTTACTATCAGGCGAATAACTGCTGTCATGAATTAAACACCTACCACTCACGCTACAGGAGAAACGAAGTCGTAAACTACGATATTCTTGATTTTCTGCAAAACCTTGGAGCCATCTTCCTGCACGTCCTCGTAAAGTAGGGAACGGACTGCAACCAAACTCGGTACACATACTGCTTACTATCAGGCGAACAACCGCTGTCATGAATTAAACACCTACCACTCACGCTACACGAGACACGAAGTCCTAAACTACGACATTCTTGAATTACTGCAAAACCATGCGAGCCATCTTCCTGCACCTGCTCCTAAAGCAATGGACCGACTGCAACCAACCTCGGTACTCATACTGCTTACTATCAGTCGAACAACCGCTGTCATGAATTAAACACCTACCACTCACGCTACAGGAGACACGAAGTCGTAAACTACAATATTCTTGAATTACTGCAAAACCATGCGAGCCATCTTCCTGCACCTCCTCCTCCAGTAGTGGACCTACTGCAACCAAACTCGGTAAACATACTGCTTACTAGCAGGCGAACAACCGCTGTCATGAATTAAACACCTACCACTCACGCTACAGGAGACACGATGCCGTAAACTATGATAATCTTGAATTACTGCAAAACCATGCGAGCAATCTTCCTGCACCTCCTCCTAAAGTAGTGAACCGACTACAACCAAACTCGGTACACATACTGCTTACTACCAGGCGAACAACCGCTGTCATGAATTAAACACCTACCACTCACGCTACAGGAGACACGAAATCGTAAACTACGATATTCTTGAATTACTGCAAAACCATGCGAGCCATCTTCCTGCACCTCCTCCTAAAGCAATGGACCGACTGCAAACAACCTCGGTACTCATACTGCTTACTATCAGGCGAACAACCGCTGTCATGAATTAAACATCTACCACTCACGCTACAGGAGACACGAAGTAGTAAACTACAATATTCTTGAATTACTGTAAATCATGCGAGCCATCTTCTGCACCTCCTCCTACAGTAGTGGACCGACAGCAACCAAAGTCGGTACACATACTGCTTACTATCAGGCGAACAACCGCTGTCATGAATTAAACACCTACCACTCACGCTACGGGAGACACGAAGACGATATTCTTGAATTACTGCAAAACCATGCGAGCCATCTTCCTGCACCTCCTCCTCCAGTAGTGGACCGACTGCAACCAAACTCGGTACACATACTGATTACTATCAGACGAACAACCGCTGTCATGAATTTAACACCTACCTCTCACGCTACAGGAGACACGAAATCGTAAACTACGATATCCTTGAATTACTGCAAAACCATGCGAGCCATCTTCCTGCACCTCCTCCGCCAGTAGTGGACCGACTACAACCAAACTCGGTACACATACTGCTTACTACCAGGCGAACAACCGCTGTCATGAATTAAACACCTACCACTCACGCTACAGGAGACACGAAATCGTAAACTACGATATTCATGAATTACTGCAAAACCATGCGAGCCATCTTCCTGCACCTCCTCGTAAAGTAGGGAACGGACTGCAACCAAACTCGGTACACATACTGCTTACTATCAGGCAAACAACCGCTGTCATGAATTAAACACCTACCACTCACGCTACAGGAGACACGAAGTCGTAAACTACGATATTCTTGAATTACTGCAAAACCATGTGAGCAATCTTCTTGCACCTCCTCCTCCAGTAGTGGACCGACTGCAACCAATCTCGGTACACATACTGCTTACTATCAGGCGAACAACCGCTGTCATGAAATAAACACCTACCACTCACGCTACAGGAGACACGAAATCGTAAACTACGACATTCTTGAATTACTGCAAAACCATGCGAGACATCTTCCTGCACCTCCTCCTAAAGCAATGGACCGACTGCAACCAACCTCGGTACTCATACTGCTTACTATCAGGCGAACAACCGCTGTCATGAATTAAACACCTACCACTCACGCTACAGGAGACACGAAGTCGTAAACTACAATATTCTTGAATTACTGCAAAAGCATGCGAGCCATCTGCCTGCACCTCCTCCTCCAGTAGTGGACCTACTGCAACCAAACACGGTAAACATACTGCTTACTAGCAGGCGAACAACCGCTGTCATGAATTAAACACCTACCACTCACGCTACAGGAGACACGATGTCGTAAACTATGATATTCTTGAATTACTGAAAACCATGCGAGCCATCTTCCTGCACCTCCTCCTAAAGTAGTGAACCGACTATAACCAAACTCGGTACACATACTGCTTACTACCAGGCGAACAACCGCTGTCATGAATTAAACACCTACCACTCACGCTACAGGAGACACGAAATCGTAAACTACGATATTCTTGAATTACTGCAAAACCATGCGAGCCATCTTCCTGCACCTCCTCCTAAAGCAATGGACCGACTGCAAACAACCTCGGTACTCATACTGCTTACTATCAGGCGAACCACCGCTGTCATGAATTAAACATCTACCACTCACGCTACAGGAGACACGAAGTAGTAAACTACAATATTCTTGAATTACTGTAAATCATGCGAGACATCTTCTGCACCTCCTCCTACAGTAGTAGACCAACAGCAACCAAAGTCGGTACACATACTACTTACTATCAGGCGAACAACCGCTGTCATGAATTAAACACCTACCACTCACGCTACGGGAGACAGGAAGTCGTAAACTACGATATTCTTGAATTACTGCAAAACCATGCAAGCCATATTGCTGCACCTCCTCTTAAAGTACTGGACCGACTGCAACCAAACTCGGTACACATACTGCTTACTGTCAGGCGAACAACCGCTGTCATGAATTAAACACCTACCACTCACGCTACAGGAGACACGAAGTCGTAAACTACGATATTCTTGAATTACTGCAAACCCATGCGAGAAATCTTCCTGCACTTCCTCCTCCAGTAGTGGACGGACTGCAAAAAAACTCGGTACACATACTGCTTACTATTAGGCGCTCAACCGCTGTTATGAATTAAACACCTACCACTCACGCTACAGGAGACACGAAATCGTAAACTACGATATGCTTGAATTGCTGCAAAACCATACGAGCCATCTGCCTTCACCTCCTCCTCCAGTAGTGGACCGACTGCAACCAAACTCGGTACACATACTGCTTACTATCAGGTGAACAACCGCAGTCTTGAATTTAACACCTACCACTCACGCTACAGGCGACACGAAGTCGTAAACTACGATATTCTTGAATTACTGCAAAATCATGCGAGCGATCTTCCTGCACCACCTACTAAATTAGTGGACCGACTGCAACCAAACTCGGTACACATACTGCTTACTATCAGACGAACAACCGCTGTCATGAATTAAACACCTACCACTCACGCTACAGGAGACACGAAGTCGTAAACTACGATATTCTTGAATTACTGCAAAACCATGCGTGCCATCTTCCTGCACCTCCTCGTAAAGTAGGGAACCGACTGCAACCAAACTCGGTACACATACTGCTTACTATGAGGCAAACAACCGCTGTCATGAATTAAACACCTACCACTCACGCTACAGGAGACACGAAGTCGTAAACTACGATATTCTTGAATTGCTGCAAAACTATGCGAGCCATCTTCCTGCACCTCCTCCTCCAGTAGTGGACCGACTGCAACCAAACTCGGTTCACATACTGCTTACTATCAGGCGAACAACCGCTGTCATGAATTAAACACCTACCACTCACGCTACGGGAGACATGAAGTCGTAAACTACGATATTCTTGAATTACTGCAAAACTATGCGAGCCATCTTCCAGCCCCTCCTCCTCCAGTAGTGGACCGACTGCAACCAAACTCGGTACACATACTGCTTACTATCAGGCGAACAACCGCTGTAATGAATTTAACACCTACCACTCACGCTACAGGAGACAGGAAGTCGTAAACTACGATATTCTTGAATTACTGCAAAACCAGGCGAGACATCTTCCTGCACCTTCTCCTAAAGTAAAGACCGACTGCAACCAAACTCGGTACACATACTGCATTCTATCAGGCAAACAACCGCTGTCATGAATTAAACACCTACCACTCACGCTACAGGAGACACGAAGTCGTAAACTACGATTTTCTTGAATTACTGCAAAACCATGCGAGACATCTTCTGCACCTCCTCCTACAGTAGTAGACCAACAGCAACCAAAGTCGGTACACATACTGCTTACTATCAGACGAACAACCGCTGTCATGAATTTAATACCTACCACTCACGCTACAGGAGACACGAAATCGTAAACTACGATATCCTTGAATTACTGCAAAACCATGCGAGCAATCTTCCTGCACCTCCTCCTAAAGTAGTGGACCGACTGCAACGAAACTCGGTACACGTACTGCTTACTATCAGGCGAACAACCGCTGTCATGAATTAAACACCTACCACTCACGCTAGAGGAGACACGAAGTCGTAAACTACGACATTCTTGAATAATTGCAAAACCATGTGAGCCATCT
Source organism: Locusta migratoria (assembly GCA_026315105.1). Taxonomy (NCBI): domain Eukaryota; kingdom Metazoa; phylum Arthropoda; class Insecta; order Orthoptera; family Acrididae; genus Locusta; species Locusta migratoria. The sequence continues at coordinate 379,054,009 of CM048749.1, forward strand.
TCCTGCACCTCCTCCTCCATTAGTGCACCTACTGGAATCAAACTCGGTACACATACTGCTTACTATCAGGCGAACAACCGCTGTCATGAATTGAAGACCTACCACTCACGCTACAGGAGACACGAAGTCGTAAACTACGATATTCTTGAATTACTGCAAAACCATGCAAGCCATATTGCTGCACCTCCTCTTAAAGTACTGGACCGACTGCAACCAAACTCGGTACACATACTGCTTACTATCAGGCGAAAAACCGCTGTCATGAATTAAACACCTACCACTCACGCTACAGGAGACACGAAGTCGTAAACTACAATATTCTTTAATTACTGCAAAACCATGCGAGCCATCTTCCTGCACCTCCTCCTCCAGTAGTGGACCTACTGCAACCAAACTCGGTACACATACTGCTTACTGTCAGGCGAACAACCGCTGTCATGAATTAAACACCTACCACTCACGCTACAGGAGACACGAAGTCGTAAACTACGATATTCTTGAATTACTGCAAACCCATGCGAGCAATCTTCCTGCACTTCCTCCTCCAGTAGTGGACGGACTGCAAAAAAACTCGGTACACATACTGCTTACTATTAGGCGCTCAACCGCTGTCATGAATTAAACACCTACCACTCACGCTACAGGAGACACGAAATCGTAAACTACGATATTCTTGAATTGCTGCAAAACCATACGAGACATCTGCCTTCACCTCCTCCTCCAGTAGTGGACCGACTGCAACCAAATTCGGTACACATACTGCTTACTATCAGGTGAGGAACCGCAGTCTTGAATTTAACACCTACCACTCACGCTACAGGCGACACGAAGTCGTAAACTACGATATTCTTGAATTACTGCAAAATCATGCGAGCGATCTTCCTGCACCACCTCCTAAATTAGTGGACCGACTGCAACCAAACTCGGTAAACGTACTGCTTACTATCAGGCGAACAACCGCTGTCATGAATTAAACACCTACCACTCACGCTACAGGAGACACGAAGTCGTAAACTACGATATTCTTGAATTACTGCAAAACCATGCGTGCCATCTTCCTGCACCTCCTCGTAAAGTAGGGAACCGACTGCAACCAAACTCGGTACACATACTGCTTACTATCAGGCAAACAACCGCTGTCATGAATTAAACACCTACCACTCACGCTACAGGAGACACGAAGTCGTAAACTACGATATTCTTGAATTGCTGCAAAACCCATGCGAGCAATCTTCCTGCACCTCCTCCTCCAGTAGTGGACCGACTGCAACCAAACTCGGTTCACATACTGCTTACTATCAGGCGAACAACCGCTGTCATGAATTAAACACCTACCACTCACGCTACGGGAGACATGAAGTCGTAAACTACGATATTCTTGAATTACTGCAAAACTATGCGAGCCATCTTCCAGCCCCTCCTCCTCCAGTAGTGGACCGACTGCAACCAAACTCGGTACACATACTGCTTACTATCAGGCGAACAACCGCTGTAATGAATTTAACACCTACCACTCACGCTACAGGAGACAGGAAGTCGTAAACTACGATATTCTTGAATTACTGCAAAACCATGCGAGACATCTTCCTGCACCTTCTCCTAAAGTAAAGACCGACTGCAACCAAACTCGGTACACATACTGCATTCTATCAGGCAAACAACCGCTGTCATGAATTAAACACCTACCACTCACGCTACAGGAGACACGAAGTCGTAAACTACGATATTCTTGAATTACTGCAAAACCATGCGTGCCAGCTTCCTGCACCTCCTCGTAAACTAGGGAACCGACTGCAACCAAACTCGGTACACATACTGCTTACTATCAGGCAAACAACCGCTGTCATGAATTAAACACCTACCACTCACGCTACAGGAGACACGAAGTCGTAAACTACGATATTCTTGAACTACAGCAAGACCATGCGAGCCTTCTTCCTGTACCTCCTCCTAAAGCAATGGACCGACTGCAACAAACCTCGGTACTCATACTGCTTACTATCAGGCGAACAACCGCTGTCATGAATTAAACACCTACCACTCACGCTGCAGGAGACACGAATTCTTAAACTACAATATTCTTGATATACTGCAAAACCATGCGAGCCATCTTTCTGCACCTCCTCCTCCAGTAGTGGACCTACTGCAACCAAACTCGGTAAACATACAGCTTACTATCAGGCGAACAACCGCTGTCATGAATTAAACACCTACCACTCACGTTACAGGAGACACGATGTCGTAAACTATGATATTCTTGAATTACAGCAAAACCATGCGAGTCATCTTCCTGTACCTCCTCCTAAAGTAGTGAACCGACTACAACCAAACTCGGTACACATACTGCTTACTACAGGCGAACAACCGCTGTCATGAATTAAACACCTACCACTCACGCTACAGGAGACACGAAGTCGTAAACTACGATATTCTTGAATTACAGCAAAACCATGCGAGCCATCTTCCTGCACCTCCTCCTCCAGTAGTGGACCGACTGCAACCAAACTCGGTACACATACTGCTTACTATCAGTCGAACAACCGCTGTCATGAATTAAACACCTACCACTCACGCTACAGGAGACACGAAATCGTAAACTACGACATTCTTGAATTACTGCAAAACCATGCGAGCCATCTTCCTGCACCTCCTCCTAAAGCAATGGACCGACTGCAACAAACCTCGGTACTCATACTGCTTACTATCAGGCGAACAACCGCTGTCATGAATTAAACACCTACCACTCACGCTACAGGAGACACGAAGTCGTAAACTACAATATTCTTGAATTACTGCAAAACCATTCGAACCATCTTCCTGCACCTCCTCCTCCAGTAGTGGACCTACTGCAACCAATCTTTGTAAACATACTGCTTACTATCAGGCGAACAACCGCTGTCATGAATTAAACACCTACCACTCACGCTACAGTAGACACGATGTCGTAAACTACGATATTCTTGAATTACTGCAAAACCATGCGAGCCATCAGCCTGCACCTCCCCCTAAAGTAGTGAACCGACTACAACCAAACTCGGTACACATACTGCTTACTACCAGGCGAACAACCGCTGTCATGAATTAAACACCTACCACTCACGCTACAGGAGACACGAAATCGTAAACTACGATACTCATGAATTACTGCAAAACCATGCGAGCCATCTTCCTGCACCTCCTCGTAAAGTAGGGAACGGACTGCAACCAAACTCGGTACACATACTGCTTACTATCAGGCAAACAACCGCTGTCATGAATTAAACACCTACCACTCACGCTACAGGAGACACGAAGTCGTAAACTACGATATTCTTGAATTACTGCAAAACCATGCTAGCCATCTTCCTGCACCTCCTCCTCCAGTAGTGGACCGACTGCAACCAAACTCGGTACATATACTGCTTACTATCAGGCGAACAACCGCTGTCATGAATTAAACACCTACCACTCACGCTACAGGAGACACGAAATCGTAAACTACGACATTCTTGAATTACTGCAAAACCATGCGAGATATCTTCCTGCACCTCCTCCTAAAGCAATGGACCGACTGCAACCAACCTCGGTACTCATACTGCTTACTATCAGGCGAACAACCGCTGTCATGAATTAAACACCTTCCACTCACGCTACAGGAGACACGAAGTCGTAAACTACAATATTCTTGAATTACTGCAAAACCATGCGAGCTATCTTCCTGCACCTCCTCCTCCAGTAGTGGACCTACTGCAACCAAACTCGGTAAACATACTGCTTACTAGCAGGCGAACAACCGCTGTCATGAATTAAACACCTACCACTCACGCTACAGGAGACACGATGTCGTAAACTATGATATTCTTGAATTACTGCAAAACCATGCGAGCCATCTTCCTGCACCTCCTCCTAAAGTAGTGAACCGACTACAACCAAACTCGGTACACATACTGCTTACTACCAGGCGAACAACCGCTGTCATGAATTAAACACCTACCACTCACGCTACAGGAGACACGAAATCGTAATCTACGATATTCTTGAATTACTGCAAAACCATGCGAGCCATCTTCCTGCACCTCCTCCTAAAGCAATGGACCGACTGCAAACAACCTCGGTACTCATACTGCTTACTATCAGGCGAACAACCGCTGTCATGAATTAAACATCTACCACTCACGCTACAGGAGACACGAAGTAGTAAACTACAATATTCTTGAATTACTGTAAATCATGCGAGCCATCTTCTTCCCCTCCTCGTACAGTAGTGGACCGACAGCAACCAAAGTCGGTACACATACTGCTTACTATCAGGCGAACAACCGCTGTCATGAATTTAACACCTACCACTCACGCTACAGGAGACACGATGTCGTAAACTACAATATTCTTTAATTACTGCAAAACCATGCGAGATATCTTCCTGCACCTCCTCCTCCAGTAGTGGACCTACTGCAACCAAACTCGGTACACATACTGCTTACTGTCAGGTGAACAACCGCTGTCATGAATTTTAACACCTACCACTCACGCTACAGGAGACACGAAATCGTAAACTACGACATTCTTGAATTACTGCAAAACCATGCGAGCCATCTTCCTGCACCTCCTCCTAAAGCAATGGACCGACTGCAACCAACCTCGGTACTCATACTGCTTACTATCAGGCGAACAACCGCTGTCATGAATTAAACACCTACCACTCACGCTACAGGAGATACGAAGTCGTAAACTACAATAATCTTGAATTACTGCAAAACCATGCGAGCCATCTTCCTGCACCTCCTCCTCCAGTAGTGGACCTACTGCAACCAAACTCGGTAAACATACTGCTTACTATAAGGCGAACAACCGCTGTCATGAATTAAACACCTACCACTCACGCTACAGGAGACACGAAATCGTAAACTACGACATTCTTGAATTACTGCAAAACCATGCGAGCCATCTTCCTGCACCTCCTCCTAAAGCAATGGACCGACTGCAACCAACCTCGGTACTCATACTGCTTACTATCAGGCGAACGACCGCTGTCATGAATTAAACACCTACCACTCACGCTACAGGAGACACGAAGTCGTAAACTACAATATTCTTGAATTACTGCAAAACCATGCGAGCCATCTTCCTGCACCTCCTCCTCCAGTAGTGGACCTACTGCAACCAATCTCGGTAAACATACTGCTTACTATCAGGCGAATAACCGCTGTCATGAATTAAACACCTACCACTCACGCTACAGTAGACACGATGTCGTAAACTACGATATTCTTGAATTACTGCAAAACCATGCGAGCCATCAGCCTGCACCTCCCCCTAAAGTAGTGAACCGACTACAACCAAACTCGGTACACATACTGCTTACTACCAGGCGAACAACCGCTGTCATGAATTAAACACCTACCACTCACGCTACAGGAGACACGAAATCGTAAACTACGATACTCATGAATTACTGCAAAACCATGCGAGCCATCTTCCTGCACCTCCTCGTAAAGTAGGGAACGGACTGCAACCAAACTCGGTACACATACTGCTTACTATCAGGCAAACAACCGCTGTCATGAATTAAACACCTACCACTCACGCTACAGGAGACACGAAGTCGTAAACTACGATATTCTTGAATTACTGCAAAACCATGCGAGCCATCTTCCTGCACCTCCTCCTCCAGTAGTGGACCGACTGCAACCAAACTCGGTACACATACTGCTTACTATCAGGCGAACAACCGCTGTCATGAATTAAACACCTACCACTCACGCTACAGGAGACACGAAATCGTAAACTACGACATTCTTGAATTACTGCAAAACCATGCGAGATATCTTCCTGCACCTCCTCCTCCAGTAGTGGACCTACTGCAATCAAACTCGGTACACATACTGCTTACTATCAGGCGAACAACCGCTGTCATGAATTAAACACCTACCACTCACGCTACAGGAGACACGAAGTCGTAAACTACAATATTCTTGAATTACTGCAAAACCATGCGAGCTATCTTCCTGCACCTCCTCCTCCAGTAGTGGACCTACTGCAACCAAACTCGGTAAACATACTGCTTACTAGCAGGCGAACAACCGCTGTCATGAATTAAACACCTACCACTCACGCTACAGGAGACACGAAGTCGTAAACTACAATATTCTTGAATTACTGCAAAACCATGCGAGATATCTTCCTGCACCTCCTCCTCCAGTAGTGGACCTACTGCAATCAAACTCGGTACACATACTGCTTACTATCAGGCGAACAACCGCTGTCATGAATTAAACACCTACCACTCACGCTACAGGAGACACGAAGTCGTAAACTACAATATTCTTGAATTACTGCAAAACCATGCGAGCTATCTTCCTGCACCTCCTCCTCCAGTAGTGGACCTACTGCAACCAAACTCGGTAAACATACTGCTTACTAGCAGGCGAACAACCGCTGTCATGAAATAAACACCTACCACTCACGCTACAGGAGACACGATGTCGTAAACTATGATATTCTTGAATTACTGCATAACCATGCGAGCCATCTTCCTGCACCTCCTCCTAAAGTAGTGAACCGACTACAACCAAACTCGGTACACATACTGCTTACTACCAGGCGAACAACCGCTGTCATGAATTAAACACCTACCACTCACGCTACAGGAGACACGAAATCGTAAACTACGATATTCTTGAATTACTGCAAAACCATGCGAGCCATCTTCCTGCACCTCCTCCTAAAGCAATGGACCGACTGCAAACAACCTCGGTACTCATACTGCTTACTATCAGGCGAACAACCGCTGTCATGAATTAAACATCTACCACTCACGCTACAGGAGACACGAAGTCGTAAACTACGACATTCTTGAATAATTGCAAAACCATGTGAGCCATCTTCCTGCACCTCCTCCTCCATTAGTGCACCTACTGGAATCAAACTCGATACACATACTGCTTACTATCAGGCGAACAACTGCTGTCAGGAATTGAACACCTACCACTCACGCTAAAGGAGACACGAAGTCGTAAACTACGATATACTTGAATTACTGCAAAACCATGCAAGCCATATTGCTGCACCTCCTCTTAAAGAACTGGACCGACTGCAACCAAACTCGGTACACATACTGCTTACTATCAGGCGAAAAACCGCTGTCATGAATTAAACACCTAACACTCACGCTACAGGAGACACGAAGTCGTAAACTACAATATTCTTTAATTACTGCAAAACCATGCGAGATATCTTCCTGCACCTCCTCCTCCAGTACTGGACCTACTGCAACCAAACTCGGTACACATACTGCTTACTGTCAGGTGAACAACCGCTGTCATGAATTAAACACCTACCACTCACGCTACAGGAGACACGAAGTCGTAAACTACGATATTCTTGAATTACCGCAAACCCATGCGAGCCATCCTCCTGCACTTCCTCCTCCTGTAGTGGACGGACTGCAAAAAAACTCGGTACACATACTGCTTACTATTAGGCGCTCAACCGCTGTCATGAATTAAACACCTACAACTCACGCTACAGGAGACACGAAATCGTAAACTACGATATTCTTGAATTGCTGCAAAATCATGCGAGCCATCTGCCTGCACCTCCTCCTCCAGTAGTGGACCGACTGCAACAAACTCGGTACACATACTGCTTACTATCAGGTGAACAACCGCAGTCTTGAATTTAACACCTACCACTCACGCTACAGGCGACACGTGGTCGTAAACTACGATATTCTTGAATTACTGCAAAATCATGCGAGCCATCTTCCTGCACCTCCTCCTAAAGTAGTGGACCGACTGCAACCAAACTCGGTACACATACTGCTTACTATCAGGCAAACAACCGCTGTCATGAATTAACACCTACCACTCACGCTACAGGAGACACGAAGTCGTAAACTACGATATTCTTGAATTACTGCAAAACTATGCGAGCCATCTTCCTGCACCTCCTCCTCCAGTAGTGGACCGACTGCAACCAAACTCGGTCAACATACTGCTTACTATCAGGCGAACAACCGCTGTCATGAATTAAACACCTACCACTCACGCTACGGGAGACATGAAGTCGTAAACTACGATATTCTTGAATTACTGCAAAACTATGCGAGCCATCTTCCAGCACCTCCTCCTCCAGTAGTGGACCGACAGCAACCAACCTCGGTACTCATACTGCTTACATCAGGCGAACAACCGCTGTCATGAATTAAACACCTACCACTCACGCTACAGGAGACACGAAGTCGTAAACTACAATATTCTTGAATTACTGCAAAACCATGCGAGCCATCTTTCTGCACCTCCTCCTCCAGTATTGGACCTACTGCAACCAAACTCGGTAAACATACAGCTTACTATCAGGCGAACAACCTCTGTCATGAATTAAACACCTACCACTCACGCTACAGGAGACACGATGTCGTAAACTATGATATTCTTGAATTACAGCAAAACCATGCGAGTAATCTTCCTGCACCTCCTCCTAAAGTAGTGAACCGACTACAACCAAACTCGGTACACATACTGCTTACTACAGGCGAACAACCGCTGTCATGAATTAAACACCTACCACTCACGCTACAGGAGACACGAAGTCGTAAACTACGATATTCTTGAATTACAGCAAAACCATGCGAGCCATCTTCCTGCACCTCCTCCTCCAGTAGTGGACCTACTGCAATCAAACTCGGTACACATACTGCTTACTATCAGGCGAACAACCGCTGTCATGAGTGAAACACCTACCACTCACGCTACAGGAGGCACGAAGTCGTAAACTACGATATTCTTGAAGTACTGAAAAACCATGCGAGACATCTTCCTGCACCTCCTCCTAAAGTAGTGGACCGACTGCAACCAAACTCGGTACACATACTGCTTACTATCAGGCGAACAACCGCTGTCATGGATTAAACAACTACCACTCACGCTACAGGAGACACGAAGTAGTAAACTACAATATTCTTGAATTACTGTAAAGCATGCGAGCCATCTTCCTGCTCCTCCTCCTAAAGTAGTGGACCGACTGCAACCAAACTCGGTACACATACTGCGAACTATCAGGCGAACAAGCGCTGTCATGAATTAAACACCTACCACTCACGCTAAAAGAGACACGAAGTCGTAAACTACGATATTCTTAAATTACGGCAAAACCATGCGAGCAATCTTCCTGCACCTCCTCCTAAAGTAGTGGACCGACAGCAACCAAACTCGGTACACATACTGCTTACTATCAGGCGAACAACCGCTGTCATGAATTAAACACCTACCACTCACGCTACGGGAGACACGAAGTCGTAAACTACGATATTCTTGAATTACTGCAAAACCATGCGAGCCATCTTCCTGCACCTCCTCCTAAAACAGTGGACCGACTGCAAGCAAACTTGGTACACAAACTGCTTTCTATCAGGCGAACAACCGCTGTCATGAATTAAACACCTACCACTCACGCTACAGGAGACACGAAGTCGTAAACTACGATATTCTTGAATTACTGCAAAACCATGCGAGCCATCTTCCTGCACCTCCTCCTAAAGTAGTGAACCGACTACAACCAAACTCGGTACACATACTGCTTACTACCAGGCGAACAACCGCTGTTAAAAATTAAACGCCTACCACTCACGCTACGGGAGACACGAAGTCGTAAACTACGATATTCTTGAATTACTGCAAAACCATGCGAGCCATCTTCCTGCACCTCCTCATCCAGTAGTAGACCTACTGCAATCAAACTCGGTACACATGCTGCTTACTATCAGGCGACCAACTGCTGTCACGAATTATACACCTACAACTCACGCTACAGGATACACGAAGTCGTACACTACGATATCCTTGAATTACTGCAAAATGTTGCGATCCATCTTCCTGCACCTCCTCCTAAAGTAGTAGACCGACTGCAACGAAACTCGGTACACATACTGCTTACTATCATGCGAACAACCGCTGTCACTAATTAAACACCTACCACTCACGCTAGAGGAGACACGAAGTCCTAAACTACAATATTCTTTAATTACTGCAAAACCATGCGAGCAATCTACCTGCACCTCCTCCTCCAGTAGTGGACCTACTGCAACCAAACTCGGTACACATACTGCTTACTATCAGTCGAACAACCGCTGTCATGAATTAAACACACACCACTCACGCTACAGGAGACACAAAGTCGTAAACTACGATATTCTTGAATTACTGCAAAACCATGCAAGCCATCTTCCTGCACCTCCTCCTCCATTAGTGGACCGCCCGCAACCAAACTCGGTACACATATTGATTACGATCAGGCGAACAACCACTGTCATGAATTAAACACCTACCACTCACGCTACAGGAGACACGAAGTCGTAAACTACGATATTCTAGAATTACTGCAAACCCATGCGAGCCATCTTCCTGCACCTCCTCCTCCATTAGTGGACCGCCCACAACCAAACTCGGTACACATATTGATTACGATCAGGCGAACAACCACTGTCATGAATTAAACACCTACCACTCACGCTAGAGGAGACACGAAGTCGTAAACTACGATAATCTTGAATTACTGCAAAACTATGCGAGACATCTTCCTGCACCTCCTCTTAAAGTAGTGGACCAACTGCAATCAAACTCAGTACATATACTGCTTACTATCAGGCGAACAACCGCTGTCATGAGTAAAACACCTACCACTCACGCTACAGGAGACACCAAGTCGTAAACTACGATATTCTTTAATTACTGCAAACCAATGCGAGCCATTTTCCTGCACCTCCTCCTAATGTAGTGGACAGACTGCAACCAAACTCGGTACACATACATCTTACTATCAGGCGAACAACCGGTGTCATGAATTAAACACCTACCACTCACGCTACAGGAGACACGAAGTCGTAAACTACGATAATCTTGAATTACTGCAAAACAATGCGAGCCATCTTCCTGCACCTCCTCTTAAAGTACTGGACCGAATGCAACCAAACTCGGTACACATACTGCTTACTATCAGGCGAACAACCGCTGTCATGAATTAAACACCTACCACTCACGCTACAGGAGACACAATGTCGTAAACTATGATATTCTTGAATTACAGCAAAACCATGCGAGTAATCTTCCTGCACCTCCTCCTAAAGTAGTGAACCGACTACAACCAAACTCGGTACACATACTGCTTACTACAGGCGAACAACCGCTGTCATGAATTAAACACCTACCACTCACACTACAGGAGACACGAAGTCGTAAACTACGATATTCTTGAATTACAGCAAAACCATGCGAGCCATCTTCCTGCACCTCCTCCTCCAGTAGTGGACCTACTGCAATCAAACTCGGTACACATACTGCTTACTATCAGGCGAACAACCGCTGTCATGAATGAAACACCTACCACTCACGCTACAGGAGGCACGAAGTCGTAAACTACGATATTCTTGAAGTACTGAAAAACCATGCGAGACATCTTCCTGCACCTCCTCCTAAAGTAGTGGACCGACTGCAACCAAACTCGGTACACATACTGCTTACTATCAGGCGAACAACCGCTGTCATGAATTAAACAACTACCACTCACGCTACAGGAGACACGAAGTAGTAAACTACAATATTCTTGAATTACTGTAAAGCATGCGAGCCATCTTCCTGCTCCTCCTCCTAAAGTTGTGGACCGACTGCAACCAAACTCGGTACACATACTGCGAACTATCAGGCGAACAAGCGCTGTCATGAATTAAACACCTACCACTCACGCTAAAGGAGACACGAAGTCCTAAACTACGATATTCTTGAATTACGGCAAAACCATGCGAGCCATCTTCCTGCACCTCCTCCTAAAGTAGTGGACCGACAGCAACCAAACTCGGTACACATACTGCTTACTATCAGGCGAACAACCGCTGTCATGAATTAAACACCTACCACTCACGCTACGGGAGACACGAAGTCGTAAACTACGATATTCTTGAATTACTGCAAAACCATGCGAGCCATCTTCCTGCACCTCCTCCTCCAGTAGTGGACCGACGGCAATTAAACTCGGTACACATACTGCTTACTATCAGGCGAACAACGTTGTCATGAATTTAACACCTACCACTCACGCTACAGGAGACACGAAGTCGTAAACTACGATATTCTTGAATTACTGAAAAACCATGCGAGCCATCTTCCTGCACCTCCTCCTAAAGCAGTGGACCGACTGCAAGCAAACTTGGTACACATACTGCTTTCTATCAGGCGAACAACCGCTGTCATGAATTAAACACCTACCACTCACGCTACAGGAGACACGAAGTCGTAAACTACGATATTCTTGAATTACTGCAAAACCATGCGAGCCATCTTCCTGCACCTCCTCCTAAAGTAGTGAACCGACTACAACCAAACTCGGTACACATACTGCTTACTACCAGGCGAACAACCGCTGTTAAAAATTAAACGCCTACCACTCACGCTACGGGAGACACGAAGTCGTAAACTACGATATTCTTGAATTACTGCAAAACCATGCGAGCCATCTTCCTGCACCTCCTCCTCCAGTAGTGGACCGACTGCAACCAAACTCGGTCAACATACTGCTTACTATCAGGCGAACAACCGCTGTCATGAATTAAACACCTACCACTCACGCTACGGGAGACATGAAGTCGTAAACTACGATATTCTTGAATTACTGCAAAACTATGCGAGCCATCTTCCAGCACCTCCTCCTCCAGTAGTGGACCGACTGCAACCAACCTCGGTACTCATACTGCTTACATCAGGCGAACAACCGCTGTCATGAATTAAACACCTACCACTCACGCTACAGGAGACACGAAGTCGTAAAATACAATATTCTTGAATTACTGCAAAACCATGCGAGCCATCTTTCTGCACCTCCTCCTCCAGTAGTGGACCTACTGCAACCAAACTCGGTAAACATACAGCTTACTATCAGGCGAACAACCGCTGTCATGAATTAAACACCTACCACTCACGCTACAGGAGACACGATGTCGTAAACTATGATATTCTTGAATTACAGCAAAACCATGCGAGCCATCTTCCTGCACCTCCTCCTAAAGTAGTGAACCGACTACAACCAAACTCGGTACACATACAGCTTACTACAGGCGAACAACCGCTGTCATGAATTAAACACCTACCACTCACGCTACAGGAGACACGAAGTCGTAAACTACGATATTCTTGAATTACAGCAAAACCATGCGAGCCATCTTCCTGCACCTCCTCCTCCAGTAGTGGACCTACTGCAATCAAACTCGGTACACATACTGCTTACTATCAGGCGAACAACCGCTGTCATGAATGAAACACCTACCACTCACGCTACAGGAGGCACGAAGTCGTAAACTACGATATTCTTGAAGTACTGAAAAACCATGCGAGACATCTTCCTGCACCTCCTCCTAAAGTAGTGGACCGACTGCAACCAAACTCGGTACACATACTGCTTACTATCAGGCGAACAACCGCTGTCATGAATTAAACAACTACCACTCACGCTACAGGAGACACGAAGTAGTAAACTACAATATTCTTGAATTACTGTAAAGCATGCGAGCCATCTTCCTGCTCCTCCTCCTAAAGTAGTGGACCGACTGCAACCAAACTCGGTACACATACTGCGAACTATCAGGCGAACAAGCGCTGTCATGAATTAAACACCTACCACTCACGCTAAAAGAGACACGAAGTCGTAAACTACGTTACTCTTGAATTACGGCAAAACCATGCGAGCCATCTTCCTGCACCTCCTCCTAAAGTAGTGGACCGACAGCAACCAAACTCGGTACACATACTGCTTACTATCAGGCGAACAACCGCTGTCATGAATTAAACACCTACCACTCACGCTACGGGAGACACGAAGTCGTAAACTACGATATTCTTGAATTCCTGCAAAACCATGCGAGCCATCTTCCTGCACCTCCTCCTCCAGTAGTGGACCGACTGCAATTAAACTCGGTACACATACTGCTTACTATCAGGCGAACAACGCTGTCATGAATTTAACACCTACCACTCACGCTACAGGAGACACGAAGTCGTAAACTACGATATTCTTGAATTACTGCAAAACCATGCGAGCCATCTTCCTGCACCTCCTCCTAAAGCAGTGGACCGACTGCAAGCAAACTTGGTACACATACTGCTTTCTATCAGGCGAACAACCGCTGTCATGAATTAAACACCTACCACTCACGCTACAGGAGACACGAAGTCGTGAACTACGATATTCTTGAATTACTGCAAAACCATGCGTGCCATCTTCCTGCACCTCCTCCTAAAGTAGTGAACCGACTACAACCAAACTCGGTACACATACTGCTTACTACCAGGCGAACAACCGCTGTTAAAAATTAAACGCCTACCACTCACGCTACGGGAGACACGAAGTCGTAAACTACGATATTCTTGAATTACTGCAAAACCATGCGAGCCATCTTCCTGCACCTCCTCATCCAGTAGTGGACCTACTGCAATCAAACTCGGTACACATGCTGCTTACTATCAGGCGACCAACTGCTGTCACGAATTATACACCTACAACTCACGCTACAGGATACACGAAGTCGTACACTACGATATCCTTGAATTACTGCAAAATGTTGCGATCCATCTTCCTGCACCTCCTCCTAAAGTAGTGGACCGACTGCAACGAAACTCGGTACACATACTGCTTACTATCATGCGAACAACCGCTGTCACTAATTAAACACCTACCACTCACGCTAGAGGAGACACGAAGTCGTAAACTACGACATTCTTGAATAACTGCAAAACCATGTGAGCAATCTTCCTGCACCTCCTCCTCCATTAGTGCACCTACAGCAATCTAACTCCGTACACATACTGCTTACTATCAGGAGACAACGACTGTCATCAATTAAACACCTACCACTCACGCTACAGGAGACACGAAGTCGTAAACTACGATATTCTTGAATTACTGCAAAATCATGCGAGCCATATTCCTGCACCTCCTCCTAAAGTAGTGGACCGACTGCAACCAAACTCGGTACACATACTGTTTACTATCAGGCGAACAACCGCTGTCATGAATTAAACACCTACTACTCACGCTACAGGAGACACGAAGTCCTAAACTACAATATTCTTTAATTACTGCAAAACCATGCGAGCAATCTTCCTGCACCTCCTCCTCCAGTAGTGGACCTACTGCAACCAAACTCGGTACACATACTGCTTACTATCAGTCGAACAACCGCTGTCATGAATTAAACACACACCACTCACGCTACAGGAGACACCAAGTCGTAAACTACGATATTCTTGAATTACTGCAAAACCATGCAAGCCATCTTCCTGCACCTCCTCCTCCATTAGTGGCCCGCCAGCAACCAAACTCGGTACACATATTGATTACGATCAGGCGAACAACCACTGTCATGAATTAAACACCTACCACTCACGCTACAGGAGACACGAAGTCGTAAACTACGATATTCTAGAATTACTGCAAACCCATGCGAGCCATCTTCCTGCACCTCCTCCTCCATTAGTGGACCGCCCACAACCAAACCTGGTACACATATTGATTACGATCAGGCGAACAACCACTGTCATGAATTAAACACCTACCACTCACGCTAGAGGAGACACGAAGTCGTAAACTACGATAATCTTGAATTACTGCAAAACTATGCGAGACATCTTCCTGCACCTCCTCTTAAAGTAGTGGACCAACTGCAATCAAACTCAGTACATATACTGCTTACTATCAGGCGAACAACCGCTGTCATGAGTAAAACACCTACCACTCACGCTACAGGAGACACCAAGTCGTAAACTACGATATTCTTTAATTACTGCAAACCAATGCGAGCCATCTTCCTGCACCTCCTCCTAATGTAGTGGACCGACTGCAACCAAACTCGGTACACATACTTCTTACTATCAGGCGAACAACCGGTGTCATGAATTAAACACCTACCACTCACGCTACAGGAGACACGAAGTCGTAAACTACGATAATCTTGAATTACTGCAAAACAATGCGAGCCATCTTCCTGCACCTCCTCTTAAAGTACTGGACCGAATGCAACCAAACTCGGTACACATACTGCTTACTATCAGGCGAACAACCGCTGTCATGAATTAAACACCTACCACTCACGCTACAGGAGACACGATGTCGTAAACTATGATATTCTTGAATTACAGCCAAACCATGCGAGCCATCTTCCTGCACCTCCTCCTAAAGTAGTGAACCGACTACAACCAAACTCGGTACACATACTGATTACTACAGGCGAACAACCGCTGTCATGAATTAAACACCTACCACTCACGCTACAGGAGACACGAAGTCGTAAACTACGATATTCTTGAATTACAGCAAAACCATGCGAGCAATCTTCCTGCACCTCCTCCTCCAGTAGTGGACCTACTGCAATCAAACTCGGTACACATACTGCTTACTATCAGGCGAACAACCGCTGTCATGAATGAAACACCTACCACTCACGCTACAGGAGGCACGAAGTCGTAAACTACGATATTCTTGAAGTACTGAAAAACCATGCGAGACATCTTCCTGCACCTCCTCCTAAAGTAGTGGACCGACTGCAACCAAACTCGGTACACATACTGCTTACTATCAGGCGAACAACCGCTGTCATGAATTAAACAACTACCACTCACGCTACAGGAGACACGAAGTAGTAAACTACAATATTCTTGAATTACTGTAAAGCATGCGAGCCATCTTCCTGCTCCTCCTACTAAAGTAGTGGACCGACTGCAACCAAACTCGGTACACATACTGCTTACTATCAGGCGAACAACGCTGTCATGAATTAAACACCTACCACTCACGCTACAGGAGACACGAAGTCGTAAACTACGATTTTCTTGAATTACTGAAAAACCATGCGAGCCATCTTCCTGCACCTCCTCCTAAAGCAGTGGACCGACTGCAAGTAAACTTGGTACACATACTGCTTTCTATCAGGCGAACAACCGCTGTCATGAATTAAACACCTACCACTCACGCTACAGGAGACACGAAGTCGTAAACTACGATAATCTTGAATTACTGCAAAACCATGCGAGCCATCTTCCTGCACCTCCTCCTAAAGTAGTGAACCGACTACAACCAAACTCGGTACACATACTGCTTACTACCAGGCGAACAACCGCTGTTAAAAATTAAACGCCTACCACTCACGCTACGGGAGACACGAAGTCGTAAACTACGATATTCTTGAATTACTGCAAAACCATGCGAGCCATCTTCCTGCACCTCCTCCTCCAGTAGTGGACCGACTGCAACCAAACTCGGTCAACATACTGCTTACTATCAGGCGAACAACCGCTTTCATGAATTAAACACCTACCACTCACGCTACGGGAGACATGAAGTCGTAAACTACGATATTGTTGAATTACTGCAAAACTATGCGAGCCATCTTCCAGCACCTCCTCCTCCAGTAGTGGACCGACTGCAACCAACCTCGGTACTCATACTGCTTACATCAGGCGAACAAGAGCTGTCATGAATTAAACACCTACCACTCACGCTACAGGAGACACGAAGTCGTAAACTACAATAATCTTGAATTACTGCAAAACCATGCGAGCCATCTTTCTGCACCTCCTCCTCCAGTAGTGGACCTACTGCAACCAAACTCGGTAAACATACAGCTTACTATCAGGCGAACAACCGCTGTCATGAATTAAACACCTACCACTCACGCTACAGGAGACACGATGTCGTAAACTATGATATTCTTGAATTACAGCAAAACCATGCGAGCCATCTTCCTGCACATCCTCCTAAAGTAGTGAACCGACTACAATCAAACTCGGTACACATACTGCTTACTACAGGCGAACAACCGCTGTCATGAATTAAACACCTACCACTCACGCTACAGGAGACACGAAGTCGTAAACTACGATATTCTTGAATTACAGCAAAACCATGCGAGCCATCTTCCTGCACCTCCTCCTTCAGTAGTGGACCTACTGCAATCAAACTCGGTACACATACTGCTTACTATCAGGCGAACAACCGCTGTCATGAATGAAACACCTACCACTCACGCTACAGGAGGCACGGAGTCGTAAACTACGATATTCTTGAAATACTGAAAAACCATGCGAGACATCTTCCTGCACCTCCTCCTAAAGTAGTGGACCGACTGCAACCAAACTCGGTACACATACTGCTTACTATCAGGCGAACAACCGCTGTCATGAATTAAACAACTACCACTCACGCTACAGGAGACACGAAGTAGTAAACTACAATATTCTTGAATTACTGTAAAGCATGCGAGCCATCTTCCTGCTCCTCCTCCTAAAGTAGTGGACCGACTGCAACCAAACTCGGTACACATACTGCGAACTATCAGGCGAACAAGAGCTGTCATGAATTAAACACCTACCACTCACGCTAAAAGAGACACGAAGTCGTAAACTACGATATTCTTGAATTACGGCAAAACCATGCGAGCCATCTTCCTGCACCTCCTCCTAAAGTAGTGGACCGACAGCAACCAAACTCGGTACACATACTGCTTACTATCAGGCGAACAACCGCTGTCATGAATTAAACACCTACCACTCACGCTACGGGAGACACGAAGTCGTAAACTACGATATTCTTGAATTACTGCAAAACCATGCGAGCCATCTTCCTGCACCTCCTCCTCCAGTAGTGGACCGACGGCAATTAAACTCGGTACACATACTGCTTACTATCAGGCGAACAACGCTGTCATGAATTTAACACCTACCACTCACGCTACAGGAGACACGAAGTCGTAAACTACGATATTCTTGAATTACTGCAAAACCATGCGAGCCATCATCCTGCACCTCCTCCTAAAGCAGTGGACCGACTGCAAGCAAACTTGGTACACATACTGCTTTCTATCAGGCGAACAACCGCTGTCATGAATTAAACACCTACCACTCACGCTACAGGAGACACGAAGTCGTAAACTACGATATTCTTGAATTACTGCAAAACCATGCGAGCCATCTTCCTGCACCTCCTCCTAAAGTAGTGAACCGACTACAACCAAACTCGGTACACATACTGCTTACTACCAGGCGAACAACCGCTGTTAAAAATGAAACGCCTACCACTCACGCTACGGGAGACACGAAGTCGTAAACTACGATATTCTTGAATTACTGCTAAACCAGGCGAGCCATCTTCCTGCACCTCCTCATCCAGTAGTGGACCTACTGCAATCAAACTCGGTACACATGCTGCTTACTATCAGGCGACCAACTGCTGTCACGAATTATACACCTACAACTCACGCTACAGGATACACGAAGTCGTACACTACGATATCCTTGAATTACTGCAAAATGTTGCGATCCATCTTCCTGCACCTCCTCCTAAATTAGTGGACCGACTGCAACGAAACTCGGTACACATACTGCTTACTATCATGCGAACAACCGCTGTCACTAATTAAACACTTACCACTCACGCTAGAGGAGACACGAAGTCGTAAACTACGACATTCTTGAATAACTGCAAAACCATGTGAGCAATCTTCCTGCACCTCCTCCTCCATTAGTGCACCTACTGCAATCTAACTCGGTACACATACTGCTTACTATCAGGAGACAACGGCTGTCATCAATTAAACACCTACCACTCACGCTACAGGAGACACGAAGTCGTAAACTACGATATTCTTGAATTACTGCAAAACCATGCGAGCCATCTTCCTGCACCTCCTCCTCCAGTAGTGGACCGACTGCAATTAAACTCGGTACACATACTGCTTACTATCAGGCGAACAATGCTGTCATGAATTTAACACCTACCACTCACGCTACAGGAGACACGATGTCGTAAACTACGATATTCTTGAATTACTGAAAAACCATGCGAGCCAACTTCCTGCACCTCCTCCTAAAGCAGTGGACCGACTGCAAGCAAACTTGGTACACATACTGCTTTCTATCAGGCGAACAACCGCTGTCATGAATTAAACACCTACCACTCACGCTACAGGAGACACGAAGTCGTAAACTACGATATTCTTGAATTACTGCAAAACCATCCGAGCCATCTTCCTGCACCTCCTCCTAAAGTAGTGAACCGACTACAACCAAACTCGGTACACATACTGCTTACTACCAGGCGAACAACCGCTGTTAAAAATTAAACGCCTACCACTCACGCTACGGGAGACACGAAGTCGTAAACTACGATATTCTTGAATTACTGCAAAACCAGGCGAGCCATCTTCCTGCACCTCCTCATCCAGTAGTGGACCTACTGCAATCAAACTCGGTACACATGCTGCTTACTATCAGGCGACCAACTGCTGTCACGAATTACACACCTACAACTCACGCTACAGGATACACGAAGTCGTACACTACGATATCCTTGAATTACTGCAAAATGTTGCGATCCATCTCCCTGCACCTCCTCCTAAAGTAGTGGACCGACTGCAACAAAACTCGGTACACATACTGCTTACTATCATGCGAACAACCGCTGTCACTAATTAAACACCTACCACTCACGCTAGTGGAGACACGAAGTCGTAAACTACGACATTCTTGAATAACTGGAAAACCATGTGAGCAATCTTCCTGCACCTCCTCCTCCATTAGTGCACCTACTGCAATCTAACTCGGTACACATACTGCTTACTATCAGGAGACAACGGCTGTCATGAATTTAACACCTACCACTCACGCTACAGGAGACACGAAGTCGTAAACTACGATATTCTTGAATTACTGAAAAACCATGCGAGCCATCTTCCTGCACCTCCTCCTAAAGCAGTGGACCGACTGCAAGCAAACTTGGTACACATACTGCTTTCTATCAGGCGAACAACCGCTGTCATGAATTAAACACCTACCACTCACGCTACAGGAGACACGAAGTCGTAAACTACGATATTCTTGAATTACTGCAAAACCATGCGAGCCATCTTCCTGCACCTCCTCCTCCAGTAGTGGACCGACTGCAACCAAACTCGGTCAACATACTGCTTACTATCAGGCGAACAACCGCTGTCATTAATTAAACACCTACCACTCACGCTACGGGAGACATGAAGTCGTAAACTACGATATTCTTGAATTACTGCAAAACTATGCGAGCCATCTTCCAGCACCTCCTCCTCCAGTAGTGGACCGACTGCAACCAACCTCGGTACTCATACTGCTTACATCAGGCGAACAACCGCTGTCATGAATTAAACACCTACCACTCACGCTACAGGAGACACGAAGTCGTAAACTACAATAATCATGAATTACTGCAAAACCATGCGAGCCATCTTTCTGCACCTTCTCCTCCAGTAGTGGACCTACTGCAACCAAACTCGGTAAACATACAGCTTACTATCAGGCGAACAACCGCTGTCATGAATTAAACACCTACCACTCACGCTACAGGAGACACGATGTCGTAAACTATGATATTCTTGAATTACAGCAAAACCATGCGAGCCATCTTCCTGCACCTCCTCCTAAAGTAGTGAACCGACTACAACCAAACTCGGTACACATACTGCTTACTACAGGCGAACAACCGCTGTCATGAATTAAACACCTACCACTCACGCTACAGGATACACGAAGTCGTAAACTACGATATTCTTGAATTACAGCAAAACCATGCGAGCCATCTTCCTGCACCTCCTCCTCCAGTAGTGGACCTACTGCAATCAAACTCGGTACACATACTGCTTACTATCAGGCGAACAACCGCTGTCATGAATGAAACACCTACCACTCACGCTACAGGAGGCACGAAGTCGTAAACTACGATATTCTTGAAGTACTGAAAAACCATGCGAGACATCTTCCTGCACCTCCTCCTAAAGTAGTGGACCGACTGCAACCAAACTCGGTACACATACTGCTTACTATCAGGCGAACAACCGCTGTCATGAATTAAACAACTACCACTCACGCTACAGGAGACACGAAGTAGTAAACTACAATATTCTTGAATTACTGTAAAGCATGCGAGCCATCTTCCTGCTCCTCCTCCTAAAGTAGTGGACCGACTGCAACCAAACTCGGTACACATACTGCGAACTATCAGGCGAACAAGAGCTGTCATGAATTAAACACCTACCACTCACGCTAAAAGAGACACGAAGTCGTAAACTACGATATTCTTGAATTACGGCAAAACCATGCGAGCCATCTTCCTGCACCTCCTCCTAAAGTAGTGGACCGACAGCAACCAAACTCGGTACACATACTGCTTACTATCAGGCGAACAACCGCTGTCATGAATTAAACACCTACCACTCACGCTACGGGAGACACGAAGTCGTAAACTACGATATTCTTGAATTACTGCAAAACCATGCGAGCCATCTTCCTGCACCTCCTCCTCCAGTAGTGGACCGACTGCAATTAAACTCGGTACACATACTGCTTACTATCAGGCGAACAACGCTGTCATGAATTTAACACCTACCACTCACGCTACAGGAGACACGAAGTCGTAAACTACGATATTCTTGAATTACTGCAAAACCATGCGAGCCATCTTCCTGCACCTCCTCCTAAAGCAGTGGACCGACTGCAAGCAAACTTGGTACACATACTGCTTTCTATCAGGCGAACAACCGCTGTCATGAATTAAACACCTACCACTCACGCTACAGGAGACACGAAGTCGTAAACTACGACATTCTTGAATTACTGCAAAACCATGCGAGTCATCTTCCTGCACCTCCTCCTAAAGTAGTGAACCGACTACAACCAAACTCGGTACACATACTGCTTACTACCAGGCGAACAACCGCTGTTAAAAATTAAACGCCTACCACTCACGCTACGGGAGACACGAAGTCGTAAACTACGATATTCTTGAATTACTGCAAAACCATGCGAGCCATCTTCCTGCACCTCCTCATCCAGTAGTGGACCTACTGCAATCAAACTCGGTACACATGCTGCTTACTATCAGGCGACCAACTGCTGTCACGAATTATACACCTACAACTCACGCTAAAGGATACACGAAGTCGTACACTACGATATCCTTGAATTACTGCAAAATGTTGCGATCCATCTTCCTGCACCTCCTCCTAAAGTAGTGGACCGACTGCAACGAAACTCGGTACACATACTGCTTACTATCATGCGAACAACCGCTGTCACTAATTAAACACCTACCACTCACGCTAGAGGAGACACGAAGTCGTAAACTACGACATTCTTGAATAACTGCAAAACCATGTGAGCAATCTTC
Organism: Locusta migratoria; assembly: GCA_026315105.1. NCBI lineage: Eukaryota > Metazoa > Arthropoda > Insecta > Orthoptera > Acrididae > Locusta > Locusta migratoria. Next base: position 379,077,214 of record CM048749.1, read on the forward strand.
CTGCACCTCCTCCTCCATTAGTGCACCTACTGCAATCTAACTCGGTACACATACTGCTTACTATCAGGAGACAACGGCTGTCATCAATTAAACACCTACCACTCACGCTACAGGAGACACGAAGTCGTAAACTACGATATTCTTGAATTACTGCAAAATCATGCGAGCCATATTCCTGCACCTCCTCCTAAAGTAGTGGACCGACTGCAACCAAACTCGGTACACATACTGCTTACTATCAGGCGAACAACCGCTGTCATGAATTAAACACCTACTACTCACGCTACAGGAGACACGAAGTCCTAAACTACAATATTCTTTAATTACTGCAAAACTATGCGAGCAATCTTCCTGCACCTCCTCCTCCAGTAGTGGACCTACTGCAACCAAACTCGGTACACATACTGCTTACTATCAGTCGAACAACCGCTGTCATGAATTAAACACACACCACTCACGCTACAGGAGACACAAAGTCGTAAACTACGATTTTCTTGAATTACTGCAAAACCATGCAAGCCATCTTCCTGCACCTCCTCCTCCATTAGTGGACCGCCCGCAACCAAACTCGGTACACATATTGATTACGATCAGGCGAACAACCACTGTCATGAATTAAACACCTACCACTCACGCTACAGGAGACACGAAGTCGTAAACTACGATATTCTAGAATTACTGCAAACCCATGCGAGCCATCTTCCTGCACCTCCTCCTCCATTAGTGGACCGCCCACAACCAAACTCGGTACACTTATTGATTACGATCAGGCGAACAACCACTGTCATGAATTAAACACCTACCACTCACGCTAGAGGAGACACGAAGTCGTAAACTACGATAATCTTGAATTACTGCAAAACTATGCGAGACATCTTCCTGCACCTCCTCTTAAAGTATTGGACCAACTGCAATCAAACTCAGTACATATACTGCTTACTATCAGGCGAACAACCGCTGTCATGAGTAAAACACCTACCACTCACGCTACAGGAGACACCAAGTCGTAAACTACGATATTCTTTAATTACTGCAAACCAATGCGAGCCATCTTCCTGCACCTCCTCCTAATGTAGTGGACCGACTGCAACCAAACTCGGTACACATACTTCTTACTATCAGGCGAACAACCGGTGTCAAGAATTAAACACCTACCACTCACGCTACAGGAGACACGAAGTCGTAAACTACGATAATCTTGAATTACTGCAAAACAATGCGAGCCATCTTCCTGCACCTCCTCTTAATGTACTGGACCAAATGTAACCAAACTCGGTACACATACTGCTTACTATCAGGCGAAAACCGCTGTCATGAATTAAACACCTACCACTCACGCTACAGGAGACACGATGTCGTAAACTATGATATTCTTGAATTACAGCAAACCATGCGAGCCATCTTCCTGCACCTCCTCCTAAAGTAGTGAACCGACTACAACCAAACTCGGTACACATACTGCTTACTACAGGCGAACAACCGCTGTCATGAATTAAACACCTACCACTCACGCTACAGGAGACACGAAGTCGTAAACTACCATATTCTTGAATTACAGCAAAACCATGCGAGCCATCTTCCTGCACCACCTCCTCCAGTAGTGGACTTACTGCAATCAAACTCGGTACACATACTGCTTACTATCAGGCGAACAACCGCTGTCATGAATTAAACAACTACCACTCACGCTACAGGAGACACGAAGTAGTAAACTACAATATTCTTGAATTACTGTAAAGCATGCGAGCCATCTTCCTGCTCCTCCTCCTAAAGTAGTGGACCGACTGCAACCAAACTCGGTACACATACTGCGAACTATCAGGCGAACAAGCGCTGTCATGAATTAAACACCTACCACTCACGCTAAAGGAGACACGAAGTCGTAAACTACGATATTCTTGAATTACGGCAAAACCATGCGAGCCATCTTCCTGCACCTCCTCCTAAAGTAGTGGACCGACAGCAACCAAACTCGGTACACATACTGCTTACTATCAGGCGAACAACCGCTGTCATGAATTAAACACCTACCACTCACGCTACGGGAGGCACGAAGTCGTAAACTACGATATTCTTGAATTACTGCAAAACCATGCGAGCCATCTTCCTGCACCTCCTCCTCCAGTAGTGGACCGACTGCAATTAAACTCGGTACACATACTGCTTACTATCAGGCGAACAACGCTGTCATGAATTTAACACCTACCACTCACGCTACAGGAGACACGAAGTCGTAAACTACGATATTCTTGTATTACTGAAAAACCATGCGAGCCATCTTCCTGCACCTCCTCCTAAAGCAGTGGACCGACTGCAAGCAAACTTGGTACACATACTGCTTTCTATCAGGTGAACAACCGCTGTCATGAATTAAACACCTACCACTCACGCTACAGGAGACACGAAGTCGTAAACTACGATATTCTTGAATTACTGCAAAACCATGCGAGCCATCTTCCTGCACCTCCTCCTAAAGTAGTGAACCGACTACAACCAAACTCGGTACACATACTGATTACTACCAGGCGAACAACCGCTGTTAAAAATTAAACGCCTACCACTCACGCTACGGGAGACACGAAGTCGTAAACTACGATATTCTTGAATTACTGCAAAACCATGCGAGCCATCTTCCTGCACCTCCTCATCCAGTAGTGGAACTACTGCAATCAAACTCGGTACACATGCTGCTTACTATCAGGCGACCAACTGCTGTCACGAATTATACACCTACAACTCAAGCTACAGGATACACGAAGTCGTACACTACGATATCCTTGAATTACTGCAAAATGTTGCGATCCATCTTCCTGCACCTCCTCCTAAAGTAGTGGACCGACTGCAACGAAACTCGGTACACATACTGCTTACTATCATGCGAACAACCGCTGTCATGAATTAAACACCTACCACTCACGCTAGAGGAGACACGAAGTCGTAAACTACGACATTCTTGAATAACTGCAAAACCATGTGAGCAATCTTCCTGCACCTCCTCCTCCATTAGTGCACCTACTGCAATCTAACTCGGTACACATACTGCTTACTATCAGGAGACAACGGCTGTCATCAATTAAACACCTACCACTCACGCTACAGGAGACACGAAGTCGTAAACTACGATATTCTTGAATTACTGCAAAATCATGCGAGCCATATTCCTGCACCTCCTCCTAAAGTAGTGGACCGACTGCAACCAAACTCGGTACACATACTGCTTACTATCAGGCGAACAACCGCTGTCATGAATTAAATACCTACTACTCACGCTACAGGTGACACGAAGTCGTAAACTACAATATTCTTTAATTACTGCAAAACCATGCGAGCAATCTTCCTGCACCTCCTCCTCCAGTAGTGGACCTACTGCAACCAAACTCGGTACACATACTGCTTACTATCAGTCGAACAACCGCTGTCATGAATTAAACACACACCACTCACGCTACAGGAGACACAAAGTCGTAAACTACAATACTCTTGAATTACTGCAAAACCATGCAAGCCATCTTCCTGCACCTCCTCCTCCATTAGTGGACCGCCCGCAACCAAACTCGGTACACATATTGATTACGATCAGGCGAACAACCACTGTCATGAATTAAACACCTACCACTCACGCTACAGGAGACACGAAGTCGTAAACTACGATATTCTAGAATTACTGCAAACCCATGCGAGCCATCTTCCTGCACCTCCTCCCTTATTAGTGGACCGCCCACAACCAAACTCGGTACACATATTGCTTACTATCAGGCGAACAACCGCTGTCATGAATTAAACACCTACCACTCACGCTACAGGGGACACGAAGTCGTAAACTACGATATTCTTAAATAACTGCAAACCCATGGGAGCAATCTTCCTGCACCTCCTTCTCCAGTAGTGGACCTACTGCAATCAAACTCGGTACATATACTGCTTACTATCAGGCGAACAACCGCTGTCATGAGTAAAACACCTACCACTCACGCTACAGGAGACACGAAGTCGTAAACTACGATATTCTTTAATTACTGAAAACCCATGCGAGCCATCTTCCTGCACCTCCTCCTAATGTAGTGGACCGACTGCAACCAAACTCGGTACACATACTTCTTACTATCAGGCGAACAACCGGTGTCAAGAATTAAACACCTACCACTCACGCTACAGGAGACACGAAGTCGTAAACTACGATAATCTTGAATTACTGCAAAACAATGCGAGCCATCTTCCTGCACCTCCTCTTAATGTACTGGACCGAATGCAACCAAACTCGGTACACATACTGCTTACTATCAGGCGAAAACCGCTGTCATGAATTAAACACCTACCACTCACGCTACAGGAGACACGATGTCGTAAACTATGATATTCTTGAATTACAGCAAAACCATGCGAGCCATCTTCCTGCACCTCCTCCTAAAGTAGTGAACCGACTACAACCAAACTCGGTACACATACTGCTTACTACAGGCGAACAACCGCTGTCATGAATTAAACACCTACCACTCACGCTACAGGAGACACGAAGTCGTAAACTACCATATTCTTGAATTACAGCAAAACCATGCGAGCCATCTTCCTGCACCACCTCCTCCAGTAGTGGACTTACTGCAATCAAACTCGGTACACATACTGCTTACTATCAGGCGAACAACCGCTGTCATGAATTAAACAACTACCACTCACGCTACAGGAGACACGAAGTAGTAAACTACAATATTCTTGAATTACTGTAAAGCATGCGAGCCATCTTCCTGCTCCTCCTCCTAAAGTAGTGGACCGACTGCAACCAAACTCGGTACACATACTGCGAACTATCAGACGAACAAGCGCTGTCATGAATTAAACACCTACCACTCACGCTAAAGGAGACACGAAGTCGTAAACTACGATATTCTTGAATTACGGCAAAACCATGCGAGCCATCTTCCTGCACCTCCTCCTAAAGTAGTGGACCGACAGCAACCAAACTCGGTACACATACTGCTTACTATCAGGCGAACAACCGCTGTCATGAATTAAACACCTACCACTCACGCTACGGGAGACACGAAGTCGTAAACTACGATATTCTTGAATTACTGCAAAACCATGCGAGCCATCTTCCTGCACCTCCTCCTCCAGTAGTGGACCGACTGCAATTAAACTCGGTACACATACTGCTTACTATCAGGCGAACAACGCTGTCATGAATTTAACAACTACCACTCACGCTACAGGAGACACGAAGTCGTAAACTACGATATTCTTGAATTACTGAAAAACCATGCGAGCCATCTTCCTGCACCTCCTCCTAAAGCAGTGGACCGACTGCAAGCAAACTTGGTACACATACTGCTTTCTATCAGGCGAACAACGGCTGTCATGAATTAAACACCTACCACTCACGCTACAGGAGACACGAAGTCGTAAACTACGATATTCTTGAATTACTGTAAAACCATGCGAGCCATCTTCCTGCACCTCCTCCTAAAGTAGTGAACCGACTACAACCAAACTCGGTACACATACTGATTACTACCAGGCGAACAACCGCTGTTAAAAATTAAACGCCTACCACTCACGCTACGGGAGACACGAAGTCGTAAACTACGATATTCTTGAATTACTGCAAAACCATGCGAGCCATCTTCCTGCACCTCCTCATCCAGTAGTGGAACTACTGCAATCAAACTCGGTACACATGCTGCTTACTATCAGGCGACCAACTGCTGTCACGAATTATACACCTACAACTCAAGCTACAGGATACACGAAGTCGTACACTACGATATCCTTGAATTACTGCAAAATGTTGCGATCCATCTTCCTGCACCTCCTCCTAAAGTAGTTGACCGACTGCAACGAAACTCGGTACACATACTGCTTACTATCATGCGAACAACCGCTGTCATGAATTAAACACCTACCACTCACGCTAGAGGAGACACGAAGTCGTAAACTACGACATTCTTGAATAACTGCAAAACCATGTGAGCAATCTTCCTGCACCTCCTCCTCCATTAGTGCACCTACTGCAATCTAACTCGGTACACATACTGTTTACTATCAGGAGACAACGGCTGTCATCAATTAAACACCTACCACTCACGCTACAGGAGACACGAAGTCGTAAACTACGATATTCTTGAATTACTGCAAAATCATGCGAGCCATATTCCTGCACCTCCTCCTAAAGTAGTGGACCGACTGCAACCAAACTCGGTACACATACTGCTTACTATCAGGCGAACAACCGCTGTCATGAATTAAATACCTACTACTCACGCTACAGGTGACACGAAGTCGTAAACTACAATATTCTTTAATTACTGCAAAACCATGCGAGCAATCTTCCTGCACCTCCTCCTCCAGTAGTGGACCTACTGCAACCAAACTCGGTACACATACTGCTTCCTATCAGTCGAACAACCGCTGTCATGAATTAAACACACACCACTCACGCTACAGGAGACACAAAGTCGTAAACTACAATATTCTTGAATTACTGCAAAACCATGCAAGCCGTCTTCCTGCACCTCCTCCTCCATTAGTGGACCGCCCGCAACCAAACTCGTTACACATATTGATTACGATCAGGCGAACAACCACTGTCATGAATTAAACACCTACCACTCACGCTACAGGAGACACGAAGTCGTAAACTACGATATTCTAGAATTACTGCAAACCCATGCGAGCCATCTTCCTGCACCTCCTCCTCCATTAGTGGACCGCCCGCAACCAAACTCGGTACACATATTGATTACGATCAGGCGAACAACCACTGTCATGAATTAAACACCTACCACTCACGCTAGAGGAGACACGAAGTCGTAAACTACGATAATCTTGAATTACTGCAAAACTATGCGAGACATCTTCCTGCACCTCCTCTTAAAGTAGTGGACCTACTGCAATCACACTCGGTACATATACTGCTTACTATCAGGCGAACAACCGCTGTCATGAGTAAAACACCTACCACTCACGCTACAGGAGACACGAAGTCGTAAACTACGATATTCTTTAATTGCTGCAAACCAATGCGAGCCATCTTCCTGCACCTCCTCCTAATGTAGTGGACCGACTGCAACCAAACTCGGTACACATACTTCTTACTATCAGGCGAACAACCGGTGTCATGAATTAAGCAACTACCACTCACGCTACAGGAGACACGAAGTCGTAAACTACGATAATCTTGAATTACTGCAAAACTATGCGAGCCATCTTCCTGCACCTCCTCTTAAAGTACTGGACCGACTGCAACCAAACTCGGTACACATACTGCTTACTATAAGGCGAACAACCGCTGTCATGAATTAAACACCAACCACTCACGCTACAGGAGACACGAAGTCGTAAACTACGATATTCTTGAATTACTGCAAAACCATGCGAGCCATCTTCCTGCACCTCCTCCTAAAGTAGTGGACCGAATGCAAAGAAACTCGGTACAATACTGCTTACTATCAGGCGAACAACCGCTGTCATGAATTAAACAACTACCACTCACGCTACAGGAGACACGAAGTAGTAAACTACAATATTCTTGAATTAATGTAAAGAATGCGAGCCAGCTTCCTGCTCCTCCTCCTAAAGTAGTGGACCGACTGCAACCAAACTCGGTACACAAACTGCGTACTATCAGGCGAACAACTGCTGTCATGAATTTAACACCTACCAGTCACGCTAAAGGAGACACGATGTCGTAAACTACGATATTCTTGAATTACGGCAAAACCATGCGAGCCATCTTCCTGCACCTCCTCCTTAAGTGGTGGACCGAAAGCAACCAAACTCGGTACACATACTGCTTACTATCAGGCGAACAACCGCTGTCATGAATTACACACCTACCACTCACGCTAGGGGAGACACTAAGTCGTAAACTACGATATTCTTGAATTACTGCAAAACCATGCGAGCCATCTTCCTGCACCTCCTACTAAAGTAGTGGACCGAATGCTAAGAAACTCGGTACAATACTGCTTACCATCAGGCGAACAACCGCTGTCATGAATTAAACAACTACCACTCACGCTACAGGAGACACGAAGTACTAAAATACAATATTCTTGAATTAATGTAAAGAATGCGAGCCATCTTCCTGCTCCTCCTCCTAAAGTAGTGGACCGAATGCAACCAAACTCAGTACACATACTGCGTACTATCAGGCGAACAACCGCTGTCATGAATTAAACACCTACCAGTCTCGCTAAAGGAGACACTAAGTCGTACACTACGATATCCTTGAATTATTGCAAAATGTTGCGATCCATCTTCCTGCACCTCCTCCTAAAGTAGTGGACCGACTGCAACGAAACTCGGTACACATACTGCTTACTATCATGCGAACAACCGCTGTCATGAATTAAACACCTACCACTCACGCTAGAGGAGACACGAAGTCGTAAACTACGACATTCTTGAATAACTGCAAAACCATGTGAGCAATCTTCCTGCACCTCCTCCTCCATTAGTGCACCTACTGCAATCTAACTCGGTACACATACTGCTTACTATCAGGAGACAACGGCTGTCATCAATTAAACACCTACCACTCACGCTACAGGAGACACGAAGTCGTAAACTACGATATTCTTGAATTACTGCAAAATCATGCGAGCAATATTCCTGCACCTCCTCCTAAAGTAGTTGACCGACTGCAACCAAACTCGGTACACATACTGCTTACTATCAGGCGAACAACCGCTGTCATGAATTAAATACCTACTACTCACGCTACAGGTGACACGAAGTCGTAAACTACAATATTCTTTAATTACTGCAAAACCATGCGAGCAATCTTCCTGCACCTCCTCCTCCAGTAGTGGACCTACTGCAACCAAACTCGGTACACATACTGCTTACTATCAGTCGAACAACCGCTGTCATCAATTAAACACACACCACTTACGCTACAGGAGACACAAAGTCGTAAACTACGATATTTTTGAATTACTGCAAAACCATGCAAGCCATCTTCCTGCACCTCCTCCTCCATTAGTGGACCGCCCGCAACCAAACTCGGTACACATATTGATTACGATCAGGCGAACAACCACTGTCATGAATTAAACACCTACCACTCACGCTACAGGAGACACGAAGTCGTAAACTACGATATTCTAGAATTACTGCAAACCCATGCGAGCCATCTTCCTGCACCTCCTCCTCCATTAGTGGACCGCCCGCAACCAAACTCGGTACACATATTGATTACGATCAGGCGAACAATCACTGTCATGAATTAAACACCTACCACTCACGCTAGAGGAGATACGAAGTCGTAAATTACAATAATCTTGAATTACTGCAAAACTATGCGAGACATCTTCCTGCACCTCCTCTTAAAGTAGTGGACCTACTGCAATCACACTCGGTACATATACTGCTTACTATCAGGCGAACAACCGCTGTCATGAGTAAAACACCTACCACTCACGCTACAGGATACACGAAGTCGTAAACTACGATATTCTTTAATTGCTGCAAACCAATGCGAGCCATCTTCCTGCACCTCCTCCTAATGTAGTGGACCGACTGCAACCAAACTCGGTACACATACTTCTTACTATCAGGCGAACAACCGGTGTCATGAATTAAGCAACTACCACTCACGCTACTGGAGACACGAAGTCGTAAACTACGATAATCTTGAATTACTGCCAAACTATGCGAGCCATCTTCCTGCACCTCCTCTTAAAGTACTGGACCGACTGCAACCAAACTCGGTACACATACTGCTTACTATAAGGCGAACAACCGCTGTCATGAATTAAACACCAACCACTCACGCTACAGGAGACACGAAGTCGTAAACTACGATATTCTTGAATTACTGCAAAACCATGCGAGCCATCTTCCTGCACCTCCTCCTAAAGTAGTGGACCGAATGCAAAGAAACTCGGTACAATACTGCTTACTATCAGGCGAACAACCGCTGTCATGAATTAAACAACTACCACTCACGCTACAGGAGACACGAAGTAGTAAACTACAATATTCTTGAATTAATGTAAAGAATGCGAGCCATCTTCCTGCTCCTCCTCCTAAAGTAGTGGACCGACTGCAACCAAACTCGGTACACATACTGCGTACTATCAGGCGAACAACTGCTGTCATGAATTTAACACCTACCAGTCACGCTAAAGGAGACACGATGTCGTAAACTACGATATTCTTGAATTACGGCAAAACCATGCGAGCCATCTTCCTGCACCTCCTCCTTAAGTGGTGGACCGAAAGCAACCAAACTCGGTACACATACTGCTTACTATCAGGCGAACAACCGCTGTCATGAATTAAACACCTACCACTCACGCTAGGGGAGACACTAAGTCGTAAACTACGATATTCTTGAATTACTGCAAAACCATGCGAGCCATCTTCCTGCACCTCCTCCTAAAGTAGTGGACCGAATGCAAAGAAACTCGGTACAATACTGCTTACTATCAGGCGAACAACCGCTGTCATGAATTAAACAACTACCACTCACGCTACAGGAGACACGATGTAGTAAACTACAATATTCTTGAATTAAAGTAAAGAATGCGAGCCATCTTCCTGCTCCTCCTCCTAAAGTAGTGGACCGAATGCAACCAAACTCAGTACACATACTGCGTACTATCAGGCGAACAACCGCTGTCATGAATTAAACACCTACCATTCTCGCTAAAGGAGACACGAAGTCGTACACTACGATATCCTTGAATTACTGCAAAATGTTGCGATCCATCTTCCTGCACCTCCTCCTAAAGTAGTGGACCGACTGCAACGAAACTCGGTACACATACTGCTTACTATCATGCGAACAACCGCTGTCATGAATTAAACACCTACCACTCACGCTAGAGGAGACACGAAGTCGTAAACTACGACATTCTTGAATAACTGCAAAACCATGTGAGCAATCTTCCTGCACCTCCTCCTCCATTAGTGCACCTACTGCAATCTAACTCGGTACACATACTGCTTACTATCAGGAGACAACGGCTGTCATCAATTAAACACCTACCACTCACGCTACAGGAGACACGAAGTCGTAAACTACGATATTCTTGAATTACTGCAAAATCATGCGAGCAATATTCCTGCACCTCCTCCTAAAGTAGTGGACCGACTGCAACCAAACTCGGTACACATACTGCTTACTATCAGGCGAACAACCGCTGTCATGAATTAAATACCTACTACTCACGCTACAGGTGACACGAAGTCGTAAACTACAATATTCTTTAATTACTGCAAAACCATGCGAGCAATCTTCCTGCACCTCCTCCTCCAGTAGTGGACCTACTGCAACCAAACTCGGTACACATACTGCTTACTATCAGTCGAACAACCGCTGTCATGAATTAAACACACACCACTCACGCTACAGGAGACACAAAGTCGTAAACTACGATATTCTTGAATTACAGCAAAACCATGCAAGCCATCTTCCTGCGCCTCCTCCTCCATTAGTGGACCGCCCGCAACCAAACTCGGTACACATATTGATTACGATCAGGCGAACAACCACTGTCATGAATTAAACACCTACCACTCACGCTACAGGAGACACGAAGTCGTAAACTACGATATTCTAGAATTACTGCAAACCCATGCGAGCCATCTTCCTGCACCTCCTCCTCCATTAGTGGACCGCCCGCAACCAAACTCGGTACACATATTGATTACGATCAGGCGAACAACCACTGTCATGAATTAAACACCTACCACTCACGCTAGAGGAGACACGAAGTCGTAAACTACGATAATCTTGAATTACTGCAAAACTATGCGAGACATCTTCCTGCACCTCCTCTTAAAGTAGTGGACCTACTGCAATCACACTCGGTACATATACTGCTTACTATCAGGCGAACAACCGCTGTCATGAGTAAAACACCTACCACTCACGCTACAGGAGACACGAAGTCGTAAACTACGATATTCTTTAATTGCTGCAAACCAATGCGAGCCATCTTCCTGCACCTCCTCCTAATGTAGTGGACCGACTGCAACCAAACTCGGTACACATACTTCTTACTATCAGGCGAAACACCGGTGTCATGAATTAAACAACTACCACTCACGCTACAGGAGACACGAAGTCGTAAACTACGATAATCTTGAATTACTGCAAAACTATGCGAGCCATCTTCCTGCACCTCCTCTCAAAGTACTGGACCGACTGCAACCAAACTCGGTACACATACTGCTTACTATAAGGCGAACAACCGCTGTCATGAATTAAACACCAACCACTCACGCTACAGGAGACACGAAGTCGTAAACTACGATATTCTTGAATTACTGCAAAATCATGCGAGCCATCTTCCTGCACCTCCTCCTAAAGTAGTGGACCGAATGCAAAGTAACTCGGTACAATACTGCTTACTATCAGGCGAACAACCGCTGTCATGAATTAAACAACTACCACTCACGCTACAGGAGACACGAAGTAGTAAACTACAATATTCTTGAATTAATGTAAAGAATGCGAGCCATCTTCCTGCTCCTCCTCCTAAAGTAGTGGACCGACTGCAACCAAACTCGGTACACATACTGCGTAATATCAGGCGAACAACTGCTGTCATGAATTAAACACCTACCACTCACGGTAGGGGAGACACTAAGTCGTAAACTACGATATTCTTGAATTACTGCAAAACCATGCGAGCAATCTTCCTGCACCTCCTCCTCCAGTAGTGGACCGACTGCAATTAAACTCGGTACACATACTGCTTACTATCAGGCAAACAACAGCTGTCATGAATTTAACACCTACCACTAACGCTACAGGAGACACGAAGTCGTAAACTACGATATTCTTGAATTACTGCAAAATCATGCGAGCCATCTTCCTGCACCTCCTCCTAAAGCAGTGGACCGACTGCAACCAGACTTGGTACACATACTGCTTACTGTCAGGCGAACAACCGCTGTCATGAATTAAACACCTACCACTCACGCTACAGGAGGCACGAAGTCGTAAACTACGAAAATCTTGAATTACTACAAAACAATGCAAGCCATCTTCCTGCACCTCCTCCTCCATTAGTGGACCACCCGCAACCAAACTCGGTACACATATTGATTACGATCAGGCGAACAACCACTGTCATGAATTAAACACCTACCACTCACGCTACAGGAGACACGAAGTCGTAAACTACGATATTCTAGAATTACTGCAAACCCATGCGAGCCATCTTCCTGCACCTCCTCCTCCATTAGTGGACCGCCCGCAACCAAACTCGGTACACATATTGATTACGATCAGGCGAACAACCACTGTCATGAATTAAACACCTACCACTCACGCTAGAGGAGACACGAAGTCGTAAACTACGATAATCTTGAATTACTGCAAAACTATGCGAGACATCTTGCTGCACCTCCTCTTAAAGTAGTGGACCTACTGCAATCACACTCGGTACATATACTGCTTACTATCAGGCGAACAACCGCTGTCATGAGTAAAACACCTACCACTCACGCTACAGGAGACACGAAGTCGTAAACTACGATATTCTTTAATTGCTGCAAACCAATGCGAGGCATCTTCCTGCACCTCCTCCTAATGTAGTGGACCGACTGCAACCAAACTCGGTACACATACTTCTTACTATCAGGCGAACAACCGGTGTCATGAATTAAGCAACTACCACTCACGCTACAGGAGACACGAAGTCGTAAACTACGATAATCTTGAATTACTGCAAAACTATGCGAGCCATCTTCCTGCACCTCCTCTTAAAGTACTGGACCGACTGCAACCAAACTCGGTACACATACTGCTTACTATAAGGCGAACAACCGCTGTCATGAATTAAACACCAACCACTCACGCTACAGGAGACACGAAGTCGTAAACTACGATATTCTTGAATTACTGCAAAACCATGCGAGCCATCTTCCTGCACCTCCTCCTAAAGTAGTGGACCGAATGCAAAGAAACTCGGTACAATACTGCTTACTATCAGGCGAACAACCGCTGTCATGAATTAAACAACTACCACTCACGCTACAGGAGACACGATGTAGTAAACTACAATATTCTTGAATTAATGTAAAGAATGCGAGCCATCTTCCTGCTCCTCCTCCTAAAGTAGTGGACCGACTGCAACCAAACTCGGTACACATACTGCGTACTATCAGGCGAACAACTGCTGTCATGAATTTAACACCTACCAGTCACGCTAAAGGAGACACGATGTCGTAAACTACGATATTCTTGAATTACGGCAAAACCATGCGAGCCATCTTCCTGCACCTCCTCCTTAAGTGGTGGACCGAAAGCAACCAAACTCGGTACACATACTGCTTACTATCAGGCGAACAACCGCTGTCATGAATTAAACACCTACCACTCACGCTAGGGGAGACACAAAGTCGTAAACTACGATATTCTTGAATTACTGCAAAACCATGCGAGCCATCTTCCTGCACCTCCTCCTAAAGTAGTGGACTGAATGCAAAGAAACTCGGTACAATACTGCTTACTATCAGGCGAACAACCGCTGTCATGAATTAAACAACTACCACTCACGCTACAGGAGACACGAAGTAGTAAACTACAATATTCTTGAATTAATGTAAAGAATGCGAGCCATCTTCCTGCTCCTCCTCCTAAAGTAGTGGACCGAATGCAACCAAACTCAGTACACGTACTGCGTACTATCAGGCGAACAACCGCTGTCATGAATTAAACACCTACCAGTCTCGCTAAAGGAGACACGAAATCGTACACTACGATATCCTTGAATTACTGCAAAATGTTGCGATCAATCTTCCTGCACCTCCTCCTAAACTAGTGGACCGACTGCAACGAAACTCGGTACACATACTGCTTACTATCATGCGAACAACCGCTGTCATGAATTAAACACCTACCACTCACGCTAGAGGAGACACGAAGTCGTAAACTACGACATTCTTGAATAACTGCAAAACCATGTGAGCAATCTTCCTGCACCTCCTCCTCCATTAGTGCACCTACTGCAATCTAACTCGGTACACATACTGCTTACTATCAGGAGACAACGGCTGTCATCAATTAAACACTTACCACTCACGCTACAGGAGACACGAAGTCGTAAACTACGATATTCTTGAATTACTGCAAAATCATGCGAGCCATATTCCTGCACCTCCTCCTAAAGTAGTGGACCGACTGCAACCAAACTCGGTACACATACTGCTTACTATCAGGCGAACAACCGCTGTCATGAATTAAATACCTACTACTCACGCTACAGGTGACACGAAGTCGTAAACTACAATATTCTTTAATTACTGCAAAACCATGCGAGCAATCTTCCTGCACCTCCTCCTCCAGTAGTGGACCTACTGCAACCAAACTCGGTACACATACTGCTTCCTATCAGTCGAACAACCGCTGTCATGAATTAAACACACACCACTCACGCTACAGGAGACACAAAGTCGTAAACTACGATATTCTTGAATTACTGCAAAACCATGCAAGCCATCTTCCTGCACCTCCTCCTCCATTAGTGGACCGCCCGCAACCAAACTCGGTACACATATTGATTACGATCAGGCGAACAACCACTGTCATGAATTAAACACCTACCACTCACAATACAGGAGACACGAAGTCGTAAACTACGATATTCTAGTATTACTGCAAACCCATGCGAGCCATCTTCCTGCACCTCCTCCTCCATTAGTGGACCGACTGCAACCAAACTCGGTACACATACTTCTTACTATCAGGCGAACAACCGGTGTCATGAATTAAACAACTACCACTCACGCTACAGGAGACACGAAGTAGTAAACTACAATATTCTTGAATTAATGTAAAGAATGCGAGCCATCTTCCTGCACCTCCTCCTAAAGTAGTGGACCGACTGCAACCAAACTCGGTACACATACTGCGTACTATCAGGCGAACAACTGCTGTCATGAATTAAACACCTACCACTCACGCTAGGGGAGACACTAAGTCGTAAACTACGATATTCTTGAATTACTGCAAAACCATGCGAGCAATCTTCCTGCACCTCCTCCTCCAGTAGTGGACCGACTGCAATTAAACTCGGTACACATACTGCTTACTATCAGGCGAACAACAGCTGTCATGAATTTAACACCTACCACTAACGCTACAGGAGACACGAAGTCGTAAACTACGATATTCTTGAATTACTGCAAAATCATGCGAGCCATCTTCCTGCACCTCCTCCTAAAGCAGTGGACCGACTGCAACCAAACTTGGTACACATACTGCTTACTATCAGGCGAACAACCGCTGTCATGAATTAAACACCTACCACTCACGCTACAGGAGGCACGAAGTCGTAAACTACGAAAATCTTGAATTACTGCAAAACCATGCGAGCAATCTTCCTGCACCTCCTCCTAAAGTAGTGAACCGACTACAACCAAACTCGGTACACATACTGCTTACTACCAGGCAAACAACCGCTGTTACGAATTAAACACCTAACACTCACGCTACGGGAGACACGAAGTCGTAAACTAGGATATTCTTTATTACTGCATAACCATGTGAGCCATCTTCCTGCACCTCCTCATCCAGTAGTGGACCTACTGCAACCAAACTCGGTACACATACTGCTTACTATCAGGCGACCAAACGCTGTCATGAATTATACACCTACCACTCACGCTACAGGATACACGAAGTCGTACACTACGATATCCTTGAATTACTGCAAAACCATGCGAGCCATCAACCTGCACCTCCTCCTAAAGTAGTGGACCGACTGCAACGAAACTCGGTACACATACTGCTTACTGTCAGGCGAACATCGGCTGTCATGAATTAAACACCTACCACTCACGGTACAGGAGACACGAACTCGTAAACTACGATATTCGTGAATTACTGCAAAATCATGCGAGCCATCTTCCTGCACCTCCTCATAAAATAGTGGACCGACTGCAATCAAACTCGGTACATATACTGCTTACTATCAGGCGAACAACCGTTGTCATGAATTAAACACCAACCACTCACGCTACAGGAGACACGAAGTCGTAAACTACGATATTCTTGAATTACTGAAAAACCATGCGAGCAATCTTCCTGCACCTCCTCCTAAAGTAGTGGACCGACTGCAACCAAACTCGGTACACATACTGCTTATATCAGGCGAACAGCCGCTGTCATGAATTAAAGACCTACCACACACGCTACAGGAGACACGAAGCGTAAACTACGATATTCTTGAATTACTGCAAAACCATGCGAGCCATCTTTCTGCACCTCCTACTCCAGTAGTGGACCGACTGCAACCAAACTAAGTACACATACTGCTTACTATCAGGAGAACAACCACTGTCATGAATTAAACACCTACCACTCACGGTACAGGAGACATGAAGTCGTAAACTACGATATTCTTGAATTACTGCAAAAGCATGCGAGCCATTTTTCTGCACCTCCTCCTCCAGTAGTGGACCGAATGCAACCAAACTCGGTACACATACTACTTACTATCAGGCGAACAACCGCTGCCATTAATTAAACACCTACCACTCACGCTTAAGGAGACACGAAATCGTAAACTACGATATTCTTGAATTACTGCAAAATCATGCGAGCCATCTTCCTGCACCTCCTCCTAAAGTAATGGACCGACTGCAACCAAACTCGGTACACATACTGCTTACTATTAGGCGATCAACCGCTGTCATGAGTTAAACACCTACTACTCACGCTACAAGAGACACGAAGTCGTAAACTACAATATTCTTTAATTACTGCAAAACCATGCGAGCAATCTTCCTGCACCTCCTCCTCCAGTAGTGGACCTACTGCAAACAAACTCGGTACACATACTGCTTACTATCAGTCGATCAACCGCTGTCATGAATTAAACACACACCACTCACGCTACAGGAGACACAAAGTCGTCAACTACGATATTCTTGAATTACTGCAAAACCATGCAAGCCATCTTCCTGCACCTCCTCCTCCATTAGTGGACCACCCGCAACCAAACTCGGTACACATATTGATTACGATCAGGCGAACAACCACTGTCATGAATTAAACACCTACCACTCACGCTACAGGAGACACGAAGTCGTAAACTACGATATTCTAGAATTACTGCAAACCCATGCGAGCCATCTTCCTGCACCTCCACCTCCATTAGTGGACCGCCCACAACCAAACTCGATACACATATTGATTACGATCAGGCGAACAACCACTGTCATGAATTAAACACCTACCACTCACGCTAGAGGAGACACGAAGTCGTAAACTACGATAATCTTGAATTACTGCAAAACTATGCGAAACTTCTTCCTGCACCTCCTCTTAAAGTAGTGGACCTACTGCTATCAAACTCGGTACATATACTGCTTACTATCAGGCGAACAACCGCTGTCATGAGTAAAACACCTACCACTCACGCTACAGGAGGGAAGAAGGTGTAAACTACGATATTCTTGAATTACTGCAAAACCATGCGTGCCACCTTCCTGCACCTCCTCCTCCAGTAGTGGACCGACTGCAACCAACCTCGGTACGCATACTGCTTACTACCAGGCGAACAACCGCTGTCATGAACTTAACACCTACCACTCACGCTACAGGAGACACGAAGTCGTAAACTACGATATTCTTGAATTACTGCAAAACCATGCGAGCCATCTTCCTGCACCTCCTCCTAAAGTAGTGGACCGACTGCAACCAAACTCGGTACACATACTGCTTACTATCAGGCGAACAACCGCTGTCATGAATTAAACACCTACTACTCACGCTACAGGAGACACGAAGTCGTAAACTACAATATTCCTTAATTACTGCAAAACCATGCGCGCAATCTTCCTGCACCTCCCCCTTCAGTAGTGGACCTACAGCAACCAAACTCGGTACACATACTGCTTACTATCAGTCGAACAACCGCTGTCATGAATTAAACACATACCACTCACACTACAGGAGACACAAATTCGTAAACTACGATATTCTTGAATTACTGCAAAACCATGCAAGCCATCTTCCTGCACCTCCTCCTAAAGTAGTGGACCGACTGCAACCAAACTCGGTACATTACTGCTTACTATCAGGCGAACAACCGCTGTCATGAATTAAACACCTACCACTCACGCTACAGGAGACACGAAGTCGTAAACTACGATATTCTTGAATTACTGCAAACCCATGCGAGCCATCTTCCTGCACCTCCTCCTCCAGTAGTTGACCGCCTGCAACCAAACTCGGTACACATATTGATTACGATCAGGCGAACAACCGCTGTCATGAATTAAACACCTACCACTCACGCTACAGGAGACACGAAGTCGTAAACTACGATATTCTTGAATAACTGCAAAACCATGGGAGCAATCTTCCTGCACCTCCTTCTCCAGTAGCGGACCTACTGCAATCAAACTCGGTACATATACTGCTTACTATCAGGCGAACAACCGCTGTCATGAATTAAACACCTACCACTCACGCTACAGGAGACACGAAGTCGTAAACTACGATATTCTTGAATAACTGCAAAACCATGGGAGCAATCTTCCTGCACCTCCTTCTCCAGTAGTGGACCTACTGCAATCAAACTCGGTACATATACTGCTTACTACCAGGCGAACAACCGCTGTCATGAGTAAAACACCTACCACTCACGCTACAGGAGACACGTAGTCGTAAACTACGATATTCTTTAATTACTGCAAACCCATGCGAGCCATCTTCCTGCACCTCCTCCTAATGTATTGGACCGACTGCAACGAAACTCGGTACACATACTGCTTACTATCAGGCGAACAACCGGTGTCATGAATTAAACACCTACCACTCACGCTACGCTAGACACGAAGTCGTAAACTACGATACTCTTGAATTACTGCATAACCATGCGAGCCATCTTCCTGCACCTCCTCATCCAGTATTGGACCTACTGCAATCAAACTCGGTACACATACTGCTTACTATCAGGCGACCATCCGCTGTCATGAATTATACACCTACCACTCACGCTACAGGATACACGAAGTCGTACACTACAATATCCTTGAATTACTGCAAAACCATGCGAGACATCTTCCTGCACCTCCTCCTAAAGTAGTGGACCGACTGCAACGAAACTCGGTACACATACTGCTTACTATCAGGCGAACAACCGCTGTCATGAATTAAACACCTACCACTCACGCTAGAGGAGACACGAAGTCGTAAACTACGACATTCTTGAATAACTGCAAAACCATGTGAGCAATCTTCCTGCACCTCCTCCTCCATTAGTGCACCTACTGCAATCTAACTCGGTACACATACTGCTTACTATCAGGCGAAAAACCGCTGTCATGAATTAAACACCTACCACTCACGCTACAGGAGACACGAAGTCGTAAACTACGATATTCTTGAAATACTGCAAAACCATGCGAGGCATATTCCTGCACCTCCTCCTAAAGTAGTGGACCGACTGCAACCAAACTCGGTACACATACTGCTTACTATAAGGCGAACCACCGCTGTCATGAATTAAACACCTACCACTCACGCTACAGGAGACACAAAGTCGTAAACTACGATATTCTTGAATTACGGCAAAACCATGCAAGCCATCTTCCTGCACCTCCTCCTAAAGTAGTGGACCGACTGCAACCAAATTCGGTACACATACTGCTTACTATCAGGCGAACATCCGCTGTCATGAATTAAACACCTACCACTCACGCTACAGGAGACACAAAGTCGTAAACTAAGATATTCTTGAATTACTGCAAAACCATGCAAGCCATCTTCCTGCACCTCCTCCTCCAGTAGTGTACCGCCTGCACCCAAACTCGGTACACATATTGATTACGATCAGGCGAACAACCGCTGTCATGAATTAAACACCTACCACTCACGCTACAGGAGACACGAAGTCGTAAACTACGATATTCTTGAATAACTGCAAAACCATGGGAGCAATCTTCCTGCACCTCCTTCTCCAGTAGTGGACCTACTGCAATCAAACTCGGTACATATACTGCTTAGTACCAGGCGAACAACCGCTGTCATGAGTAAAACACCTACCACTCACGCTACAGGAGACACGAAGTCGTAAACTACGATATTCTTTAATTACTGCAAACCCATGCGAGCCATCTACCTGCACCTCCTCCTAATGTATTGGACCGACTGCAACCAAACTCGGTACACATACTGCTTACTATAAGGCGAACAACCGGTGACATGAATTAAACACCTACCACTCACGCTACAGGAGACACGAAGTCGTTAACTACGATAATCTTGAATTACTGCAAAACTATGCGTGCCATCTTCCTGCACCTCCTCTTAAAGTAGTGGACCGACTGCAACCAAACTCTGTACACATACTGCTTACTATCAGGCGAACAACCGCTGTCATGAATTAAACACCAACCACTCACGCTACAGGAAACACGAAGTCGTAAAGAACGATATTCTTGAATTACTGCAAAACCATGCGAGCCATCTTCCTGCACCTCCTCCTAAAGTAGTGGACCGAGTGCAACCAAACTCGGTACACATACTGCTTACTATCAGGCGAACAACCGCTGTCATGAATTAAACACCTACCACTCACGCTACAGGAGACAAGAAGGTGTAAACTACGATATTCTTGAATTACTGCAAAACCATGCATGCCATCTTCCTGCACCTCCTCCTCCAGTAGTGGACCGACTGCAACCAACCGCGGTACGCATACTGCTTACTACCAGGCGAACAACCGCTGTCATGAACTTAACACCTACCACTCACGCTACAGGAGACACGAAGTCGTAAACTACGATATTCTTGAATTACTGCAAAACCATGCGAGCGATCTTCCTGCACCTCCTCCTAAAGTAGTGGACCGACTGCAACCAAACTCGGTACACATACTGCTTACTATCAGGCGAACAACCGCTGTCATGAATTAAACAACTACCACTCACGCTACAGGAGACACGATGTAGTAAACTACAATATTCTTGAATTACTGTAAAGCATGCTGGCCATCTTCCTGCTCCTCCTCCTAAAGTAGTGGACCGACTGCAACCAAACTCAGTACACATACTGCGTACTATCAGGCGAACAACCGCTGTCATGAATTAAACACCTACCAGTCTCGCTAAAGGAGACACGAAGTCGTAAACTACGATATTCTTGAATTACGGCAAAACCATGCGAGCCATCTTCCTGCACCTCCTCCTAAAGTAGTGGACCGAATGCAACCAAACTCGGTACACATACTGCTTACTATCAGGCGAACAACCGCTGTCATGAATTAAACACCTACCACTCACGCTATGGGAGACACGAAGTCGTAAACTACGAGATTCTTGAATTACTGCAAAACCATGCGAGCCATCTTCCTGCACCTCCTCCTCCAGTAGTGGACCGAATGCAATTAAACTCGGTACACATACTGCTTACTATCAGGTGAACAACCGCTGTCATGAATTTAACACCTACCACTCACGCTACAGGAGACACGAAGTCGTAAACTACGATATTCTTGAATTACTGCATAACCATGCGAGCCATCTTCCTGCACCTCCTCATCCAGTAGTGGACCTACTGCAATCAAACTCGGTACACATACTGCTTACTATCAGGCGACCAACCGCCGTCATGAATTATACACCTACCACTCACGCTACAGGATACATGAAGTCGTAAACTAAGGTATCATTGAATTACTGCTAAACCATGCGAGCCATCTTCCTGCACCTCCTCCTCCAGTAGTGGACCTACTGCAACCAAACTCGGTACACATACTGCTTCCTATCAGTCGAACAACCGCTGTCATGAATTAAACACACACCACTCACGCTACAGGAGACACAAAGTCGTAAACTACGATATTCTTGAATTACTGCAAAACCATGCAAGCCATCTTCCTGCACCTCCTCCTCCATTAGTGGACCGCCCGCAACCAAACTCGGTACACATATTGATTACGATCAGGCGAACAACCACTGTCATGAATTAAACACCTACCACTCACAATACAGGAGACACGAAGTCGTAAACTACGATATTCTAGTATTACTGCAAACCCATGCGAGCCATCTTCCTGCACCTCCTCCTCCATTAGTGGACCGACTGCAACCAAACTCGGTACACATACTTCTTACTATCAGGCGAACAACCGGTGTCATGAATTAAACAACTACCACTCACGCTACAGGAGACACGAAGTAGTAAACTACAATATTCTTGAATTAATGTAAAGAATGCGAGCCATCTTCCTGCACCTCCTCCTAAAGTAGTGGACCGACTGCAACCAAACTCGGTACACATACTGCGTACTATCAGGCGAACAACTGCTGTCATGAATTAAACACCTACCACTCACGCTAGGGGAGACACTAAGTCGTAAACTACGATATTCTTGAATTACTGCAAAACCATGCGAGCAATCTTCCTGCACCTCCTCCTCCAGTAGTGGACCGACTGCAATTAAACTCGGTACACATACTGCTTACTATCAGGCGAACAACAGCTGTCATGAATTTAACACCTACCACTAACGCTACAGGAGACACGAAGTCGTAAACTACGATATTCTTGAATTACTGCAAAATCATGCGAGCCATCTTCCTGCACCTCCTCCTAAAGCAGTGGACCGACTGCAACCAAACTTGGTACACATACTGCTTACTATCAGGCGAACAACCGCTGTCATGAATTAAACACCTACCACTCACGCTACAGGAGGCACGAAGTCGTAAACTACGAAAATCTTGAATTACTGCAAAACCATGCGAGCAATCTTCCTGCACCTCCTCCTAAAGTAGTGAACCGACTACAACCAAACTCGGTACACATACTGCTTACTACCAGGCAAACAACCGCTGTTACGAATTAAACACCTAACACTCACGCTACGGGAGACACGAAGTCGTAAACTAGGATATTCTTTATTACTGCATAACCATGTGAGCCATCTTCCTGCACCTCCTCATCCAGTAGTGGACCTACTGCAACCAAACTCGGTACACATACTGCTTACTATCAGGCGACCAAACGCTGTCATGAATTATACACCTACCACTCACGCTACAGGATACACGAAGTCGTACACTACGATATCCTTGAATTACTGCAAAACCATGCGAGCCATCAACCTGCACCTCCTCCTAAAGTAGTGGACCGACTGCAACGAAACTCGGTACACATACTGCTTACTGTCAGGCGAACATCGGCTGTCATGAATTAAACACCTACCACTCACGGTACAGGAGACACGAACTCGTAAACTACGATATTCGTGAATTACTGCAAAATCATGCGAGCCATCTTCCTGCACCTCCTCATAAAATAGTGGACCGACTGCAATCAAACTCGGTACATATACTGCTTACTATCAGGCGAACAACCGTTGTCATGAATTAAACACCAACCACTCACGCTACAGGAGACACGAAGTCGTAAACTACGATATTCTTGAATTACTGAAAAACCATGCGAGCAATCTTCCTGCACCTCCTCCTAAAGTAGTGGACCGACTGCAACCAAACTCGGTACACATACTGCTTATATCAGGCGAACAGCCGCTGTCATGAATTAAAGACCTACCACACACGCTACAGGAGACACGAAGCGTAAACTACGATATTCTTGAATTACTGCAAAACCATGCGAGCCATCTTTCTGCACCTCCTACTCCAGTAGTGGACCGACTGCAACCAAACTAAGTACACATACTGCTTACTATCAGGAGAACAACCACTGTCATGAATTAAACACCTACCACTCACGGTACAGGAGACATGAAGTCGTAAACTACGATATTCTTGAATTACTGCAAAAGCATGCGAGCCATTTTTCTGCACCTCCTCCTCCAGTAGTGGACCGAATGCAACCAAACTCGGTACACATACTACTTACTATCAGGCGAACAACCGCTGCCATTAATTAAACACCTACCACTCACGCTTAAGGAGACACGAAATCGTAAACTACGATATTCTTGAATTACTGCAAAATCATGCGAGCCATCTTCCTGCACCTCCTCCTAAAGTAATGGACCGACTGCAACCAAACTCGGTACACATACTGCTTACTATTAGGCGATCAACCGCTGTCATGAGTTAAACACCTACTACTCACGCTACAAGAGACACGAAGTCGTAAACTACAATATTCTTTAATTACTGCAAAACCATGCGAGCAATCTTCCTGCACCTCCTCCTCCAGTAGTGGACCTACTGCAAACAAACTCGGTACACATACTGCTTACTATCAGTCGATCAACCGCTGTCATGAATTAAACACACACCACTCACGCTACAGGAGACACAAAGTCGTCAACTACGATATTCTTGAATTACTGCAAAACCATGCAAGCCATCTTCCTGCACCTCCTCCTCCATTAGTGGACCACCCGCAACCAAACTCGGTACACATATTGATTACGATCAGGCGAACAACCACTGTCATGAATTAAACACCTACCACTCACGCTACAGGAGACACGAAGTCGTAAACTACGATATTCTAGAATTACTGCAAACCCATGCGAGCCATCTTCCTGCACCTCCACCTCCATTAGTGGACCGCCCACAACCAAACTCGATACACATATTGATTACGATCAGGCGAACAACCACTGTCATGAATTAAACACCTACCACTCACGCTAGAGGAGACACGAAGTCGTAAACTACGATAATCTTGAATTACTGCAAAACTATGCGAAACTTCTTCCTGCACCTCCTCTTAAAGTAGTGGACCTACTGCTATCAAACTCGGTACATATACTGCTTACTATCAGGCGAACAACCGCTGTCATGAGTAAAACACCTACCACTCACGCTACAGGAGGGAAGAAGGTGTAAACTACGATATTCTTGAATTACTGCAAAACCATGCGTGCCATCTTCCTGCACCTCCTCCTCCAGTAGTGGACCGACTGCAACCAACCTCGGTACGCATACTGCTTACTACCAGGCGAACAACCGCTGTCATGAACTTAACACCTACCACTCACGCTACAGGAGACACGAAGTCGTAAACTACGATATTCTTGAATTACTGCAAAACCATGCGAGCCATCTTCCTGCACCTCCTCCTAAAGTAGTGGACCGACTGCAACCAAACTCGGTACACATACTGCTTACTATCAGGCGAACAACCGCTGTCATGAATTAAACACCTACTACCCACGCTACAGGAGACACGAAGTCGTAAACTACAATATTCCTTAATTACTGCAAAACCATGCGCGCAATCTTCCTGCACCTCCCCCTTCAGTAGTGGACCTACAGCAACCAAACTCGGTACACATACTGCTTACTATCAGTCGAACAACCGCTGTCATGAATTAAACACATACCACTCACACTACAGGAGACACAAATTCGTAAACTACGATATTCTTGAATTACTGCAAAACCATGCAAGCCATCTTCCTGCACCTCCTCCTAAAGTAGTGGACCGACTGCAACCAAACTCGGTACATTACTGCTTACTATCAGGCGAACAACCGCTGTCATGAATTAAACACCTACCACTCACGCTACAGGAGACACGAAGTCGTAAACTACGATATTCTTGAATTACTGCAAACCCATGCGAGCCATCTTCCTGCACCTCCTCCTCCAGTAGTTGACCGCCTGCAACCAAACTCGGTACACATATTGATTACGATCAGGCGAACAACCGCTGTCATGAATTAAACACCTACCACTCACGCTACAGGAGACACGAAGTCGTAAACTACGATATTCTTGAATAACTGCAAAACCATGGGAGCAATCTTCCTGCACCTCCTTCTCCAGTAGCGGACCTACTGCAATCAAACTCGGTACATATACTGCTTACTATCAGGCGAACAACCGCTGTCATGAATTAAACACCTACCACTCACGCTACAGGAGACACGAAGTCGTAAACTACGATATTCTTGAATAACTGCAAAACCATGGGAGCAATCTTCCTGCACTTCCTTCTCCAGTAGTGGACCTACTGCAATCAAACTCGGTACATATACTGCTTACTACCAGGCGAACAACCGCTGTCATGAGTAAAACACCTACCACTCACGCTACAGGAGACACGTAGTCGTAAACTACGATATTCTTTAATTACTGCAAACCCATGCGAGCCATCTTCCTGCACCTCCTCCTAATGTATTGGACCGACTGCAACGAAACTCGGTACACATACTGCTTACTATCAGGCGAACAACCGGTGTCATGAATTAAACACCTACCACTCACGCTACGCTAGACACGAAGTCGTAAACTACGATACTCTTGAATTACTGCATAACCATGCGAGCCATCTTCCTGCACCTCCTCATCCAGTATTGGACCTACTGCAATCAAACTCGGTACACATACTGCTTACTATCAGGCGACCATCCGCTGTCATGAATTATACACCTACCACTCACGCTACAGGATACACGAAGTCGTACACTACAATATCCTTGAATTACTGCAAAACCATGCGAGACATCTTCCTGCACCTCCTCCTAAAGTAGTGGACCGACTGCAACGAAACTCGGTACACATACTGCTTACTATCAGGCGAACAACCGCTGTCATGAATTAAACACCTACCACTCACGCTAGAGGAGACACGAAGTCGTAAACTACGACATTCTTGAATAACTGCAAAACCATGTGAGCAATCTTCCTGCACCTCCTCCTCCATTAGTGCACCTACTGCAATCTAACTCGGTACACATACTGCTTACTATCAGGCGAAAAACCGCTGTCATGAATTAAACACCTACCACTCACGCTACAGGAGACACGAAGTCGTAAACTACGATATTCTTGAATTACTGCAAAACCATGCGAGGCATATTCCTGCACCTCCTCCTAAAGTAGTGGACCGACTGCAACCAAACTCGGTACACATACTGCTTACTATAAGGCGAACCACCGCTGTCATGAATTAAACACCTACCACTCACGCTACAGGAGACACAAAGTCGTAAACTACGATATTCTTGAATTACGGCAAAACCATGCAAGCCATCTTCCTGCACCTCCTCCTAAAGTAGTGGACCGACTGCAACCAAATTCGGTACACATACTGCTTACTATCAGGCGAACATCCGCTGTCATGAATTAAACACCTACCACTCACGCTACAGGAGACACAAAGTCGTAAACTAAGATATTCTTGAATTACTGCAAAACCATGCAAGCCATCTTCCTGCACCTCCTCCTCCAGTAGTGTACCGCCTGCACCCAAACTCGGTACACATATTGATTACGATCAGGCGAACAACCGCTGTCATGAATTAAACACCTACCACTCACGCTACAGGAGACACGAAGTCGTAAACTACGATATTCTTGAATAACTGCAAAACCATGGGAGCAATCTTCCTGCACCTCCTTCTCCAGTAGTGGACCTACTGCAATCAAACTCGGTACATATACTGCTTACTACCAGGCGAACAACCGCTGTCATGAGTAAAACACCTACCACTCACGCTACAGGAGACACGAAGTCGTAAACTACGATATTCTTTAATTACTGCAAACCCATGCGAGCCATCTACCTGCACCTCCTCCTAATGTATTGGACCGACTGCAACCAAACTCGGTACACATACTGCTTACTATAAGGCGAACAACCGGTGACATGAATTAAACACCTACCACTCACGCTACAGGAGACACGAAGTCGTTAACTACGATAATCTTGAATTACTGCAAAACTATGCGTGCCATCTTCCTGCACCTCCTCTTAAAGTAGTGGACCGACTGCAACCAAACTCTGTACACATACTGCTTACTATCAGGCGAACAACCGCTGTCATGAATTAAACACCAACCACTCACGCTACAGGAAACACGAAGTCGTAAAGAACGATATTCTTGAATTACTGCAAAACCATGCGAGCCATCTTCCTGCACCTCCTCCTAAAGTAGTGGACCGAGTGCAACCAAACTCGGTACACATACTGCTTACTATCAGGCGAACAACCGCTGTCATGAATTAAACACCTACCACTCACGCTACAGGAGACAAGAAGGTGTAAACTACGATATTCTTGAATTACTGCAAAACCATGCATGCCATCTTCCTGCACCTCCTCCTCCAGTAGTGGACCGACTGCAACCAACCGCGGTACGCATACTGCTTACTACCAGGCGAACAACCGCTGTCATGAACTTAACACCTACCACTCACGCTACAGGAGACACGAAGTCGTAAACTACGATATTCTTGAATTACTGCAAAACCATGCGAGCGATCTTCCTGCACCACCTCCTAAAGTAGTGGACCGACTGCAACCAAACTCGGTACACATACTGCTTACTATCAGGCGAACAACCGCTGTCATGAATTAAACAACTACCACTCACGCTACAGGAGACACGATGTAGTAAACTACAATATTCTTGAATTACTGTAAAGCATGCTGGCCATCTTCCTGCTCCTCCTCCTAAAGTAGTGGACCGACTGCAACCAAACTCAGTACACATACTGCGTACTATCAGGCGAACAACCGCTGTCATGAATTAAACACCTACCAGTCTCGCTAAAGGAGACACGAAGTCGTAAACTACGATATTCTTGAATTACGGCAAAACCATGCGAGCCATCTTCCTGCACCTCCTCCTAAAGTAGTGGACCGAATGCAACCAAACTCGGTACACATACTGCTTACTATCAGGCGAACAACCGCTGTCATGAATTAAACACCTACCACTCACGCTATGGGAGACACGAAGTCGTAAACTACGAGATTCTTGAATTACTGCAAAACCATGCGAGCCATCTTCCTGCACCTCCTCCTCCAGTAGTGGACCGAATGCAATTAAACTCGGTACACATACTGCTTACTATCAGGTGAACAACCGCCGTCATGAATTATACACCTACCACTCACGCTACAGGATACATGAAGTCGTAAACTAAGGTATCATTGAATTACTGCTAAACCATGCGAGCCATCTTCCTGCATCTCCTCCTAAAGTAGTGGACCGACTGCAACGAAACTCGGTACACATACTGCTTACTATCAGGCGAACAACCGCTGTCATGAATTAAACAGCTACCACTCACGCTACAGGAGACACGAAGTCGTAAACTACAATATTCTTTAATTACTGCAAAACCATGCGAGCAATCTTCCTGCACCTCCTCCTCCAGTAGTGGACCTACTGCAACCAAACTGGGTACACATACTGCTTACTATCAGTCGAACAACCGCTGTCATGAATTAAACACATACTACTCACGCTACAGGAGACACAAAGTCGTAAACTACGATATTCATGAATTACGGCAAAACCATGCAAGCAATCTTCCTGCACCTCCTCCTAAAGTAGTGGACCGACTGCAACCAAACTCGGTACACATACTGCTTACTATCAGGCGAACAACCGCTGTCATGAATTAAACACCTACCACTCACGCTACAGGAGACACAAAGTCGTAAACTACGATATTCTTGAATTACTGCAAAACCATGCAAGCCATCTTCCTGCACCTCCTCCTCCAGTAGTGGACCGCCTGCAACCAAACTCGGTACACATATTGCTTACTATCAGGCGAACAACCGCTGTCATGAATTAAACACCTACCACTCACGCTACAGGAGACACGAAGTCGTAAACTACGATATTCTTAAATAACTGCAAACCCATGGGAGCAATCTTCCTGCACCTCCTTCTCCAGTAGTGGACCTACTGCAATCAAACCCGGTACATATACTGCTTACTATCAGGCGAACAACCGCTGTCATGAGTAAAACACCTACCACTCACGCTACAGGAGACACGAAGTCGTAAACTACGATATTCTTTAATTACTGAAAACCCATGCGAGCCATCTTCCTGCACCTCCTCCTAATGTAGTGGACCGACTGCAACCAAACTCGGTACACATACTGCTTACTATCAGGCGAACAACCGCTGTCATGAATTAAACACCTACCACTCACGTTACAGGAGACACGAAGTCGTAAACTACGATATTCTTGAATTACTGCAAAACCATGCGAGACATCTTCCTGCACCTCCTCCTAAAGTAGTGGACCGACTGCAACCAAACTCGGTACACATACTGCTTACTATCAGGCGAACCACCGCTGTCATGAATTAAACACCTACCACTCTCTCTACAGGAGACACGAAGTCGTAAACTACGATATTCTTGAATTACTGCAAAACCATGCGAGCCATCTTCATGAACCTCCTCCTCCAGTAGTGGACCTACTGCAACTAAACTTGGTACACATACTGCTTACAATCAGGCGAACAACCGCTGTCATGAATTAAACACCGACCACTCCCGCTACAGGAGACACGAAGTCGTTAACTACGATATTGTTGAATTAATGCAATACCATACGAGCCATCTTGCTGCTCCTCCTCCTAAAGTAGTGGACCGACTGCAACCAACCTCGGTACACATACTGCGAACTATCAGGCGAACAACCGCTGTCATGAATTAAACACCCACCAGTCTCGCTAAAGGAGACACGAAGTCGTATACTACGATATTCTTGAATTACGGCAAAACCATGCGAGCCATCTTCCTGCACCTCCTCCTAAAGTAGTGGACCGACTGCAATTAAACTCGGTACACATACTGCTTACTATCAGGCGAACAACCGCTGTCATGAATTTAACACCTACCACTCACGCTACAGGAGACACGAAGTCGTAAACTACGATATGCTTGAATTACTGCAAAACCATGCGAGCCATCTTCCTGCACCTCCTCCTAAAGCAGTGGACCGACTGTAACCAAACTTGGTACACATACTGCTTACTATCAGGCGAACAACCGCTGACATGAATTAAAAACCTACCACTCACGCTACAGGAGACACGAAGTCGTAAACTACGGTATTCTTGAATTACTGCAAAACAATGCGAGCCATCTTCCTGCAACTCCTCCTAAAGTGGTGAACCGACTACAACCAAACTCGGTACACATACTGCTTACTACCAGGCGAACAACCGCTGTTATGAATTAAACACCTACCACTCACGCTACGCTAGACACGAAGTCGTAAACTACGATACTCTTGAATTACTGCATAACCAGGCGAGCTATCTTCCTGCACCTCCTCATCCAGTATTGGACCTACTGCAATCAAACTCGGTACACATACTGCTTACTATCAGGCGACTAACCGCTGTCATGAATTATACACCTACCACTCACGCTACAGGATACACGAAGTCGTACACTACGATATCCTTGAATTACTGCAAAACCATGCGAGACATCTTCCTGCACCTCCTCCTAAAGTAGTGGACCGACTGCAACGAAACTCGGTACAGATACTGCTTACTATCAGGCGAACAACCGCTGTCATGAATTAAACACCTACCACTCACGCTAGAGGAGACACGAAGTCGTAAACTACGATATTCTTGAATAACGGCAAAACCATGTGAGCAATCTTCCTGCACCTCCTCCTCCATTAGTGCACCTACTGCAATCTAACTCGGTACACATACTGCTTACTATCAGGCGAAAAACCGCTGTCATGACTTAAACACCTACCACTCACGCTTCAGGAGACACGAAGTCGTAAACTAGAATATTCTTGAATTACTGCAAAACCATGCGAGGCATATTCCTGCACCTCCTCCTAAAGTAGTGGACCGACTGCAACCAAACTCGGTACACATACTGCTTACTATCAGGCGAACCACCGCTGTCATGAATTAAACACATACCACTCACGCTACAGGAGACACAAAGTCGTAAACTACGATATTCTTGAATTACGGCAAAACCATGCAAGCCATCTTCCTGCACCTCCTCCTCCAGTAGTGCACCGCCTGCACCCAAACTCGGTACACATATTGATTACGATCAGGCGAACAACCGCTGTCATGAATTAAACACCTACCACTCACGCGACAGGAGACACGAAGTCGTAAACTACGATATTCTTGAATAACTGCAAAACCATGGGAGCAATCTTCCTGCACCTCCTTCTCCAGTAGTGGACCTACTGCAATCAAACTCGGTACATATACTGCTTACTACCAGGCGAACAACCGCTGTCATGAGTAAAACACCTACCACTCACGCAACAGGAGACACGAAGTCGTAAACTACGATATTCTTTAATTACTGCAAACCCATGCGAGCCATCTTCCTGCACCTCCTCCTAATGTAGTGGACCGACTGCAACCAAACTCGGTACACATACTGCTTACTATCAGGCGAACAACCGCTGTCATGAATTAAACACCAACCACTCACGCTACAGGAGACACGAAGTCGTAAACTACGATATTCTTGAATTACTGCAAAACCATGCGTGCCATCTTCCTGCACCTCCTCCTCCAGTAGTGGACCGACTGCAACCAACCTCGGTACGCATACTGCTTACTACCAGGCGAACAACCGCTGTCATGAACTTAACACCTACCACTCACGCTACAGGAGACACGAAGTCGTAAACTACGATATTCTTGAATTATTGCAAAACCATGCGAGCCATCTTCCTGCACCTCCTCCTAAAGTAGTTTACCGACTGCAACCAAACTCGGTACACATACTGCTTACTATCAGGCGAACAACCGTTGTCATGAATTAAACACCTACCACTGACGCTACAGGAGACACGAAGTCGTTAACTACGATAATCTTGAATTACTGCAAAACCATGCGAGACATCTTCCTGCACCACCTCCTAAAGTAGTGGACCGCCTGCACCCAAACTCGGTACACATATTGATTACGATCAGGCGAACAACCGCTGTCATGAATTAAACACCTACCACTCACGCTACAGGAGACACGAAGTCGTAAACTACGATATTCTTGAATAACTGCAAAACCATGCGAGCCATCTTCCTGCACCTCCTCCTAAAGTAGTGGACCGAATGCAACCAAACTTGGTACACATACTGCTTACTATCAGGCGAACAACCGCTGTCATGAATTAAACACCTACCACTCACGCTACAGGAGACAAGAAGGTGTAAACTACGATATTCTTGAATTACTGCAAAACCATGCGTGCCATCTTCCTGCACCTCCTCCTCCAGTAGTGGACCGACTGCAACCAACCTCGGTACGCATACTGCTTACTACCAGGTGAACAACCGCTGTCATGAACTTCACACCTACCACTCACGCTACAGGAGACACGAAGTCGTAAACTACGATATTCTTGAATTACTGCAAAACCATGCGAGCCATCTTCCTGCACCTCCTCCTAAAGTAGTGGACCGACTGCAACCAAACTATGTACACATACTGCTTACTATCAGGTGAACAACCGCTGTCATGAATTAAACAACTACCACTCACGCTACAGGAGACACGATGTAATAAACTACAATATTCTTGAATTACTGTAAAGCATGCAAGCCATCTTCCTGCTCCTCCTCCTAAAGTAGTGGACCGACAGCAACCAAACTCAGTACACATACTGCGTACTATCAGGCGAACAACCGCTGTCATGAATTAAACACCTACCAGTCTCGCTAAAGGAGACACGAAGTCGTAAACTACGATATTCTTGAATTACGGCAAAACCATGCGAGCCATCTTCCTGCACCTCCTCCTAAAGTAGTGGACCGACAGCAACCAAACTCGGTACACATACTGCTTACTATCAGGCGAACAACCGCTGTCATGAATTAAACACCTACCACTCACGCTACGGGAGACACGAAGTCGTAAACTACGAGATTCTTGAATTACTGCAAAACCATGCAATCCATCTTCCTGCACCTCCTCCTAAAGTAGTGGACCGACTGCAACCAAATTCGGTACACATACTGCTTACTATCAGGCGAACATCCGCTGTCATGAATTAAACACCTACCACTCACGCTACAGGAGACACAAAGTCGTAAACTACGATATTCTTGAATTACTGCAAAACCATGCAAGCCATCTTCCTGCACCTCCTCCTCCAGTAGTGCACCGCCTGCACCCAAACTCGGTACACATATTGATTACGATCAGGCGAACAACCGCTGTCATGAATTAAACACCTACCACTCACGCGACAGGAGACACGAAGTCGTAAACTACGATATTCTTGAATAACTGCAAAACCATGGGAGCAATCTTCCTGCACCTCCTTCTCCAGTAATGGACCTACTGCAATCAAACTCGGTACATATACTGCTTACTACCAGGCGAACAACCGCTGTCATGAGTAAAACACCTACCTCTCACGCTACAGGAGACACGAAGTCGTAAACTACGATATTCTTTAATTACTGCAAACCCATGCGAGCCATCTTCCTGCACCTCCTCCTAATGTAGTGGACCGACTGCAACCAAACTCGGTACACATACTGCTTACTATCAGGCGAACAACCGCTGTCATGAATTAAACACCAACCACTCACGCTACAGGAGACAGGAAGTCGTAAACTACGATATTCTTGAATTACTGCAAAACCATGCGTGCCATCTTCCTGCACCTCCTCCTCCAGTAGTGGACCGACTGCAACCAACCTCGGTACGCATACTGCTTACTACCAGGCGAACAACCGCTGTCATGAACTTAACACCTACCACTCACGCTACAGGAGACACGAAGTCGTAAACTACGATATTCTTGAATTATTGCAAAACCATGCGAGCCATCTTCCTGCACCTCCTCCTAAAGTAGTTTACCGACTGCAACCAAACTCGGTACACATACTGCTTACTATCAGGCGAACCACCGCTGTCATGAATTAAACACATACCACTCACGCTACAGGAGACACAAAGTCGTAAACTACGATATTCTTGAATTACTGCAAAACCATGCAAGCCATCTTCCTACACCTCCTCCTCCAGTAGTGCACCGCCTGCACCCAATCTCGGTACACATATTGATTACGATCAGGCGAACAACCGCTGTCATGAATTAAACACCTACCACTCACGCGACAGGAGACACGAAGTCGTAAACTACGATATTCTTGAATAACTGCAAAACCATGGGAGCAATCATCCTGCACCTCCTTCTCCAGTAGTGGACCTACTGCAATCAAACTCGGTACATATACTGCTTACTACCAGGAGAACAACCGGTGTCATGAGTAAAACACCTACCACTCACGCTACAGGAGACACGAAGTCGTAAACTACGATATTCTTTAATTACTGCAAACCAATGCGAGCCATCTTCCTGCACCTCCTCCTAATGTAGTGGACCGACTGCAACCAAACTCGGTACACATACTGCTTACTATCAGGCGAACAACCGCTGTCATGAATTAAACACCAACCACTCACGCTACAGGAGACACGAAGTCGTAAACTACGATATTCTTGAATTACTGCAAAACCATGCGTGCCATCTTCCTGCACCTCCTCCTCCAGTAGTGGACCGACTGCAACCAACCTCGGTACGCATACTGCTTACTACCAGGCGAACAACCGCTGTCATGAACTTAACACCTACCACTCACGCTACAGGAGACACGAAGTCGTAAACTACGATATTCTTGAATTATTGCAAAACCATGCGAGCCATCATCCTGCACCTCCTCCTAAAGTAGTTTACCGACTGCAACCAAACTCGGTACACATACTGCTTACTATCAGGCGAACAACCGTTGTCATGAATTAAACACCTACCACTCACGCTACAGGAGACACGAAGTCGATAACTACGATAATCTTGAATTACTGCAAAACCATGCGAGCCATCTTCCTGCACCTCCTCCTAAAGTAGTGGACCGCCTGCACCCAAACTTGGTACACATATTGATTACGATCAGGCGAACAACCGCTGTCATGAATTAAACACCTACCACTCACGCTACAGGAGACACGAAGTCGTAAACTACGATATGCTTGAATAACTGCAAAACCATGCGAGCCATCTTCCTGCACCTCCTCCTAAAGTAGTGGACCGAATGCAACCAAACTCGGTACACATACTGCTTACTATCAGGCGAACAACCGCTGTCATGAATTAAAAACCTACCACTCACGCTACAGGAGACAAGAAGGTGTAAACTACGATATTCTTGAATTACTGCAAAACCATGCGTGTCATCTTCCTGCACCTCCTCCTCCAGTAGTGGACCGACTGCAACCAACCTCGGTACGCATACTGCTTACTACCAGGTGAACAACCGCTGTCATGAACTTAACACCTACCACTCACCCTACAGGAGACACGAAGTCGTAAACTACGATATTCTTGAATTACTGCAAAACCATGCGAGCCATATTCCTGCACCTCCTCCTACAGTAGTGGACCGACTGCAACCAAACTATGTACACATACTGCTTACTATCAGGTGAACAACCGCTGTCATGAATTAAACAACTACCACTCACGCTACAGGAGACACGATGTAGTAAACTACAATATTCTTGAATTACTGTAAAGCATGCTAGCCATCTTCCTGCTCCTCCTCCTAAAGTAGTGGACCGACAGCAACCAAACTCAGTACACATACTGCGTACTATCAGGCGAACAACCGCTGTCATGAATTAAACACCTACCAGTCTCGCTAAAGGAGACACGAAGTCGTAAACTACGATATTCTTGAATTACGGCAAAACCATGCGAGCCATCATCCTGCACCTCCTCCTAAAGTAGTGGACCGACTGCAACCAAACTCGGTACACATACTGCTTACTATCAGGCGAACAACCGCTGTCATGAATTAAACACCTACCACTCACGCTACGGGAGACACGAAGTCGTAAACTACGAGATTCTTGAATTACTGCAAAACCATGCAAGCCATCTTCCTGCACCTCCTCCTAAAGTAGTGGACCGACTGCAACCAAATTCGGTACACATACTGCTTACTATCAGGCGAACATCCGCTGTCATGAATTAAACACCTACCACTCACGCTACAGGAGACACAAAGTCGTAAACTACGATATTCTTGAATTACTGCAAAACCATGCAAGCCATCTTCCTGCACCTCCTCGTCCAGTAGTGCACCGCCTGCACCCAAACTCGGTACACATATTGATTACGATCAGGCGAACAACCGCTGTCATGAATTAAACACCTACCACTCACGCGACAGGAGACACGAAGTCGTAAACTACGATATTCTTGAATAACTGCAAAACCATGGGAGCAATCTTCCTGCACCTCCTTCTCCAGTAGTGGACCTACTGCAATCAAACTCGGTACATATACTGCTTACTACCTGGCGAACAACCGCTGTCATGAGTAAAACATCTACCACTCACGCTACAGGAGACACGAAGTCGTAAACTACGATATTCTTTAATTACTGCAAACCCATGCGAGCCATCGTCCTGCACCTCCTCCTAATGTAGTGGACCGACTGCAACCAAACTCGGTACACATACTGCTTACTATCAGGCGAACAACCGCTGTCATGAATTAAACACCAACCACTCACGCTACAGGAGACACGAAGTCGTAAACTACGATATTCTTGAATCACTGCAAAACCATGCGTGCCATCTTCCTGCACCTCCTCCTCCAGTAGTGGACCGACTGCAACCAACCTCGGTACGCATACTGCTTACTACCAGGCGAACAACCGCTGTCATGAACTTAACCCCTACCACTCACGCTACAGGAGACACGAAGTCGTAAACTACGATATTCTTGAATTACTGCAAAACCATGCGAGCCATCTTCCTGCACCTCCTCCTAAAGTAGTGGACCGACTGCAACCAAACTCGGTACACATACTGCTTACTATCAGGCGAACAACCGTCGTCATGAATTAAACACCTACCACTCACGCTACAGGAGACACGAAGTCGTTAACTACGATAATCTTGAATTACTGCAAAACCATGCGAGCCATCTTCCTGCACCTCCTCCTAAAGTAGTGGACCGCCTGCACCCAAACTCGGTACACATATTGATTACGATCAGGCGAACAACCGCTGTCATGAATTAAACACCTACCACTCACGCTACAGGAGACACGAAGTCGTAAACTACGATATTCTTGAATAACTGCAAAACCATGCGAGCCATCTTCCTGCACCTCCTCCTAAAGTAGTGGACCGAATGCAACCAAACTCGGTACACTTACTGCTTACTATCAGGCGAACAACCGCTGTCATGAATTAAACACCTACCACTCACGCTACAGGAGACAAGAAGGTGTAAACTACGATATTCTTGAATTACTGCAAAACCATGCGTGCCATCTTCCTGCACCTCCTCCTCCAGTAGTGGACCGACTGCAACCAACCTCGGTACGCATACTGCTTACTACCAGGTGAACAACCGCTGTCATGAACTTAACACCTACCACTCACGCTACAGGAGACACGAAGTCGTAAACTACGATATTCTTGAATTACTGCAAAACCATGCGAGCCATCTTCCTGCACCTCCTCCTAAAGTAGTGGACCGACTGCAACCAAACTATGTACACATACTGCTTACTATCAGGCGAACAACCGCTGTCATGAATTAAACAACTACCACTCACGCTACAGGAGACACGATGTAGTAAACTACAATATTCTTGAATTACTGTAAAGCATGCTAGCCATCTTCCTGCTCCTCCTCCTAAAGTAGTGGACCGACAGCAACCAAACTCAGTACACATACTGCGTACTATCAGGCGAACAACCGCTGTCATGAATTAAACACCTACCAGTCTCGCTAAAGGAGACACGAAGTCGTAAACTACGATATTCTTGAATTACGGCAAAACCATGCGAGCCATCTTCCTGCACCTCCTCCTAAAGTAGTGGACCGACAGCAACGAAACTCGGTACCCATACTGCTTACTATCAGGCGAACAACCGCTGTCATGAATTAAACACCTACCACTCACGCTACGGGAGACACGAAGTCGTAAACTACGAGATTCTTGAATTACTGCAAAACCATGCGAGCCATCTTCCTGCACCTCCTCCTCCAGTAGTGGACCGAATGCAATTAAACTCGGTACACATACTGCTTACTATCAGGTGAACAACCGCTGTCATGAATTTAACACCTACCACTCACGCTACAGGAGACACGAAGTCGTAAACTACGATATTCTTGAATTACTGCATAACCATGCGAGCCATCTTCCTGCACCTCCTCATCCAGTAGTGGACCTACTGCAATCAAACTCGGTACACATACTGCTTACTGTCAGGCGACCAACCGCCGTCATGAATTATACACCTACCACTCACGCTACAGGATACATGAAGTCGTACACTACGATATCATTGAATTACTGCTAAACCATGCGAGCCATCTTCCTGCACCTCCTCCTAATGTAGTGGACCGACTGCAACGAAACTCGGTACACATACTGCTTACTATCAGGCGAACAACCGCTGTCATGAATTAAACACATACCACTCACGCTACAGGACACACAAAGTCGTAAACTACGATATTCTTGAATTACGGCAAAACCATGCAAGCAATCTTCCTGCACCTCCTCCTAAAGTAGTGGACCGACTGCAACCAAACTCGGTACACATACTGCTTACTATCAGGCGAACAACCGCTGTCATGAATTAAACACCTACCACACACGCTACAGGAGACACAAAGTCGTAAACTACGATATTCTTGAATTACTGCAAAACCATGCAAGCCATCTTCCTGCACCTCCTCCTCCAGTAGTGGACCGCCTGCAACCAAACTCGGTACACATATTGCTTACTATCAGGCGAACAACCGCTGTCATGAATTAAACACCTACTACTCACGCTACGCTAGACACGAAGTCGTAAACTACGATACTCTTGAATTACTGCATAACCATGCGAGCCATCTTCCTGCACCTCCTCATCCAGTATTGGACCTACTGCAATCAAACTTGGTACACATACTGCTTACTATCAGGCGACCAACCGCTGTCATGAATTATACACCTACCACTCACGCTACAGGATACACGAAGTCGTACACTACGATATCCTTGAATTACTGCAAAACCATGCGAGACATCTTCCTGCACCTCCTCCTAAAGTAGTGGACCGACTGCAACGAAACTCGGTACACATACTGCTTACTATCAGGCGAACAACCGCTGTCATGGATTCAACACCTACCACTCACGCTAGAGGAGACACGAAGTCGTAAACTACGACATTCTTGAATAACTGCAAAACCATGTGAGCAATCATCCTGCACCTCCTCCTCCATTAGTGCACCTACTGCAATCTAACTCGGTACACATACTGCTTACTATCAGGCGAAAAACCGCTGTCATGAATTAAACACCTACCACTCACGCTACAGGAGACACGAAGTCGTAAACTACGATATTCTTGAATTACTGCAAAACCATGCGAGGCATATTCCTGCACCTCCTCTTAAAGTAGTGGACCGACTGCAACCAAACTCGGTACACATGCTGCTTACTATCAGGCGAACCACCGCTGTCATGAATTAAACACATACCACTCACGCTACAGGAGACACGAAGTCGTAAAATACGATATTCTTGAATTACGGCAAAACCATGCAAGCCATCTTCCTGCACCTCCTCCTAAAGTAGTGGACCGACTGCAACCAAATTCGGTACACATACTGCTTACTATCAGGCGAACATCCGCTGTCATGTATTAAATACCTACCACTCACGCTACAGGAGGCACAAAGTCGTAAACTACGATATTCTTTAATTACTGCAAACCCATGCGAGCCATCTTCCTGCACCTCCTCCTAAAGTAGTGGACCGAATGCAACCAAACTCGGTACACTTACTGCTTACTATCAGGCGAACAACCGCTGTCATGAATTAAACACCTACCACTCACGCTACAGGAGACAAGAAGGTGTAAACTACGATATTCTTGAATTACTGCAAACCCATGCGAGCCATCTTCCTGCACCTCCTCCTAAAGTAGTGGACCGAATGCAACCAAACTCGGTACACTTACTGCTTACTATCAGGCGAACAACCGCTGTCATGAATTAAACACCTACCACTCACGCTACAGGAGACAAGAAGGTGTAAACTACGATATTCTTGAATTACTGCAAAACCATGCGTGCCATCTTCCTGCACCTCCTCCTCCAGTAGTGGACCGACTGCAACCAACCTCGGTACGCATACTGCTTACTACCAGGTGAACAACCGTCGTCATGAATTAAACACCTACCACACACGCTACAGGAGACACGAAGTCGTTAACTACGATAATCTTGAATTACTGCAAAACCATGCGAGCCATCTTCCTGCACCTCCTCCTAAAGTAGTGGACCGCCTGCACCCAAACTCGGTACACATATTGATTACGATCAGGCGAACAACCGCTGTCATGAATTAAACACCTACCACTCACGCTACAGGAGACACGAAGTCGTAAACTACGATATTCTTGAATAACTGCAAAACCATGCGAGCCATCTTCCTGCACCTCCTCCTAAAGTAGTGGACCGACTGCAACCAAACTATGTACACATACTGCTTACTATCAGGCGAACAACCGCTGTCATGAATTAAACAACTACCACTCACGCTACAGGAGACACGATGTAGTAAACTACAATATTCTTGAATTACTGTAAAGCATGCTAGCCATCTTCCTGCTCCTCCTCCTAAAGTAGTGGACCGACAGCAACC
This sequence comes from Locusta migratoria, assembly GCA_026315105.1. NCBI lineage: Eukaryota > Metazoa > Arthropoda > Insecta > Orthoptera > Acrididae > Locusta > Locusta migratoria. The sequence goes on from CM048749.1 coordinate 379,119,622, forward strand.
AAACTCAGTACACATACTGCGTACTATCAGGCGAACAACCGCTGTCATGAATTAAACACCTACCAGTCTCGCTAAAGGAGACACGAAGTCGTAAACTACGATATTCTTGAATTACGGCAAAACCATGCGAGCCATCTTCCTGCACCTCCTCCTAAAGTAGTGGACCGACAGCAACCAAACTCGGTACACATACTGCTTACTATCAGGCGAACAACCGCTGTCATGAATTAAACACCTACCACTCACGCTACGGGAGACACGAAGTCGTAAACTACGAGATTCTTGAATTACTGCAAAACCATGCGAGCCATCTTCCTGCACCTCCTCCTCCAGTAGTGGACCGAATGCAATTAAACTCGGTACACATACTGCTTACTATCAGGTGAACAACCGCTGTCATGAATTTAACACCTACCACTCACGCTACAGGAGACACGAAGTCGTAAACTACGATATTCTTGAATTACTGCATAACCATGCGAGCCATCTTCCTGCACCTCCTCATCCAGTAGTGGACCTACTGCAATCAAACTCGGTACACATACTGCTTACTGTCAGGCGACCAACCGCCGTCATGAATTATACACCTACCACTCACGCTACAGGATACATGAAGTCGTACACTACGATATCATTGAATTACTGCTAAACCATGCGAGCCATCTTCCTGCACCTCCTCCTAATGTAGTGGACCGACTGCAACGAAACTCGGTACACATACTGCTTACTATCAGGCGAACAACCGCTGTCATGAATTAAACACATACCACTCACGCTACAGGACACACAAAGTCGTAAACTACGATAATCTTGAATTACGGCAAAACCATGCAAGCAATCTTCCTGCACCTCCTCCTAAAGTAGTGGACCGACTGCAACCAAACTCGGTACACATACTGCTTACTATCAGGCGAACAACCGCTGTCATGAATTAAACACCTACCACACACGCTACAGGAGACACAAAGTCGTAAACTACGATATTCTTGAATTACTGCAAAACCATGCAAGCCATCTTCCTGCACCTCCTCCTCCAGTAGTGGACCGCCTGCAACCAAACTCGGTACACATATTGCTTACTATCAGGCGAACAACCGCTGTCATGAATTAAACACCTACTACTCACGCTACGCTAGACACGAAGTCGTAAACTACGATACTCTTGAATTACTGCATAACCATGCGAGCCATCTTCCTGCACCTCCTCATCCAGTATTGGACCTATTGCAATCAAACTTGGTACACATACTGCTTACTATCAGGCGACCAACCGCTGTCATGAATTATACACCTACCACTCACGCTACAGGATACACGAAGTCGTACACTACGATATCCTTGAATTACTGCAAAACCATGCGAGACATCTTCCTGCACCTCCTCCTAAAGTAGTGGACCGACTGCAACGAAACTCGGTACACATACTGCTTACTATCAGGCGAACAACCGCTGTCATGGATTAAACACCTACCACTCACGCTATAGGAGACACGAAGTCGTAAACTACGACATTCTTGAATAACTGTAAAACCATGTGAGCAATCATCCTGCACCTCCTCCTCCATTAGTGCACCTACTGCAATCTAACTCGGTACACATACTGCTTACTATCAGGCGAAAAACCGCTGTCATGAATTGAACACCTACCACTCACGCTACAGGAGACACGAAGTCGTAAACTACGATATTCTTGAATTACTGCAAAACCATGCGAGGCATATTCCTGCACCTCCTCTTAAAGTAGTGGACCGACTGCAACCAAACTCGGTACACATGCTGCTTACTATCAGGCGAACCACCGCTGTCATGAATTAAACACATACCACTCACGCTACAGGAGACACAAAGTCGTAAAATACGATATTCTTGAATTACGGCAAAACCATGCAAGCCATCTTCCTGCACCTCCTCCTAAAGTAGTGGACCGACTGCAACCAAATTCGGTACACATACTGCTTACTATCAGGCGAACATCCGCTGTCATGTATTAAATACCTACCACTCACGCTACAGGAGGCACAAAGTCGTAAACTACGATATTCTTTAATTACTGCAAACCCATGCGAGCAATCTTCCTGCACCTCCTCCTAATGTAGTGGACCGACTGCAACCAAACTCGGTACACATACTGCTTACTATCAGGCGAACAACCGGTGTCATGGATTAAACACCTACCACTCACGCTACAGGAGACACGAAGTCGTTAACTACGATAATCTTGAATTACTGCAAAACTATGCGAGCCATCTTCCTACACCTCCTCTTAAAGTAGTGGACCGACTGCAACCAAACTCGGTACACATACTGCTTACTATCAGGCGAACAACCGCTGTCATGAATTAAACACCAACCACTCACGCTACAGGATACACGAAGTCGTAAACTACGATATTCTTGAATTACTGCAAAACCATGCGAGCCATCTTCCTGCACCTCCTCCTAAAGTAGTGGACCGACTGCAACCAAACTCGGTACACATACTGCTTACTATCAGTCGAACAACCGCTGTCATGAATTAAACAACTACCACTCACGCTACAGGAGACACGATGTAGTAAACTACAATATTCTTGAATTACTGTAAAGCATGCTAGCCATCTTCCTGCTCCTCCTCCTAAAGTAGTGGACCGACTGCAACCAAACTCAGTACACATACTGCGTACTATCAGGCGAACAACCGCTGTCATGAATTAAACACCTACCAGTCTCGCTAAAGGAGACACGAAGTCGTAAACTACTATATTCTTGAATTACGGCAAAACCATGCGAGCCATCTTCCTGCACCTCCTCCTAAAGTAGTGGACCGACAGCAACCAAACTCGGTACACATACTGCCTACTATCAGGCGAACAACCGCTGTCATGAATTAAACGCCTACCACTGACGCTACGGGAGACACGAAGTCGTAAACGACGAGATTCTTGAATTACTGCAAAACCATGCGAGCCATCTTCCTGCACCTCCTCCTCCAGTAGTGGACCGAATGCAATTAAACTCGGTACACATACTGCTTACTATCACGTGAACAACCGCTGTCATGAATTTAACACCTACCACTCACGCTACAGGAGACACGAAGTCGTAAACTACGATATTCTTGAATTACTGCATAACCATGCGAGCCATCTTCCTGCACCTCCTCATCCAGTAGTGGACCTACTGCAATCAAACTCGGTACACACACTGCTTACTATCAGGCGACCAACCGCCGTCATGAATTTTACACCTACCACTCACGCTACAGGATACATGAAGTCGTACACAACGATATCATTGAATTACTGCTAAACCATGCGAGCCATCTTCCTGCACCTCCTCCTATAGTAGTGGACCGACTGCAACGAAACTCGGTACACATACTGCTTACTATCAGGCGAACAACCGCTGTCATGAATTAAACACCTACCACTCACGCTACAAGAGACACGAAGTCGTAAACTACAATATTCTTTAATTACTGCAAAACCATGCGAGCAATCTTCCTGCACCTCCTCCTCCAGTAGTGGACCTACTGCAACCAAACTCGGTACACATACTGCTTACTATCAGTCGAACAACCGCTGTCATGAATTAAACACATACCACTCACGCTACAGGAGACACAAAGTCGTAAACTACGATATTCTTGAATTACGGCAAAACCATGCAAGCAATCTTCCTGCACCTCCTCCTAAAGTAGTGGACCGACTGCAACCAAACTCGGTACACATACTGCTTACTATCAGGCGAACAACCGCTGTCATGAATTAAACACCTACCACTCACGCTACAGGAGACACAAAGTCGTAAACTACGATATTCTTGAATTACTGCAAAACCATGCAAGCCATCTTCCTGCACCTCCTCCTCCAGTAGTGGACCGCCTGCAACCAAACACGGTACACATATTGCTTACTATCAGGCGAACAACCGCTGTCATGAATCAAACACCTACCACTCACGCTACAGGATACACGAAGTCGTACACTACGATATCCTTGAATTACTGCAAAACCATGCGAGACATCTTCCTGCACCTACTCCTAAAGTAGTGGACCGACTGCAACGAAACTCGGTACACATACTGCTTACTATCAGGCGAACAACCGCTGTCATGGATTAAACACCTACCACTCACGCTAGAGGAGACACGTAGTCGTAAACTACGACATTCTTGAATAACTGCAAAACCATGTGAGCAATCTTCCTGCACCTCCTCCTCCATTAGTGCACCTACTGCAATCTAACTCGGTACACATACTGCTTACTATCAGGCGAAAAACCGCTGTCATGAATTAAACACCTACCACTCACGCTACAGGAGACACGAAGTCGTAAACTACGATATTCTTGAATTACTGCAAAACCATGCGAGGCATATTCCTGCACCTCCTCCTAAAGTAGTGGACCGACTGCAACCAAACTCGGTACACATGCTGCTTACTATCAGGCGAACCACCGCTGTCATGAATTAAACACATACCACTCACGCTACAGAAGACACAAAGTCGTAAACTACGATATTCTTGAATTACGGCAAAACCATGCAAGCCATCTTCCTGCACCTCCTCCTAAAGTAGTGGACCGACTGCAACCAAATTCGGTACACATACTGCTTACTATCAGGCGAACATCCGCTGTCATGTATTAAATACCTACCACTCACGCTACAGGAGGCACAATGTCGTAAACTACGATATTCTTGAATTACTGCAAAACCATGCAAGCCATCTTCCTGCACCTCCTCCTCCAGTAGTGGACCGCCTGCACCCAAACTCGGTACACATATTGATTACGATCAGGCGAACATCCGCTGTCATGAATTAAACACCTACCACTCACGCTACAGGAGACACGAAGTTGTAAACTACGATATTCTTGAATAACTGCAAAACCATGGGAGCAATCTTTCTGCACCTCCTTCTCCAGTAGTGGACCTACTGCAATCAAACTCGGTACATATACTGCTTACTACCAGGCGAACAACCGCTGTCATGAGTAAAACACCTACCACTCACGCTACAGGAGACACGAAGTCGTAAACTACGATATTCTTTAATTACTGCAAACCCATGCGAGCCATCTTCCTGCACCTCCTCCTAATGTAGAGGACCGACTGCTACCAAACTCGGTACACATACTGCTTACTATCAGGCGAACAACCGGTGTCATGAATTAAACACCTACCACTCACGCTACAGGAGACACGAAGTCGTTAACTACGATATTCTTGAATTACTGCAAACCTATGCGAGCAATCTTCCTGCACCTCCTCTTAAAGTAGTGGACCGACTGCAACCAAACTCGGTACACATACTGCTTACTATCAGGCGAACAACCGCTGTCATGATTTAAACACCATCCACTCACGCTACAGGAGACACGAAGTCGTAAACTACGACATTCTTGAATTACTGCAAAACCATGCGAGCCATCTTCCTGCACCTCCTCCTAAAGTAGTGGACCGAATGCAACCAAACTCGGTACACATACTGCTTACTATCAGGCGAACAACCGCTGTCATGAATTAAACACCTACCACTCACGCTACAGGAGACAAGAAGGTGTAAACTACGATATTCTTGAATTACTGCAAAACCATGCGTGCCATCTTCCTGCACCTCCTCCTCCAGTAGTGGACCGACTGCAACCAACCTCGGTACGCATACTGCTTACTACCAGGCGAACAACCGCTGTCATGAACTTAACACCTACCACTCACGCCACAGGAGACACGAAGTCGTAAGCTACGATATTCTTGAATTACGGCAAAACCATGCGAGCAATCTTCCTGCACCTCCTCCTAAAGTAGTGGACCGACTGCAACCAAACTCGGTACACATACTGCTTACTATCAGGCGAACAACCGCTGTCATGCATCAAACAACTACCACTCACGCTACAGGAGACACGATGTAGTAAACTACAATATTCTTGAATTACTGTAAAGCATGCTAGCCATCTTCCTGCTCCTCCTCCTAAAGTAGTGGACCGAATGCAACCAAACTCAGTACACATACTGCGTACTATCAGGCGAACAACCGCTGTCATGAATTAAACACCTACCAGTCTCGCTAAAGGAGACACGAAGTCGTAAACTACGATATTCTTGAATTACGGCAAAATCATGCGAGCCATCTTCCTGCACCTCCTCATAAAGTAGTGGACCGACAGCAACCAAACTCGGTACACATACTGCTTACTATCAGGAGAACAACCGCTGTCATGAATTTAACACCTACCACTCACGCTACAGGAGACACGAAGTCGTAAACTACGATATTCTTGAATTACTGCATAACCATGCGAGCCATCTTCCTGCACCTCCTCATCCAGTAGTGGACCCACTGCAATCAAACTCGGTACACATACTGCTTACTATCAGGCGACCAACCGCCGTCATGAATTATACACCTACCACTCACGCTACAGGATACATGAAGTCGTACACTACGATATCATTGAATTACTGCTAAACCATGCGAGCCATCTTCCTGCACCTCCTCCTAAAGTAGTGGACCGACTGCAACGAAACTCGGTACACATACTGCTTACTATCAGGCGAACAATCGCTGTCATGAATTAAACACCTACCACTCACGCTACAAGAGACACGAAGTCGTAAACTACATTATACTTTAATTACTGCAAAACCATGCGAGCAATCGTCCTGCACCTCCTCCTCCAGTAGTGGACCTACTGCAACCAAACTCGGTACACATACTGCTTACTATCAGTCGAACACCCGCTGTCATGAATTAAACACATACCACTCACGCTACAGGAGACACAAAGTCGTAAACTACGATATTCTTGAATTACGGCAAAACCATGCAAGCAATCTTCCTGCACCTCCTCCTAAAGTAGTGGACCGACTGCAACCAAACTCGGTACATATACTGCTTACTATCAGGCGAACAACCGCTGTCATAAATTAAACACCTACCACTCACGCTACAGGAGACACAAAGTCGTAAACTACGATATTCTTGAATTACTGCAAAACCATGCAAGCCATCTTCCTGCACCTCCTCCTCCAGTAGTGGACCGCCTGCAACCAAACTCGGTACACATATTGCTTACTATCAGGCGAACAACCGCTGTCATGAATTAAACACCTACCACTCACGCGACAGGAGACACGAAGTCGTAAACTACGATATTCTTGAATTACTGCATAACCATGCGAGCCATCTTCCTGCACCTCCTCATCCAGTAGTGGACCTACTGCAATCAAACTCGGTACACATACTGCTTACTATCAGGCGACCAACCGCCGTCATGAATTATACACCTACCACTCACGCTACAAGAGACACGAAGTCGTAAACTACATTATTCTTTAATTACTGCAAAACCATGCGAGCAATCTTCCTGCACCTCCTCCTCCAGTAGTGGACCTACTGCAACCAAACGCGGTACACATACTGCTTACTGTCAGTCGAACAACCGCTGTCATGAATTAAACACATACCACTCACGCTACAGGAGACACAAAGTCGTAAACTACGATATTCTTGAATTACGGCAAAACCATGCAAGCAATCTTCCTGCACCTCCTCCTAAAGTAGTGGACCGACTGCAACCAAACTCGGTACACATACTGCTTACTATCAGGCGAACAACCGCTGTCATGAATTAAACACCTACCACTCACGCTACAGGAGACACAAAGTCGTAAACTACGATATTCTTGAATTACTGCAAAACCATGCAAGCCATCTTCCTGCACCTCCTCCTCCAGTAGTGGACCGCCTGCAACCAAACTCAGTACACATATTGCTGACTATCAGGCGAACAACCGCTGTCATGAATTAAACACCTACCACTCACGCTACAGGAGACACGAAGTCGTAAACTACGATATTCTTGAATAACTGCAAAATCATGGGAGCAATCTTCCTGCACCTCCTTCTCCAGTAGTGGATCTACTGCAATCAAACTCGGTACATATACTGCTTACTATCAGGCGAACAACCTCTGTCATGAGTAAAACACCTACCACTCACGCTACAGGAGACACGGAGTCGTAAACTACG